>CM022477.1:9201229-9366469 GCA_011952105.1 Coreoperca whiteheadi
GAGGGGGAGAGAGGGAAGAGAGGGGGGGGGGGGGGGGGGGGGGGGGGGGGGGGGGGGGGTTGGGAAGCAGAGATAAGGAAACACAGAGAGAGAAAGATGGATAGGGATGCAGACGTCTGCCAAAGGAGGTGCAGTGTCGGACTTGTCCGAACCTTGGTAGTGTGATTTATTCATGAGATAAGTCACCGTGGCTGTGGAACAGGTGAGTGTAATGGTGTAATGTTTCTCCCTTGCCTGACTACTTGCCTCGGTGACTCTGGCCTGCTGTGCTATCGTCGGGCTGCTGGAACAGTTTAATGCATGCAACACTTGGACACGGTAAGGGATCCCAGCTAGTATAGATAAACACAGGCCATCTGGGTTCAAGCAGGTCAGAACAAACTCAACTGTGATGTTATCCGGCTTTCTACATCTTCAAAGGTAACTGAAGTTATTCATTCTTTCCACTTTATGGTAGGTCAAGGTTTTCAGTTCATTCATAAATGTTTCTGTCTGGCTTCAATGAGAATGTGTGAGTAAAGAAAGAGTGTTTCTCGCAACAGCGAGATCACCACTCAGTCCTTCCTTATGAAGTGTATCTATTCATAAAGCTTCTCAGGAGTCTAATTTAGCATCACAGTGCAGGCTGAATGACCATACATTTCAGGAAAATATGCGACATTGTCCCATATCAGCAATCCTGTTGCATCCCACTTTATGAATCAAAGCCAGGGATTATGGTTCTTCCCTCAGACAAATTGCTCAAGCTCTTTTATAAGCATCCCTTACTGAGATGCTCTCACTCAAAACAACTATCTCGAAAACACCGAGTAGCAATCGCAATCAAGGCTTTTTTTCCGCTTTTGCAAATTCAAGAGGCTATTTGGACTTCCTATTTTTATTTCTTTTCTTTTGATGATGTCACCCTTGAGTCTAATGCACACACATTTGCAAGCAATTGAAAAATAGTTACTAGAACATAGAGCTTATACTCCGGAATCCTCTCTCAGCTAATGAATCTGACAATTGGCTTTTATTTCATTTCAAATTTAAATGTTGCATGACGACAATGATCCCAGTTAATTTTTTTTTTCCCACTACCAAAAAAAGCCCTTCCAGCTCTCCTTCAAGATAAAATAACAATTGAGTTTCTACATTCTTTTCAGCATTCTGTTTTTCCAGCCCGACATAATATTTTCATAAGGCAGGGCAAATTGTGAGGAGACATCAAAGATGAAAATCAGCGGTGGTCTGGCCTATTGTACTTGCTAAAAGGTTTCTAAACTATTTATTTACCCTCCAATGGAGACTTTTCATGAGATGATAGCAGTGGACTGTTATTGTTGTGGTGTGTGGCCCTCCATTCTCTGGCTGAATGCGCGGGGTTGGGCACTGAGAGAACAGCGCTCGCGCCATTGTACAGCCGCACAGATTACCACATGAACAGGAAGCTCGTCGGCTCAGTCGTCCGCCAGCAGCAGACCACCTCTTAAATACCCAAGACAGCAGAGTCATTGTGGGGCTGAATATGAAGGGGTCTGCCCACAACCATGGATGGACCATTACCATCACAATGACCCTCTGTTTTTATTTTAGTTTTTTTTTAATTGGGTGGCATTCCTTCGTTTTTGGTAGAGAAAGAATGTGCTAGAAATGCATAATTAATTGGTTACAGGCTGCTTCATATCCCACAAGAGGCCCAAGTTATCTTACAATCAGCTACAATCCCATCAGCCGCAGCATATCTTAAGGCTCATCTCGAGGCTCATCTGTTTCAGTCACCAAAGTACAACTACGGTAAACTGCTCTGCTTCATACAGGTATCTCAATGCTCATACACTAAAGGATACATAGTTACAAATGTGTTTCTTTGAAGGCACAGGTTGAGGTCATTAAAGCAAACATTAAGAAAAGCAGGCCAAACCGTAAATAGACAGTTTGATGTTTAGTGCGTAGTGAAGGCTACAGCTGGATGGCAGGTGTGGAAGGGAATAGAGATGAGGCTGAGTTACGATGCGGATAAGCGAACAACTCCCGACTGACAAGGAAACCGCGCACTGCTCCATCAGGCGCCTTCAGTCCAAGTCTGGTCCCGGGTCTGGTGAACTTTCTCCAGACTTGTGCACGTAACTGCTATCGTTAAGACCTCGTTGATCGTGGTGTGGGGGCAGCACAGACAAACAAAAACAAAAAAAAAAGACTACATGAATCAAGTCAAACAAAAAGCAAGCAGCTCATGAAAACTCTGCAGCAGCTGTCTCTGACACTGAGAGGTCTGAATCTTTAAACTTCAGTACTTCTAAGTGAGTCTATTTTTGCTTGCCACAACTAAATTTAGAGAATAGATTTAGCCAAAACATTGATTACTGACAACTTTACTTTTTTAGCCTTCTATGACTTTTGGAAACTTAGTAGTTGGTTTGGTATCTCTGAGATACTATGGCCCCGATGTCCTGTCCGCATCCCCACTGCATTCAATCCACATCTCGTATAGTACAAGATGTAGGCCTTCCCTAGAGCAAATCAATTTCCCCCCTTCTATCCATTTCTATTAGCATAGCTCTTCATATATAAACGCAATATAATAAATAGAATATTAGTACCATGCTTGTATATATATATAGTTTAGAGTCATTAGTGTAGATTCAGCACTTTAATGTACATTTATTTGTAATCATTTTTATAAGCTAGATTTATTCCGAGTGGACAAATAACTCTTCGATCACTTGTAAATATGAAACGGAAAGATTAACACTGCAAATCTGCTGTTTCTATGATATGTTGACTGTTGCCTTATTGTGAATCCTGCTGCCATGGGAAGGCTTACAACAGCGTCTAAAAAAGCCATCTTACATGCACGCAGCTTGTTGCATATTCTCTAAGGCTGTGGAAATTGCTGGTTTCTCGAACTCAGAGGGAGAAATAGGATGTTCAAGGGAGAAAATAGAAGCGAAAAAGAGAAAGAAGATGAATGGAACATCATTTCTGCGCAATTTCTGGATTTTAGCATGAGCTCAGTATTACCTGTCATTGTATATGTGTTTTTCGGACGGGGAGGTGCACTGATAAACGAGCAAAGTGGTGCTATTGTACGAGCATTAAACTATTTCGGCCCAGTGGTTTATCAGAAACAAGGGAGCAACAGAGAAGAAAACAGCGAATCTAATGCCAGCTAAAGGGCACTTCAGCTATTCCGGTGACAAACAGGACCAGGGCTAATGTATATTACGAAACGGAGATTGAACCAGCCATTTCTGAGTACAAGCAAGCGGGCAAGTAGGCAGTCAGGATCTCTATTTAAAGACATCTGAGAGACCAGCATTCTCTTCTCGCCTCGTTCCCCGCAGCAAAACAATAAATAACTAAATCACAACACACTTAAAAGCCCCGCCGCGCCACAATATCCACATATATCCTTCTCTCCACAGTCCCACTCCTCTCTTAACTGCTCTAAATAATTTCAATTCTGCGAGAGAGAAAAAGTCATTCACATAAAGTAATCAGTCTTGGCTCCCTCTTTCTCCCTGCGACAGACTTATTTGACAACTCTGCTACATTAAACAGCCCACTGGTGAAAAGAGAGAGAGAGAAAAAATAAAAGGAACGCATCCAATTATTCATGCATAATGATAGCTCTGTTATCCAGTAAGGCAGGGGCGCCCACACAAAGCAGTTCCCCTTCTTCGTCTAATACATCTTAAGTACTGACAATCGCCAGGAGTCACATTTGACGGGCACCTAATTTCGCAGCGTTCCCGTCATTCCTCACAAGTTACGGCCCATTGGCGCCGTCTCAGAGACTTACAGTATTTATGATGAGGTGACGGTCCCGAAGAACATTAACTTGGCGTTGCCCAAAAAAACGCAGGCACATTAGCAGGTCTTGGCCAGCGCTGTCACAGGGTCATGTTTCAGGCACTGGAGCTGGCTGGAGCCCTGGATTGAGAGTTAACAAGGAGGACCCCCCCCCCCCAAGTATATTGCTGCGATGACCTTCTATATAGACATGAGCTCAAGGTTCACAGCACCTCATTGCCTTAGCTACTACCAGGCAATAAATTCTACGGCAGGAATGAATTGGTTGACCTTGAGGGTAGCCGGTGTTGCAAGTTGCAATCTAATACCGTACATTATCTTATCGGTCTCTCCTGTTATTTTTCTTTTTTCCCCCCTCACATGTGCGTGTTGTTGTAAAAATGCTGCATTTATCGAATTTGTAGATTGACAATAATTACAATCACCCCAAAAACCCGACACACCGGAGCTCAGTGCTGTGGAGGATAACTTATTTGTGCTTCAATTGCAACAGCGTTGGTGCAGTACACAGACAGCTTACGCTTTAACAAATGCAGCTGTGGTGCTCAGGTGGTTCGGCCCCTTTTTCTTGCCCTCCGTCACCGCTCCTAGTCGATGGGCTGCTCTTAATAATTCATGGGCTGTAAGAATTGGCATGCCCTAATTGGTGGGTAAGCTTAATAATACTCTCAGCACTGCTGGGGCCAAAAACAAAAGCGGCAAGCGTTTTTTTTCCTAGGCACACGGAGAAAAAATTGACTTGGCTCTCTTTGGTTTCAAGTTAAAAGGTCTCTCCTGAAATCCAAGAAGCACCTTGAAGCACACCAGCTCATGCATGCGGGAGCAAACAGTGCCAGCAGTTGAATCAGGCTACCTTTTACATGCTTTGAGAGTAAAGTGTGGCAGAATGTATTCACCCTTCTAACCAAACCCACTCTCCTTCTGCTCCTCCTTAGAGCAGGATGAAGTGTCGCTGGGTGTCGGGGTGAAAAGGACACCTTAAAAGTGTGTTCAGGGTGTCGATGATGCCACTGCATAATACAGTGAAGTCTGTTCGGCAGTCAGCAATCACTGGGTGAAGCTTTGGGGAATATGTTTTGCATTGTATGTATTATGTAAATGTATTATACATATATTCATTAGTACACGGTGGTGCAGTCTTCTATTAGATTCTACAAAAAAAAGGAAACAATATGTAAGACAGGTGCCCTGCATACCACTGACCACTGCAATGTTTAGGACTGCCACCTGCTGAAAAGACTAGAAGAGGACTTGCGAGATGTGGGAGTCACATCCATGACAATTACAAAATGGGCTATATGACACCATATACAATGAAACAAAAGGAATTTGACAACCACTAGCTGATAACTCGCTACACCAATGTAGCTACTCTTTTAAAATTCTTTAAAATAATTAGGGCACTGTGGAAAATATTTCAAAATCAATGAGCAAGACTTAGCAAGAGGAGGTGTTATTGAATCTACTGGATTTTTGCATCAATGTGATAAAGGGTTGTCATTTTTCAGGGATTTAAATCAATGGATTAGCCAAAAACAGACATTCCCATCTGATTATGTTATCCACAACCAGTTGCTCAACTGAATGGCTGAGAAATTGACTACATCAGGATATACTGTATATTAATATCAAGATATAAAATTGCTATGAATTTTCTCTAATCCATATCAGCCATCCTTATTTTGATATACTGTAATGTCACCCGTGTTAAGGGATGACTAAACATAATCACACACGGACGCAGGCACATACTGTATGGATGTCACTTTTTTCTGCACTACATGTCCTTGTTTTTTGCCCATCAACACATTTCCCATTTATCCCTCCAAAATCTTTTCTAATTGCTTCTCTATTTGACTCAAATTATTTTGAATTCTCCAGTTGCCAGCCGTCGTGGAATAAGCAACAGAGTTAACTATCTGCTCTCAGTAGAATTAGTCTGAAGACTCTCAGCAGGTTGCTGATGTCTGATTGTAATCTTCAATCTCTCTCTTCCCTAAAAATCCAAACACAATTTCTCCAGCTCGCTGTTAATGCCATACTATTGGTGCGAGAAAAACAAAAAAAAAAAAACTCCTTCTGCTCTGCTTTGCTTTGTATCGTCTTCTTCAACCTTTCAGTCAAACATTTCCCTCTTCCCAATCATTCTATCAGTTGCTACTGTATATTGATACGTGAATCTCTTCCTTCATAAACTTTCAAAGTTTTGAGAAGTTCAAGTGCTTGATCAAGTCCTGTTTTGCCTAGTTGGCACAGACACTGCAGAAGTACTGCTGGGTGCTTGCTGCACAGTGTGAGAGAAAAGTAATATGTGTACGCATGACACTGAAAAAGACACAAAGTGAGAGAGAGACCTTCACCTGATGCTTTTCACCTTGAAAGGCTGCAGACGATCCACTCTCAAGCCGCTTGGTGAGCCTGCTGCCCTTCGCCCCTCCCTCTTCCGTTGCCTCCCTGCATTCACTTTTATCGAATTACAGGGGTGCAGACTCACCCTGCGCCACATTTTAAACGGCACTAATGGATCTCAGCGTGAGGTAGGGTAGCTGTGTCATAGCCGGTGTGTTTCAGGCAATTACCGCCAACGAGGACAGCAAAAGGCCTAAATGGAGAGGAAACAAATAGGTGTGGAGAAGCACTCCTTTGGATGACTCATTAAACAAGGCTATCATGCCCCGTGTGATTTCAGCTTCCCTCAAAATGACTTAACGATGTCACTTGTCTGTAGCCATTGATTTCCCTCCCTGGCTTGTAATTGGAAGAAGACTAAGTGTAATCTGAAACCTGCGAGATGAGGGCAGACATTTTTAGATGATAAAATCATCCCTCTTCCAGGGTGGTGAATCTAAAATGATAATTTAAGTATAATGTAGTCCTATTGATTTAATTGTACTTCAGTGAAGCAAATATTCCTATTGATTAGTGGCTTTATGTTCGTCACTTCAATCACCTCATTAATCCCTGAAAACCATGTAATAACAACCTTCCAGTGAATGTGATTGACATTTGATATAACGAGCGGTTACCTTTATATACTTTTTATTTATTTATTTTCTAGAGACAGAACAAAGCTTGTTTCCAATTTTCCTGTCTCCACCCAGCCTAGGAGCAAGGAGCAGGAAGGGTCTAATGTGATTAAACAAATGCGCCACTGCCGCCTGTGAGCCGAAAAACCCACCTAACCCGGGTCATCGCAGGTGAAAACAAACCAGGTTTCATTAGAGGAATGATAGACACTTTAGGGGAGACGGGGGGCGGGGAGGGGGTGCAAAGTTTTCAAAGCAGACTGCTAAAACATGCACCACATCCCAGCGAGGAGATTGGATTCCAACTACAGGCTCAGGGCAGCACCACTGGGGTCACTCCACAATCTGCACGGGTCAGAGCCAAGGCAGCGCTACAAGCCGGTTTGATGTTCTCCATAAACTCAACCTTCTCTAACCCACAACACAAACCTGTGCGACTAAACAGAAACGGAGAGAAAGACACACAGAACGAGAGAACAAAATGGGAAAGAGAGAAAGATTACATTAAAATACGGGGTTGCAAAAAAACATCTTCAAAGAGCCTCTTTCCAAACTGAAATACCCACAATCTGAATTAAGAATAAACACAAATAAATGTACCGTACATAGTGTTATTAAACGACTGTCAACAATGAAACCAGAGCTCTGGGATATCATCTAAATTACAGGCTTATGATGATTGTCTGCAAAATACAACATATTTGAGGTTAGGATCATCTACAGGCAAAATCAGGGTTTTGGTAAAAATCAAGATACTGTACTGTAAGTAAAGGTCTTTACATATACAGCTGCTGTTTTCCCTTACATTCTGCGATTTCAGCTTCATATTTCGCCAGCTTAAACATGTACATGTAGGACCTGATGCTAAGTCTCCAGACTGCATACTGTTTGGAAACATGATCTCAAAAGAGCTTGTTTGGCATAGGCTGTGCCCGGCTAGCATATACAAAGCATATAGAGTCAGCGAGCCGCCACAAGCCACAGCCTTATTTAAAACTTCACCCAACCTCAAATGACTTGTGGAAGTCAGATCCTGAAGGAAGGGTTATTCAGGGTAGTGCCCAAAACATCTGAAACAGCATTACAGCCTACAGACATTTCATGCTTACAAGCAGGAAAATAAAGGCCGACCGATGCAAGCGAATCTGGTATTGACTTGCTCTGCTTTGTGACCAGTGGGAAACACAAAAACGAATGTTAAACACTAGTGGTGCTGTAAATGTCTCACCGCGGTGATATTGGCAGCTGCAATGTCATTACAGTGTTTTAGTTCAGGTCTTAGAATGACAGTGCTTGTATTCTGGCGTTGGTACAGGTGTAGCTGTCTCGCATGCCCAGACTACTCTACGCTTCATTTCACCCCATTTTACCACTGGGCCTGTGTAAAGCTGAAATGGTTACACTATAAAGAGTTACAATAAGAGCTATAAAGACTGATTTTGTACTAACAGCTGCACACTACACAATAAATGTCATCTTAGCATTTACCTTAACCTTGAAGTTATTCTTTTTTAATGATATCGAGAAAACATATGACCCACTGTAATTATATAATTACTCAAGTTACAGTCCCCCCCCCCCCCCCCACTAAAACCGGAACACTCCATCTTGACAATGGGACCTCACAGAAGCAGCATATTTGTGAACGCTGGGATGTAGATTTTTGGTGCCTGCAACAATGATCACCTCTTTCGGAGACATCATGTGGGCTGCTGATAGCCGCCAACAAAAACAACAAACCACGCCAGCACAATTATGCATGTCCATTTTAACATAATATGGGAAGAACATGAGATGCGTGGGAGCGAGAGGTGACGCTTGTGTCGTGTGGGGGCGGGAGGTTTGTGTGTGTGCGTCTGCATGTATGCGTGTGTGTGTGTGTGTGTGTATGACTGATTGAATGCGGGTGTCCATGTTGCATGCTTGTGTGTGTGTGTGTGTGTGTGTGTGTGACAAGAGAACAGGAGCCGGGATCTAAAGAACACATGTTTAGGGTCCTTTTGAGACCACTGCTTTGAGTTGACAGTATTGTTTGGGTTTGGGTGGGTATTTCAAAGGGCTGCTCAGGATAAAAGACAAGTCTCTAGAGCTTACGGTTGCTACACATTTTCCAATTTAAGATTCCAACCTTTCAGAGCCATCAACTGTGAGAGATTGCAGAGTGTATTGTTTTTCACACTAGACACCAGGCTAACTATATTGCCGACTCAAGTATTTCATAATGTGGTGGTAAAATTCAAAATAAGTTTCAGGTTCTTTCTTGATTTGTTTGTGGTTTATGACACTTTTTTTCTTATTTTACTGGAATAGCCTTCTCCAATATACGTCTCTGGCAACAATGAACAGTGAAAAAGTGTGGGTGTTGCTTGAAAACCTTGTAACATTATGATGTAGATGTTTGATTTTTGCTGGGAATTAACACATTTCCCAGGTCATTCTTTGGTCCTTTTATAAATAGTTTTGCCCGTCATTTCGATCCGTTATGATAACATTGTACTCACCAAAGTAATTGAGCGGGCAGATGATTAGACTGGTTGTCAACAAGCCAGATTATTTTATAACTTAATTTAAAGTTAAAAATGAGGTACAAATGTGAGTACTGTACACCCAAAATATTGCTAATAACCTCATTTCACAGGAAAAGTGTGAAGCACAAGAGCAGCAAGTACAGTAGATCAAAGTCAGTCTGTAAACTCAGTTGACAGTTTGGGTAATATTTTGTTTTCTCTTCCAAATAAATTTGGCTAAGATAGAAGTTTGTTTAAAACCTGTATGCTTTTGCCTGACGGGTTATTTCTTGCCATGTATGAGGTCTTAATAGGGATGCTGCTATGTTCCCACTTTGCAACATTAACTTGAGTACAATTACTGATGGCCAAACTTATGGAAAGAAGACCCGTTGTAATAAACCGGAGTATTCTTTAAAGTCTGCATGGTCATTTATATAAGCTTTATGATTCTACAGGGCACATCGCATACTTTTTGTAGTTCCAGAGACACATGAGCCTCAATAAGAAAATCTGCAGTTGATTTCGAAGAGATACAAGGTTTTAATCTGACGGCAGAAAGAGGGTTGGAGGGAGGCTGGCTGGCAGGCAGGATCAGTCAGTCAGGGTGACCTCATGTGTTTGGCACAGGGAATGCCTATCAGGTTTCCCTCTGTGCAGATTCCAACTTGCTCACTCCACACCAGCCCCAGGACCCAAGCCCCTGAGGCATGTGTGCATGTGTGCGTTTGCGTGGAAGGGGGAGATAATTGCATGTCTGTGTGTGTGTGTGTGTGAGAGAGAGAGTGAATGCGATAGAGAGGTAGAGAGATAAATTATATGAGATAAATTATTCAGATCAACCATGGTTGAGAGAGAGAAAGAAAGACTGCAGGAGGTTGAGCTGTGTGTCATTCCCCTCCAGTGAACTCAGTCAACCCCCCCACCGCCTCCTGCCCCCCGCCTCTTTCCTCAATGATAAACGTCCTGCTCTCTCATGTTTCCTCTCAGGCTGTTATGTACGCACATGATAGTGTTGGGTCATTGTGTATTTTGCGGTTTTCAAAAGTGTGTAAAAATGCTCTCGCACGCCCCGAGTGTGGACGAGGGGTTTCAAGCTTAATGAATATGTAAAGAAGAAGAAGAAGAAACTCTTACTCTTTGAATTTTTGATGGTCTCTATTAGTTAAAAAACTAAAAAAAGAGTATTAAGTGGATAAAACATTCGTTGTAACACTAAGCTGCAACATTTAAAAAAAAGGGTAAAGATTAGGGTTATGTTGGGTTTGGGTTCAATAGCTTTTTTGCAAAATCTGAATTTACCATCAAAGCTGCTTTTTAAATTTGAATCCTAGTTCAGAATAAAGGTATAATTAACTAGCATGAATGTTCATTCTTCACATTGGAAATAGTAGTTCATACTATTATTTACAATTGCAAGGCAACAGGAAAGACGTCCTAAAAGTGCTATGGATGAAATCATAACTACCACCAAAACTTGTATGTCAACACAACAGAGCAAACTTCATCTGCTGATGAAGGCCATATGGTACAGTTGAAAACACTGGAAAAAGTTAGTAAGTGGACCTTGAGTTGGGATTGTTTTGTCAAACTATAATTAACCTAATATTTTAGAACACATACGACTGGCATTTAAAGAAATAACACATTATTTATTGGCTATTTATGTGAATGGCAACCTGAGTGTCTTACACTCTCTTTGCTGTTAGTAAAAATAAGAACAGAGAAGAGGTGAATGGTGAATTTGGTAAGAGATGAAAAAGCTTAATGAATCTTGGTATTTTTCCAGCTTGGAATCTATTCCAAATAAACTTCTACCGGAGCCCCACCTTAGGGTTACCGCAGTTACCCGACAGTAACCTTGTTTGCCAGCTGTCAAACAATGGGCTAGTTAAGCACACACTATTGGCAACTATTGCCATGGTAACAATACGGCACACACTGCCAGCGATCCTCTTAATAAAGCCGCAACAGGCTCAGAGGCTTCCCATTTCACAAATCACTGTGACAACACCAGCAGAAAAAATGTACAATGCCAAACACACACAAACACACACGGGTTGAACAGATGCGACATGCTAGCAGCCATGAGAGCCAAGCATCCTCCATAACCCTTGAGTGGGGAATGATGGAGCAGGAGCCGCCTGCTGTAGCTCCGGCTGGCTGTTAAACTGCTAGCTATAACTAAACAGATCAGCAGATCATCCTGCGCACTACAGGAAGTCTACATAACTGGGGCACGGAGTTCCGAAACATTTCATAGAGAGTGAGCGTCAACAGTCGTCTTAACGATTACGCCGGTTCTGTGGCGGGGAACGTTGGCTCACCATTGCCAGTGTGTTTATCCAACGTTCTCAGGAAGGCGGGGTAATGTCAGCTTAGTGATTAATTGCAGGCCCAAAGTGCTGAGGACACAGAATATGCTCTGAATGGCGCCGACTGCAGCTCCTACAAGGGTTTATTGCTTTATCGGCTGAATCCTAATGTGACCCTCTTCCCTTCCCTCCCTCTGACTGTTCCAGTGGTGCTAGAGCATCCGGAAATATTCTGCAAGGTGCCTCCGTGGTTAATTGCCCGATGTAGTTTAAGTTCTCACTGTTGAGGAAAATATCTGCGGCATTTCCCAGTGATAGCCTGGAAAAATAAGCATTTAGGAAATAATTCATGTGTGGCATGTCTGCACGGGGCTTGATACAGATCTCTGTGGGTTGTTATAAAGCTCCCTATACAGCGTGATTCCTCCCAATATGTTGGGAGAAGCAAAACATATGGCGATTACACAAGCATGCAGCTGTTGTTTTTTGGGGCTAGAGATAAATAATGGATACAAGTCCTCCACAGGGTACTCAAGACAGCTAATGAGAGAGAGAAAGCAGACAGGGAATTAGTAACTTAACTGTTTTTCAAAGCCACTGTTTTCTCAACATTTTCACAAGAGCCCAAGGACAAAAAAATACAGGAAAATAAAAACACCAGTATTCATCATCTGTAAAAGTACTCAAATGCTAATATTTTCATTTATTCAAAACTTGTACCGGCACTATTGTGCATATTTTGATATGGACACAAAGTAAGACATGTCTTACTTAAATGCATGTGAAAGTACTGAACCCTGCATGCATTTCCTTTCTCTCACACACACTCTCTGTCCTACTCTTTCTCTCTCAAATGTGGGTGACCTTAATAATTTAGGGTGGGGGGGGGGATAGCATTTGCCTCAGTGCAGATTGTACAGAGGGAAACTAGTGTTCTGCAGCAAGCCCTCCAAAAGGTTTGTCATTTTCAGACATTCATCTGCTACATACTGTAGCCTTAGCCTCTCTGTGTGTGTGCAGGGGGTGTCTGTGAGGCAACATGATTAACTATTGAAAGGGGAGAGAACTGGAATCTTGTATGGAGACCACATATCACAATGACACTTTTTAATTCTGTTGCCAATGGCTGTTTATGTGCTACTAATTACTGGTGAAGAATAATAATCTCTCCTCCAATTGGACACTATCACGCCGAGGGCTTTCTCCTCTTCTCTTCTTTCCATTTATCCTGGTTTGTGACTGCTGGCTTGGCTTGCTCCCTGCGTCAGTGTCCTTGCAATCTAATTCATGCCGCCTACCTGTCCCACTCAGTGTTTTTCCATACGCCGACTAATGCGCGCGCACACATTGTGGCCTCAGAATCGGCTGGAACAGTGGAAGGGTCTGCCAGACAAACCATTCAGGCAAAATCTGAGAGGGTGGCTTGAGTCATTTAACTCAAATAAAGCCAGGAGAAAGGCCTGTTTGCACTTGGTAATCCCCCACTTGCTCGACAAGGCTTCGCAAGGTTCATCTGCTGCGCTAAATTGGTGCACGTATCCTTATTTGTATAGGAGCTCATTGTGGCTGGGTGAGAGGGGGAATCTGACAGGACTGGCAGCTATTCAAGCCCTCATGCCTATTTGCTTATCCTCATTCACGGCAGAATTGGCTTTTTCCGGAGCCATTTTTCAAGCTATGCGTGACACGGTATTTTCATTGAGCCTGCCACTACTAATGCAGCTGTGTAGAGTAAATATCGCAGGCAGCCAGTAGATGTGTTTAGGAGAGGAGCAACCTGGGCCTCCTACAGTAATCACAGTGGTAAGGCTACACTACCATTTGCATGTCTGTGGCTGCTGTCCCCTCTGGTTTCCACGTCTGAATATCTAGGTGATGGCACCAGGTCATCGGCTTGTGCAGCCACAATGGAAATTAAATGCTAATTGTTCAAAGTGAGAAGTACACTGGCAAGGGATTTTCTTTGTCAGACTGTGACGTCATTAGGTAAATGAAAGACCACTGTGAAAAATGAGAGTGCTGATCTTTCCATCTGTCTGTTTTCCTCTACACAGGTGGCTTTCCCAATCCCTTATTCTGGCTCTTGATTCTCTGGTGCGAAAAAACGAGGATCAAAGTTTAAACTATACAATATAGTACAATACGTATATATAAAAAAATGATACTCCATTTTGCAGGACTTTCCAGGAAATCTGGAATACACACTATCGCCTACGTAGACTGTTTTCATTCATTATGAACTAATTACTATTTGGGGTTCTCAGTTTGCCATTACCTGTCCTGTTAAGGGGGTCTATGCTGAAACCAGCAGAGATTGACAAAACTGTCGGCGCTGCCTCTATTTTCTCTGTAGAGTGCCATCAGGATCAGCATGGGAAAATTGTCTTTACAGCACATTATAAGTACAAGCGCTACATTTGGTTAACATATGATATGCACAACACCACCACTCATGAAGATATAGGTCTGAACATATAAAGCAGGCCTCTGCCTCCCTCCAATGTCCTCCGTCAGGAAGGTGAAAAGGCAATTCTGCTGCAATAGGAGCCATGTGGAGATTCTCTGGTGCCCTGCCCCTCAAAGTGTACGCAGCAGCCACTTGTTAAAAATGCAGGAGCAATTACCCCGACTGAGTCTGAGTCAGTGAACGCTACCAATCCGAGCTGCTGCCTCCTCCTACCCTTCCACCGCAGTTGTCGCTACACCGGCAACCTGAGCATTCTTCATGTGAACCGGCATGCCAAAAGGTAGGGCAGCAGACACCGAAAGCTTCAGTTACACTGGAACAACAAAAGCCCTTCTCTGCCTGACTGCTTGTCTGTCTCTCACGAGGTGCAGTTTCCTCCCTCTCCCTTCTCTAGCACGTGACTTGCAGCCTGACATCCTTCACCACCAGCTCAGTGTCCTGTCCTGACCCAACTCCTCCTCTGCCCTGTTTGCTCTCCACTATCTTCCCCTCAAATGGAGCCAAAAAAAAAAAGAAGATACTATCTGCCTTCTTTTGAATTTCAGCTATGTGGTTCCCATAAACAAGGGTTCTTGAGTTTATCCATCACTTTTGTGGTTGCAATCTGAGGACCTTTTGTATCCCTCTTAATCTGACGATAGTTAAGTCAAACATGCTATGAAGCATCAAAACCAAGCAAAATATTAATGGCAATCAACAAATTGCATTGTTAATTGGGAACAAACAGACTTAACTTTCAGAAATATGATTCACATAATACAGATAGCGTTTGCCCTGTGTAGAACAGAGCTATTCTCAGGATAGAAGAAAGATCAAGACAAAAGTATTGAACCACACATCGAAAGGATTCATTCTTGTTCAGACATATTATCTGATATCTGTTGAGCGGCAACATGAGCCAACAGAAGTTTCAACAAAGTTTCTAATCCCCTTATCTCTTTTTCAACAAAGTTGATAATCCCTCACTAAACATATTCACTCAAATGTACTTCCTTCAGTTGGAAGATATTGACTATTATGTTGCCAAATAGATGTTAGGCAAAGATTGGATACAGACCCAACAGTTATAATTTCCTTAATATTCACCATATTTACATAACAATTAGATTCACTTTAAATAGTAAACGGTTTAAGGTGTGTTTGACTTAGTATATCCCATATGTTCTTCTGTATGTTAATATGGGCTGTATGCATTAAGGGGTCCACCCAGGAGGTGTCTCTCCAGTCACTAATGTCATGCTGCACAGATGGCAGGACACCATGCCCAGCAGACAGCAGGGGCTCCCGGAAATAGAGGAAGAGGCACGCAAAAGTGATGGAGGATGGGAAAGAGTAATTACAAAGAGGGACAACATGAAAGAGAATTTAAAGATGAAGGGAGGCTTGGTGAAAATAGGAGCGAGAAAGAGTGATCTGAGCTTAAGTGAGGGGGATACATAAACAGTCAAGGATGAAAAAAGGCTGTACCCCACTGTCCTCAGAGGAAAAAGGGGAGACAGAAAATAGAGCGTGAAAACGCCAGGCTAGGCCCTTGCCAGAGCGACAGAAGACTGAAACAGTGGGCCAGGGTAGACAGCTCCAGGCAGATACTATGTTACAGGAAGAAATGCTAGGAAAAACAAGAAAGAGGAAAAACGCAGGTGTATTTGTAGAGGCCTGCCGCGTTGGTGGGTTTGAAGAGCACATCATGTGTCCCGTTTCATCTGGCTGTAAATCTAAAGCCCCATCTTTCCTGTCTCTCTTTCGCTTGACTCTACATGCCTCTTTCTCTCTGAAGGAATACTCCAAAAATACAGAAAACACATAAAAAATGTGTTTCATTTCAGCTCCTCATAAGGAAGAGCGCCAGGCTCCTGGGACAAAAAAATTCTGATGCACTTAAAAATGTTTGTTAATTGAACCAATGCCTAATATGCGCAGATACTGAAGACCACTTATGGTTAAAAGTTGATATCCACAATTTATTTGCTACACAAACGATCCAAGTAGGGTGTTTCCTGTGTGTATGTGAGTGTGCCTCTCTTCACAGCGGTACCTTCAGAAGCTGGTGGGGATTAAGTGTCTTAACCCAGGTTTTCCGGTTGAAGGAAACTTGCCCGACTCACTCCACCACCTACCTTCCCATATGCCCCAATTCACCAAACGGGCAGGAGTTCCTCTGTCTTGCAGTACAGGCTAGAGTCACCTGTGAGTCTCCAGATGGTCAAGGAAGGAACTAGATTCCCTGGGGCAAGAACTCCACCACCGAGCACATCATTTTGTATTTTGTGCATTTATCTCGGATGCTCCTTTTCACGGTGACCTCCAGTGAGTTAGCGGGTACTTTGTTCTGTTTCTTGCTCAAGGACACTTCGACGGAGGAGAAAAATGTGACCTGGTTTGGAGACCTTCAGTCTAGACCACTAAACCAGGCACACAGTCTCACACACATAGTGGTTGTCCAAAACTTGTAACTTCATAAAGTACAAACTTATTGATGGACTTCTCTTGCACACATTTGCACGCACATGCTCGTACACCATCTGTGCTCGTTAAACATGCAGTGCAATGTAAGCACACACGCAACACTGCTGCCACATCTATAACCCCCTGTGTACACCAAACGGTAATACAGAACAGGTTCGCCCTCGCATCTCTAGAGACACAGCCTATAGAACATTTTCCCTCTCCTTTGTATGTCCTTCCTTTTCTCTTCTGACAAAATGGGTATCAGTGTTGAGAGAGCACTCAACAGCTGTAATGAGATGTGGACGTTAGCGTGCAGAGGGCCAGGTCTTAGCACCCTGCTCTGTGGCTTATGGAGAGGCTGCAGGAAGCAGTAATGCACAACTTTAATGTATGGGTGTGCAGATAGGGCTGAGTTGTCCGCTGACAGATGAGAAGAGTGAAGAGTACCCCCCTAATGTAGTGTGCTTGTGCGTGCATGTTTGTGCACGTGCACACAGGCCATAGCAAATAAATGGAGTTGTCTGCCCCACTGACTGACAGTTACACGTAGAGGAATTGCACTGCTGGATAAACCCATAGGCATAGGCAGATACAAACCAGAGGTATTATTTGATTAATGATCAAAAAGCCTCCTTTTATGGTTTGACCATGTGAGGTGAAGGATTGGGAAAGCATGAAGAAAGAAAGCAAGCAAGATAGAGCTATCGCTAAAAAGCCTGTCGATTTGAGCTAGCTCAGAGAGAACCCCTGATGGGTTAAGATTTACAGCGAAGCAGGGACAGTATTTTGTTTCGGGCAGTCAGTCGCGAGGCACGTATCACGAATTGCAAGTGGGAAAATGAGTTATACTACCCCTGTCTTAGTACTAATAAGAACACATCGTCCCGGACTCAATATAGGGCTGGGCTTTAATAAATGTCATATAAGAAGTGTATTTTTCCAGCCCTAAAAGCCCTTGATGAACTCTTCAAAGCAGATCCAAATCAGCAGAGACAGAGGGGACTAAGCTGCTAGCTGAGTTTTATGCCACTGATAACTGATTCAGTCACAGACTTTAGAAAATGATCCTTTTTTTCTAACTTTGATTTAGCTTGCTCTCCATGTCTATGTATATCTGTCTCTCCCTTCTTGTCTCTATGTTTCTCTTTCTCCTCTATCAAGGCATTAAAGGAGGATTTAGATGGCTCTGTTATTATTTCTGTAGCACAATGTATCACCCTGTGTAATGCAACCAAACCCTTTTCCTTGCTTTTAAATGGCCCCTCCCTCACTCGCTATAACATCCATCTTCCACTCGCTGTCTTTCTTTCTCTCTCGCATGCATACACCCCGTCCCTCCATCTCTTCCTCCATTTCTAAAGAATCAGACGGAGTATAAATGGTGTCTATGGCAGGGGCAGACACAGTAAGAGATCCTCTCAAAGGGCTCCATTGACTGGTGTTTACTTAAGTCCAGGGACATTAGCTGCTGCTAAATCTACCTCATTCTGCCCCTCTTGGTTTATCGGGTTCTATATGTACTAGTCTGACTGTAACACAGACGCCTGCCCACTCCTAGAGCTTGGCCACAGCTCAAGTGTGTGTTTGAGCATATACTTTTGTAGTGTATCCTTGTGTGTCTCTGTTCTGTTTGCCTGTGTGTGAGCTCACTGACATTAGGCATGTAATGACCTAGCCTATCAGTGGTGTAACAGCACAAGAGTACAGCAGTGTCAGGTAGCTTGTGTGCGTACAGTAACAGCAACAGTAAAGCCAACTAAAGGCAGAATTTACTGCAGGTATTCAAGGCAAATTATCAGTAATTTGAGAGTTCCTTTTGAGAGTTGTGTGCGTAAAAATGAAACAGAGAACTGAAAATGCCTGTCATTGAAGAGAAAATGAGATACACCGCACGCCAATACCAAGAGGCACTTAGTGCACACATTTAGTTGAAGCTCATATTCTTTCCTAAACACTATCATGAAATAACAATAATTGATCTGTGTGCTGTAATTGTTCTCATGGGCGAAGGGAGGGGCTGGGCCAGAGTGAGGCGCTTTACTGTAATTTTCTCATTTATGATGCACATCTATTACCCATCATTAAAGTTGAATGCACAGCAAGCTGTGAACGGTACTAAACATCAAACTCACATGGAAAGACACTGGCTGAATAAAGGCCAAATTTCAGCAAATGACTCCACGGACCGATCAGATGGGGAATAGACCAAAATAGGGCCTTTAAAGGATCCTCTCATCAAAGCAGCATCCTGCCAGCTCCCCCCAGCCATAACCTCATATAAAAGCCACACACACACACACACACAGACACGATAACGTGCACACACAGACACACAGACGCACAAATCCTCTTTCAGGAATCAATAATTCAGCTAAAGAGAAGCACATGCTACGCCCCACTGCACTAATCAATAGAAAGCCAAATGTTATTGTTTCATCTCATTCTCTGACTTTCACATTCTAATCTGGGCTGACTAGCACATGCTGGACAGCATCAGAGAACTCCATTAAATTACACATACAGAGGGGATAAAGGGGCCTTCAAAATTCAGAAGGTGCCTCAGTTTATTCTGCCATGCCATTAGGACAATGTTAGCTCCTTTCTTTACAGCAAAGCTCTTCGTTGTAACCGAGCCCAGATGTTCTATACATTTTCTATGTATAGAATCTCAAATATATGCATCATAAAATGGAGGCGAGAGAAGGAGAATGGCAACACTTAGGTATGAGTTACGCCCAACTCCCCCTCCCTATAAGATATTTATGCCCCCCACCCACATCTCTTGGTGGAATGAGACCATACCTTGAGAGTGCGGCAATGAAGATGGATAGAAAGACCTGTGTGATTTGAGACTGATGTCTAAATCTGAGCGGAGTGTATGTGTGAATTTGTGTCTATGTGTGCGCACACGAGGCCAAAGGGACTGCCATCTGATTTTGTCGAACTAAACCCGCCAGCCAAGACCCTTCTCCCCTCACTGTATTCGAGCTATCAATGATCATTAATGAGAGCGTGAGATAGCTCTTTGCAGCCCTCTTGGCCACATTGCCCAACACTCCCTTTCTCCTAGTGACCCTGTCTGTGGCTCCATCATCATATCAACCTACGAGGCCGTTGGCTGCGCTAACGAACCATAAAAAAATGAATACGAATGTTGGCCGCTGATTTACAAACGGAAATGTATGCTCATCTGGCCCCCACCATGAGTCTTGTTCGCATGACACAGGACCCTAGCGGCCCGCTCAAAGATACATCAATCGCTGACGGTGGCAAGATCGGATCTGCGCTGACCTTGGGAGTGAACTGCAGCACAGGCGAAGGAGCCAGGGGGCCCTGTTGCAACAGAGAAGGGAGGCAGAAAGTGAGAGGAGGGAGGAAGAGGGGAAAAGAAAAGTGGAAGGGAGGGAGGGGAGAATAGAGGGGCATACCCTGATTGAGAGGCCCTCGAGATGAGCAACTCTAAGATATGAGAAGAGGGAGGGAGGGAGTTGGGGATGATGGAAGGAGTAGTGGAGGGGGGTGGGGAGGGAGAGGGAAGCCATATGGCAGCAGCACAAATGTATTAAACTATAAATCAGGGCGAGAGCTAGTGGACTGCCAGGTGGGGCTGCCGGCAGGTCCTTCCTGCTGGAAGCACACTGGTTCACAACCCAGCTCCACATAGAAAAGGATGAACATATCACTGGTATTTTGCTTTACTTTGCTTTATCAATTTTACTGATTCATTAATTGCCTAAACACATTTTCTTTCTGCTTTATTTCCTTGTTAAAAAATACGCCACATTTTAAGTTGTGTTCCTCGGGCTGAGTATCGTTTGAAAATGTTCAACACTGCTGCCAATAAAACAGCAAAGAGTCTTGCACCCAATATCAAAACAATACTTTTTTCGATACCGTTTCGAATGGGGAAAATAAATATTGGGTTTTTTTCCTCAGTGCTTCAGTGTTAAATACAGAACTTGGCCTGAAATTAAAGCTAGAAAAGTTTTCTAATCGAGATCAGTAAATATTTGTGGAAAAACACACCTAAAAATCTGTCCAGTCATTCAATGCCAAATTCCAACACTTCACACGATTTGATACTCAATACTAAAAACACACTTGGGTTGGTACACAAAAAGTATTAAGGTTCGATAGCCAGGCCTACAAAATCCATTACTCTATGCATGCAATTGGAGACATTTAATAGTCATATTAGACCGCCACATAAAAAAGCGAATTAAAGATGTAAAAGCTTATTTTTATAATTGTTGTGTTCAGAGTAATAATAATATCACATAAAATAGTACTTTAGTAACCAACTGAGACCTAGCTATTTCTCAAAGTTCAACTGCACGCCTTCAATGTGTTGTTCAACCATTGCTGTGCATCACACGAACACAATAAGGGGCAGAAATTAGTGTTGCGCATGTAGTAGAAAAACAAATAGAGTAATCCCCAAAAGGCTTCCATTTTAATCCCTTGATGATGTCTGGGTAGTGTGCCCAGCCAGAGTCCTGGCAGCCATCAGGGCCCAGGCCTGGGCTTCCAACCGAGAGGCACCGATGCATGCTACAGCTAGAGCAAACACGGGTAGACTTCCTCATGCCTGCGCTCTGTCTGAGCCATACCGACCATCACCATAGAAAAAGAAGGGTTCGTTATCGCTTTCTCCCCTCGTTGTAAAGCATTACAATAAGACATTAGTGCTGTTTAGTGAATTAGCAACTTCATAATTGAATGTCTAATTTGCCTCTTTAGAAAAGTGGCATTGAAGCATTTAAACAATGGCCTACATTCAGCTTGCAAATACTTCATTAGTAAATTAAATTTGGATCCTAATTCTCTCATTTGTTTAATGTATGACAGCACAAAAAGAACCGTCCGTCAGTTATTTTGATTAACAAAAGCCTCTGAATGTACTATTCATGTTATTTCACGTGTTTACGCTACACGCCATTGCAGTGTATCACATCAAGAGCTTATCAGTTTGCAGGTGATGGATGGATGGACAGCTCCCAGTAACGTTCTAGTAGGCCGGACTAACAGTACCCCCAGTAGCCCAAAGCCTCCAAACAGCCTTGATCCCTGATCCTTCACTCAGACACACACACACACACACACACACACAATCAGACACACACATACACACTGACACAGACATCCAAACTCCAACAAGGTACCTGCCATCTGAAACCATCACAGCCAAGGCCAGCTATCCATTCAATCCCATCTCCACTCAGGGATGAGCGGGGGATGAAGTGGGAGGAGGGGGGGTGGGGGGTGGGGCACAGGAGTGTAGGAGTAGATGAGTAGGCTCGAGGAATGTAAGAAGAGCAGAAGCGCGGCGTACATGTACCTTGGTCTGGAGATAGTGGGGGTAGTAGTAGGTGTACTGAGGGTACATTGGCTGCTGCTCCAATCGCTTGCCCATGTAGCTGGAATCCTTAGCACTGAGGCAGGGAATGGTGACACGGGGCGGGAGCTGCCAAGTAGCTAGCAATGGGATGGAGGCAGTGGAGGGGCTGTGCGCTTCCTGTCTTCGCTGTCCGCACCACTGTGCCGCTAGCCAGTCCTCCAGGGAGAAGGCAGGATCTGCGTGCCGGACAGTGGCTGGGAGAAAGTCTGCCTCTGATGGGGAAGCTCCTGACGAACGGTCAGGAGCCTCAGTGTCGGGCGGATGCTCGCTCAGTCTCTCACTGCTGGATCAATGGAAATATTTCCACAAACTACTAGAACCAAGAGCAGCGTGTCTGTCAGTGGCAGGTATCAGATAGTAACACGTGATAAGGGTGAGGTAGAGGAAGAAGAGGAAAGAGGCGACGTGAAGAGGTGCAGGTGGCAGTAGCTTTGGCAGTCCTGTGAATGTTGGAAAATGGGAGAGGAAGAGGAGGAGGAGAGGAGGAGGACAGGGATGGCAAGGAAAAAACGGGAGAGGACGTATAGGTTCACTTCTCTATTTAAGATGTTTCACTCCAGTCTTTCGGCTGGGCTTTAATCTGCCTCCCTCTCAAAACACACTGTGAATCTGACTCTCTCACTGCCCCTCTCTCTCTCTTTCCCTCTCTTACATACACACACTGTCTCTCTCTCTCTCTCTCTCTCTCTCTCTGTAGTCTGATCCGACGGTGGCTGTGTGCTGTCCTGCTTGATAGAGGGGAGATGTCTTCAGCACCGGCTGCCGACAGATGCACTTTGTGCACGGAGGGGAATCACAAGACGAGAGTCGAGCACAGAACCACAAAGCAATTTCAGTCTGTAGCAGCGTGGCCAGCAAGGGGGCAGATAACACCGGGAAATGATCCCAGTTTCTAAATGATGTGGCACGAGCGTAATTATTATTATTTTTTTTTAAATCCACCGGTTGGTTAGTCAATCCACTTGGTTCCAGCTGAAAAAGACGAGTGAAAAACCCCCACAGTGACTGTGTCCCAGGTGCCCAGTAGAGAAGTAGAGAAGGAGTCCCTCGTCTGCGATCCTCCCTCTTCCTGCTCTTGTAAAATGTGTTCCTTATTTTGTCCTTGGCTCTCTCACTCCTCTAAGCAGAATGCCTTGTTCTCTTTCCCTCTGTCACACAGTTGCGCTCTCTCTCTCGCGTGTGCTTTCTCGATCACGGAGTCTCTCAGCTTCTCTCTCTCTCTCTCTCCTTTTCCTCCACACTGACAGGATGGTAAAGGGGGCTCGTCCGAGGCTGCGAGCAGAGCAGACTGCCTCCTCCTTCCCCAGCCCAGCCGGTAGGAGGGTCTTGAGCAGCTCTGTGCGAGAGAGGGACCCAGACACAGACCAGCGGGCTGCAGCGTTTCCACAACCTGGGAGAACGCGGGGAAGAGGAGGAGAGGAGTGGAGAGGGGGGGGGGCATGGCGTCAGCGTGAGCAGTCGATTCCCCCTACTGGCTGCACACGGAGCTACTGCCTGGAACACACTGTGTCCTCAAACACTTCCCTTTAACAAACTTTGCTGATTTCATCTCGAAACCAGTCAAGTTGAATAAAACACTTTCAATTTGCAACTTTTTAGAACCTGCGAGTATGTATATTTTGAGGCAATGTCTACTGTATTTCCTTAAACTGTTGCCTGTGGATCATCTTCTTACTAATGATTATATTTTTCTATCACCATCTTGTAGCTTATTTTTCCACAAAAGTACTTCAAAATCAATCAATCACATGGTTTAGATATGCAAAAACTATTACCGCAAAAAACTAATTAGATCATAATACAATCATTAAGGTCTGGTGTCAAACTAGTGCATATGTCTTTCACTACAGGGTCAACAAAGAGGATGTGCAGTCAGTCTTCACTATCAAGCGCTTATAATAACAAACACAGGCAGGCAGTGAACAACAATATCCAAGCATTTACTGAGGAAGAGAAGGGAAAGCCATGACAATGGATGAAATAATCTTTTTTTGATTGACCACGACCAAAAACATGACAAAAATGTCCTGTCGGTGATTGTCTGCCTGAAGTAACCGCAGCTACACTCATACTTCTGCAAACCAGACCAAACACGTGCGTGCAAAAACGCATCGCATTTAGAAAGCCCAAATGCTTTTTCGTCGCACACACACACACACACACACACGCACACACACCCCACATGCATGGACAGGAACTAACCTTAAGTCCTCGTGAGTATCTCAGTGACCGTAAGGCCACAAGTTCAGGAGCCTCAGTTTTCACTCAATTAGCAAATCAACTTGGTTTTCATTTAAAAATTACCTGACATGAGTCCTGCAGGAAACGGCTGCCAAAAACTACAACATGAAATTACTGGACTGCAAACAATTATATTTTGGCAACTTTCACATCTGAAAATAGACCCGTGACTTTGATGAGGTTAGTTTTGTATTTCATCTGTTACACTTGAGAGCATTACACAAACACCCATGAGGCTGATGTCTGCTTCTCAAACAATAATAACCTAATTACATATTTCTAGTGCAACACTCAAGACAAGTGAGTTCAGCTGTAGAAAATACACTTTCTTCACCTCTTAGTATATTGATAATTACTTTTGGAGCATCAATATATATTACATTGTAAGTACTGTAGTACTGCAATGATTCATTTGTTAAACAATTGTGAGGACATTAGTCAATGATAATTTTGACAAAAACATTTTCAATACAGTTTTTAAAGCACAAGACGGTGTTTTCACAGTCTAGACACACAATGTCGTGCAAATGTCACATATTTTTATGGGAGTTATGTGTCTAAAAGGGCCCAGTGCATGTGGACAGACCAAATCAATACCAGCAGAAGAATCCAAAACAAAGCTCGGAGGGAAAGGGCAGCCTTTTACAGACGGAGAGAGGAAAATATACTTATCAGATAGGCCACGTTTTATTTGTAGGAAAGAGATGCGGCTGAAATCGACTGTGGATTACCAGATTAACGGCCTCGGGATCAACTAGACACAAACTCTCAGCATCTGGGGAAAGGCAGAAGGTAGAGAACAAAGTCAAAGGCCAATGGAGAGAGTAATAGAAAGAGAGATACTGAGCGAAAATAAGGTAAGACACATTGGGAGACGGAGCCTGAAGGAGGCACACAGGCGGAAAAGAGTCATACGTCTTTCTAAAAGTGTGTGTCCACTGAGCGACCACGTAAAGTCATCTCTGCATTTCAAAGATGCGTTTCATTTTTGGCTTTCAGTAGTGAGTTTTAAAAGGAGTAGAACAGAGTAGTAGATCAGTTTAATAGATTGTCACCTCGGTTTTGTCCACGCGTGACCAAAAAGTCATGTTTCCCGCTGCGAATTATTCCTCTACTAATGGAAAGCGAGGGCGAATATGGAGAAAAAACTCAAATGAGCTGCTATATGCAAAATAATCCATCAAAGTAATAATGAAAACCAAGAAATGTTTAAGCAGTGTGATTGCACAGGGCTGTGTTCAGATTTTTTAATAGTTTTGTTTTTTTTTAAAGTTCCGATTTTATCTAAAGTGGCGCTTCAGCGATTAGTGGATTAATGGGTTAGTCAATCGACAGACGACTATTCTAATAATCGATTAGTTGTTTAAGTAATTCTTCTCTGAGAAGTAGTACTTCTCAAATGTGAGAATTTAGTCCTTTTCCCTGTCAGTTTTTTCAGCGGATTTACCATAAATCCAAGAAATGATGGAATATTTGCTACTATTTATGACTGCAAGCTGACTAACTTTTTCTCAAGTTTATTCAAATTAGTTAACACAGAATGGAAACACAGGAGAGTACTATTTCACAGATATTGGTCAGCTAAACCATTAATATTCATTGGTCCCACCATTAAGAATTAACAGCCGGGAATTGAGACTTGACTCTTGAAACTAAAGAACTTGACCTGTGGCCCTACGGACAACACTAGAAACTACCTTGAGAACCAGCTGGCGTGAACTTTCAGCCTCAACCCATGAGTTGGCAAAGGTTAGTTTATAAAGTCAATTTCAAGTAATGCGACTGGGGGGGGCAACAACTCACGCTGTGTGTAAATACATTCTGGCACTGTCTCTCATTCTGTGGAAGCAGACCTGGAAGACTGCATGTGTGTGTTTTTTTTCCCTCCCGGTGGTGATGGAAGTGCTCTGGTCTGAATCAGTGGGACTGACGTCACAAAGAGGTGATATGCAGCCAACTATTTCATGGAAAGAGAGAAAGAAAGAGTGAGTGAGTATCTCTGTCCTTGTATTACTAATATGGATGCAACATCTACGCATTTATTCGAGAGACGTTTTTGATGTTCAACAGTTTTCACTACAAAATATCAGACAGATGGGTTTGAAGTGATTTCCACCAAGATTTGTATTTCTTTCAACCAACTTTGTATGCTACAGTACACTGGGAACAACACAGTAAGTGCCAGACAGTGTTTGTTTTTTTTTGTTTTTTTGTTTTTTACAGCCAGTAGGAAATGATCTGATTTACAAGCCGATTTGTCAAGATGAAGCTAAAACTGTGCCTCTCTGCTGTTTCAAACATTTAAACACCTACACTGAGAAATATTTGCTAATACTTTGCAGCCGGGTCTGTCGAACACTTTCATAAAACAAAGCCATCTGCTGCTCCTCTGATCTGAGGTCTTCCTCTGATGCTTGTTGATTCACTTTCTAAATTGAGAGCATGGGTGATTCATTCACAAGACTTTAAAATAGAGAAAGAGGAAGACAGCTGGGGTGTATCATTCCCCCTGAAGGTGTTAAGTAGTTACAATTCCCCTCTAAAGAATCAGACAAGTCTAGTAAAAGAAACCTTCAGCATGATCACAGCATGGTCTCTGGCCAGAGCCAGAGAGAGCAGTTCAAGAGTGTATTTTTATTTAGCCTTTATTTGACGAGATTAGTCGAATCCTTACTTGGCAAGTTTGCACAGCAGTAAAAGCAAGCTTCATTGTAAGATATTTCAATTATATTAACATCCATGGAGATATTAGCGTCCTGATGAGGCACTGAAAGTTGCCCTATTGTTCATTGACTGGTCTGACAACACCAGTTATTCTGCTAATGTACTGACTCCTGAATCTCTATTTAAAACGGGAGAAAGCATGAGAGAGGGGAGTTGAAAACGTCGTTTCAATGTAGGAACAACATAAACAATCGGAACAAGAATAAGTCGTCTTCTAAACACAAAAACAGTAAAGAACTACACAATGTTCCCATCCAAAAAGAATTCTTAGAAAGTCCACAACCGCTTTGTCCTACTGCCCGGCCGCTCCCTGAAGGCGACCACCGGCCTTCTGCAAGCTGCTGCAGAAACCAAGAGGCTTTGTTTTCCTGCGGTTTGCTGGACAGTCCCGTCATGGGTGTTTCCCAGAAATGACCAGATGCATGGAATTCGAGGGAAGGCTGGCGCAGCGCCAGGGGAGGGGTGGTGGGAGAGGAGGAAGAGGGCTGGAAGCATGGAGGCACGGGGGAAACGAGGGAAGTGGAGTTAGGGAACAGCAGGAAAAAACTATTTTGCCTTTGGCAGTGGTTCTACTGGGAGATACCCGAGCACCAGAAGATCGTCTTACACGTTTAATGCAAACCTACTGATGTAGCATTCCCTGGGGAATTCTGTTCACAATCAAGTGAAAGATGAACTATCTTACGAGTCCAACTATGACATGTTTGATGTGCACATGCTGTTGCAACACAGACACTTGCATCTATCAAGCATCTTTGACTGTACTTGTATGATGGATTACAGCAGAGCTCCTCTGACTGTAGTTTACAATAATCTGACAAAACATGACTGTTTATGATCACTCCAATTAGGAACATACTGGTAAACAGATGTTGCTTGAATACCAGTGTTCATCATACCACAGAAGATCAGTACTCCGCATTGCTATAAAGACTTTTTTTTTTTTCCATTCAAGCAAATATAATTTAGCTAAAGTTGAAGGCATGCTAAGACACGTTAATGCCAAATTCGAGGTCAACTGTAAAAAAAACAAAGAGATAATTTAATAACTTAAAATATCTCAGTGTATGAGGTCTACAAGAAAACCAGAGATTTTGGCAGTTTTACCAAAATTGAAAAGAAAAGCAGCACTAACCACAGAAAGAAAGAGAGGGTGGATAACCTCTGTTGTTGTTCTAGAGTGCAGAATGAGTTTCGATTTGTCCTCATACTGTTTCTTGCAGTTCATTCTCATGGTGCGATAACTTATTTGATTAAGTGATTAACAAACATATGAATTCACTAGGCCAATTAGATTACAAGTGATCTACAAAAACAAATGACAATTTACATTTGCGATACAAACTAGTCTCTTGAATGTAAACCGTGGTGTCGGTCTCCAATCAGAACCATAAGCTGTAAAAAAAAAAAAGGTTCTTGTTTGTAAATAGCCAAATCGGCCTGTAATGGAACTGGCATCCACTCAAGCTTTGTTCCTGAAACAGTGTAATCTGAGAAGCTGACCAGACTTATGGTCATGCAGGAATTATACAAACTGAGCGACGTACTTGCTACACCCACCTGCCCTGTTTCTAAACACTGTGAAGCGATATCTCGACATTATGTGTGTAAGTTCACCACGTTTCTGACACAATTGCAATTTCTTAATACGTATTTATCAGTGCACTAACGGATGACAGCCTGAGGTAATTCAACTCCCCCTCTAAGAGTATAATTTTCCACAGCGCAAAGAACAGAGTGACATAGTCAAGATATGATTGCAGAGTGCTCCTCTTTATATTTCTTTATATATGATGGTCTCATCACCTGGTTTTGGCTGTTTATCTAATACTTCATAATAAGAGTAAAAAGGGCAGACTCACTCCGGACCACCGGCCCTGCACTGAGACATTTGATAAACACCAGGCAGATTTCCAGTGAGTCATTAGCCTCTATCACAACACAGAGGAGAGCAATGCAGGCCTAATGGGGAGGAAATATGAGACCAGACGTGCAGGAGTAAAAATGACTCATGGCACCCCTTACTACACCCACCGAGGGACAGGCAGCAGACCTGAAAGAGCAAATTGCGTACACTTACTAGATCTCTAGTCCAAATGTGAAATGTATATACAAATCATAGCGACAGACTCATTTCCTCATTAACGTGATTCTGAGAAAAGATCAGAGCTGTTACAAATGTTTTTGTCGGGAAAAGAGGCCCATAGTCAGGGTGGATTTTACGTGTGTGTGTGTGTGAGTGCTGTACTGGTCTACAGTTGTGGCAGCTCTATGTGTGCGCTGGCATGAGCAGCGGTGAGGGTACTCTATGCGTGTCTGTTTTTCTCTGTGTGAAAATAGTAAGTAAAGCGAAACATCTCTGAGGAAATTAAGGGATCACAGGAGGGTCAAGGTTATTCTGACACCAAAGGTGAAAACACTTCAGTGGAGCTCAGACATCAGACTTCCCATGTGGCCTCATGCTAACCCTAATATAACATATAAACGGCAGCTCTGAACCAGCTAGACTCCCACTGCCAAGGACAGGATTGCTACATCCATTTAGATGAGGACGAGATGATGCCAAGAAAATCCCTGCATAATAAGGAATTAAGTGCTGCAAATACAGAGAGAGTGTGAGTTAAAACAATAGATATTTCCCATGTGGACGTGCAAAGCCAAAATATTCAAAATCCACATTGTTTAGAATATGAAGGAGGGAGCAGACCCCACAGAAAAAGGCAAAGATGACTCAGAACTCACATTGCAGAGAAAAGGAAAGAGACCTAGCAAACCTTCATCACGGCACTCAGAGTGTATCATGTGCATTTTGTTTTATTCATTGTGTTAATGCCCTAAATAGATCTAAGTACAAAGTCATTCATTCTTGTCAGTGCTGCTGTGTGCTACTTTTTTCGGTCTTTTTGAGAATGCTTATGCATATGAAGATAAGAAGATCTGAACGTGTTTGACAGTTTAGGCATAAACAATGCACTTACAAGGTGTGTGTGTGTGTGTTTGTGGTAATTGGTGTTTATGAGCACACGTGTCGAGAGGCACACAGGTAAAAGAGTAAAAAAGTGAACCAATAGAGAAAGGTGCTGAAAATTCTGCCCACAGCAGATAGAGATTGGAGATTGGGAAAAGAGTTATAGCTAGCAGGAACAGATCCGTATAGGCCTATGAAGCCCAATGCTGCCTGCAATTGAGCAAGATGGGATGGGAGGACAGCAGCAATGTTTTAAAGCACTGCTAAGCCATCCTAGAATGAAGTGAAATGACCACATGTCACACAGAGATGAGGAGTGAGAGGGAGGGGAAAGGAAGAGTGAGAAACAGCGCAGAGCGTGAGGAGAGAGAGAAAACAGAGTGTGTCGTTCTAAGAGGAATATTTCAGGGTGGTAAATGGAGCAGAACTCCATTCCAGCTCCTCTCTTAACCTCCCCCGGTGTCTCATCCTCTGCATGCAAAGCATGAAGCCCAGGAGACAAAGAAAACAGAGAGAGAGCTGAAGAGACAAGCTTCAGGACAAAATAACACTGAATTAATAGACAAGACATTTTGCTCATGCATTTGTTTTAACATAACAGAAAACACACAGAGGCGTAGACTAGCGAGTGGTGAGAGTTTTCTCTATTCAGAATTGCCACTTAGATTGGTTAGATTGCCAGAAAATGACTCCAAATTAATTCTAATGTCACTCCATAGCTGTTGGATGTATAAATAAGCAACTGTTGCTAAGAAATTGTCACCTTAAAGGGTGATATAATATGTCATTGTTGTGTTTACAGCTTGTTTCCACTGCTCCCTAGTGGCCAATGTTTTTTTTTTTAATGTATTTATTATTTATTGCAGGTTTAAGCAATGCTCTTTAATGGCATAGGTTAGAATTTAGTTAACAATCCTACTAGTAACTGACACTAAAAAAGCCAAAATTTGACAAAGGGCAGGAAGCCTGGATAAAGTCGATGAGCTACAGGCAAGTAGCAATCACCACAGCTGACTCTGATAGGCTGTGGTGATTGTCAACTGTCAATACACACTAAAACAAACTTTTCTTTAATATTTCGTCGATGAAACAATGGTTCTCCAAATTGCCAGAAGTGACGTTAGGTCATTTGTCTGTTTAAAGGACCAGTGTGTAGGATTTCGTGACATCTAGCGGTGAGTTTGTAGATCCGCTCCCTCTTAGGATATTAAGGGCTCATTCTAAGGTAATGAAAACATTATACATTAGTGTATAATCACCTTATATTCTGCCAATAGAGCCCTCTAAATCTTAAACACTGGCCCTTTAACTTTAAATGGTGGAACAAATGCATTAAGCAAGGTTGCACGATTAATGGGCACAGTAGTGTGTGCTGCATACGCCTTCATAAGCTAACTAACTTTAAGCATACTTGGCATGCATTACAAATGTTATAGTGCAACTCCAAGTGTTGGAACATCATCATGTGATGTGTATAGTGTAATACTGCCAGATGGCACTGAGGTACTAGAAAGCATATAGTAGATGATTGCAAAAATTCACATTATGGTGCAACCCCCCTGGGTAACATTTAGGTATCAGTGTGTAAGACTTTCAGGGTGATGCACTTTGAGATTGCCTCCTTGGCTACGCCTCTATAATTAGTAGCACTGAAGTCATCAACGTGAACCGACTAAATGGGGCAAAGCGGCTCCAACGAACCTTCCACCTTTCACACAACCAAAGCCGGCTGACTGCTGGGAGAGGGCGAGTGGAGGGAGAGTGTTATACACAGGTTTAACCTTACACACAACAAACAACTGTTTACTGTTAGAGGGAGGGAGGAAGCAGAGGGTGATACAGTTAGAGAAAGAGCATAGAAAGGATGTAACAATGTTAAATATCACTTTCAGAACAGGTGACAGAAGAGCTGACACATTTTTACACTTGTCAGTACTGAGGGCCAGATACTTTGTGGTCCTTGTCCTATTAAAAGGCACTATTTTAAGGCAGTAACAAAGTCTGCAATAACGTGTGTGCCTTTACTTTATGTGTCTTTGTATGTGGCTTGACAGAGCCAACAGAGAAGTGAACCATCAAGCTCTTTTCCTCCAACAAGACTTGTTCAAGCGCTGTGTTTCTGCTGCCAAAACAACACACAATGGAACTTTCAAAAACAACACTGCTGTTAAATAAATCAAAAATACCCCTGGAGTTTATCCCAGCGGCAAAAAACCTGACACAGTAACAGAATCATGGATTCAGTCAGTCATTCTTCCTTTTTTAATTACATTTTCTGTTTGTTCTCCACAATTGTACACAGACAAAAAAGTGGTGTATTGTTTCAGAAACAAGACTAAAGGTTTATAGCCACAGTAACAAACTACTGATGTTGCAATGCTCATTACACCCCAGAAACTTTTTTTTGTTAGATCCTAGTGGGCCACACATGTGATGTCTGGCTTGCGGAAAGACCATGTTGTTAACTAAATCAAGAGGGTTTACACTCTGGTCAAAGTGTTCAGAGACTTGAATGACTTGAATAGTTTTGGGTCTGAGGATGGTGCTAGAGGAAAGTTGATTATGGTAAACCCCTCATGAGATTTTGGCACATCACAGTGACGTGTAAAGTTGATAACGTCACGGTAAAAGCGACTATATTTCCAGCACACCAAGGGCGCCTGGTGGACAGGTGAGGAATGGCACACTCAGAAACACACACACACACACAGAGGTGGTATTAGAGGCTCAAGAAAAGCACTGGAAGGCACCAAGTAAAAATTGGAAGACAATAGGCTGGCACTGCCAGACACATTGGGAAGAAGTAAGTATGATAGGATCAGGAGATGTGCATGTGGCACAGAGTATGACGTAATTGATGTAATTACAGTAGACAGAATACAGGACAACTGAGGCAGCAAGAAGGGACCAATGACTGAGCGCATCACTCTTGGATTGACTAGTGTCCCTGTTAACTGCCGACAAAATTACTACCCAAGTTACTGATCCAGTTCATTGCTTAACTGCGTCTCTCCTCAGGTTTAGAGATGGATAGATGGATATTTAGATAGACAGATAGATAGATAGATAGATAGATAGATAGAGTCTTACAGCCTGAACCTTCTGCATAACGAAGACAGCCAGAACTTGTGACCATTCAATCCATGCACTTGTGCCAGATAAAAGGACAGTTGGACAAAATAAAAACAGCTTTCAGTATAATAGAATCCAACTGCAACACACACTGCATCTTAAAAGGATAATAGTGTTGAACCAACACCTCTCTGGCACAGTCTCAACAAAAACTGATTCTAACAAGCTTGATAAAAGGTAAGATTTATTACAAGGCTGTTGTATTGCATTATATTGTATTGTACTTCCTATTGTCTGGTATGGTGCATTTTACCCTACTGTAACAACTTGTCTTCATATTATTTATTGTTTTACTACCTTTTAAAACAGAAGCCCTTTGGAATTTGTTGAAATTTACTTTCTTTCTCTGTACATCACAGTTGTACCACTGTCACCTTATTTTGAGAGAGGAAAACCCCTGCCTACGCCCGAACAACTTTGTTTCCTACAAAGCCTGGAATGAAGAATTTCCACTTTGATTCTGAGTAATTCACACCAAAACCTGAAGTTCAAATTAATGTTTCTCATCACAGCCTTATGTTTATGATACACACACACACACACACACACAACTTAGATGAACAAAAGACCAAAATTGAGCCAGAAATGTAATGTACAACACAAGTAGTTTTGCTCAACTATTTTAGAGAGAGTTTTTTAAGGCTAGAGTTATGGGATAAGCAATTAACGTCAGGTCCTCACTAGTATATAAACAGTGAAATCTGATTTTGTGAAATGAATGTGTTAGGATGTGTTCCTGTGTGTATGTAGTCATGGGCCTCAGGCCTTCATCAGAATAGCAGAGGCCTCATCATCTCTTTCTTTCCCATACGGTTCATGTTCACCCATCGCTCTTGCCCATGGTGCATGATTGCACTGAAGGACCAGTATAATCAGCCGTAATGCTTTACAGATGTTATGGGTGTTTTTAAAGCCAATACTACAGCCCCAGGCAGCCTTATATGAAAACCCATCTGCGCACGAATGTGTGTGAGTGTGTGCGTGTCTGTGTAGCTGAGAATCAGGGCATGATCAAAGTGAAAGATTATGAATTAAGGTCACATCTATGGCTCAAGATGTGTGATTTATGTTCCCCTGCCTTGCCCTGTCATTGACTGATCACCTGAACAGAAAGTAACAGGTGCAAACTGATTTGCTGAAGAGAGATTTCACAGATGAGAAGCTCCGTATTTGCCATTAAACATGGCCAAGTAACAGCACTAAGCCAGCAATGACGTGTAAATATGACAGCTCACATGATCTCAACAAGAGAAGACACCCATTTAAATCCCTGTAAGATCTGCTAGCACCCTTCCTAATCCACCCTCTAACATCTCCCATTGTGTCCAACATCTAATATCAACCACGAACGGCTGCTAAATGAAGACTGGCGGCATACCGCAGCCAGGAATTTGCATGGACCGCCCGCTCTTGTGAAATAGGAAATGAAACATGCGTAGGCTTGGAACCTCTGTCAGATTCTGGATATTCCTGTGGTCTGGAACTCAGGATCCTGTGGCCCAGGGCCTTTCATTCCTAATGGTGGAGAATGCCAAGCTCTGGTCACGACAGGAAATGCCTAGTAGGTGAAACATCCGCCCAAAACGCATTCATTCAGAAGTGTCAAATACACAAGGTTTCCCGGGGAAACGTTCCCCTCTGAACTGGACTGGAGCACTGGTAAACACAGTGCATTGCCATCGTGAACATATACATTTGGTTAGACTCCAGTCAGCTGCCACAATAATTAAAGGGACATTCTGCATTTTTCCAACCTGGACCTGGGTCTTATATATTCGTAGTTAGTCATCACTCTTTTCTAATTGTCTCATCTCAAATATGTAACTTTTGTGTGTTTGCATTACAGCCAAGATGGCAGTTGAGGTTCCAGTGGAAAAAAGTGATTTATTTAAATGAAACACCGCAAAAGCTGGAAAACACGCCGGTTAGAAATGTGGGATCTACTGGGCTCATGCTGTTGATTTCAACGCATGAAAATACAAACATGGTGGGAAACATGTAATTTCCACTTCCCTGACGGTTTTTACCAGATTTCAGTGCCGCTGTCAACAAGGACAGGCGTAACATTTCGTATTAGTGTGGAGAACATCTAGAATGAGGACAAATGTGAAGGTTCTGTGTTTAACAATGTTGCATAACAGTAATGGATATATTAACAACATATAAAGTGACAAGCATTGTTGATACCAGCTATACTGTAGCAATGCCTTCTAATACAAAGATAATCGCTGTTGTTTACACTGCTCCTAACAATTTACAGAATATACTGACTCAGAAAACACATTAGTGTTGGCAGGACCTTTAATGGTTTGATGTATTTGCCTAAATCAACAGAAATTGGCCATTGTATGATAATTTAAAATAAAAACGGAGGCAGATTGCAGAGACTTGATGGTGTTGATACTGTCAAACTGTGTGTGTGAGTGGGTGTAAGTGTTGCTGTGGAGGCGGCAGGGATGGTCGCGGGGGGGGCGGGGGTTGTGGGGGGCTAAGGAGAGTCATGAGAAATAAATGCACATTGGTACACAGAGACACACTCACGGCACTCAGTCACTCTGCCTCAGTGTGCACTGTTGAAGCAAATTAAGGAAGCCTTGGCAGCCTTTTAATGGTCTGTCACAGTCTAACAGGTTTAGAGCGCTTACAATGGACCCAGGCACTAAGCCCGACAGCTCGCGCCTAATTGTTCAGAACCTGTGTGTGTAAGTGTGTACTGTTAGAGCCATTCTGTGCCTGTAACTAAAGTCATTGATTCTCATTATGAGGCCAGATAAGATAGACACTCCCTGCCTGTCAGTCTGTCGGTCTGACAGGTTCAATAAAATGAGCACTCCAGCTGATATGTTATGATGAATGTGGTGCTAATATCTGTGTTTGCAACCACAATTTGACTGTTATCTTAGAGAAAGTGATCCTAAAGACAAGGTATTCATGCACAGTTACGTTCTCATTCAGCTGAGTGTCAGAGTGCCTTCTATATTTCTCTGTTTCTATTTTGCACAAAAAGGAATCCTGAAATTTCTAAGCGATTTTCAAATAAACCATCTTTAGACAGACACAAAGACATGCAAGGCCATAAGTGGATTGAGTTATTGACTCAAGCAGCCAATAATAAAACATGTAGTGTCTCAATTTTCCCGTGGTGCCTGATGAAATCAACAAAGCAAATAAAACCATTTGTTTTTCACTCTGTAACCCACACTCTATCAGCCCGCAAAATGGTCCACGAAAGACAAGGTGGCGGTGTCTAAAGATCCCTCCTAAATGGCTGGAGATTCTGAGCTGTTTGACCTAGAATATGTTTGACAATCTTCTTTTAATTAGGCCTTGAAGACACGACTCATTCCAACTGCTGTCCCGAGAGCTAAATTAATTACTGAGACGAAGCCCATTCTAGCTCATGGCAAAGATGAATCATTGCAGTATTTGGGGAATGAGCAATGCTCTTCATTCAAGGGCTGATGAAAGCGGCTCAGACTCTAAAATGTAAGCTAATGTACTTCATCACAAAGTCTCCACGAGGCTCCTTCAGCTGCATCACACATGCACAGTACACATCCGCATCTGCTGCCTCTGCAAACAGGAATTCGTCTTTTACTCTGTAAAATTTCTATAAAAAAAAAAAAAAAAAAAAAAAAAAAAAAAAAAAAGATAAACTGGGACTTACAGTTCATCTAAAATCTGTTTTGTCCATAACATCCTTCCCTCAATTCCTACTTCCCTTCAGTCACACCTTAATTGCGTCGTCACTCTCAATGTTCCGACCATTTTGCGCTCCTGGGCAAACTACAGATAACTAGCTTCAACTCAACTGCCTCACCCGCTGCCAGCTCGCAGGCCCTTCATTCAGCTAAATGAGTGTGTCATCTGTCAGCCTGTATGAATGGATGTTTGTGAGTTATGGCTAATTAAGCTAATCACAACACCAAGGGTCGTGCCAGAGCCCGGGCCTCACAAAGAGAAACAGATGAAAAGGTGAGTTGGTGGGATGGAGTTGTGTCCCACCTACACCTGATGAATATGCAAAGATGCAAAGAACTGGGAAATGGGATGATTTTTCATCGATATCTTTGACTTATTCTTGTCAGATATAAAACAAACAAATAGTCCCATTATTACAGTTCAATCCTAGTTTTGGTTGCTTGTAAAACATAGCAGCGCAGCACTTTGCAGTGACGGATATGATAATACTTTGCCCATTTGTCTCCTTCACTTTGTGTCTTGTTTGATATTTCTCTCTATTCTTCTCTCCGGTTATCACTTATTTTCTCACGCTCCTCTCGGTCTCTTCTCTGAGTTTTCGGATAGCTTGTGAATCCGGAGATGTGCCGGGAATCCCTACTACACAGCAGGTTTGTATGGACTAAATGATTGGCCAGTGTGTGCTCAGCAAGTCGAGTCAGGTAACAACTGGAGTTTGCCCGGGCAACACCTCCAGGTTAAATTGAAGGGTTCACGGGGATGTCCATGTTGTCAGCCAAAAGACTTATAACCTACTCAAATGTTTTCATTAGGGGGAAAATGTATCTTGTTATCTATGCCTGATAAGAAGAGAATTCCCAATACAAAAGGATAACAAATGGAAACGGTCAGCCAGCCGACAGTTCTTGCACAGATTCCGCAGCAGTGGAGTACTTGTTCTGGAGAGAAAAGCTAGTTTTGTCCTCTGCAGCACATGTGTAGGTGTGTGTGTCTCTATCTGTATGTTATGAAGAGAGATGAACTCTGCATCGGTACATAGACGCAATGGGGGCCAGCCCTCGAGTTCAGAATTCCACTCTTTGAATTCCAGTCTTTCCACATATATCTTGTTACAACAAGACCCAAGGACTTCAGTTTTTGCTTTCTTTGATACATACACACTCACATCTGCATGAGCTCTGATTAACTTGGTTATACGCACACTACATGGATGCAATTAGCTGAAGTAGCCCACGCTGGTAATGCAATTCCTCCCAGTTGTATACAGTTAAATAGTCCAATACAGCCATTAAGCCAGGACAAATGCATGACCATGATTCCCACGCACGCCTGACATGACAAATAATGAAACACTATCACAAATATGAGTACAATCTGGACTGAGGACACCAAGATGATTGACGCAATGTTGGAAACATCTGGATATAAAGCACTTTGGAGATAATCTGTTGAAAGAGGACGCATACCATCAGAAATGAAACAGCTCAGGGGTCACATAGAAATATGTGTTTATATAAGCAAAGAAAGTTGACTGAGAACAAGAACATCTCAACTTTAGATGCCGAGCTAGACCGAGAGCATTACCTCCTTCACTTTATCTCTTCGCAGTCAATCCGAGATTCAGTGCAGCTACAGCTAAACTGCTAGCTAACAATCAATCATCAAATCAAATCATCATCCAATGTAATTCATCAGAGTTCCTGTAGGAAATGGTTACTCACACAAAGAAAAGTCAGATTGCCTCTATAGCAATCCCAGTCCAAATGAGAGTCAGGTGTAGCTCAAGGTAGGGGGAAGCACACCTTTGGAAATTTCAATGGAAAGAAGTTGTTGGGGAAAGAAATGTGGTGCAGTCTTTTATGTTCTCTATAACAAAACTTGAAAAAAAAAGAAAAGAAAATATTGAAACGAAACTCATTTGTTAGAAACACATTAACTTTCACACCAATAATGTGCTTTCAAAGCGTGTTAAACATGCCAAGCTGCTGACAACATCACTGGAGCAGGAGTATCGGTCTAATTCAAATGAATTTTTCAAGAGGTGAACCAGCTTTCCTCTTCACTATAAAATGTAAAACCCTTCTCCGAAACAAAGCAACAATCAAGAAGTACAATGACTATTAGTGAAATTCTGAATATTTGCTATGGGCTTGTGTGCTCTGTCGTGTGCACTGCAAAGAATTAGCTCATTAAAAGTATGCTGTTGGGAGGGAGAGAGAATTTCTCAAAGCTCGAAGGCTGCATATTAAACATCCCAAGAGCAACACTCCACGAACGGAGTGGAAACTCAATTTACAATGTCTACACTTTACCTGACATTGTATGTCCACCATTATTGCCATCACCCATAAATGGGTCCTGTCATACCAATTAATGGAAAGTACCTACACAGAATGTTTCCCTTTTCTTTGCCATTGTGCTTGTGATCAATTCTCCATAGACGAGAAAAATCTATAATGTGTGACTTAGGCTATAGGAGTCTTTGCAGCTCATGCGGTTCCAAGTAAGGAATCCAATAACACCATGTGCAATCATTAGCTTGTCAGGGTTTATTACACTAAAGTACCTGAAGGCTGGTCCACTCACCACGGCTGTTAACTAACCTGTTTAGCTGTTTGGTTAATGGGACACAGACAGAAGCGAGGATTGATGTGAGGTGAGACACTTGGCATCCTTCAGTCATCTGCATCTTCCTCTCTCAGCCTTCCCCTTCTTTGTATCTGTGTAAACTGTTTCCTCGGTTTGTCTGTCTCTCCTGCCTACACCTTTCTCTATCCTGCATTCTTTCTGCCTTTCAGTAAAACCTCAAATACGCGTCATCGCCATGCATGTCGATGTAACGGTAATATCGGCCGACGGATATATCGGTCGGGCTCTAGTTAGCATGCTGACATTAGTATTAGTATTAGACAAAGCTGAATTTTGATCTGATGATGCGGATAGAGGAAAAGTCAGGGGATCACCAAAGCCAGCAGGTTTAATCCTCTGGGGACCGCAATTGTTTGTAGAAACTTTCATGACAATCCATCCAATAGCTATTGAGATATTTCAGCCTGGAAATACAAACGGCCTGCTGACATTGCCATTCCTAGAGCCACTAGCGTGACTAAAAAGTCAATGCTGACTTTAAGCACGTTGACTTTTTCAATGTATAATCAAAACCAAGTGTTTAAGTACGCTAGTCCCTTTTGTCAAAGTCCTGTGCTCTGCACCACCAACCATCCACCTCGACTGCCTCCCGACGACTTCTGCGCAGTGTAAGGAGGTCACACTTCCTGGACTGGAAGAAAACGTTGCTAGTGAACGTAATCCAGGCAGAAATTATATTTTCACAAAAATGTATTTGGCAAGGGAAATTCATAGTATGCAAACGTATTCTGTAGGAGTTAGCATTGAAAATTCACAGGAAGTAACACAATCTTTCTCTTTGACTATCTAGTCACATCTCCTGACTTCTACATGACTTTCTCCGCTGCTGTTTTGTCATACCATATTCCCCCCCGAGGGATCTTCATCCTACCATATTAAGAGTGGAAATGTATCCGCTTCCATTGTAATTACAAACCCACTGGAGGCAAAGCTTCTTGATCTCTGCTGGATCCTCGCTTGCTTTTCTTTTTCGCTGTATTTACTCACCTCTCTCAGCCGAGAGGACAGACACATGCTGAGCTATCAGTTCTGTTTTTATTCCCTTTCTGTTGGGCATTCATTGCACCTAATATGCCTGAAATTACAATAGCATTTTGGAAGGCAATAAAAAAATATTTAAAAAAACGTTGATGGGGAGGGTGTTTGAGAGAAAGAGATTGTAAAGAGGGGGGTCTTTTAGTTTGTGAATTACGGGCATTTCTATTCCATATATAGCATGTGTTGCATATGAGAAGTTGTAAAAATGCACAAGGCAGACTCACAGATTGGAACCATGCCTTTGTTTACTGTACGGTCTGGATTAGCCATCTCTAGGCACTGTGAATCCTCCTTGAGGCCAAAGTGTTGACTCGCAACAGCCCAGGACGAAGGCCTGATAGTGGGGGAGAAATTGCTTTCTGCAGGGACGAAATGAAAACTGCAGAAAGGAAAACAACCATCCCCGCTGTCCCATGAAAACAGGCCAGTTAAAGGCAGTGGAGTCTGCTATGGTCTGCGGGTACAGGGTCAAGATGAGGGCAAGAGTTTGATGACCCCGTAGTGATCTGTAACCAAGACCGATTAAGCGCGTACTGTGTGAGATGTGTGGCCTACCACATCCCATAAAAACAAAAACCCACACAGGACAACAAAGTTGAGAAAGAGAATGCAAGAGGGGGAAAAAAGACAGAGGTGTGTCTGTTGTGAATTTGCACATTGTTTCCAGAGTGTGTTGTCTGTTTCAAATCCATTCAGGGAATTTTTTACATTATCAAACTCTCGTCTGCTGGCTTTGTGATACACCCAGTGTGTATTTCCTGGAATGTCTCAGACTAGAAAAAGATATTATAAAAACAGTGATGCAATACAAAGACAGATCAACCCTTTGCAAATGGATTTACACACTTTTTTTCTGCAGACTGCATGGTTAGATCACAGGCTTCCCAGCGTAGAAGTCATTCATTTTAGGTTTTCATTTCAATTACTTTATAAATCCGTCCAACTTCCATAATACTGTCCACTATAATCAAGCACGGTGACAAGTTGACAGTTTGAAACCACCCTAATTAAAAGTTGAGTTTCATTTATCCTTACAATCAATCATTTAAAATGTTTCTACTGGTGCCCATATGATAGCGGAGATTTCAGTACCAATACCAAAACAATACGTTTTTCCAATTGCTTTGGGAATATCTATGTCATTTTTCCACAAAACCCTTTTTTCCATGTACTCCAGCCAACTTATGTAGAATGGATAATTACTGTATGCGAATGTAGAAAATGTGCAGCGTTGATCTTTCGAGTCTAGACTCTGACCTTGTCATGCCCCACAGCAGGAAGTGGGGAGTGACGATAATGACCCCCCCCCCCAAGAGAAACGTAGACTTAAAGCCTACAGGTGGTTGCTCAGGTGGAGGTGGGACTTTTTAAAATTTGTTACAAGAACAGCAGAAGCAGCAAGTGACGCAATCGCTTTCAGATGAGCGGTGTGGCAAAAGGCGTAAAAGCAAAATAGTGAGCGGAGCACTGATAGCATCAGTACACCATCAAAACAGTGCATTGGAATATACAGTACATACTAGCTTGACACTCCGAAAACCAATGACCCTGCTTAGTCAGAGGAGGACAAAAAGTGGGTTCATGTTAGGTCAGCTTTTGGAAAAACCAATCTACTTAGGTGAACAGCATGAAAATAAATCGCCGATGTTGAGCAGAAAGGACCGTGATGTTCCCAAAAACATGTGACAGGGCCCCACCACAACTAGAACCACAGCCACAGCGTTTATGTCTGTCTTGTGGAAAGTTCGCTGCTTTTCGCTTCCTGTTTGCGCAGAACACGGTTTAAAACACCCCTGCTCCTCTTTGCCGTAGGTGGTGGCCGTAGAAGCGAAGACGGTGGTTATGGTGGTGTTTGTTAGTGATGGTGACAACACACAACAGCTTGAGCACTCTAAAGATCATTTCCTTCCTGCTTACCAAAAAAAAGGCTCGGTCTGAATGAACGTGTACCTTGATATCACAGGAATAACATAAAAGGAATGCTGTGTGCAACCAGGAGCCAACCTACAGTGATGATTATCATATCTAAATCCAATCCAATTTCTTCACTCGTTGCATGCGAGCGCTTGAGGGGAGTCTCAACATGTTGGCAAATAGGCAGCTGGGAATTTAAGTGGTGCGTATGTAAGATGAGAGAATATCAGTGTTGTAATGGAAAATAAGAGAGAATGAGCGAAAGATTTGGTGTGAAGCCTTGTAAATACATTTATTAGAGGAAGAAATACTGAGAAATAAAAACCTGCCAAATCTTTGTTTCCAGCTCTGTGACTGTGACAGCAACATGACGATAATAAAATTCCTCAATTTGGCTCGTGCCTGAGTTCCAGTCACACCCTGAACGTTACATTAGAAAACCAGCTCGCACCCATAAAGTCAAATCAAACGGACTGCAGAACAGCAATTAATTCCAAGGATAATGACAAGGGAAGCCGTCCAAAAGTGTCTCTACCTCAATTAGTCTCTCATTGCGCTGTCGATGCACAAGATGGACGGGGGGGGGGGGGGAAACAAATTAAGTTGCAGAGAAGAGCGAGGGAGCGAGAGGGGGAAAGGAAGAGATAAAGCAGGGGAAGGAGGGAGGAAGAAATAGTTAGAGGAGGTGATGTACACAATGGGGGCTTGCGAGGAATGAGTGTGGGAAAGAGGGCAAGATTAAAGGGAAGAGACAGAAAAAGGAGGGGTGAGAGGAGAGGGAGATGGAGAAAGAGAATTTGCCGTGTGCATAAGAGCTTCCCTGATAATAACAGCCACTAATGGACACCAGAGAGTGAGTGATTAGAAATAAGTAGCAAGGCAGAGACAGCAGAGAAGTATTCTAAGAGATGAGGGCAACAAGCAAGCCAGAAGAGACAGAGAGACATCGACAGCTGTACTCACAGCTGCATGGGCTGCGCAGTAGGTGTAGCTCGTGTGCGTGGACTGAGAGTGGTGATGCGAGTGTTGTTGGTGGTGGGACAGATAATGCTGCAGACTTGCACGGGTGAAGGAGGGGTCGCCACTGGCCCCTTGACCACCACTGCTAACAGTGGTCCAAGTGGAGCCATGGCTTGGACTCACAGCTGCTGCCTTACTGCTGTGGTAACCTCTCACCGCCGCACTGGGCTGGTGGTGAGGAAGGATGAGAACAAAATGGGGAAGGGAAATGGAAAGAGGAAACAGGAGGTTGGGGAAGGGGGAAAAGAAAGAGGTTAGTGTGAGATACAGAAGAAGACAGAACGCGTGAGGGACTGCAGTAACAAACGTTACCGTCAAGAACATCAATAGCATAACTGCAAGCAGCCTCCGCTCTGCAGCGGGCTAGCACTGACAACTGACTGCCCTCTCACTGACCTGTATCGAAAGCAAAAGCAGGATGTGGTGTTGATCTAAAATCTCCATTCCAGAGCATCAAGATTGTTCTCACACTTTCTTTTCACCCTCTTTTCTCCCTCCCTTCCTGTCGCCGAGCACCAGATGTTGTGAAACCCCCCCTCTGTCACGGTCGAGATGTGTTCTTGCTGAAAAAGCGCTGATTGGTTTGATAAGATGCTTGGATTACAGGCTGGCAATGGCCTTCCCAGTGTGGCATTATGTATTGGGTATCAACAGGGTCGAGGAAACACAGGGCTGAATCTGCTGACAGGCTGACTTATGCCGTACTGAGATGGGTTACCTAGGCTGTCATGGCCATTGGAGCGTAAAAAAAAAAAAAAACCCCCCGACACACTGGGCACACATTCCGATCCATGTCATTTTACCAAGACCTAAGGCAAATACTCTAGTATTTGCAAACTCTGGTCAGCAATTCCACTTAGAGTTTGTTTTAACCTGTATTATGTTTCCAAACAGCAGCTATTAGTGCATTAAGTAAGTTCAGATAGTTTGTCCTAGGTTGTTAAATCACAGAGAAGAACACTTGCTGTCGATAGAAAAATTTGGTGATTTTGAATTTTTCAGAAAAACTGAAGGATTAAGGGGTGTTTAATGGTTTGATTCTCCTACTTTATAAGATAAATAAACCATATAAAAAAAAACAACTGTTGAAATAGCTGAGAAACGCATTGTCACAAAGCTGAAAACAGGGCTGTGTCTTTTAAGCTTTGTTCGCACTTCACTGCAGACGTGGAGAGCTGCACCCTGAGAGCGGACACCCACGCGCTTCCAAACATACTACAATCACGGGCCTGCATTGGCAGACACATTCCACACATACACACTGGAAAACAAGATTTGCTGAAACATTAGCGGTTTGATCGATATCTTGACTGACAACCATTTTGGTCATTCTGGCTTGCACCTTTTTCTCCGTTTTATATTATTAGAAATTGACAACCTTTGGGTTTTGGACTGTTGGTTGGCCAACAAGAGCAATTTTAAGACCCAAACATGGGGTATCAAAACTAGCCAGGGACTTTTTCCACGACTCTGTGACCTTTTATACTGCACACAAAACAATTACAGATTATTCAATAATGAAAATCCTCATTAGTTGCAGCCCCGAGTGTTTAACGCAATGACTAGTCTGAGTGTATGAAACAGAGATCTTGAAGAACTATACAAATAATTATTTTTATTATTTTAAGTAATAAATAGGTTTTTATTAGTTTATTTAGTCTGCTCTGACCGTTCTGATTCGGATTTCACTCCCTCGGTGAAAACATGTGAAATATGATGCAATCTAGAGACCATTTTGCCATGATTTCATTTGCATGTGCGAATGGTGTGCAGAGCAAAGACAAACCACCTTGAATAAAGCACAGCTGTACATCACTAGTGAGCATTAACAGTCCCCTTTAGCCCCTCTTGGATTTTCACTGAGGTCAGAGGCCATCCCACACAGGGGATACTGACGTAGAGCGCTGGCAGCCATGCAGACTCACAGCTGTGCTTAGAAAGCTTGCCAGTCTCGTATTCCTCATCACGAAAGAACCGGAGGGGGAAAACTTAAGCCAAAGTTCAGCGTAATACATACAATATATAACGACAGGTTTAAGGTTCATGTTAATATAAAACAGGAGGAGGCCGTTTCCCCCAAAGTAGCGTAAATGCTTTCGTACAGTATAGCGTAGAGTCCATAGAGGAGCATGAAAGAGGCCCACTGGTATAATAAAACCATAGGTCATGGGGGGGGGGGGGACTGACAAATATGTGTAGCACTGATTTTGAAACACCAGGTTTTGAACAGTGTCAAAAATGGAAACGTCAGTCAAAAAAAACGTCAAAAAAAATAAAAATCAAGCAAGTTTGTGTACTTCTTCTCTCTTTTGTCAAACACATCAAACACACTGAGTTGTTATTTTCTCTCAGGCTTTAAATGACGGATTTAGTCATAGGGTCAAAATTTGAGAACTATGTGGGCAGGATATATTGTAGTAACAACACATCACATTTAGAGCTATGCCTCACTGATGCAAGTTATTGAGTGCTATAGAGACATTCTCGCACTATTATACAGCCACTGTAAAAGCCAGAAGGGAAGGAACAGCCCCAACTATGGTACATTAAGCTCCATGGCCACAGCCACTACTTTAATGCAAGTATTCACCAGTTCATAGAGTTTAAGTGCTGCCCCAAGCCATGCAGCAACCTCCATTGGCCTTATAAATGAGGATTATTCAGCCAAAGAGGAGGCATTAACTAATGCATCTATGAAGAGGTGTTTTGTTACAGACCCTATCTCAAGGAAGACAATTTTTAAATATGCTTCATGCATATAAGTTATGTGAGATAACAGAGCCATTGATGAAAAACCGTTAAGGCTGGGTTGCTACGCTGCATGAGTGACAAGATATCCACCCTTTATATCACAGGGGCAGGGCTGTGTTTTAACATGAGGTTGAGATCCGAGGGTCTTGACATTCCCCAACTGGAATGCATGATTGGTCCGGACTCAGATTCATGTCACAGGCTTTCAGCGGCGCGTCAGAGAGCTACACTCTGCCCATATTTCTCCATTTTATATAAGGGCCAATTGGATCTGGTTACACAAGGCTCTTCCTCCAACAAGGGGGAGTGTTTAACATGCAGGCAAACAGATGTGTGTGTGCGCTGGCTGGGGTCTACGTGTGTTTGTGTTTATGGCGGTTATCTGTTTGTGCTGTGGTTGATTTGCTCAAAATTTACCGAGGTGGATAATGAGGAAGGAAAATATTGTTTCCGTTCTTGGTTTTGTTTTTTGTTTTTTACAAGGGCAAATCATATCCTTTGTGTGTGTGTGTGTGTGTGTGTGTGTGTGTTTGGAAAGCGGGTACATTTTGGCTGTTTGAGGGTTGTTTAAGGGTTAAGACTTGGCTTTAGGATTCACAAGGTTAGAATTAAGTTGAAGCTGAAGTTAGGATAAAGGTTAAGGTTAAGAATGTGGTCGTGATGGTGAAGATTAGGGGACAACACGCGATGGATATCAGGGATACCAATGTCCTCAGGAAGCCTATGTCACCCTGAATCTAAAAAGGTGTGTATAATGTTTGTGTGTTGAGATTTGACCCGAGTTATGACTCAAGAGAAGGGGTACAAATTTTAAAGTACCCTATTCACCTCCATGAGCTGTGTGCCACAGATGCTGCTGCAGCTTCAACTGCTGACCGTGTTGATAAATGGGCCAAACTACAATAACTAAGTTCACGTGTTTGTAGAACACCGGCATGCACCTGTGCCTTTCACCTCACGCAGTATGTCACAGTTTGAAAAACCTCTGATCTAAAGCAAGTAAGAGAACCAGGGCAGGGTACTGAACCTCAATACTTTTTTTCGTACCAACCGAAATGTGTCTGTAGCGTAGCATAAAAAAACCTTATCGAAAAGTGACGGACGGGAGTACAGAAAGCTGGCATTGAATTCTTGCTTGGATTCATACAATTCTTATTCTTTGATCTGACAGTTTCTGACCTAATTTGGCTAATTTTAGACTCTTTTATGTAGACAAAATTCTTGAGCAGCTGCTTGTGTTTCGACTACATTTAACGTTTCACATATTTGGCTTCTTTTCTTCAACCAAAAAAGGGGGTTTGTAAAAAAACATGTTTATATTGCTTAAAAGGTAAGGTATTGCCAAAGAAAATGTTTTGGCATGGGTAACGAAATTCAGGTATCAGCACTTATATCCAGGCTAAAGAAGCAACCATTTAGACTCTATAAATGTATCCTGAAACCTTTTACAACAACTGCATTGCCCTGCTCCACACCCGGTTCACATATCAATATCTCTTCCAGCATGTTAACCTTAGATCATAATACACAAATGGAGGGATGTGCATTATTTTCTTGATACAAGATATTCATTTGGCTTAACAGACAAGAAAAATGTAACTACTTCAGCAAGCCAAGACGTTATCAGCACCATTTATTACTAAAGATGCAAGCTGTGGCGGGATAATGCTTTACCTTCACCCATGAAAAAGTGAGTAGAGGGGGTGGCTCCATTAATACGCTGAGATGAACCAGAGCATGGCACCTCTCCTGAGTCCATTTTTCACTGGTTAAATGATTTCCTTCCCTCTCCTCTCTCTCCCTGGTGACACTGCGTGGTTAAGGGTGTCAGAGGATGGACCGTTGCAAATTACAGAACTCTTGTTCCTGGTCCTGCTCCTCATATGGGAATGGTTTCTTTTATACATATATATATATATATAAAATGAATATCTTGCTAGAGGAAGTGCAAATGTATTGCTCTTTTAGAATACAGAAAATTAAATCCAGCCTGGTTTCGGAAATAATGGCAGTGTCAAGTCCACGGAGATGGAAGTAAACAAAGTTAACCTGGCCTATTTTATGATTCCCGAACATCAAAAAAGAAAGACCATGCTCCCTCATTCACAGGTCTCATTTGTCTGTGAACACTGTGTGACCCCATAACTATGATGAAACCTCCCCATGAGGTTCCCTCTAAGGAATAATATGGTCACACAGAACAATTCCTTGCTTTCCAGGAAATATTTCCACCATGAAATCTATAACACAATAGAACAAAAACACACTCTGGTAAGGTGTTGAGGAAGCAAACTGTGGCCTATTGCCGAGACATCAGATTGCTTTTGTATTATAGTAACTTTAACAGGAATATGTCTTTATGGCTCTCTGTGAAATTTTTACAGTTTTATGGTTTCCGCCTGGTATACTCACTTTCTTGCAGGGTGAATCAAAGGCCCTAAGGCAACAGATAGTCTTTTGTTATTCATTTGTCATTTTTTCCTGACAAGTTCTCTAATTTTATCTGAAGGTGTAACCTTTATCACAGGGTGTAATACTTAACATTACGACAAATAGTCTTGTGTATGTGAATTTCTAACTTAAAGCTTTTTGTGTTTCTGCAGGGCACTGCGGCGGGGCACCTTCTGTAACAATGAAGTTAAAAGGATCGCCTTGTGTGACGATCTGCGGGGACAGCCTGTGAGTGTTTGTGTGTCTGCTCGTCTCTCTCGCTCTCTGCTTAGAGACAACTGAAAAATATGTGGAATAAGTAGGCCTTTGTAATTAAAAAAAAAGGAGTATTACAAACAGCAGTAATACGATTTGTAATAAATATGGATGGGCAGATCTTGATATGTTATCGCTGGGGGGGGGGGGGGCAGAGAAATCAAAAGGTTTGGCTAGTATGAGATATTATTTATCAGAATCTGATCATTTATATAATATCTTTTTTTTTTTTGTTTATAATAGATAAGTGTGAGTGTTTTCTTGCCAGATTCACTTGCGGCACGTGGAGAAAATAGACCAGATGCCGAAACTATTGCTGCATCGCGGCGCACGTTGTCTGAACAGCCCGATTGGTTAACATGGGCGCCAAAAGGAAGTGAGCAGTGCTTCGGGGCGCTTCGCGATGGTTATCTTGGCTCAGCCCTTTTTTTTTTCCCAAAGAGACTGGAGTGCTCCCAAAAAGGCCCCTATTCCTTTCTGTGTCATCTCCATATTCCCATTTCACGCACAGCACATGCACAATAACAGACAACATCGAGCGCATTGGCCTAAACCTGGCACCGTCTTATTTGAAAACCTATCAAATGAACGAAAATGACTAAACGACCAAATAACCAAGTGCCAAAGCATTTTTAAATGAAGGTTGAAATGAATGGTTTAAGGGTGAAAGGCTTTAACACAAGGACCAGGAAAGTCATTCCAGATGGCATTAGTTAGGGGATATTGTCTTCTAGAGGGCCCTCCACGCCTGGTTGCTCCATTTGGCCAGCTATGAAAGAGATGCAGCTTTCCTTTGGCATCTCTGATGACTGACTTCCTGGAAGCTGTGTTGCGTGAAATGGCCTCCTCTGTACCAGTCGCTCTCCTTTGCCAATCCTCAGCCCCTCACTCAAGTCAGCTTCCCGTCGCCAAACACACAGGTTTTGACTGACACTCCTGGCGAAACGCAGCAGACAGGAGGTGTGCCGGGCTCTGTGGCTCACCAGCAGTTCCACCTACAATCCTAAGCAGCACCTCTGTCCACACACCCTCATTTTCTCCAATACTCAAGGACCAAGTTCAAGCGTAACCAAGGCGACGCAGTGGAAGGGCATGTGTGGAGTTTGGCGCGTGGGAAGTTTCATAGGTTTCAGGCTTCTCTCAGTTGGAAAAGAGAAGGAAATAGCGAGTGAGAAGTTACCCCTGGTGCCTTCCCGCTCGCTAGCACTGGGGCAGAGAGGGCTGGCAAAGCCAACACCACACACTGTCTGCTTCTCACTCGTTCTCCCTCTTTTCCTCTCCGCTTCCTTTCATAACACTCTAAGAAAACACTTCTGCGATCCAAGATGAGAGTCTGGAGGGACACGGAGTAGGTGGTAACCAAGGCAACTGGGTCAGAGGGTGACATTATACGCGGGATGGCTGACAGCCACTCACAGAAGCAGTACAGTACTTGGGGTCAGCTGTGCTAAGTTTAGAGTGGTGGTGTATACTGTTAAGATTTCTGCACTGACCTCAATGTGACTGTGAAATCTCTATTGACCGGAGTCCCCAAACAAACTGTTGTGACCCTACCTGTTTAAGGCCAGTGCTCTGGTCTCGAGAGATGAACAGGATACACAGTGTACCCATCCTTAAGTCATGCACAGTTATTTCAAGGTATTAGGTGGCACAATACACTGTTTATGTATTAAAGCGGAAAGAGACAGTGTTTACTCCTTTAAGAAACCTGTTTTCACTCCAAATAGTGCTCAGAGTATTTCAAGGTGTGGAAAGAAGGGAATGGGATGTGGAGAGGATGTGCAGAGGGGGCACATAGAGGGACAAAAACGAGAAAAGACATATTCTGAGTGAGCCTTTGACCTCTGAGAATCTTTGAGGAACAATAATATGACCCTTCCACACTTGGAGCTCTAAGTAAACCTCACAACTTTCTGTGTCTGTTATCCTTCTCTCCAAATATTTTCCTTGGCCTGACACATGTTTATGCTCTGATGAACCATGAGCCTGGGGGCTGCTGCTGTGTGCGGGTGTAGAGCCTCAAATTTGCATCTTGACATCCTATGGGACGCAAATGAAAAGACATGGGGGGTGAGCTGACTAACAGACAAAGTCACTTTATAAGTGGCCTGATTTCGATAACACATACAGGAAACCAGTACCCAAAAGTACTCGTGTTCCCTTTCCAACTACCTTCCTTGATCTCCCACTATGCTTGGACTAACAAGAAGCAGCAGCATCCACCCCCTCAGTGGAGACGGGCCATAAACATTTACACAGGGGTACTTTAAGGGGAGATCAAGGCGTAATGCTACAAAGCAGTGGCCGATGAAACTCCTCATCAAATATCAAGATTTTTGGATTAGTCAACTGACTGAAAATTATTCATTTTGCTAATCGATTTATTGATTAAGTCTTTTATCAAGTAAAAATGCCAAAAAGCTACTTCTTTAAACTTCCCAGATGGGAGAATGTGCTGACTTTCTCTGCTTTTTCCCCATTGTAAATTGAATGAAGGTTGTGGAATGTTGGGCATTCATAACAATTATATTGCTGCAGGTCTTTGTATCAATATGTCTAACAACTGAGTCGATCCAAGCACACTCACTATCACATGGTGCATCACAATCATTGGAGGAGAAAATTGTGTTTTTTGAGGCAAGAAAAAGACTGTGTGGTGCAGGAAAAATTACATGTATTGCTACTGTTTTTGACCGTCAGTGCTCATAACTGGTAGCACACCATGCTGCTGCCAGTGTAGGTGTCGTCTTTATATTTGAGTCTGATGGGATCAACCACATTTTCAATCAGGTCTAATTGTCCGTCGGTTTGTTTGACTGTTGTTGGGCCCCTTGTAGATTAGGCACATATACAGGTATTTATGCAGTTCCGATTCAGGTAGATTTTCCACGGGTCCGTTTTGGATCGGGTCCAAAAGTTTGGACTGGTGAAGACCTCTGATCTGAAGACGTCACCTTGGGTTCAGGCTTTTGTTTCTACATGTAGGCCTGTCTCTGTTCACCCACGTGGTGAGGGCCCAACAATTAATAATTAAAATAGTTATAATTTACAGCCGTAAATTAGACCATCTAAAGGTAAGTTGGAAAACGGCGCGACATCCTCATTGCAACTTACTACAGCACTTAAATTTCAGTCATTTTTCACTGAATGCAAAAAAAAAAAAAAAACTGTAAAAACTTTCCGCGGACTCTGAAACACTAAAAACACCAAATATATGTTTTGAATTACAGAACTCCGGGATGTGATGCACAGTACTTCAACCTGTTAACAGCAGTATAGAGACAGCCTGTTAACGTCTGCTGCTGAACTATGATTACTGCTGTTTACCCACTGGGGCAGGCGAGCTGTGTCTGAGTGGATCACACCTCCAGACAAATGCTTTTACACTGACATTTTAGTCCTCTTCTTATGTATGCTTTTTATACACCCACTTCTCTGGCTCTGTCACTTTGTCTGTTGGCCTCGCTCTATCACTGTCTCCATTTTTCTCTCTCTCTCTTTGTCTCTGTATTGCCACCTCTCTCTCTCTCTCCTTCCATCACTCTATAAACTACGGGGATGATGGATGCCTCTGATTGCCTGAGGCCTCTGAGTCCAGCACACTGGATACCGAGTGCGGTTTGGAGCTCTGTGCCATTAAAACACCTACGCAATGCAGAAATAGCCACACATGATCACTAAGTGAGAGGTGGTCTGTGGTAACAAAATTGCAGAACATATGTACAGTGCTCTTAATTAACGCTAAATCTACAACAAAACACTGACACTTGTTTTACCAGTTCATTATTTCTGACTGAAATTTAACAATTGATTTGCCAACTACTCTTTCTTACCTAATCTTGTCATGTTAAAGACTCCATGGGCCACAAGCGCAAACTACTTAATGAATAAACAACATTGTGAATCTCTTACCTAAATGTCCTCATGTTTCAACTTACAATAAATGTCTATAAACTGACAACAGCTAAAATAAAGCGTGACATCGTAACTCTTAGAGAGTTAACCAACAACCCAGTACCTTTAACTGGTTATGGTTGCAGTTTAACGAGAGTGAGCCAGAATGTGTAAGGAAACGATTTGAAACGCACTGATGTACAAACAAGACTAACTGTGTGCTCCGTAAACACACAGGGACGAATTCAGAGGGTGGGCAGCCATACAAACACATACAGGCACACTCCCGGTTAGTGTGTCCATTGCTAGCTAGATCACAGCCAACAACTGTACAGTTGGCACATTGGCTGTTTGGGGTGAATCAACACAGACTTCACAAATGGTCCAGCCGACAAATTTGGGAGAAAGTGGAGTCGCATCCTCCATCTTTATATACAGTCTATGTCCCAGCGGCCCAAAGTGAGAAGACAGGAAGAGGAGAGGGGGAGTAAGATCATGGTTTTGAGGGGAAGTAGAGTCTTCCATGCAGGCTCTTGTCTGTCTGTCAGATGTTGTTAAACGTCTGACTTAAGCCTGACTGCTGAAAGAAAGTAAGAAAGATAGAAAGAATGAAACAAACAATGAAACAAAGAAATGCAAGAGAATTGTCTTTGCTTTTCTAAACATCCAATGACAAGGTGAATGAGGAGGGCCTTGCGTTGGAGCTTCCTCTCTCCTCCCCTCTTCTTCTGCAGTGTCCTTGGCTTTCTGTTCCCTCCAGATGGGCCCTCGTTGCTGCAGCACCTCTCAGGATGACGTGGACCCCAGCTGCCTACTGCTGATGGTGCTATTTCTAGGCCTGTACCCCCTCTCCACCTCGAAGAAACTTGATACCACCTTCAAACGTGCACATCTGTCAGGCATCACGGAACACACTGTGCATCAGTAGTGCTTGTACAGAGAAAAAAAGGTTGTTTACTTATATTGAAGATAAAATAAGGAGAGCAAAAACAACTCTTAAGTGTAAAATATTTTGCATATATATTGTAATGGCATCTTTCTAGCACATGAGGCTATCCAGCCTTGGGTGACTCCGCAGTTGACACTGTGGAGTCCTTCCGCTTCCTGGGTACGATCATCACCCAGGACCTCAAGTGGGCGCTGAACATCAGCTCCCTTCCCAAGAAAGCCCAGCAGAGGATGTACGTCCTACGGCAGCTGAAGAAAATTCCACCTGCCAAAGACAATGATGGTGCACTTCTACACCAACCATCCTCACCTCCTCCATCACCATCTGGTATGCTGCTGCCACTGCCAAGGACAAGGGCAGACTGCAGCAACTCTGATACACATACCCCCCCCATGCCATTCCCATGTAAATATTTTGCATATTGCACAGCCCTGCACAAACTGTCAGTCATTTATTATGTTCTTATAATATTTTTTATTTTCTTTAATATCTTATTGTCAATTTTATATTTCTGATTCTTGATCTGCAGTACTTGCTTTATATTTATTATATTTCTACTACGTTTATTGTTTTGTACCAAAATACCAAAGCAAATTCCTTGTATGTGTAAACCTGGCAAAAAAGCTGATTTTGTTTCCGTCACACTCATTTTTGACAGAACAAGGATTGCTGAGCACAAAGCACACTCAAAAGAAACCACCCATTCAAACTGAAACACGTAGACGCACATGCACGTTACTCACATGAATGACCGCCCCAAAGGGTCAGGGTCAAAAGATGAACAGAAGACGCCATTCTCCTCTACACAGTTACTCTTTTCTCCTCTCAGGCTTGAAATCTCTTTTTTGTTTTGTTGTCCCTGTCAGATCCCTGCGGAGGCTGGAAATGAAGAATTAAGACAAGTGCACGAGAAAACAAACCAAGTTGCAACCAAGTCAGCGAACACTGCAGTCCTCCAATAACAACACTTCTTCATAAAAGTCTATTTTCTCTGCACACTGTATCCACATGATGTTATCATTTTTCTTTAAATTCAATAAAGTCGTCTCTCTCCGCTCAGATGAAAACTGTATAGTTTTGAGATGAGCACAGTTTTGTGCAAGTTTCCCATATGAGGCCACCTTCTGCAATATGACTTGCTGAAATGCTGAGAATGTACTGCTGTGAGAAGCCGTTATGAACACAGATCATTATTAAACCTTGGGCTTTGTTTTGATTTACACCAAAAAAAGAAGAGACAATTATCCGCTGAGTAAAGCAGGCAGCATTTTTCCTATGGTTAAGAGTTGGATAAAGCTTTTATAATCACCCATCTTCCTCTTTGCGTAGGAGGAGGGTAAGTTTGTCCTCAAAAAAACACAAATTAAAACAATTTTTAGAGGACACATGCAAACACCTTCTTTCTTCCTGTATTTGCAACCTTGGGTGAGAACCAGGTAAGTGACCGTGAGGCCAAGGCAGAGAAAACACTCGAAACACAATGCCCTCAAATGTTTGGGAAGGACATGAAAAGGCCAGGATTTTACCTTTAATTACAATGTTTTGCAGTAGTTCTACAAAATGCAGTGAACCTGGCAATGAATGGATATTGTGTGAGTTATTATTTTTCTGAATTTGAAGAGCAAGACACTTCAGTGAAGTGTTTACAAAACCTTTTCATAGTCTTCATTGTCAAATGAAAAGTGTGCACATTGGGCCTCTTTCTATCAAGGCAATGAACACCTTCAGAGTGGAAACAGACTTCACAATGGGTCATATCTCATGCTCTATCTCCTGCTCCACTGACTCTCTAGCTCACTCTTTCAGCGTATGAAAGACAGGGCGTAAGGGACGGACTGCATTAAAAAAAAACTAAAAACAAAACGGAGTGATCCTGCCACTCTGCACCCCAGTGGAGCATAACAGGGTACGCATGTAGAGTCATGAACACATTCCAACTCCCCTCTAGACCGCTGACACAGGGACATGTTGGAACAGTGGCTCTTGGCCCCCTGAGAAAGCTAGACAGCTATACTGTCACTGTTTTGCAACGACTGCACTGACACCAATGCACCACCACATGTCAGATAATGTGGCTTTTGCTTTTTTTGCCCGGAATGCTCTATTGGTCTGCAAGGGGGAAAACTCGCTTTTTATCCTGTCAACTTCCACAGTAAAAAAAAAACGACCTCAGCCATTCAGAAGTGCTAGTAGAGATTTATCGTTTTCAACATGAAAACAAGGGCTTGTGGAGAGTTGAAACTCAGATTTTCTGGTTAAAAAAAGTCTCTCAAACCACCAGGGACCCTAGTCTCTTTTTCACACCTTTAGCTTTACAGGCACTATCCAACTAAACAGTTATGGAAGACGCAGTTGAAAGCCTTTAAAAGCTCTAATGTGAGTTAGTAGCTGTGGCACATGAACTTGTGTGCATTCAGCAATTAATTAAGTTAATGAAGTGCAAGCACTCATGTGCCTGCCCTGCGGTGATGGAGTGCAAAGTGAATATTTGCTACTCGTGGTGTTAGTGATAGTCCTCTGTACCAGGAGCGTGGCTTCCTGCCTCCTGCCACACTCACCTGAGAACATGCTCCTCTGGAACAGCTAATGACAGGATGCTGAGAACATCACAACAGTCTCAAAGCACAAAGCACAATGTATGAGAGGATAAGTGGGAGGCAGGATTACAGCAGCCAAAGATAATGTACAGACTGCAGTTTCTATACTTTGCTGCTTATTTCCACTCATCACTGGACACATCACTGCTCGGGCATACATATTTTCATCATATGCTAATTTATGCTCAAAACACAGTGCTCAATAGTATAAGCCAGTTGGCAGATCATGTAACGTGAACATCATGTCATGGACACCGTGGAAAAGAATGATGTGTCAACTAATGATCATCACTTTCGGCTGCTGTTGATATTTCTCAGGGGCCGAATGATTTGGTGCACATTGGAGTGTTCACCAACATTCAGCAAATGGCCAAACTAACAATAAATCAGAAAACAAAAGGGAGGGTTTACTGAGGAACACTGAGTCAGCTCGAGAAACTTCATGATTTATGCTCTTCTGAGCCATCAATCTCTGTAATTCCATCAGAAAAACAGTAATAGCTTCTGAATCCACGCCGCAAGTCTTCCTTAAGTTCATAGGGTCTAATGAAACTATCATTTGAGGTTTTGGTTTATGTTTGGTGGTCAAAGTTTACTGTTGCAAGATGCATTTCACTCCCGTGCACAGCACAAATCCTCCGCCTACAGTATGTGTCCTCTGGGGCTGAGAGAGGCCATGCAGGCAACTGCAGATGGACGATCACAGTTTCCACATGTTCCACACCCTGTTTTATATAGCCTCTCAAGCTGTGAGAGAGTTGGGTAGTCTCCTGCCAGACTGAATTTAATTACTCATAGTACACATAGGTGTGAATATGTGCACATGTGTAGGCCCCCATGTGCAGCAAGTAACAATACATATTGCAATAAGGCTTTTAACTCTGAACAATTCTGAGTTTTCTTGTTTTTCCATCTCGCCTTACCATCCAAATCAGAACACAATGCACACTCAGACCTCTTTTTGCACAACCTCTCTCTCAGGCAGATAAATGAGTGTGATTTCTTTTGACAGCTCTGGTATGGAAATTGAGCCAGGGGCTAAGAGAGGTGACATGAAATAGACAACAAAGTCAAGCGAAGAGTTGGGGAGAAACGAGGAGCCCCTAGTGAGATCCAAAAACAGGACTGGCGAGGTGTAATCTGTCAAATTGCCAAAAGAAACTGATGTGACACAAAGAGAGACAGAAAATACCGAAACATAACCGATAAAGACACACAGAGCACGCATTTGGACATGCATGTTCACACAAAAAAGTGGCCATCACAGTTTGGTATTTTGCTGAGCGTCCACAGTGATAGTGTGGGTGAACAGACTAAATTCTGTTTTTGGGAACGACTGCTTGACCGTCACATTAAGGGGGTCCCCCTGCAGGGCAAAGGTCTGAGAGACCAGGCCAGGCTACGACTCAGCTAAAGGCTAAGGTTACAACATGAGGAAATCCGAGACATCCATCTAATCTTCCCTGTATATATGTAGGAATCCATGACCTCTGCTATACCACACAGGGAAGCGCTTGAGCAATGAAGGGCAGGGTCAGGGGAGAGGAGATATCTCAAACAAGAGCAAATTTAAAAAAACACATAATGTGGGATTATGATGTACAGCATCCTCTGCATTTCATAAGGTTTTTTAAGCAGAGCAGAGTTGGGACTTCCACAGCTGCTAGAGCAAATTATGCCTTGACAGAACCAGTAGGTATCAAGCAAACAGAAGTAGAGTTGAGGAGTAGGACAGCTGTATTGAATACAGCTACGAACATTAGCCTCCCATACAGCTATGAAACCTCCTACTGGTTGAGCGGGATGACTAAGGATGACAGGGACGCCTAATGTGACTTTCATTAATGATACGCTACAGGCCAAAGGCTCAGGCAGGCCAAGCCCAAATTGAAAAGTGCTGAAGCATAACTGTGTCGGATGCCCAGTTTCCTAGCCCCATAGTCCGACTGATTGAATTCCTGCCTCGCCCAGTGAAAGAATTCCTAAGCTTCGCTTATTCCTGTATCAAGTGGGTGGGTTTGGCTGGTTGACTTTCTAACTAACCTGTCATGAACTGCCACAGTCATGTAGGTAAATGTCAATGCAAAAATAGCCCACAAGCAATGACAGTTGTTGAGAATATAAAGACATGTTACTTTTACCTTAAATTTCAAGAAAGACATCATGTGACAGCAAAACAGCTTTTCAGGGGTTTAAAAGGTCACAAAGTCAAGGTATGAAGATGTAGTGCGATGCACACTGGAAGAGCAGACAACCGTTCGCATACATGCAATGACGAGATGATTTGAGGTGTCAGGCTGCAGGGGAAGGGCTGTAGCTGCTAATTAGAGGTAGATTCTAATACAAAAGACTGCTCTCCAGCATGGAGGTCCTTGTTAGCTGACAGGCGAACCTGAGTGCTCCGTCTGAGGGGTTGGCTGGCTGCTGCAGAGCTGTGTTCTTTCACCGACATCGATAGGGGCTCCACAGGAGGGTGAGGAAACAATGGTGTTGACAAGCAGTATCAGGCCTAGCAGCATGAAGGCAGGGCCAAACGATTCCATTTCCCAGCCAATTCCATTATCAGGACACACAGACTTTACTAATGCCTGAAAACAAACAATACACAAGCATTCTTCTAATTAAGCCCTTGAGTAGCGCTTCTTAGTGCACCGGCATATCTGTGTTGGATGCCTGCGAACAGCCTGATTGGATTCATCAGCCCTTTTAATGTGCTCCTGTTTCCTCCCATAGGCCTCTAGAAGACTCCTGGCTGAATTCAATGGCCCATCCAATACATTGCATGTTTAAAGCCCTGAGAGGCAGACTGGGGTATTGAGGCTGTCATTTATTTCTTCAGGAATACACAATGTGACAACACCCCGCGTTGATGACAATACAGACTGGGGCTGAACAAGTACGTCAAAAATGATTATCTCTATGTATTGTGATGCTAAATATTGTGATCGTGATTTTTTCACACAATCAGACAGAATTAGTAAACCCATACATAGTATTTTACATCTTTTTTTGCATTAGCATATACCTAACCTCAACATATATTTTGTCATGTTTGATCTCACATTAGCTGCAGCTGCATTTTTTCCACTACATCGTTATTTTCCTAACCTTTTGTACCCAGCACAAAGCACATGAAACAAAACTGGGAGGAGAGGCTGCATCAAAATGGGAGTTACTTGCATCTGGGGCAGCACGAGACGAGATGCTGGTTTTTTGGTGAAAATTGATTTTGCACTAAGAATTGACACTCAAGGACCAGGGGTCTCATTTATAAAACAGTGCCCAGGATCCATACTAAAAGTGTATGTGTGCAAAAAATCTGCACACATACACGTGCAGGCAATTGGTCCTCTATAAATCACCTGGAAATGTGTGAACGTTGATCAGCCTCATATCCCGCCTTCTACACGCCCACATTTAACCATAAATGGCCAATGCAAAGCGCCACATGAATATCGATGCCTACAGTGAAGCATAGCAACAACAACCGAGAGGAAGAGGAAAAAAATTCAATTTTCTGACACAAATCGAGGTGCTTGTGAGGTGGAATCTAAATTGGCTTATTAGTCAGTCATCTTCATGGGCCAGGAAATCTTCATGGTCCCTGAACACTCGTTCCCTCCTAATCCTTCCATTCACATTGTCCACTGCAGTGCCAGCATTACGCAAGAGTGTCACCGCAGTAACCTACTCATGTTAACAGAACTTACACCGATTACTTCACACCTTGCCAAAATGTTGGCGTCAGTCAGGGGTATCCAGCTCCCTGGCATATCATTGTTATGTTGTGGGTCCTTTAGTGTGTATTTTGGGTTTTTTTTGTTCTATCTGTTCCTAGGTTGCCTTAGTTCTGTGAGTGTCTTGTCTTATTTTGAAATGGGCTGTTTAGTTTGTTTTGGTGTTTATTCTTGGACTTCCTGTTTTACTTTGGTAGATGACTGTTCCCCTCTGTCTTGGTCTAGTTTTTCTTCCTGCCCCTGATTCCCTGAGTGTGTTCACCTGTGTCTCGTTGTCTCTCCTTCCCTAAGAGTATTTAGTCTGTGTGTCCTCCCTGTGTCTTTGCCAGTTCGTCGTCGTCTCACCACCGAGTTTTCCCTCGGGGATTAATAAAGTATTTATGATTCTGATTCTGTTACCTTGTGTTGATTCTCCCCCCTGTAAGTCACTATCGTTTGGATTGATGTTGGTGGCTTTTTGGACCTCTGCCTTGTTTTTTGGTTTCTGTATTTTTGCCTGCCTGTTTGTCCTCTTGGATTTCATTGCTGCCTCCAGGACACTCCTTTCCTCACCTCTGCGAGTCCCCTTCTAACTCCTAACTCTCAACAATCATTTGATGATGGAAGTTTGACAGGTGAACACATTTGTTTTGTATGCCGCTTTTGCTTGGCCTGCATTACGATTAGGACCGATAATGACACCGTGATGTTGCAAGGTATGAGTCCCGCGCCTCTGATGCGTTAAAATCCAAAAGGACGCAGTGAACTCACTGTTGACACATCCAGGGGACTCACCATATTTTACACCATACTTTTCCCCTGACAATGCTACATTGTGAACAACAGTCCACAGTGGTGATCTTGGTTAAATTGTGCGCAATCAACACCAGGGCTGCAAAATAACCTCTCAATCCTCAGTGAATGTCTCACTAGATAGTCGTGTTAACAGGACTATTTTGGAGAACGGCCAATACTATCTGCAATTAATTGATGAAGGGATCCTAGTAAATTGATCAGCTCAGACCAAAAAAAAAAAACCTTGACGGAACGTTACTGAAGGAAATTTAAACAAGCACAGTAGTAAGAATAAGCAACACCATTTACAAGTCGGATTTCCTTCTGACATAATGGAGATGTGGATGCAACTAAGTCCCACTTTTATTGCATTCTCAAGAGGTTAAAAATGAGAGCAACAAGTTATCACTCTAAGAGAGGATCTCTGTGTTTTCACAGAGATAAAGATGTTAATGACCAAAGACCAAGAGAGAGAGATAAACAAAGTGAGTGAAATAGCCAAAAACTGGTCATTTAACGAAATGCTTGAAAGAGAAGTGGACTCATAATACCCTGAGGTGATCGAAATTAATTAAATGTTGGAGGGCGACCCGCATTCATACTGCCCGCTCTTTTTTGGAATGAAGAGAGTTAATGAGGTGATAACCTAAGAACTCCCTTGCTTTTATTTTGAAGATGACTGTTCTCTTTAATGCTTCATTTGATGAGACAGAGAGTGATACACAGCTGTGAGGATTCATATCGGCCGGCTTGTAATTCTTTTCAGTCAATAAATTGTGCAGCTCCGCGGCTTGAGTCTGCCTGAGTGCTTGAATTGACAGAAGGAGGTTTCATTCTACTTGAAGGACATTCCTTTATCTGGGCAACAGGTATATGTGTGAGGGTAAATACAATTCATAAACACATTTTTAAAATAAAGTGATCTAATGCTTCCAGTAAAGCAGTATATATATATTTTACAGGTTTTCAAGATGTGTCATCTCATTATGACAAAATTCATTTTATCATAACTATGACATCAGTCTATGATTTGTTTTTATGATGACACATGGTCATAACGATGGCTGCTCAGCGGCCAGCAGATCAGACTGTGGATGTACTGGCGTAGCTTCCAGGTTTGAATGTGTGAATGTGATCAGGGCGTTCCTGAAAAAGAGAGCATTGCTCTCAGTGAAACTCCTCCCTGAATAAAACAATAAATAAAAAATACAGTAAATGCACTATTGATCCAAATTAAGAAGTGAGATTCAACATCAGACTATGCGTCTACAGTCAGCACAGCTTCAAAAGCACTGGAGCTGTAAAGCATCTTGAGCATGTACTTAATATGACAAGACCTTCATCATCCATTTAAAGCCATGTTACTATAAGTGCTAGTGACCCCCGTCAAGTAGTTCAACTTCTGTAATTTTTCTGAAGTACAAGTGGAGCAGATTCCACTTCCGCACATTTCCTCAAGGTTTGCCCTCAAGTTCAACGACCCTCTCCAGTATATCTTTGCAAACAGGGCCGAGCAGAGGAGTGGACTGTGTGAGTCATTTGGAGTACAGCTGTTATTCAGAGAAAGTACACACCGCTATGAACTTACAAAATGCATCTAGCGAACTGCTTGACTAGTGCCTTTCACCAAAACAGTGTATCATTGCCCACCACATTCCCTTGTGGAACCATAAAGGTTTGGATTGAACTGATCAACTCACCAATACAATATACAAAAAAAAACTACATGCATGACTGGATGAACAAGGCCCCCTGAAACAATGCAGGGAAATCAAAAGGTAAATGCAATATGTGGAAAGAATAAATCCTTGGAATACACCAGCATATTTTTTATCTGTGAAAGCCTCTCTTCTAGATCCTTTAAGTCTCTTAGCATTTCTGTTTCTCTCTGTCTAGTTGACAGCTGCTATACCATAGAAGCCCTAAATATACCTATAACATTTAATATAATATGATGTAACCTAATTGCGCATAAAAGGGTCAAGGTGTGACCGTTGCAAGTATGTTGGTAATGAGAAAGTGGTGTCTGAATTCCCCTCCTGTTTTTTTCATGTAACACACTTACAGTATAAGGGCCTTTCACCCAGGAATGCGGAGTCCTAGCCAGAGACTGTCCCCATCAAGGCATGCGGTTAAATTAAAAGTTCAGTGTTTTAAGGGGCAACTGAACCGGTCCCCCTGCATACGCTGGAATGGACTGTGAGAAAGCTGCCAATTTCCTCTCTCAAGAAATCGCACGAGAAACGGCAACTTTTTCAATAATGGACTTGCCTGCTGCACACTGAATGAAATGCAGGGCCGGACCCTAACTTCACTGCATCTCAAGTGTAACATACATATTCAATCCTAAAACGTTATTACACGTATTGACTCCCCAAAGGTGCCTGTGGACTGCAGGCAGAGAAGGATATGGATACGCTTGTGCTGTGACAGATACTGTGTAGGTTAGAGTGATTACGTTAAAAGGTCAGGGTCTTTTTGCACCTTTGTGAAGGAGGAATGTGATAACAATACTAATCGCATACAAGCCCGCGATGGCCATACCAATGCTGTGCATTTCGCCTACAAACAATGGAAAAAAAGAGCAGTAAGTAGAGAAAGTGAGGGGGAAGAACAAAGATTCTATTCTGTACTCATGGTAGAGCATGCACAGCTAATAAGTCGCGAAGAAGACAACAGATCAGATTGATTAGATCTCTTTTCACAAGGTATACAGTCTTATGACAGCAGAGTATGCGGTGTACTGTCAGTCGGCGTTGAAGGTCTCCCCTCCCACACAAACACCGCACACTTTATGTGCACATCTCTCTGCCGGAGTACAGCTGGAAGGGATCAAGGCGGTCCTCCCTATCTCCCTGCTCGCTCTCACTTCACTAGGGGAGAGACAGTGTAGATAAAAGAGGGCGTTTAAGCTCTGCCACTTGTGGAGAGGTCTCATCTCCAGCCTCAGGTGGTGTTCCAGCGCGCAGCTAAGATTGAAGGCGAATCACAGACACTGCTCAAGGCCAAGCTGCTTTCTACAGCAGTACTGGTGTTATACACTTCTATGCATGCAGGCACACAGGGAGAGGGAGAGAGACACAAAGGAGCGAAAGAGCGGGAGGACAGTAAACAGAGAGAAGAAGAGGAGTGTGAGTTTAAGGAGGAAGAGGGAGGGGAGAACAATATCTTTATCCATCAGAACAAAGACAAAAATGCTGAGGCTTCGTGGGATGTCTCCTAAGAGGATAAGATGTGACACAGCGCCTGCAAGCAGCAGAGAGCAGAGCGTCAAAAAGAAACAAGGCTGATACAAAACACACAGGCAAAAGGCTAACTCCCTCCCATTCATCAAGGGGTTCAAATTTGATTTCTAGCCAAACACAAGTCTCTATTCCTTCCTTCCTCGCTCGTTTCCTTCCTTCCAGACAGACAGACGCACAGACAGATACAGTCTATCTCTTCATTCCCGGACTCACATCCTGCTGGCCTCTGCGCTCCCTGCAAATCTCCAACGAAAAAAAAAAGTGCCAGCAGTAATTCCATTGCTCATTACTCTTCATTACAGAAGAGAAAAGCACCCAGGGCTAGATCATATTTGCTGTTAACTAAAGTTTGGGAGACAATTAGCTCAGGTTGTTAAAATTAATCATTGTTACAGCCATAATCTCTGAGGCCGGCAGAATCCCCGGCATTTATGGTTTGTTTATTTGAGCGCCTCCCGTGGATATCGACCCGGCTCTGTTGTAAACAGTAGGATAAGGCCTTCTACGATCGTTGGGTGGATTTACTTTCTGCACAGCGATGAGCCATCCAATTGTGACCTAGATTAGACGCCGAGAGGGAAAACACAGGCTCGCTCCACTTAATGATTACAGTAGGTTTATTTGAACAAACCTGCATTGAATCATACGACTACTTCAACATTTTTCCCCAGCACTATGAGCACAATGGCTATGGCTGATGAACTGATGAAAGTGACTATGACAATACGTGGCATGATTGATCAAATGCTACTGTCTACATGGGGGGATATGACTTGGAATTTCAGTCATTTCCTCATTTTGAAAACCCTTACAGCAGCATTCCTGTGTTCTCGCGGCTTGTTGTCGTTCCATCGATGACTGACTGTAAACATCAGAGGCTCGCAGGATCTGATAGGAAGCCACATTATGCTAATTTAAACAGTCTCTTTTTCCTCAATCTTGCTGAAACAAGCTGAATAAAACATGCTTCAATCTCCTGAAAATGGAGACATGCCTTCGAAGCACTTCTTTTTCATTTCATTCCTTTAAATGCATTTTTCCTGTAGTGCTTTGTGTGCAACTAGATCCTATATCCGGCTTAAATTAATTGGCCAACTTCCCTTTTAATAGGCCTTGTGGTCTGCGTCTTAGCAGCGACCAGAAACTAATGGCCCCGGTCACGCTGCCTGAAAACCATATAAACATCCCTGGCCCGTTTCACAGAAGTATACACTTGCAGTCCATCACTTTGTTTTTTTTTTCTCCTCGAGTTTCTTGAGTCATGAGAGGAGCACTCCCTCTTCAAAGACGTGGTACTGCAGGTGAGATCACAATACATATTTATGCTGTTACGCTTGGCTGTTTATGGCTGGTAATTTGCATTAAACCTTTGCCTGGTTTGTGTTGAGAGAGAAGACACCTGAGAGACATATGGCAAGGAGCTCTGCGGATATAAGCATGAATAACCCAAACCTGAAAAGGCATACCTCACATGAACGTGCATACATACACACACACACACACACACACACACATTTTCTTGGGCCTCTGAGGACTTTGGTAATACCCTGCATAATACCCCACATCGCTTACCGAGAGCATCTGCAGCAGGCAGACTCATTTAGAATGCATGTGCTTCAGGCAGCTATAAGGAATTCTATTATTGCTCTCAAAAAAAGTATCTATAAGGACATTTTTCTCCGCCTAGTATATGGGTCTGCTGGGTAGTTACATGATAATCCCAGTGTAATGAATGGTTCCTCGGGGGGAAGGGCTAATTAATGCAGAAGCAGGCATTGAGCACATATGGATTTTTAGGGCCAACTATTGGAATATTAAATGGACATGTAGGTAAACATGCCTGTTCTCCCACGGGCATTAAAAAAAGACCACACACATTTTTGAGTTCATTTTTGCACTTTTTGCAGTCTGGAAGCCTCCAATGCACAGTAAGAAGATAACTGCAGAGAGACTGAACGGTAGTTTTACAGTAAAAGTCTGTGCGGCTGTAGCTCAGAGCAAGCACAACGTCATTCCAATCATTAATACGTTGCTATTGTTTTAATGAGCCCTATTTATCTGATATTACTGATAGTTCATACTTAAGGAGCCATTCTAGTATGGAACTCCAGTAACAGAACCACAACGCTCAAAATGTCCACGCTCTGCTTCACACCCTGGAAAACGCTTTCCACGTAGCTGCTTATTAAGGGTAGAGCAAGGGTGCTACAGTAAGTGAAAGCAAATTTAGGAACAAAAGAGCCTGTGCATCGTTGCTTCTTTCTGGAAATCACACTGCCTTGGCAATTTCTCACCCCCCCGCGTTCCATCCTCTCCATTTTGCCATCTCACTCACCCCTACCTCTCCATCATTCCTCTTTCTCCATCTGTTATTAGCAGTTCTTTAATAATGAACCCAACAGGCGTCCTCTTCATTAGGCAGGCAGGGGGAGCGAGTCCAGCGAGCCAGGCTGACCCTGCTACACTCTCTTCATTGGGGATCTGGCACAGGAATTTTAATAGGAGAGCAACGCAGGCAGGCAGGTCAGTCCAGGAGACACACTGTGCATGCCAATCTGAGCTGACCAAACAGCGTGAACACAGCAAGTGTGCTGCGCTGCTTGCCTGACAGTCTGTAACAAGCGAGGAGGAAGGGAAGGAAGACGGGGAAGGGATGAAGGCAAATGGGAAAGCAGTGGGATCAAGAGGGACAACACGGCGGTATTGAGCAGCTATTCAGGTGAGAGGACAGGAGGTGGATGGAAGGGCAGGGTGACAGGGGCCTGGTGGCAAACTGAGACAATCCCTGTCATGCTTCTCATACTAATAAAGCAGGTAGGGTTCTTGCTAATTGCCTTTTATTTATGCTTAACCCAAAAACCTGTTATGAGAGGAAAATATGAAAATGTGGATGCAACATGGGGACTGTTATAAAGCCTGTTAATCGTATTCTGAGACGAAAAATGCTAATGGTGGATATCTCCCTCAGGAAACAGAAAGCTGTATTTCATGTCCCCTAAACCAGCCACATGAGTATAAACTAAATAAAAGGTGTGAGCTTGCAGCGGGCTTTTAGACCGACTCTGCTTGGCTGGGTAATAAACCATACACTCTCTTCCTCCATGCTTAAACAGTCTGCCTTTGAGCTACACTTTATATCACCCCTTTTAAAATTTCCCTGCCCTGAACAGCACAGGTGATTTGTTGTATATTCACCACTGCGTCGGCGGATTTTCTTTTTTAGCTTCTCCCCGCAGTGGTAATTGCCACGTCGACCTTGATGCAGATAGGATAAATGAAACATATCCTCTGTCAAGACTCTGCCATTAGCAGCGCCACAGAATTACCTCATTTCCTCTGTGATCTCTGTAAACATCTCTGATTCTGGGCATGCCCACCCATTCTGCAATACTTTCCTCGAATATCAGAGTTGCACCAGTGCCTCATTCCGAAAGATAGTGTATGTATACCTAGCCGAATACCTCCATAGATTTTCACTATAAACCTTCAGCCGAGAGCAAAACAGCTCGTTGGGAAAAAGCTGAGACTGTTTGATAAACCAAAATACTTCTGGGGGGTTTTGAGATCAGGGTCTGGGAAAGAAAAATGGTAGAAGTACATCAAAATGTTGCAATCCAAACTAAGGCGTTAAATAAATTCTCAGGGACTGAGGCGGTATCTATACAGCACAGCTTATGTTAAATGATCAGTTTTGCCTCAGCCTAGAGACAAAAAACATCACTGTTGATACATGAACTCTGCTTCAGACGATAAATACAGTCTGTTGAAGGACAAAGGGAAAGGTATAAGTTAAGTTGGAAGTTGAAGATAGAGGATATCAGGAAAAAGACCTTCTACATGCTCTGCTTGAGCATGTGTTGGATGTCCAGATGCAACTAAACACTTTACTCGTACACTCAATTTTGCCTTCTGCCTGTAAACTTACTCAAACTGTAGATACAACTGAGGGTTCGGTAAGCTCCGCCTCCCTTAGTTACTGTTGCAATGCCTGTCAAGCCTTCCATTTTACCAAGGCAAATCAAGATATCATGGTGGAAGATTTACCACTTAAAATTCGTAGTCATTTTTTTAAACAATGGGTCCCTGATTTCAGAGGCAGACAAAAGCAGGCTTCTCATTTCGATCTTATGATAGCATATATGATATATGCTAAAAGCCTGAGGCTAAAGCTACATTACGTCCCAAACAAAACAAAAAAAAAAAAAAAAAAAATCACCATCCTCACGTGTTGATGATTGTTGCAGAAACATGGAAATAACAAACAGCACTGTGCTTGTATTGCAGTGTAGAGCTAGATAGTGCTTGTATTGTAAGTATGACAAGGATCAGACCTATTTTATTTTGACGTAATGAAGACGTATGAAGACTAACCGACGTGGCCAGGGTTGCTAACTGGGCAAAGCCGCTAATGTTACTGTAAAACCTGCTTCCACACAGTGGGGAAATACAGTACTACACATTCTTTTGAATGGGGCTTTTTTTTTATTTTTTATGTAACCTGGAATCCACAAACTAATACTGGTATGATAAGGCTATGTTCTTTGGTATTGAAAATAACACTTGGTCACTACTGTATGTCGTAAGCGAACTATCCGGACAGACTAACGATTGCAGCTTACATTGGAGCAGATAAAAGACGCCACCCTCCACAGCGGTTAAGTGCAGATTATCGCTCTTACTCCAACTATTTCAACATGTGGAGGAATCCAAAGCTTGAAACGACCTGTCATGCCTCGTTACCGTTGCTTAGCTCTGATTGGACCATCGCTGTTCGGGGTAGGGGTTTAGCAAACAGTCAGTTTCCATGACAGAAACATGTTATCCAGCTTGACAAGGTTTATTTTTCAAATGTTCCTTTTATATTTTTCAAAACAGGATGCATTTACAATCCACAAAGACACCATTCTCAAACATAACAGTCACATACTCTCTCTGCCTTAGCACCACTGAGGCCAACATTTTCTTTCTACAAATATTCAGATTAGGTCAATAAATCTGCAGAAGGAACAATAACAAAACACAAAACCAAAAAGAGCTAATAAAAATAAATCACCCCTCTATAAACAAATTCTCTTTGACTCCGTTCCATTACGGAGAATCGACTGCAGTTTTCATATCAGAATATGGACTAGGACAGAATAAGTCGGGTTCTGGTAATGCAGTTCTATAGGGTGCATTCTTAGCACCGACAGCAGCTATATTTCAGACAGGATCACACTGAAAATCCATAAATACTTCACTTGTAATTGTCCACAGCCTGTCAGCGCCACAATCACATTCTGCTTTGTCATGTGTGGAGGACAAAGACTTTAACGAAAAGCAGGGTACTGGGCCTTCGTATTGTTCTAATTTCTTGCCCTGTCAGGTTTGCAAATTAAGAATGATGTTCCTATTTGTCTTGCAGTTTATTTGTTGCAAAATGGTTGATTTAGCTCAAACTAACACATGGTGCACAGCTCCTCCCATTAGTCCCAAGGCAGTAGATTCCATAGTGAGAGCTGTTTTTTAAAGGGAGAAACGGGTAGAAAGAAATGAAAACATTTGAACGGTTACATTTTTCATGAGATATCTGACTTTTGATTTTTTTTGTTGGTTTTTTTTTTTTAAATGGCACCTACTCTTTCAGAATGACTGAAAGCTTGAAAACAAATTCCACTACTTTTAAAAAGGACAACAAATATTGAGACAGATGTTACCATCCCATGCATTTTAAATGTAAAAAGCGGGACATCGTCCAGCACACATGTAATGACCCAGGCACAGGTGGTGCTGAAATCTCCCCAACTTATGAATCACCCATACTGCGGTGTCTTTGTGCAATCAACAATTTGATCTTGTTGACAGACTGTGTAGTGGTGGGTCATCAGAGGCTTTGAAATTGTATTCCAAAAACAAACTTTGATAGTCTCGGGCCAGACGATATAACTGCAAATGATCGGTTACAAAATGACGGTGGCCTCATGGCATGAGCAGCGGCACACACTGAGCACATTTTGCCATTGAATCGCAGCAGTGGTCTTTGATGTTGGGACAGATGGAGAAGTTGGAACACCAAAAGACAAAATTCCTTGTAGGGTCTACACTCATCACCCACTGATCGGTTCAAAACAACAAAAAGCACAAAACTTAAGTCTGTCACTGAACCAAATCTAAAGAGCAATTTTCTTTACCATTATTTACGGTACAGTCGGTAACAATTTTGGGCACGTTGACGTATGCAACCATGGCTGTCTTCACTGTCAATAGACTGTAAAACTGTAAGAATGAGTAACAGGGACAAAAAGGTAGCTCTTGAGTTAGCTCTACCCTGTAAACATGGATATCCTGGGTACATTTCTGCATATTTAAGATGCTTTACTTTTAACTAAGCCATTTATTTCTGATGAATGCCGCCGCGGGGCGATTTTTACATACAATTTATAACTACTGTATTAGCAGGCGGCACTAAGTAGCCTGAAAGAGACCTACTCTTTTCTTCACTGACATTCTTTCAGTCAGAAGAAGTGAAACTTGTCCCTGTGTCTGCGTGAGCTGCGTATAAAGGTGTGTGCTCTCGCATATGGGGGCGCATGCATTTAAGTGCATGGGTGTGTGTTGGTGTACATATTGTCCATGTGTCTCATCCAAGTCTCATATTGGTTCTGATGCATCAGATTACCCCATCAGAGCCTGCTCGTCCAGTGACGCCATCAGTCCGACACTAATCCTCCTTTGATGAGTCTAGCTTCACAGGAAAAGCACTGACATTTCGCACTAAGGCCTTCTCCCTTTCCTCCTGCCACGCACGGACGGACCTCGGCTCCGGTGAGATGCTCTTTCATCCCGACCTTGGTGAGATGAGGGTCTGGATTCAGATGACTAGAGGATTAGATGGCAGCTCACAGGAGACTCAGAGACTGATGTCTGAGAGAAAGACTCGGGAGACACGGCTTCAAGAGCAGAGCAAGACGCAGCCCAGGTCCTGGGTCAGGTTTAGGTAGTCAACTCAGAAAAGCTTGTGGCAAAAAGCAACTCGTTAGGGAAATCGCTTAGTCTTCAACCTGGTTTTAGGTTCGACTCCCATGTCAATCATGTGTCCTGTCGTTGTCACTAAGCAAAAGCCTAAGCGTTCACGGACTACAAAATACACAGAAAATAGACAATTCCTTTGGAAAAGTAAGAAAGACAGAAATGTAAGTGCTAAAATAATTCACACAAAAAAAGTCCATCATTTTTATCTAATGAGTTACCTGCTATTTAAAACACATTAGGGGGAGGCACCTAGCACCAACACGCGTGGCTATTTAAATTACCATCAAATGGAGTTCTATCAACACAGTGTTAACTAATAATCAGTGCTGTTCATTACACTGAGAGAGAACAATTGTTAAAGTATGTCATTACTGTAATGTACAACCTATGCTGGATTCTCGTAGATGCAAAATATATTCAAACTTTCACTTGGATAAAACTCTACTGTCAGTGTAAAATGAAATCATGAATTGTCAAAGATGTTTTTTTTTTTCCAATTTGTAGGTTTTATAAAGCTCAGAATACATTTCAATATGCCCATGTATACCACAAAAGCAGCTTGCGTGGCCTTAACATCCACCCTTGAACATTAACCAACCAGAGCAAAACAGGTCATTGATAACAAAATACTAATCGCTGCAGTCACACTCTCCCAACACTGTCCACAGAAAAACATTTCCATTGTACTGAAAAGAAATCTGTATTTATGTCTATCATATGAAAACAACAAAAAAAACCACCTGCCAGCAACTCACAGTTTCAGACTCTTGGAAGAGTTCTGGTTAATGCTTTCAGATCAGTATATTTTATCATCTGAAAGAAATCAAATCAACTCAATGCAACTATGGGTTATAAAATAACAGAATATCTCATATACTGTAGTTTCATCCCATCATTAACTTCTTGTTGAATATGGAGCACAGACAAAATGCTGCGGCTAGAGTTTTAACTAGAATAGAGGAAGGGAGATCATATATCCCAACACAATTGCACTGGCTCCCAGTGGATTTGAAAATCCTGCTGATTACTTATAAAGCACTAAATGACCAATTTCCTGTTTAGATTACTGAGCTTCTACAGTATGTTCCTACTCACCACTGTGAAATCATAGGTCTTCCAGAAAAAACGAACAGTAACTGTTGCAATGGGAAACTAAATCTGCCCAGTTTAGCTGATCTCATTGCTGCGGAATAATGGCTCATTTACTGCTAACAGCTTGTGTCTGAATGTTTCAGAATTAGCTTTTTGAAGTGAAACAAAAATTCTCACTCTACTTCTTCAGTTGATATTGTCATAATTGTTTCGTCATTATCTGTTATTGTACATTCCAAATCTACAAGAAAACTGTCACAGAAACTTGAACAAATCAGCCGTCTTCTAGTTTCTTTTCAACGCGACACTTTCAAAATATTGTGTGTGTGTCACACTGTGAACCTTGTACTGAGTATCGTGCAAAACAATTCCTAGCTAGAAAAAGAAAATAAAAACATGTCTAAAATAAATGTTACATTTTCTGAGGGAGCAACACTTTTAGCCTTAAACTGATATGTGTAACACAGACATCTCATGCTGTATTCCCAGCAAGCATAACCAGGTAGTCACACTGTGCTAACCACATTATACAATAGCTCCATTGCTGCAGATACTGTAATAGAAGGTGAAACCCTTTTGCTTTCAGAGCACAGGATCAATATCTTCATATACAGGTTTCAGAGGCATGTTAGTTTTATGAACTAAAAGCTCTACTGTTGCTTCTGCCTCCACTCCGGTAACTTTGCACTGCAGACTTGACTGATTTAAGAAATAATAAAAACCTAACAGCTGGCCCACTGGACGGCTATTGATTTCCCTCAGCAGAGGCAGATCAAGAGGTACATTTATGATCAGACAGGGGGCAAGAAATTATACCACAGCACAAACCCACTATTGACTGGAGGGAACAGTGTGAACTGTTAAAAAGTTAACCACTATGTACACAATTTTGCCATGTTGGTGGCAAAGAGAGGAGGGGAGAGGAGAGGAGAAACAAAACAGGTAGAAAAATAGGACTCAACTGCCTGTGGTATATCCTGGGATATTCAACCAAAACTCGGAACTCAATCATTCCATTAACGTAAACGAGAGTTCATCCATCAATTTGATTTATTGCACAAACCTCCATCACCACGAGTCAATAATTTAGCTTGATATTTTCTGTCACTGCCGATAATTATTTGCGTATATATTAACATAGAAAATTGCAGTTTCAAAGTATGTTGATGTGTGCAGAACTATTTTAATATACTGGATTTAACTTAAATGGACACAAGTGTGACTGAGTGAATCTGTGCTTGCTAACGCCCTGCGAGTGCCCACGGGGAGGTTCTGCTGGAAGACCGCAGCGCTGCATCTGCATGCAGCTGTAAACATGCCAGCCAGGACGTCACGGAGAGATGCAGCGACAGACAGAAGGACGCGCAAGGGGAGACGAGTGAGAGAGGCAAAACTCCAAATCGGGATGATAATAGGGAATATAAACGCACACACTGCAGTGTATCAGTTAATAAGGCGCAAAGAGGTATTAGGGTGCATGACCGCCAGAGTCTTTGTCTTCTCAAATACACTTTACACTTGTTTTCTACATTTCCTTATTACATTTTGTTTCCTCTCATGACATTTACAATATGTCGTGTTTAAAGACTTCGCCCCAAATTGTTCAGAAAAGAAAATAAGCAGTAAATAGTTGAGACAGTAAAAAATAAAAAAATAAAAACAGTCATAGGGGTCATGTTTGCTATATTAACTAATTTGAAAACCCTTTCAGCCAGTGTCTTTGTGGAGCTGCCTGCTTGTCTCTGTCACACATTCAACTTGATTCTTCCCATTTTCAAGGTGAAGGTAGCTTGCCTTTTTTGGTTTTGGTTATGTGTTTATTGATGAGAATCTTATAGTTCTAGCTTAATGTACTGTATCTCATTTTCTTTCCAAAAGGCATGAGTCACTTTAATCAGACTGAATAAGCTATTTTTTTTTTATGCACTTAAAATCTTTTTATCTGCACTGTTTGTTCACTGGTTTGCACTTTATCTGCCTTGCGCTGCTTTTATTGAACCTCATTTTTATTTTATTTTACTATGTCTTTTGTTTTATTTTTATTTTAATTTTTTTTATTTTTATATTCCCTTATTGTATAGTTTTAGCTTATATTTTATATTTGATCTAGATTTTAGGCTCTACTGTTAGTGTTATCTGTATGCACCGGGGGTCTGAGAGTAACGCAATTTCGATTCTCTGTATGTATGTAATGTACATGTGGAAGAATTGACAATAAAGCAGACTTGACTTGACGAGAACTGATATTTCAATATTTACTACCTGTGTTATTATCTGTAACCTCTTATTTACTTTGTTGTAACTGCATTGTAAAAGCCGATCAGATTAGCTCTCAGGCAAGGAGTTCTCATTCCAAATTACTTTGGAGGTCAAGCAAAAAATGTCTCTAAGTTTTTATATTATTAGACTGTCATGCGACCAATTTCATTTGTAGTTACAAACAATTACTTGAACATGTTCAGGTCATTGCTTTTAAGTTCTAATATCCATAATACCTGCTCAAATTATTGAATACCCAAAATGTATACTGCTTTTCTTCCATGGCCATTTACTATTACCTTAAGTTCCAGTGAAAAATATGGATCTTCAGTATTTACCACTTCCTTTATCAAGCTTAACAATTAATATAATTAATTATTGATTTATTATATATTTTTGCAGAATATTTTTACTATCAGTCTTTCTATACGTATTAGAATTGTAATAGAAAGTGGTCTCCCTGTGTTATGTCTTCTTCCCAACATCCTGTTTCGACAGGAAATATGTAAAATTACAGATGCCAGATGCTCTCAAAATGCCATTTCATCGTGACTTTCATGAAGCACAGGCTGCAGTAGCCTTTGAGGTATGCAAATAATGATGCAGGACTTCGACAATGACTACAAGTCAATACATTTTTCCACGGACAACTGATGCTCCAACATGATAAACACAAAGTGATATTTTGCATAAAACAAGATTGACTTGTTTGGTTCATTAACGAAGGGAACAGGTGAGTAGGTGATTAATTGAATGAACAAATGACTCGGTGTTGTGGAAAGCACGCCTCCGACACCTCCTGCCACACCAAGGTGTGTCACTGCCTCCCTCTGGTACTGCAAGGAAGCACACACCGCACGAAGAAGCAGAGTGCCTCCTCCAACACCATCCATAGTTCTTTATAGACCCATATCACAGCTGAACTGGTCTCTATTGTCACTTTAATTGCCACAAAGCACGATAAAGAAATGTCCCTTTTTGCATTTCCAGCTGTAGAAGAAATTCAACCAGTAGAGGAACAGGACATGAAACTGATACTGCTGCAGCAGGTAAATCACTGATAAGTGATAACGTGGTGAACTCACATTATGGGACCAAGGCGTGATGACGTGAATTGAATATCAGATGCACAAGGGTGCCAATAATGGTAACATTAAAATAGGATACTCCAAAAAAAAAAAGCTAATCACATTTGCTGCAAGCTTCAATGTGTTATCAACGCCATAGATATCAGTGGAAGTGATCTGATAGAAACGAACACGTTGTATAAGACTCACATGCGAACAGGTTGGAGTAGAGATCTGAATGCAGTGAAAATTCAAACAAAGCTGTTTCTCACCAGCCAAAACAATGGTGGTAGCCACACCGCTCTTTGTCGTCTGTCTGTGTGTGTTTGATAAGAAGGTCCTGAGCATCCTGAAAAAGCCCAGCTCCTTTCTTTCTTTATTTTGATCTCTATGGCCCTCCCTAATCCAGCCCCCCTCCCCAGGTCTGTCCCCTGCTCTCTCCGTCTCCACAGACTCTATAATGACATTTGGGCACTGTAAAGAGCCATGATGGTGCTGTTAACTGCGAGGAGGGAGGTGGTTGTCACGGTTACCTGATGCATCATGGTGCTGGACCATCTGCCATGCAAAAGACAGCTCCCTGCTCGCTGCTGTAATTACAGAAAACCCCAAGCAGCCAGCGAGCCCTGGCACACATGAGGACAAGACGCGTGTGTGACAGTCAGCCAATGGGGGGGGGGGGACTGAAACTGAATAAACTGAGCTATTAGCCAATGTAAAAGTTTAAACAAAATGGCGACACTTGAGTCCAACAACAGGATGTCCCATTCCGATCAGGGCAGATCAAGGCATTTTTTAAATAGATCCATCCGTTCCTGCTACAGAACATAAAGCTGGTTCCATTGCCATTCCTTTGTTTGTTGTAACCCATTGTGTTCCACATACACCAGCTGTCAAAAACTCCCCATTGTGCTCCATTAAACCACTGGAACTGTTTCCTTCTCGTACAGTGTAGCGAGCAAGGCCACCATGAAGTGCACAAACAAATAAACTGCAGCCAGAAGTTTCAATTAACAATATCCCCACCGGTAAAAGATGCTTAAATGGTCAACTTCCTTGATTTCGCTCAGTGACGTTTTGCAGGTGCACCACACCACTAACGTGCTGCTGTGAACTTGTTGTTGTTGTTCGTGCTGGGAATGACACAGTGCAAAATATCATAGAAAAGCTGTGATGAAGGTTATATTTTTTATTACAGGGCTTTTCATTTGTCACACAAATCTAAATCACAAAACTATTTCAATGCAGCAATACTTTAGCCTAAGTGTGCACTGTGGAGCTATATTATGTAGGTAAATATAAAATTCAGATGTCACTTCATATTAAAAGGACATCTTCACTCTCACAACTCAAATGATACATGGTCACGAATTTCTCTCAAAATCAAACTATTACCACAAACTTCAAATTCCAAGGTGATTTCCAGATTGTGTTTTTCCTTTTTGGCGTATTTAACTTATATGAGGATGTCTGCGCAAAATAAGCATTCATAACAGAGGGCTTTAATATACAGTATATTTATAGTTAAAAATTGGAATTCTAACAATGAAATGGCCAACAACAATGTTGAGAGCAAGTTTGTAGCAAGCCCCAGAATAGACCTAGCCTTTTCATTATACCTGGACTTACGGTTATGACCAATGCAGAGGGACTGGACATTATCTTTTTGATCAATTCATTAGGCCTTCTGTTGAGCTCGGCTACAGTCAGTTAGTTTTAAAAGCTAGCTAAAACTGTGCACAAAAACAAAGACAATGAGGAGTGAAATGTGTCTTAGCCAACACCAGACCAGTGCGTCTTTGAAACAAATCTCTTGCAAAAGAATAATCTTGTCATCATTTGTTTCATTTCATTTGTGACAACCAAATCTCTTTTGATCACGTAATGCTGTGCAATAAAATCCATGTTCGAAATAAAGTGATGTTGTTTAGTTTTAGTGGTTTTATGATTAATCTGTTATTCATCTAGTAAGCTTATTAGACTTGGTTTCAGCACCATGCTTTCTACAGTATTATCTATTAAACATTCTGGCACATGAGGCACAGAAAGGCACAATATTAGTTTGCATGCCTCTCCCCACACGGAACATATTGATTATTTTGTGGTCATTCTCAGAAGGATTTAAAATCGGCTTAACAGTATACTAACCTTTTTAAATGTCTACAGTTTTGATGAAGTCCAACAAGGATTTCATTTAATTTCGGGAAGATAAATCCAATAATTTGGGCCTGAGAGCCAGATTTGGCCCCCAAGACACTACGTAGTTAGTCATAGTTAATAGGACAATAGAAATATTAATATTATTTCTGCAGAGACCCAATGGACAATTGACAATAAAAACATGAGCAGCACTATAAGAATAATAACATTGTATTTCTCCACAGGCCTGGTCAAAGACTGTGGATGACTGACTGTGTGCATACAACCTTGCTGCTTTTTCCCCCCACAACCCCATCTGAGCCATTAACCTCCACTTTCCCCAACTTGTAAAAACAGAAGGTTTTAGTTTTTCCTCGACATTGTGAGGTGCAGCTCTGATTAGTTACCGCAAGGCGAACATGCCATGTGATGATCAATCAATCGCTGTACCTGAGCTGAATCAGATCCTCGCATGGTATCTTGTCTCACGCTCAACGTAGACGTGTAGTACTAGATGACGGCAAATGTGACCTTATAGGAAAAGAAGCAGAGGCCCTGCTCCACACAACTGAGAGTTCAAGTTATCTAACCAGTTCCTCACTACAGAAATAGTTCCTTTTTTGGAACCAACTTCTCCACAGCAGAGCAACAGCAACATGACTTTCGCTTTAAGCTACGTGCATTGCTGCTGTAACTACGCTCACTAGCATGGTTAATATTGTTATAAGACACGTTTTTTATGACATTAAGATTTATACAGGTATTATCATGAACAATATGATTTTGCCCATCCTACTCAGTTTCAGTCAAAACTAAGAACTACTTCAACACCAGATTAGAGTGTCATTTTGAATCACACACTTCACTGATGTTGGCAACTACTCTACGGCGACAAGGCAACTAGTGGATTGTACTTGCTCATCCCAAATGCTGAGCACGTGAAAAATCTCTCAAGATGAGTGGCACTTCCAGTCAACATTCATGTGCAGCGACTCTAATGAAACAAGTAGCAGGAGAATGTGACTCAGCCGTGGCTCAGCTCCTTGCCTTCTTGTCTCTAATCCCCTGGCATCAGCACATGGCGAGGGTGAGTGCGCTGGACACTTCAGAGCAAGGATCACAACCTGTCCCTATAGGGATGGTTACCAGGGGCAACAGCTTAGGTCAGACACCGGTATTACAGAGCTGCATTGACCAGTGAAAGAATTTGGGGAATAGCAAACTACTGCTGCTGTACTTGGTATAATAAAGAAAAAAAAAAAAAAAAAGCAATTAAGAACCAAATGTGGTTTAAATTGCTTGGTGATCCAATTAAAAGCAAAGCCCTGCAGATAGCAGTCTGCTTCTAATGAGGTAAAATTAACAGCATTAGCATTGCCTCCTCCTGACTGTCTCCCATATAAGAACTTCCTTCTTTCTGCCTTTTCATATTTTTCTTCCTGTGGGCATGTCCTGTTCTGAATGTCTGTAGAAAATAAATATGTGTATTTGGAGTTATTATCGCTCTCTAATTTACCGTAATGAAAGCGCTAGGCTGCGCTGGCAGATGAGCCATTTTAATTTAAGCATCGAATACAGGCCTGCATATTAATGACCTTATTTGCATAAATCATGTCACTCCACTCAGGATTCCAATTAAACCCTTGATTAATTGCTCGGCTGACCCGTTAAATAGAATCCTTTAAGTGGTTCAACAGGCCACCAAAGCCTGTTGACACACGCACACACTCAGAAACACACGACTGTAAACTCACACATGATTTACTCTGAATAAAATTAATCAGAAGAAAGGGATCTACTAATTTTGAAATTTGAACAGCCTCTGGGAAGTGTGAAACCTGCAGGACGAAATGCAGAGTGAAAAGCCCAACTCACCGAGACAAAATTCAGTTTAGTAGAGACACGCTCCTTCCAACAAGATAATGATATCAATGTCACTGGTAAAGATGGAAAACCCCACCACAGGAAGGTGTTTTTGTGCGTGTGAGATGACCCATTTTCCTAATTCCCTGTTTTTGCTAGAACAATCAGCTTTTGGCTTGCAGTGCAGAGTAGGAAAATTATATTTTATGCAACAGAAAGCATAAAAAAGCTGGTTTACAAAGATTACACTGTGACTTAAACTCCTATTATCCTCGTGCACACATACCACACACACACGTACTTCTTCCCTCTTCTCCGCTTGCACAACTCTGAAAACACCACTGTGGCGCTGCTATTTAGTGCTGTTTGTACACTGGTGGTGGCCAGTGAGGGGTCAGAGGTACTGGTATTTGTATGAACTCCTTATTTTCACTTAAACCCTTATAAGTGCTGCTGGGATACAGCTGCACTGTATTTGAGACATAGTACCCAAGCCCCGAAAACAGCACACCAACAGATGTCTAATCATAGAGGCTGCTGTTTAAGCAGAACCCTCAAGTTGTGAATAATGTGCAGGAATGTGGCAAAGATCAACACTGCATACATGAGGTGAGAGGTTCACAGTTATTAATATAGAGGAGACAAGTCTAGGATGGGGAAATGTGAAACACTATCCTGGCACTGACTGGCCAATCAAACACACCTGCCAGGTAACAACAAAAAATAGCTTCCATATCAATAAATGACATTTTAATGGCATGATATTCTTAGATGGTACCATCAGCTCCCTGCTGTGGTCAAAATGATGTTTACAGTTGTTACCATGGCAAATGATAACTGATAATACATACATCATGGCGTTAGACAGAGACCACTAGTAAAGCACTTGAACACACAGTTTTCAGCTATATTAACGTGAATGGATTGCATAACTAGCACAAAAATAAAAGTGACTAAATGTGTTGGACTACCTAAAGTGTTTCAAGCACATCTGCATGTTTTCAAGCATCAGTGTATTAATCTGGAGTATAGGGTTAGGTAGTGAATGACACAGATTGGCTGTAGCAGAGCTCAACATCCACCTCCGCACTGTCACCTCTGCATCTCTGCATGCCTGCTGTCTGTCACTGGCTCTCAGGTCACAGAGCTGGCCTCTGGCAGCCTGACTGATATGGAGGGGGGGGGGGTGTATGTGTGTGTCTGGCCAATACATTGGTTATGTATAGTTGTTTTTTGTGCTGAAACAATTAGTGAATTAACTAATTAGAGTTGATAGTAAGACAAATTCATGAAATCAATCAATGAAGTCGTTTATTATGGAAAAATTCCAGTCGTTCCCTGGTTTCAGCTTCTCAAATGTGGAAATTTGTTTCTTTTTTAACAAATCTCTGGTTTATTTGAATATCATTGGGAGCAACTTCAACTGGGATATTGTGCTTTAATTGTTCCACAACAGGTTTAAGGCAGAAAATAATTACAGATTAATCAATAATGAAGTCAGTCTTTCCTGCAGCCCTTGTTATTGTTTCTGAATTTATTTGTCTCAATACTGTCACAGCTCTTATGTAACCTAAGTCGATGGGGCTTTGTCAAAAGTCTTTTATGTGCTTAAGTAAAAAAACTAATATTGGTCGAAACAGCTCAAATATTAATAAAATTAGTTACATATCATAACTCCATAATCTAGGAGTATAGGCCTAACCTCAAAGAGCTGTCGCTATCGGATTATCCCTACACAGTCGTGAAGATCTTATTTCGCGCCCTTGCGCCCTACACAGGCCCCCTGAGGTCTGCTCCTGCAGTATATATATCAGCTGCGTGACATCAGCTCTGCTCCCAAAAATCTGCATTTTCTTCAGATAATGCCTTTGGAGCAGGGGGTCTGATGTAGTCAATGGCCACCGGGACACCAAGGTCCACAAGCAGATAACATACACCAGTTCACAACCCAATAAATGCAAAGCATTATAAAGCAAGGAGGTACCGGCTGTGCCATGGTTTTAACACCATGTCAGCCCTGTGTGGAAAAAAGAGGGTAGTGTGATATTACACACTGGGATTAGAGGTGCGCCCTTTGGCATGTGTATAAAAGCACTGGATCTGACAACATTTCATCTGCCGTCTAGCGGGTTTAAAACTGAATGAATCAGGGAGGACACAGACACATCGTGCAGATAGAAAGCGATGAAAAGGCAGAAAGGGAGAAGCCCAAGATGTCGCTGTGCAGATGCCTGCTAGTGCCATGCCTCTGAGGAGGGCCGTGGATGAGGATAAGGCTCTCGGGGAGTGCAACTGGATGCCCTGCGGAGGCTCCACTCCTGCTGCTCTGTATGCTTATGTGATGGCATCACAGAAAAACGCTGTTTTGACAGAGCCACGCCTCGTGAGTGCCCTCTGTAATGAACAAACAGCTGCTGTGTCTGCCTGATGTTTGCCAGAGACAGAGCGCGCACTAGGCAGAGTCGGTGAGACGCTTTCTCTACCTCATTTCTGTGAGGCGGGGCGGGGGGGACCCCTCGAGGGAAATAATTCTCAACGGAAAAGAGTTTGTTAGGACTTCAGGTGTAAATGAGGCATATGGTTGTAAAGTTGCTGTGCTCCCGTCCTCTCTAATGGAATGGCAGGACCGTGCGACCAACACATAGGTCACTCGTTGAAATGGCTGCAGCATACATTTCCATTGTAGATGGAGCCAAATCGTTATCTACCAATGTCTGAAGGTAGGTTAACACCAGAGGCAGAAGACACGATGTGGGATCTACCAATAGCAACTGCTCTTAGAGGGCAAAGCCTGTACAAAATAAACCAGCATTTCCATACAGTATGTATCTGTAGTTTCTGAGTAGGAGTGTCAAAACGAGATAAACACACAAAGGCAGAGAGATAAAAAGAGAAAGAGAGAGAGAGGCGTAGGGCATATGTGCCTGACTCCACGCTGTACCCGCTGACTGATACATCAGTCTAATGTTCCGGTCCATACTGACTTTCATCAGCACATGAATTCTCCATGAACTGCTCCCATTTTCAAGACATTATGCTCCTTTCCGACACACCTGCATAACAAGTACTGCATGTGCAAGTTTTTCCTAATCTGCTAGCCATACTGGATTTCGGCCATTAGCCGTAGGGTGCCAAAGTGAGAATCACGGAGTGAGAGAGCCTGGTGATTGTGGAAGCCTGCAATACAGACTTGACTTTTTGACTTTTCTGTCTTGGAGGATTTAGGTATGTTAGGCTTAAGTCAAAATAAGCAATCGTTTTCTATCAATTTTAATGTATTTAATCAAGAAAAGTAAGAAATAATATCAGAAAACATTGCTTGTGATGAGCCTGACTCGGTTCTCTGTTGTACCAGGCAATGAAGATAAATCAGTCAAGATAAAATCACAAAAAGATACTGTTTGATTAAAGTACAGGAGGAAAAGATGCATCGTATAGGATGGTTGTGCTGTATTTGATTCTGTTTGCATATTGCGTTCACAGAAAATCTTTAATCACTATTTCTTGGTTTTGTTTCATGTTTGCGTAATAAAAGGAATATTTTCAGGGAAGACACAGAAGATTTCCCCAAAGAAATCCTGAGGAGGAAAGTGAGAAAATTTTATTATTTTGGAATTGTCACTGAATTTGCTTTTCTTGGCCTAGATGTATCTTCAATATCAAAAACTCTACACAAAAACTGTGCACTCTAAAGTATTAAAGGAGCTCTGAGTTATCAGTCTACATACAGGAGCCTATAGCTTGCCCACTCTTACTCTGGGAATTTTATCATGACAATAGTGAAGCCGCCTCAGGGCCCTTTTAAGCGTCCCTCATTTCATTTCCATTTCTATTGCTCTCTGAGTTCAGTTACATTTGGCTGTGCATCACCATGGCAGCGGACACTGGCCCTCATGTCTGACTCAGACATCATCCAGAGCATTTCAGCTCTGAGTGAGTCATAATGAGTCCCACTCTACAGCGCTGAAAATAGGCTCACTTTCCTCCTTAAGATTTCTCTGGGGAGAACGTCTGTGATCATCTCTCAAAACGCTCCTTTCATTCTGCAACAAACATGTCCCAAAATAAGAAAGAGCTAGGAATGTTGGGATCCGGCCAAGTGGATAAAGACGTTTTTTTGTTTTTTTTTCCCTGTGAACAGGATGAGCACACAAAGACAGAAAAACACAACATGAACACCTATACGCAGAATCTGTGCATACAAACTGAGACCCTTTTCTCCCGCTCTATACTTGTATGCACATATAACCTATAGTTCAGAGTTCAGGTAGTGCCGAATGTCAAACGTGAGTCTCAAAATACTCATTCTACAATAAACTTCTCTATTAAACATCTATTAACAAAAGGCCTGATCAGATGCATATTTTGTTTTGATGTGCTACTACTGTGTGTACTATATTTATGCAAAATACAATTTTCAACTGAAGTAAAATTAAAAACGCGTTTGTGCGACACCTCAAAACGGCTGTGTCTTATAAATGTGCACTATTACAATAAGCAGACATTCTCAAATCATTTAATTCACATTTCCCAAATGTTTTTGCCTCAAAAACAGTATTTGGTGTCTACAAGAATATAAAATAAGCTGTCAGTGTGAACAGTTTTTGGCCTTACACCACAAGTTTATAAAGAAGGAATAGATTAATGTATACTGTACAGAGGGTAGGAGGTTAAAATCACTTTGTAACAAATCGAGATAGAGCCCTGCACAGTAGGACTGAGATTCATTTGGTTCGTATGCATGTTCGTGTGTGTGTGTACGTCACATGGGTTTCTGTGACACAGCCTCCAGGCCCACAGTTCTGCTAAATGAGAAGCTTCCTTTTTATTGTGATGGGAGGGGAAGACAGAGGAGACACGAGGAGGGAGGGATATTTCCATGCCTGAAATTTGTAAATGAGATTTGCTAACCCTGGGCACGACATTCATTCTGGGTCCCACGTCTAGAGAAAATAGTAATTTATGTTTCTCCTTTTCCTCCATCTTTGAAATCTATACACTTCAACTAAGATAGATCATGTGGCTGCAGTCTCCGTGCCGGCCTGTCACTCATCGAGACCTGTGGGTCGTTTACATTCTGCTCAACACTGCCCTCGAATACTTTTTGGTTCTTCTTGCAGCCTATTCGGAGAACCTGAAGGATGAAATTTACTACATAGACAAAATTCAGGTACCAATTAAGACATTACCTGATTACTTGTTTCAACAGTGACAACAATCACAGGCCAATATTTAAGTTACGTTATCCAACAAGCAAAGTACAAAAGTAATTTTCAGCACTTGTTCAGTTTGGTATGATTTAATATTACATAGTTTTATCTTATTTCCGCTCTATTATATTTAAAAGTTTTACTCTCTGGAATCGTGTTCCCACCTTTATATTTTTGTTGTTGAATCCGTTGTCTGTAATTGTAATAGGCTTCACATTAGTATCCCTTAAACCTGTGCCCTACAACCCATGTCATAACAATAGCTGCATAATCCAACAGTTCAATATGATCCATGTGCACACAGAGCACAGGCTCAAAGATGCATACAGAATGAATGTGAGTAGCTACAGAGCTCGCGACGAAGAGTTATCCATCTGTCCAATAAAACCAGCCCGTGTGCTAAAAATAGGCCAATTCAGAACAGTGTAGAAAGAGGATCTGCTCCAGCTCTCTTGGCACAACAGTGTGTGCTCTCAATCCACCCCACTACCTTTCCGATGGGATTTGCTAACCATGTGTAAATGTGCCAGTGACCCAGTCTCCTAGCTTTCTCCTTCAATGCCTGTTAAGGTCTCCTAAGACAGTGATTAACATCGTTGAACGGGTTACTTAACTCTGCTGGTGGAGGGACATAAGAGAGAGGAGATATGTAATTATATACAAAGATGCAGGGAAGAAAATGGGAGGACAACTATAGTGCCATCCATGATATTTTTTTTACAACTAAAAACACATGTAAAGGTTAGTTTCGCATCGTTATTAGTCTGCTACCTAAGGTCACCAAACACGTGTACTAATAAGAATGATAAATGTGGAGGAGACTGAGGGATATGTTAATATTTTTTAATAAGCAGTGAAGGCCTAATCAGGTAAAATACTGTAAGTGAAAACACCTGTGTTGGTGGATCACGGGTTTGGAGAGAATTTAACAATGACTCTTTACATTGCTCGTGCCACTAGTTAGTTTTCCACACCTACTCAACACAATGCAGGACAGTGGCAATTAAAGAATGAAAGGTAGGGGACATTAAAAGAGACAGACTGCTAGAAAACTGCAGAGGAATAATGGAGTCAATGGCAGGAAGAGGAGAGTACGATCGGGATTAGAAGGCAATCTGGATTAGTCAGAGGATCTGGGGCTCACGCTGCTGCTACTGCAGGCAACGGATGACACATGCACAAAAATGCCAAGTCAGGCTGAGAGTCCGAGACAAGAAATGTGTGAGCATACCCATGTGCGTACATGTTGTCATTTGCTTTTTTTGCCAGCTCACACAAGCCTTCTGCAATTTTACAGGCTGAAATCGTCCATTGTGTTAGTTTAACATTATCAGACAGAAATCCCTTGAGAAGAGGACGACATATATATTGCCATACACTCTAATCATACACTGTGTAATAGCTGCTTTAATATCTATAAAGTTAACAAAGCACTGGCATAAAGTCAAATATGTATTCTATCAGTTTCAATACAATTGGCTCATATAACAAGCAGATTAATAATACTTGAGAAATAACTTAATTACCGCTCACTCTCTGCAGCGCTCTAATTATAGCCTCTACAAAAGAGCAGCAGTAATGCACTTTTAAGTGTAATGGGAGTTTACCTAATTAGGCCTATCACACACAGGCATAGGCATGCACACACACACTTACACACTGGTGAGAAAACTGTCATTCAGTAATTAGTAGTGGTGATGAAACCCTCTATTACCATTTCATTTACACACCATCACAGGGCACAGTTGGCTGACCTGTGTGCTTGCATACAGCCAAGCTTTGCTCACAGCTTTTAAAACAGTAATATCTTTATGAAAACTGTGGCACAGCACAGCATGATACATTAGCTGGTTTGACTTTTTATTTCCACAATCAGTTAAAAGCCAGTACAGTATTTTACCATTATCTACTCCAGTAATGGACTGCCTTATATCTCGATCGGTGGTGCTAATGAGTGGGCAGGCGCAGTCTAAGTGCTGCAACTAATAGGGGTGGTCACACAGTCTAACTAGGTGTGAATATATATATTACAGGCGCCAGGGAACATAATAGAGTAGTTTGATCTTATTATCGGAGCTGGTGGGTTTCCCTAATGATGCCCCAGTGAGCTAAGCAGCCAACCAGCCAATCACCCACCCACCCAGCCAGCCATCACAGCTCTTTGTTTTAAACCTCAACAGATGTACGGATGTAACTCACTTGGCCTGGACTCCATTGGTGTGTTTGAGCTTGTGTGAGATCAGAAACCGAACTCCCCACTGTGTTAGCAGGGTTCATGAGATATGGAAACCCAGGTTCTACATCTGGAGCGCAGGGAAACCGGAGGCCTGAGGTTAAAATGAGATCATTTAAATATATCCTGAAGACTTTTGCCAAGGTGGGTTAGTTTGCTTTCTCATTTTCACCCCGATAAATGGCATGTGCTGGCAAATCTCCAAACTGGATACATGAACTACCTCATTAAATCATTTTCACATGTGGCCAAAAATATCATGTGACATCTTTAAACATTTAGCTGATTTTCAACACCATTTTCATGGATAAGTCATGGGGAAGTGTGTCTATAACAGTCTCAGTAAATGCCACTGCTCCCTGTGTGGAGTGCCCAGAAGGCACAAGGGAAAAAGGACTCGCCCACCAGAGGTGTCAAAGCTATTCACTTTCATTACTCAGGCAGAAGTATCGATACTAGGGTTTAAAAAGACTTATCACCTCAAGCTTTTTACTCAAGTAAAAGTGTAAAAGTACTGGTATCAAAACTACTTATAAAAGTAATGTAAGGGAAAAAATGCCATTAAGGACAAAAGCGTAGGCCGCACCACAGGGAACTATAGTCCACTACCCCACCTCCTCAAAAAAAACATTTTTCTAAAGGCCATAATGACTATGTTATGTTAAAAGTTATTGTTGAAAAATTTGAGATGCACCAGGCTACCTGTCTCAGCCGCATATACGCCCATTGAAAATGAACACATTTCAGTACAATGCAAATACATTAAAGAACCATATATGTGATGGACATCTTCTGTTAATCTTAGCCGGCTCGTGCTGCGTCCACAACGCCTGCAGGAAATGAAAGCTAGCTTAGCTCCGTTTTGATAGCCTGACAAACTGTTAAATTAGCTCGGCCTCTGGCTGCACTGCAACTTTTCATCAGAACCGATGTGTCCAACGCGGCTTCGTTTGCTCGGCACAAGTGAGTAAATGAAATCATTCAAAACACGACGACTTGGGTTCGTTCTCCGATGAGTTACTGCTTAATGCCGCACTAATTACAACTTACTACATCTATGGTATCACCTGATAATACCTAGCTAGAGGTTATGCTGACTGCCGCATAATATTCTCAACATGATTCATAAAGTATTCATAAAGTCGGTCTAACATTTGATCGTGTGGTCAATTATAGTTGACTAATGTCTGTAAACGTGCCACCGCAGGAACAGCAGATAACCTGCAAAACGAGCCACAACGTCCCGGTGTGCATGCACGCGCATCATATGTGGGCTCCAGTACAAATAACATCACACCTGCTGTGTGTGTTTGAGAGACAGAGAATATCGGTTTTTTCCTTAAGAGTTTAAATATTGTTCTTATGAACATGAAGTCCCACACTGCCGGTGTTTATGCTGCCTTGTCGAAAAATGCTACCTTGCCATGTGTTCCCATTTCCTGTTGTGTATATCCCATAAAAGGTATAACTCTCACAGTATTATGACTTCTTTATTTATGTTTTTTGATTACAAACAGTGGTAAGTGTACTGTAAAATATGAGGAACATATTTTGATACTCTATTATAATGTCTTTATTTTAATTTCAGGGGAAGAGTATTTCGATAAGACCAATATCAAATAATGCTCCCATTACAGAATTATTTTATATTACATCACTACTCACTCCATGTGTACTGTAAGAATATGGAGACCATGTTGAAATAATATATTATAAATATCTCTATTTAAGATTTCAGGGAGACTGTCGGTCATGCACTTGCGCAGAACCGCTAAGCAGCACATCTCCGCAAAACACCGGTTAATAAAGTGGCTGGTTAAAAAAAAATAAAAAAATCTACCGGCCGGTAGATTGGCCACCACGACTCGCCGCGACAGCTTCAGCGCTCATTGGCATAGGTTGTACAAGTGTCTAACTTTAAGAGAGGGATGAACACCATTCTTCCTAAAGACATTCGCTCATTTGGTGTTCTGACGATGATGGTGGAGAACGCTGTCTGACTTTTGAGTCCAAAAGCGCCCATAATTATGACTTCAATTAAGGATTATTAAGACTTCAATTAAGTTTTATTCATATAGCGCCAATTCATAACAGAAGTTAGCTCATTGCACTTTTCCTATGGAGCAGGTCTAGACTGTACTCTTTATAATATAATTTACAGAGACCCAACAAATCCCACCAAGAGCAAGCACTTGGCGACAGTGGCGAGGAAAAACTTCCTTTGAGACGCAGAAACCTCGGGCAGAACCAGGCTCAAGGGTGGGCGGCCATCTGCTGCTGCCGGTTGGGTTGAGAGAGAGGGAAGAAGAATTATGAATGAAAAATAATTATGTTTTGACATTTGGGGAAACCAGAATTACCTGGAGGAAACCCACGCGGACACGGAGAGAGAGAACATGCAAACTCCACACGGAAAGGCCAAGGACCTTCTTGCTGTGAGGCACCAGTGCTAACCACTGAGCCCCCGTGCTGCCCGTGGAGAGGGTAAAGGGAGGAGGAGAGTGGGCATGGGGTGGGGACGGGTGGGTGAAGCAGAGCAAAAGAGGTTGAAAGGGGAGCAGAGACAGGGAATAGAGTAGGGTCTGAGGTTGTCTACATCAGATGAAGGGGCGTCACAAGCATTAAGGATTATTAATAATAATTAATTATGTTGTGACAGTGGAGGGAAACCAAGGTTCAGTGCTAACCACTGAGCCAACGTGCTGCCCGTTGGGAGAGTAAAAGGGCGGAGGAGAGTGGGGAAGAAGGTCAGAGAGACAACCTCAAACCCTACTCTACTCCCTCTCTCTACTAAGTAAGATGGACAAGCGTCACAATCCTTAATTAAGGATTATTAATAATAATGAATTATGTTGTGACAGTAGGGGGAAACCAAGTTTCCCCACATTAACATGGAGAGAACATACAAACGCCACAACAAAAGGCCACGAATCTTCTTTCTGTGAGGCACCAGTGCTAACCACTGAGCCAACGTGCTGCCCTGCTCTTCTTTCTTGCACTTTGACAACCTGGCCCCCTCGGCCATTTCCATTCCCATTTCACCGCCATAACCATGTGAGTCAGTTTATCCTTCACGCACATGTCGTTAACACCTTTGCTTATTTTGCTCCGCTGCCTTTAAAAGAAAAAAAAACCAAAAAAAACCAGTGAAACAAAGTTAACATACACAATAAATGTCACAATATTATTAAAGTGAGTTTTTCTTGTAGAAAACATCATTTCTTATGGTGTAGAAGGTGTTTTTTTTTCCAGGCCTTTAAAACGTCTGTCCTGTCCTAAAGCTCGAGTTTTTGTTGTTTGCTGAGGTTGTTTCTTAAATCAATTTCTGTTCATCCACCTCCTACACCTAAATAAGCGTCTCATTAACATAGAAGTATGTTTGTAAAGTCAATATAACAAACTGTTTAAACTGTTACAGAAGAGTCCATTCAGTGACAACAACTCCCATGTGCACTGCACGATGGACCACATACAAACCAACAAGGTGTCGGAATGGTATATACGTTTATACTTCCCATCCAACCACAATCATATTCGCTCTATCAGGGTGGCACGATTTATCTGGGTAGGTTTTTTTTGTTTTGGAATGAAAATAAGCCGGAATGAAAATAAGCTGAAACGAAGTATTTGTACTTCGTTACTTGACCCCTCTGTCGCCCACCATTGTAGAGACCCAGATTCAGTCCCCTGTAGTGTGGTGCTTCAGGCTTGGCTGAACACAGCACTCAGTGTTTATGGGTGGGAAGCCAGGGAAGGATCATGTTCTTTGCCCTAGTAACTCCTACTAGCACTGTGGAGGGGGTTGGGATCTGGGGACAGCTTGAACCTTTCTTGCTCATTATGCTTCTCTAATTGACTGGCATGACTCCATGACACAACCTTCCCAGGACACCAAAATGGGAAGGGGGGGGGGGGCATGCAAGAAAATCCAGTAAACCACAGGAAGCAGTCGTAGTTTACTTTTACCTTCCACGTGATATAGTCTGACTTCAGATGGAACCGTCGGGAACCATGAGGCAGAGCCAGCTGGTAGTATTCATGCTGCATTTTGCTCACTAACGAAGTCAGTGCTGCAGCGAGTTTCACCAAAATCTTTTCGTTTTATTCAATTATATATTAGTAATGCCAGCGCAGAGGGAGGGTGGTTTTCAAGCCAACAGGAGGGCTTGAAAATGTTATAAAAGATAAACCAAAAGAAACATCCACTACCAACTAAAACAAAAGAGCATCTGACTCCTGAGTATGCGTTACTGTACTCTAAGGGAGTATTTGCTTATAGCTGCAGTGTAACTATATACTAACTGTAGCTAGTGTTGCTATAAACAATAGCTATGTTAATTCATTTACCCTTCCCAGCCGCACAAAATTAGCAGTTGTCTGGTTGTTTATGACGCTGAATTTGAATAAGACTTTTTTGTGCAGTAATGCTTACTTTCTGTAGGTGTGAACAGAGTTTCAAGTAAGGTGAACACGTTTACTTCCCAAGCCAGGTTCATCTGAGAAGTCTTCACAATACATCCAGATGCATAAGCTTTTAACAAGACAAATGGTATTCAAATGCACACACGGTATGCTGTGTTTATGACTAAATACACACGAAAAATGTTATATTTATTTTATAAATACTAAATATAAATACTAATTTATTGATTGAATGCTGATTTATTTATTTTTTTACATCTTTTGGGTTCATTAAAACCACACAATTAAATTAACCTCTGAAGTGAACCTCACACAATTATTGTTTCAAATTCAACAGAAGATCATTTTTAAACTATTATTACTTCAAACAATATTTTCAGATGCCCCCTTGATCTAAGATTAGTGCTTTGAATATATCGCTAAATGAACCCCACTAAGACTTAAAAGGAAACATCGTCACTGCTGTTATTTGTATGCGTTTTATTATTTTACAGTATGCACATTCATTTGGGCACTGGTTCTTGTCAGACTAAGTGAAAGCTCTAACCAATATCGCACCACCAACACACAGCCATTTGTTTCCTATCATTACACCCTGTTAGAAGTTGTAAATGTTGTGTATTAGAGGCTAGACATGCAATTTTCCAACACACAATAGATATTACAAGTTACAAGAAATTACAAGTTTTATATCTTGCAGGTTTCTGTTTTAGCTTTTCATATGTTTGGGATTATATAAAGCAGTATTCATTTATTTGCAATAAAACAGTAAAGCGGGCACAAAAAACCCCAAAACATTTCATATTGCTCTTTTGCGCCCTCAAGATGTTATGAAAACTGCAAGCCAAGTCTCATCTAAACACTGGAAAATATTGATGCTAAGGGCTTGATTATAATTAATCAAACGACATTTCCGAGTGGAAACAGATTGTCTAAATGGAAATATTTGAGAGCATGTGTCACGACTAAACAGTGTAGCATCTGTCAGAGCAGACAGAACAGAGCTGAGGTCATCCTCCCATGTGAACGCTCTTGTCTTGAAGATGTCCTGCAGTTATTCTGTGTCGGGACACTTCATACTTACAGTGACAGCACTATAGTAAATCGTTACCATTTAACAATGACAAGACAAGACATTCTTGTCTGAGATTGGAATTTCGTCAGGAGTAGAGTGAGTGTGCTGTTCTATGCGGAATTATACTCATACACTCATTTTATGGGACAGGGGACATGAGTATAAGTGTGATACGAAGGTATAAGTGAAATGATGGCACGGTGTCCGGAATATACAAATCATTCTCATATGCAGGAAAAATAAAATGGCATCAGCATCTGTCTCAGATTCTGAATCTGCACTATGAGGCACCAAGTGGAGGAAATAAAACTATGTTTTTGTAGGAAAATCAAACGCATAAGCAGTTTGATAACTAATATAACAGATATGAAAATAAGCCAAGCAGTCTCCTTTTGTATTTCTTCCGGCAGTTTGCAATTGGTTGCAAAAGCTTGTTGTCCTTTTTCGTCCTTAATAAAAAAGGCGGACAGGCTTTCTTATGAGAAAAATGTATTTTCCGCTTTGGCATAATACGAATGCGACATTGGCTGTAATGATTTCATTAATTTGTAACAGCATACATATTAATGCCTAAAAATAATTAAGATACTAATGTTTTCATCTTGTCATAGAAAATTAATCTCTACAAGAAACAGTCGTGTGGAAATACGGGAAGCATAAAGAACGGTTATGTCAGATATAAGCAGCTCAGTTTTCTGAGCTTTTCCAATGATTTTACACTCTGAAAGTGGCTGACCTGAAACCATAATCACACTAATAGTGCAGCTTAGACTAGATCAGTCTTTCATCTTGATGAGTGCAAAGTGTGACTGCTTATATTAGAGGATCATTTCAGTTGTTGGGCATTGAGTTTGTAATGCAAGCAAGCTTCACTACATCATGGAGATAAAACAAATGACAAAGGAGTTTGGAAGTAAGAAATACGTGGTACTTGTAAAACCAATGACTGCGTGTTCCTTTATGTGCACCCACTTTTTGTGATGCAGAACGGCCACAAAAAAAAATCAGGCCACATAGTATTTGAGTTTGTAAAACGTGTTATCCACTAAACTTCCCTTTCAGGCAGTGAATGTTTAAGCTGCATTTTATGTTTCTGTAATTCCACCAAACAACCTTCTATTGGAGTGTACAGTTTTATGACTTAAAGAGCCACATGATGTGCAGTATATAGCCAGAAAGGAGAACATTAAACATATTTTCTAGAAACATGAAAGCTCACAGAAAAATTCCACCCTTTGAAAACCAAGACTGACTACTGCTAATCTAGCCCATTTGGCAATTCTGCACAAGTCTTCCTCGACCTTTCCTTTGCTGCCAAGTCATCACAAACTGAGAGGGTGAATAGTTCCCAGCCTTGACAGAGTCAGACACAAACCCTGAACACCACCCATCCCTCTGCACAGCTCCAGTGTAGCAGACACACATCCACGGGGTGCGCAATTCATTAAAAAATGAAAATGCAAGGGGCTGAAATTTTTTTTAATCACAGCAAAAGATTTTCCAGATGGCCTCCTAAACAGGGTGTTCTCATGCTTATGTTCCCATGCCAAATTGCTGGCCTACAAATCAAGTTGCACGTCCAACAAAAATGTCATTATGAACCAACTAAATGCACAACAGCAGCAGTAGTGTTTTTTATTCATGCAGTTTATGGCTTTAAATATTCTCAGGAAAAAAAAAAAAGACTGCTTTGATGTATCCTAAAACAATCCTGCACTACATTTAGAAAAGAGCAATAATGTGATTTATGACAACACAGTCTTAACACATACAGCGCATATTCACGCACAGGCACATTTAAAGCAAACTCAACCACAAATCTTAAAAGGTGACTTTCTTTTGGAGACAAAGACCCTGAACACCTGTCATCCAAAAAGCCGAATACCCTTTTATGTACCATTTGTGAGTTTAAGGGCTGAAGGTCAACTGGATAGGATGTTGAAGTCAGGCAATGACTGGTGACTCTGCTGAGTCCAATGAGCCCCTTAGGTCATCTGTGTCGAGGGGGGATTAGGAGATGTCAGTGATCCCATCAAAGCAATGTGTCACCAGCACCGTGTCTTACCACGGAGCCGCAGACTGCAGCAAGCACTGATCCCCTTAACTGACTCTCAGCGGGCCCAGCAACTAAGGCGAGCTGACAGCAGGGCTATTTTCAGGCCGAAATCAACCCTGTTTGGACAGGGCCACAGATAGAGATGGCTGGGGCCCATGCCAGTGCTCTCCATTAGAGAGAATGAAAAACACAGTGAGGAGCCCACTTTGCCACTTTGCAGCAGGGAGCAACCTTTTGCTCACGACAGCTCCCAGAAACAGATGAGAGATAAATGTGTTGTGACAGCAGCTAATAAGGTCCCTGTGATCTGATGGTCGATGTGAGTGTGTGTGTGTGTGTGTGCGCGCGCGCGGCTGTGTGCACGCGTGAGCGCCAATGTGTTGTCTTTGTTATATGCTTTGAACAGAGGAGTAAAATGCACTGATGAGAGATGAATAGAGCCGCTAAAAGAGGTTGTGTCTTGAAACATGACTACTTGATACACATTTGACATGCTTGATCATGCTCTCTACTTTTTTATGACAGATTAAAGGGCCAACGGACTAAAATAGTAAGCACGAACACAAATAAAGTCCCTACAAATAGCCAGAGCCAGTCATAAAGCGCATTAAATAGCATACCAGTCAGACTGATTAGCATTTCATGCTGTCTATACTGTTGTTGTTGTTGTTGTTGTTGTTGTTACTAAAGAATCTTTACAGTTTTCTGACACAAGCTATCTAAACAAAAGTGCCACTATTACTATTTGTGCAGAGGTTCCGTTTGCATTTAAATGCACATCACTATCTCTGCAGGTCCACATGTGCCTGGCAAGATAAAGTTTACAGCAGGCATCAATGCAGTGGTCACAAATAGAGGAAAGGATTAAAAAAAAACAATTTGTAATGTTCTTTCACCTTCTCACTAATGATCATCCGTTCCTAATACATAAGATCATGGACTAAGTCTTGACCTCGGTCACCAAACCAGGAGCTAACCCAATTACTTCCTGCTCTGGACACTCCAGAGACGATATATTTACCTCACCTCCCCTGAAAGGAACACAGTACATTCCTTTCAGTGTACGCAAAAGAGTGCATCTACTGTCAAACAACATGACAGAATATTTTTTAAATTAGTGTCTGTAAAGTCCTCGCTTTCAAGTGACACATCGTTTTGCCTTATTTAGACCCTGGCTAAATAACTGGCCTCATAGCTGGCCAGTAACAGTCAGTTGTTTCCAAGTTGGGCGCCGATATAAATGCTGTGTCACCTCAGTCTCGTGCCTGCATATTTTAGTGGTGTTCCTGCAGTGCTTCATTACAGTTTTCCAAAGTTAGAAACCCTGCATACGTTTCAGGCCTGTTGAAATGTGGCGTTACTTAGGGCCTAATGTACAGAGGTGCTTTGAACACCTCCTGGTTGTTCTCTTTGTCTGTCTGTGAAATGCAGTATCAGTATGTTTCGGATACTGGAGGAAGAAATAGCCTAGACCCAACGACCCAGTGATGAGTTGCGTTGCATTTGAAATATAGGCCTTTTTCGCAGCAGACATTCTGACTTGTCATTAAAGGAAAAGCACGACTATTACTAATAACATTAACAATGGCTCCTTTCTATTCAAGTGTCCAAGTCATGACAGTGTGACAGTGACCCTGAAACCAAAGCAGCTAAATGGAATTCAGCCGCAATTAATTATCATTTACATCTGGGCTTTTCCTACTGTGGAATTTCAAAATGTCTATCATAGCTTGTTTTCAGTAATCATTATTTGTTTGACTAAAGGTACATCAGTATCAATTATTGCTGAGCAATTCAGTCCAATTATCTCTGTTAGCAAATTGATACAGTCTGCATAATTTAGATTTGATACTGATGTAAGAAAAATGCCTCTCTCACAGCAGACATTTTGAATTTTCATGGCAGTTAAAGCACAAGTGAAACAAATTTCATTAACAATGGCTCAGTTCCATAAAGGTTCCCAGTAAACCTTGCCAGTGAGCCAGCGTGCACAACGGCAGGACCGTGGAACTAGCTCACCTATATGGAATGCAGTGGTTTCTAATGGCCAATCAGTTATACCTGTGCTTTTCCTGCTATGACATGCCAAAATGTCTGCTGTGAAAAATCTCTATACCAGGGCCCCAGGACTGGAAAACCTAAATGTAATGCAGCTTTTCCCAATACTACTATTAACACCTGTGTTTGACAAGTCAACCTGTCTGCCCTGATAAAGGTCTGTTGGTTGAAAACATTTACCAGTCAGTATTTTGTTTGTGCTTTAACAGCTTATGTTCGTGCCCAGCACAACTGTCCTGACAACAGTTTCTCCACATATTCTACTAAACACTACACAAATCACAATATGGAAACCATTACATTTTCAGGTTAGCTGCTGTTTTACTCCTATGTTACATTCTACACATTTCACTTGTATGTACTATCACTTCTGCATCCGTCCTCTACACTTGTGTTTTGCAACCTACATTTTGTCATTATAATTGTATATACAATGATTGTCTGTTGTGAATCTATTCATATATATATTTATATATATATATATATACACGACATCTATTGCAAGTCTGGGAGAGGGATCCCTCCTCTGTCGCTCTTCCTGAGGTTTCTGGAATTTGTTTCCCTGTTAAAGGGGTTTTTTTGGGTACTTTTTCCCCCAATTTCAATCGAGGGTCTAAGGACAGAAGGTGTCGTATGTTGTACAGTTTGTAAAGCCCTTTGAGGCAAAAATGTGATTTGTGATATTGGGCCAGTGTCTTCATGTGCCAGTCCCAAGTCTGGATAAATGCAGAGGGTTGTGTCAGGAAGGGCATCCGACGTAAAACACATGCCAAACTAAAAATGCGAATCACGACAATGACTTCCATACCGGATCGGTCGGGGCCCGGGTTAACAACGACCGCCACCGGTGCTGGTGACCTACAGGGTACCGGTGGAAATTGGATTACTGTTGGTCGAAGACGAAGAAGGAGAGGAGGAAGGTGTGTTCGTAGGCAGAGAGAGAAGAGGAAAGCTAAGAATGTAGGGAGGTGGTTTGGACACGTCCAGAGGAGAGACTGTGAATATATTGGTAGAAGGATGCTGAGGTTGGAGCTGCCAGGCAGGAGGTCTAGAGGAAGACCAAAGAGGAGATTTATGGATGTAGTGAGAGAGGACATGAAGTTAATTGGTGTGAGTGAAGAGGATGCAGAGGACAGGGTTAGATGGAGGCGCATGATTCGCTGTGGCGACCCCTGAAAGGGAACAGCCGAAAGGAAAAGAAGAAGAAGAAGGGCTATATAAATAAAATTTAATTGAATTTAGTTTTCAAGCATATAGTCTTAAATTGGACTGGTTTTATTAATCTAAAAGTTCTGTAAATGTATAAAATTATAACTAAGCACTAAAACATTAAATCGCCTCCAAAGGCATTTTCCTTGAAATAGTCTGGTGCATGGCAGTGAATATGAGCTGTCAGAGGATTAAGACATCACAGCATATCCTAAACTATTACAGCTACAATTTATATTACTTTCCGGACACAGCTGAGCAGAGAAGCCAATTTTGTGAACAGTAGTAAGGACTTTTTAATAAAAGGTCCCTACTTTTGTGGAGGTTTTGAACTGCCATGCTGGACACTACACACACACACACACTACACACAGACACACAGGAAATCATTTGGTTAAAGAGGTTCAATTTGTTACAGTAAAAACCAGGCAGTCATTTGCATCTGTAAATGTACAGTATTTGACAAGGTGCCAGTTACCTTGCAAAGAGTCCGCTTGCAAAGACAACATTGTAATTTGCAGTTTAATGTGCATATTACACTAATTTATGCATTGTGCTGTTTACATGATCAGGCATACTGGAATATTGATTATCCTGTGCTTTAGGAAACCTGCAGGGGATTGGGGCAGACTCCTGGGCTGCTCCCTCCACAACCCATCAGCCCACCTCCACTACCTATTCATATCCAAAGGAGGGGTGTGGGATCGATGGCATGCCGGGATGCTATTAGAGCTGAGGCAGCTAGGCAGCCGCGACTTCAAAAGCAAAGTGTGGGAGGAGAAATAACACAAGGTAATTATCTGGGCCCCGCTAGCTACCACAGAGGTAATCTGTGGAGTGGAGGACGAGGGAGGCTGTGGAGGTGGTGTTCAGGATGTCTGTCCACATTTACCTCAACTCACTGCACTCTGCTCGTTCCAGCAATGCTGACAGAGAAGGCAAAAACTTTCGCCGGCACACATTGTTTTACATTTTATCCTATTACCTACCATTTGTTCCTGACATCATCATTCAGATCCTATCCAACCGATAGCAAAACTCTGTGTTCGATATTAACCAAATCAATAGTTAGTTATATAAAGTTAGAGGAGACAATTCTTCGATGGTTAAACTGCTGACCAGTTTCAGCGTTTACAGGCAATTTAGCATTTCCAGCTAATGCGGTTTATAAAAAGACAACAACAAAAAAAATAGTAATCACAGTGAATCACATCCCAACCTGTCACACTGCAGCTGAAGCCAAATTGCCTAGCAAGGTGAGAAGCCATCTGCTTTTCCAGTTATCTTAAAAGTCATGATGAGTGAGAAGCCATTAGGCAAACGTTCCAAGAGCATCTGGACAACAAGTCATCACAAAGTCAAGAAAGTTGCACTTATCTGACTGCGGCTTACACAAGTTTTATTGGTTAACAAACATGAAATTCATTCAAATCCTGGCTAAGTAACATTTGCATGGATTTTAATTTTCGTATTGCTCATTTGGAAGTGCACACAAAATCTTCAGTCAGAGCAATTTAATATAATTTGCCTCCTCTGTTCCTGAATGTTTCTCATTTGTGTAATTAAATATAACCGCAATAATCACTGGTACGACTATTCCACTCCACGCCTAAAAGCTCAATCCCCAATGACTCATTTCTAATGGAAAGACAACACAAATTACCACAGCGAGGAATAGATCAGTCTGTTTTACATACATATGAGAGATGAAAAAAAACTGTCTGTAGAAATAGCACGCACAAGCACAGACAAACACATACTCACACACGCTCTTAAAATAGAGAACAATGATTAAAACTGCAGGATCAGCAAGCTAACTCGGAGCGGCCATAGGCTTTCTGCTTGCTGACTTATTTCTGCCACCAGTACAGTTAATGAGTTAAAGGTCAGTAGGCTGACACCAATTAGTGCAATACTTCACAATCAGCACTGTAGCTCATCATCAGTGGTGGTCGGCTGATGCTTTGAGATTTCAACAAGCTAATTGCAGAATAATGAGCACAAACCGATGCTATCACGGTGAGGGATGCTAAGAGAAATAATGGAGTGGTTTAGAAGTCATGTACTGCACTTCAGTTGGTGTCACAGATCAACACGGGGGTCAGGGTACAGCGAAGGGCCAGGGGTCATGTTGAGGTTAAAGTGCAGGGTCAGGATGCTCTGAAAAGAAAAAAAAAATTAAACAAATCCCGTATTTGTGGCTGTCGAAAGGCCCATCCAATCATTTGATTCGGCCCGAATGAAATGATTGGATGGGCTTATCTTGCCCTGACGATGGCCCGTCTGCCTGCGCAGCTGAGCACACGCCCTTTGGATCGGGTTGTGGGTTGCCAGGTTGCGGTGACAGATAGGTTGCAATTATATGTAGTGTGTGGATTGTATTTCATAGACTGTCTGGCAACTCGTGTGACGTCGGAAAAACATCCATAACTTGGATCCGTGTACAGCGATTATTCAGAAAGAGGGCCATGCAAATAACGGGAGTTTCCCGGGAGATACAACAAGACGGGAGGGCGCCGGGGGATGGCCTTGAAATACGGCCTCAAGGGAGTTGGTGGGATTTTTTGGTTTGATACTTTCAAAATCTAGCAGTCTCTTGCTAGTTTCTGGCAAATTTACTTTCACCAGCTGACTTCCTTATCCTTTTAGCAACAGCTGACTGCACTGCGGACGACCTCATGTGCCACAGCAGCTCTGAGCCTGAGCCCACGGCTCAGACTGTGCCACCTCCATCTCTATGATGTATTACTAATAAACAACAGGGCCAGAGGCAAGCACCCTTTTAACAAGGACAAGAACACTGGTCCACTTCCACCGATGACACCTTGATGAATAAACTCTCAAGACTAATCAATGACACCACGGCAGCAGGAGCCCGACCGCCCACCGGTGGGTGAGGCAGTGTCAGAGGCACACACACTCCCAGGGCCATCTTCAGTCAATTCCAGCAGGCGTTGACTCAACTGCTAATTAACCAACAAAAAGTACAAAAGTTTAAAAAAAATGGAAAAAAAGGAAACACACACACACACAGATTGCCCTGTCTCATCTCATCTCTCTCACACACACACACAACATAAGTTTAATGGCAGGGGCTGTGGCCTCGTTGCCCATTGTCTGCCACTTTGGGACACCTACTGTAAATTAAAAGAACAATGTTTGATGTTGCCACTGTGAGCTAGAAAACCTCTGCTCTCTTAAATTGAAGAAGCTAACGCCTCCATGCCTCATTGCTTCACAATCCTGCACCAACAACCAAAGGCAGACAAATGCCTGTGTTCAACATAAACACCGTGTACTCAAGCTCCTGCGGCGGCAACAATCATCATGACAGCTTTTATGGTAAGTTGGGTATGGTAAAGGATGTAATGCACTGATGCATCAGAAGACAATACAAGCAGACATTTATTGTCATTGTGAGCTTTAAAAAGGGTAACTGAGGTCTGATACAACAAGTAAATTGTTGGAACCAGGAAGCCCTGCTTGTGTGTGTGTGTGTGTGTGTGTGTGTGTGTCCTGCCTGTTTCATTGAGCCAATTACATCTAAGAGAGGAAGCAATCTTTAATCCAGCCTTGTCGAGAGTATAGTGTATTGAACTTTCCTACAAAATGTCTGTCTGAAAAAAACCAAAAAAACATCCAAGTTCTCCTTTAATTTTTAAGGTTACAGTAAGTTTTACCACACAACACTGGGAACAATATATGTCTAAAGGCAGGCATGAAAAGCGTAAAATAGTTTGTTTTACTATAACAATAATTAGTATCAGACAGCGTCAGTTGGAAAAGTATCCCAGCCAGCCATTTTTTTTAAACTCCATCTTAATTAATGCAGATGTTTGATGGAAAGACATACCAAAATATGAAGACACCTTTTTGGGTGGGGACAAATCTATTTGGGTGGGCCTCTCATATATACACACACACACTGTATATGGATATGGAATGCTGCTCCAGATTTAATGATAAATTGGTAAAACAAAATATCCACAATCAAGAGATTTAAGATATATAAACAACACTACATCCCTTGCCATAAAGGCCTCCTGCTTTGACAAACTGCAGCAACACCTAAAACTATTAAATATATATTTTTTTTACATTTTGTGAATAGTTTTTGAGGTTATCTGAATGCTTCAGAGGCCCTTTTACCTCGCCAAGATGAAGACCCTAAAGGGTTATGTCGATTACTGTTTGCTCAAAGGACTCAAAATTGATACAGCAAGCCATGACAAGCATCCCATTCGGAGCTGCCAGTAGCAGTCAGTCCAGTCATCTAGTGAATGTTTTCATATATCTGTTCTGTTTATTCTGCCGCTATCTCTTCTCTGAGGCCTATAGAGCCTCTCACGCTGATTGATGGAAAGAGGTTCTGGCTCCTGCCACAGAAGTATGATTGACGTCCCTGAGATGGAGGAGAGCCAGCAAGGATTTCACTGTCACTCTTGGACGTGCAGAGGGCTCCAAGATGGCAGAGGGTTGATATGTTTGAGATTCAGCACTCACAAGTGGTCCACTGCACAAGCCACTTTGGTCTGAATGTAATAATAAGCTATTCTAAATGTACATAGTATAGCTGTGGTTTGTACTATGTGCTGAATGGTTTACATGGCAACATAACAACACATTAGCTACTTCCTTTGAAACCACTGAAGCCAAAGACTAAAAGTACCTAGAGTTTCACTTTTTCTTGCAACAGCACTGGAGAACAAACAGGTCCTTCCAGCACTTGATAACCCACACTCTCTCTGCAGTAATCAATGCTTAACACCACAAAACATGCAAACCTCATTGCAACGTGGATTTTCAGCACTCCAAGCGATAACGCAGTGAACGAGTACTGGTCTCTCTATGTGGAAGTACGAGACACCACCCAGAATAGCTCAACAGACACGCAGGATCTCATCACTTATCACACACATACACACACTTACAGCTGTGGGAGTCTTCAACTTACTTTTTCTTTCTGGCTTGCTGGCTGCGCATCCTTACTGTAGTTGTCAGCGGAAGGCCTGCCACTGGCATCCATCTGTCTGTCGTCCAGTTCATTCTGCTGATTGGCCCCTGATCGAGGAGAGCTCAGAGGGCAGGGCTCCGGCTGCTGAACACCACTCTGGCCCTCCATCTTCCTCTGCAGTGCCTTGAATAGAAAGAGCATGATAGCGGAGAATATGGCAGGGAAGGGCAATGAATTAGACAGGCGGTGATTCATAGATTTGTTCTCACAACCATCTCTCCCAAACACGCACTGATCAGCGCGTACTTCCTTGACTGCTGGTTTCTACTGACGTGCTGGTGAGCGCAGGAGGACAATAACTTTCACTAGATTAAGATGCAGCAGAAACGTCAAGGGAAAAGTAAATACCCTATTAAAGGTTACATCAAGCACTTAGTGTGCAAACCAGTGAGTTGTCTTACATTAGACATTACATTGGCCTTTTTCCCAGGTCATTACCGAGACATTTTGACATGTTAGAGCAGGAAAAGCACAGGTGTAATGGTAGTTCATTTAGGTGAGCTAAAGGTTATCGTTACCGGAATTTGTTTCACCTGTGCTTTTCCTAGTATGACGAGTCAAAATGTCTGTCGTGAAAAAGTTCTATTTAACCAGTCTGTAGATGCCACTGACAACTCAATTGACTCAGCTACAGTAGAAACCTTCCTAACCCAAAAAGATTAGTTGACTGGACAAAATTTAATCCCTGCCAGCTCCAGAGTGCAACTGGTCCTGACCTCTGACTGTATCAGCCTCTGACAGTGAACTATCAGAACCAGGATTATACCTCAGGAGTGACTTATCATTATTTATTGTTAATCAACCCAAGGGCTGGGTGCAAAAAAAAAAAAAAAAGCCATTTAAAAAGTTTGAACCTTTAACCTGGTAATCTTAAAAAGAAAAAGAAAAAGGAAAACAAGGACCATGGACCATGTGTGTGTGTGAGGAAGTTTCATTGCATTATCTGAGTAGCGAGTGCACCGTGTTTTAAAGTCCCCAAACAATAAAGCAGAGAGACTGAAAGTAAAGAGAAGTCAGACAGCTCAAAAACTATCCATCTGAAGTCAGCAGCCTGGTGATGTTTCGTAGCCTCATTCAGGGGCCATCAATAAGTTATGAGGTCAGTTGGTTGTTCTCTCAGCTGAGATGAGCTGCCTCATAAATACGTGTCCTGAAGGACCTTTTACTAAACAAATTAATGCTGCAGCACATTGAGAGCAGCGAGACAGGCTACAGAACTTGACGCTGTGACGTCACAGGTGAACGCACCTGTTGGCCCATGTTAATTAACCCCTGTGACGTAGGACGTGACGTAGGCCTACGCGTTGTCACAAGCATTATCAACTAATAGGGTATGCTTAAAAAAACCAAAACAACACCACGTGGTAAATCCTTTGGGAACTCTCATTTTGCACACGTCAACTGGCACAAGGCATGGCTTGTTCCTTTTAGCTTCTGCATTACAAACAAAATTTGAGAAATACATCTGAAAACATAAGATCTCTAAATGTTGATGACAAATGTACCTTTTGCAAGACTGAAAGAGAAAGTATAACTCATCTGTTGGTTGCTCATATTCTATTACATTTACAAGACTTGGAGAATTATATGCTGTGCAAAACAGCACATGCAAGTGCCATTGAAGGGGAAAATATTATCACTCATTTTGAATGTAATGATACAAATTTATGTATTTTGTTACTTTTTTCATTTTATTTGGGGGATTTCATATCCATAAAATAAAATGTCTTAAATCAAACCCATCTTTTAAGTTATTTCTAATTGAAATTGAATGGTATTTTGAGTCTCTTAAGTGTGTAAAAAATATGAAATGTACGTCAGTAACTAAGAGTTACTCAGATGTCATCTAAGCTAATTTGAACTTCCTTTCTAGTATTATATAACTTTTTGTTATTATAGTATAACCATTATTTCTTTCTTTGCATTTTGTGTTAAATTAACTGGAATGACTGACTGCTTGTACATTGTTATAACATTATAAATAAATAAAAATACATTTTAAAAAAAATGTATCATCTAATAGAGAAGAATGGCTACAGAAGACACTAATTGAGCCTAATAGTGAAACTCTGAATGGTATGACATGTAATCATAGCTTTATTAACTAAACCTAGTATGTATGTGTACTAGAACTAGTTACCTAGCAGGTGAGGCCCAGGGTCAGCACTAAACTGTATGACGAGGGTTGAAAAAAAACAAAAACCTTCAAAGTTGGCTCCTTCCTGAGTTGCTAGTGTGCATCCGCCTGCTTTCCCTTCAATTCACGCTTACAGGCAAATTGTGCGGCAGTTACCAATGAAAATGTCACTTAATACATATAAAAGCAACTCCGACAATGTATATTATCTGACGTTGTCCAGCTTCGAGCGATTTCTACACATCATAACGGGGGTTTGTCGGCGCTGACGGCTTGTAGCACTGTGTCTGTTATTACTGCAGCTTCAACCGCGTATGGCGGCGGCACACGAACATAAACGCGTCGCAAAAGAACGCCGAAAATACCTCTCGTCACTTCTTGGCTCCTCGTTATGTCAGAAGCATATCAAAGGATGATGCGGTAGTGCAACTTGCTTTACATCTCTGTTGCTGCTCTGACGCGGAAAGCCACGGCAGTCTGGGGCAGAACAACAGGCAACCGGTTCATTTAGTTGTATGAGAAGTTATTCCGTCAAAAGAAACGGGCAGGGAGGCTGCGAGACACGTTCAGTCACCTCCGACAAGGCACGGAGTCAAAGCGGCGCAACCCGCTGCCGTGCCGCTGCTGTCACGGCGGGCGTGTCCCCGCGAGCTGTCGCCAAACAAACCCTCCTCCCTCCTTCCTCCTCCTCCTCCTCCCGGTTACCGAGTCAAAGATGGTGCCTTCAGGTGCTCCTCGAAAGACCCTGTATAGGCCTACTAGAGACAAAAAGTTGCGAATGACTTGAAATGCATCTAGCCACAGAAAATACATTAGGAAACCTGAGTAAATTGAGCCTCAGCCTATGTAAGCCTGATCAACAAAATTACTTTTATTTTACCTTAAGTTAGGGTTGCCAATCGTCCCTTAATTGGAACCTTAAAAGACGTGTTCCGTATTGAACTCTGACGGGACGCGCTTTTGTTCCGCGTTTTTGGAGAAGCAATTCAGTGCAAGTCTATTGGAGATACATATTACAGGTTAGAGTATTAAGACAGGGCGATTTGACTATCGGGAATCCTTCTGCTCTGTTGTCCCTCAGCCTGTGCGTCATGTTCCACTTACCCAAACAGAGAAGCAGGGAGAGGTGCGTAGAAACGTCTCTCGCTCTCCCGTCTGTATGTGCCTTTACAATAAATTGCCTTTTCGTCGACGTTAAGCGTTGTTTTATTGGCAATCATCCATGCCGAATTTACCTTTAAGACCCTCTTTATTTACAAAACATATAAAATATGCGAGAACACTACGTCAGTGATTTGTACATCACCAGTAAACGAAACTGTAGGCTTTATCAATGAAGTTTGGCGAGTACGCAGGAAACACAGCTCTTCACCGCTAATTAATGTCCTCTCTCATGCTAATCTGGATCATCATGGGTCGCACCTCAACCCCCCACGTGCCGTATTTAAATTTCGGGAAAGTTGTTCAACCCTACCTTAGGTTTATTTTACATTCAGTTTGTTTAAAATGTATTTCACTGGCCTTAAGTGACAAAAAAAAATGTGTGATAGGATGGACAAAGTTTAATTATTTGCATGCATGCAGGAACTTAAAGGTCCAGTATATAACCCCTACAAAGCAAGGTACAAAGTAGGCTACATGTACTTTTTAGGAAGAGCTATTGGCAGAAATGGAATATAATATTTCTAAGTATGTTTTCATAAGTGTATAATCACCTGGAAATAAGAATAGTGGTGTTTTCGTTACCTTAGAATAAGCCTTTTACATCTACAGAAGAAGCGTGCCCCCTTCCATGTTGCACCGCCATGTTTCTACAGTAGTTTAGAGCGGACAAACAAATCACTGGCTCTAGATAGTACCGTTCGTGTTTTTCGCGAGTTTTGCGGCCACCGTCGTTTCTCCTCCAGGCTTGGAAGGGGAGGGTGAGGCAAGCGGTATTCCTATGGTTGCAAACTGCAATTTTACCGCTAGACGCCACTAAAGCCTACACACTGGACCTTTAAATGATTGACACTTTGTTAGAAATACAACATTTCCCCTGTAACACTGTAAATATATTTTTGGCCTTTTTAAGAAATTATGTGGCATGGAGCTCCTTGTGCTCTGGACTAAATAGAAGAACATATGAACAATCCCTGCAATTTTTTGTGTCATTGTGTAATATCTATTGTTTATTTGATATTTTAAGTTTGTTTCTGTCAATACAATTTTTATTTCCAACTGTTTTCAATACAGTAGTAAAGGGGCAAAAGCCTATATTGTATAATGCAACAAAAATAATCCAAATAGTTCAGGATAGTATTTCTGTTTTGCCTTTATTGATTATTGTCTAAGTGCACAAAAATGTGTATGCTTTGCACAACCTGCTGAGTGAAAATACATTTATTATGTGTCCTACACAGTGTAAATAAGAAATTTTACTTCAGTATTAATAATTGTCATTGTATTATAGTCATTCTGTCATCCAACCCAAAAACACCACTTTGAAAATGCATGTTGTGCAGTGTCAGAATTAGCCCATGCTCATGGAAAGGCATTTGCATAATATACATTTATCTTTAAAGTAATCTATTATAGTCTAACCTAAGTTAGTAAGTAATTTGGCATTATTGATTATTCTACAGTATGTACGATAGATATCTTACACTTAAAAAACACAGCTATTTTTTAATATGTAATATAATTGCACTAGGGGGGAAAGCAGCACTTTTCTTTTTTTCCTACCACCCCCTGTGGTTCTGGCATTCTTTGGCTTAAGGCAAAGTGATGTCTACCTGTGACCCCCTCATCACAGGTTGTAACTTTAGTGTGGACATGAGTTGTGAGCAGTTCAACCAAAAAGTGAGTTTTCCTTCTCAGATTGTTTCATTTGAAGAGGGGAAAGTAAGCAGTATTTTACATCTTGTGTTACAGAAATGCTGCCCCCCCCCCCCCATTATTATCCCTAAAATATTCTTGTTACCCCTCTGATTTATCTTGGGATCCCTTGGGGGATTCAATTGGCAGGGAATTACTTTAGATAAATGATCAGTAAGCCTCAATGATGGCCACAAGGTGGCAACATAAACTCAATAAACACTGTGTAGACGGAGACACGTTTGAACTAGCTCAGTTTGGATTTGTAAAGATATTAAAATGCGCAGCAACTCACACTCTTTCTAATGACAAAATGTAATTTGACTCTTGGGTCACGTAGCTGATCTGTGGTCCTCTATATTTGGGTATATGGAACGATAAGACTCCAGGAGGTGCCATGTATATGCTATGTTTATTCTACAGTGTGCGGTATAGTCTTTCTGTGCTCTTTGAGCATTGTTAAGCTCTGTGTGCACTGTTTACCCTAAAGATGGGGCCTTTCAATCTGCTGACCTGAGCTATAACATGAGGGAGGCATCATATGAGTGTTGGCCCATTGGGCCACCTTTAACGCTTTCCTATCTGCCTCAACTTAGAAGCCATACTGGTGCAGCATCTCATCCAAGCAGAAGGGAATTCACCCAAACGAGCAACTGCTCTGACAGGCGGACCCTCATCTGTTATGACAGAGCTTCCATTGCCAGGCAGTCAAAGAGGCAGGTGGATCGGCAGGCAAACAGGCGGAGGGTAAGGCGCTGCGAGGAGCAGGAAACTGGGCCCCGTACACTTGGGCCTCTCAGCGTATCCAGGCAGGCATGTGTCGTCTATATAAGCCAGCAGGGACACACAGTCAGACATGTCATTGGCCCCGCCGGCACAAGCAGATGTTTTCTGGGTATTGTTGTTCCGCTTCTCTGGTAATTGTTTTCCTTCAGGGCCAGCCGGTGGGACAAGGTGCCAGGTTGTGTTGTGGCAAGGAGTTATGGAAAGATGGAAAGACAGAGTGTATTATCAATCAGAGGCTTTGAAGGATATTCTACACAGAATGTCCATCTTTTTTTCCTTGTGCACCATGTGGCTTGAATTACAGCAATACAAATGGAGAAGCTGGGATTTCACAACCACAAAAACAAAGCCTATGTTAATCGTGATGGTGAACTGTCATTTCAAAGCTGTAAAGGTATTTAATGTCCAGCTGGGGTGCAGTAGGGTGGTTTAGTGAGTAAAGACAGATTAAAGTCCTTTTGTCAGCACTTGCCCTGCTGAAGTGTCTTCCCTAAAGAGGATTTACCCACAGGGATCAATAATTCATGATTAAAATAATATGATGTAATATCATATACCTGCCTATTATTTTGATCGTATTGTGAATCTAAATATGTAAGATAAAGCTTAATATGGCGGGGATGGATCATATTGCTATTACAACTGATAGTGTTTGACAACTTAGCAGTACCTTGGTATTGTGAAGTCAGTTTACCCTCACAGACACTTAGCAGTTTGTTATGGTACAGAAAACAGCTAACGCACTCCAACTGTTAGACGCTGAGTGTTATGCTGTGATCTCATGTTGAAAATGCCCTCTTAATTAGCACAGTGAACTACTGAGACCTTATTACAGGGTCAAATGTGCTACAGGCCTTCTTAAGCGAAGACACAGAAAAGACCCACTAGGGGGCACTTTGAGACTTTGGATCAAAAGCATTTGCAACAGAGCCTCTTTTGCAAAGTAAACTGTTATACTATAGTTTGGAGTTTATGCATTGCAAATTTTGTGTACTTCAAACAAAAAGTAATACATTTTTGCACGGATTCCGCCTTTCCGCCTTTCCTCCTTCCCCCTGGTAGTCCTTGTACTTGTTGTGCATCGTAATCAATGGAACTGTTGATAGTTTTCAGAGGGTTTTATTCTGCAGTTTCATGGCCGATTTTATGGGACAGACATTTCAGCTACTACATGGCTCAAACCATCATTTGAAATTTTCAGTATTGGAACCCAAAAGCTGTTCAACATCCATTCCCTAGAAGGAGCACCAGCTCAAGAGAAGGATCTTGAGGTATGGTTGAAGCTGCTCTCATCTGTTGTCGTGGCATGCCACACTCCTGGGAAGCTGCTGCATTCACTAAAAGCCAGTGTCAAGATGTTAAGCTTTTTACAGACTGACGCAAGATGTAAGTAATTTGGTCCAATCGTGGTTTTTTATTTATTTTTTTAATATATAAATATATAAATGTAGGTGTTAAGAGTGCTGTTAAGAGCATGTGGGGAAGGCAGACAGAAAAAGATTCAGCCATGGAATCTGCTGTTCACACGCGGAGCATTGGATGAAAACTGTATTTCATAATCTGCCTTCCCTGCCAATAGATGCAAGTGAAAATAGAACCCATGTCACATCTGCCTTTTCACTATTTTTGATGCCATGCAGCATCTATTTTGTCTAATCCCGTAGTGAACATCATCCATGTCAGACTGAGTGTTTAGACCTTGTTGCTCCGTGTGCGTGTGTGTGTGTATGTGAGTGTGTCTATGTTTCTGTTTGTTTGGTGTTTGTGGAGCTGTCTGACAAATGAAGAGGCTTCTGAGGCCCAGTGGCTACTGGGGTCACGCAGCAGCCTTGTGAAGCTGTGACGGTTACCAGCACGCCTCGCTGTACGCTGGCAGGACGAGGCACAACAGTCCAGCCTGATTACGGAGTAGCACCTTTGGCCCCCATATTTCTCACACCCAGGATGAAGGAGAGACAGCATCTGTGGGATAAGCCTATTTTGGATGAGACAGATTTACGCAGGAGAGACAAGCGGGTAGCATACCTGAACAGACAGGAAGAAGGATGCAGCAAGATTTTTGAGGTGTACTTAGAAATAATTAGAAATTAAATGTTATGTTGGATGCTTTTTTTTTTGTTTTGTTTAGACTAGTCCTGATGAGATGAAGGCCAATTAGTTTCCTTCCTTGACTTATAAATATTATTCACTTTAAGTACGTGGGTTTACATTTCCTTCATTGTATTTGTGTGTTTGTTTGTTCACATGCATGCCTGCTCCTCGCCACTGAATCATACCTGTCAAAATCATATCACCCATGACTCAAACCCCACCCACTGTCGGCATGACTGGCAGCTCAGGCAAAGTTCAAACACCACGCTCCAGATCATCACCAAAATACAGCTGCTGCCGCATGAGAGAATAAACACCTCTGAGTCACCGAATAAGACCTTGAAAAATATTAGTCACACATTCTTTTTTGTTATCATTCTTTAATGGTCAATGGAAAACTCAGAAAATTCAAATAGTTAATTAAAATAGAAACTGAAAAGGTCTTTGTAATAGATTTCTGATATTTAAATGGTGTTGATGAATCAAATTCGGCTTATTTTAAATGAAACTCCATTCTTATTTTGTTTTTACATTTGCATCATACATATTCAGGACAAAAGCCCAATGTGTTCCAAGAGTAAGTGGTGTTGCTAAAACTAGCAAGAGGACAAAAGAACTGCGCCTGCTGATATACCATGTGTCAACTGCCCTCTTTGTGTGCGTGGGTGTGTGTGTACGCATGCATGTATTGCATGTGTGTATGTACAAGTGTGTGTGTGTGTGTGGGTGGGTGTGTGCCATAGACTGTGGTGGGTGCCGATGAGCAAGCACACACATACATTTGTGTCAGCCACAGTGTGCATAGAGGTGGCAATTATTTTTTTTTTCACGGGTGTGAACTGTAATGTATCACACTAAATGAGTTCAATTTGCCATGATTTAAAACATTAAAAAGAAATTATGAATTGAATATAATAGACTTAGTATCAGGCAAAAATGATCCCAAACCATATTTGGTAAATATCTCATTTTTGACCAGGGTGGCTCTCGTACATTTTATTTTAATGTTTGAACCGTTTTTGGCCAGACAGTTTTGCTTTGTGCTGGTGAAATATGCGCCACCAACAATGGACTTCCATAATTTTGTCCTGATTTTCTTGTTTTGTAGCTCATCAGAAAGTCATCATAGCAACTGCACATCAGTGGATCCAGTTAACCAGCGACTGCATGCGTGTGTAGGCTATGCTACTTCATGTAAAACTGCATGCCCAAGTGTTACTTTGTGTGTGTTGATGTTTCCAAGCTGGGTTGAATCATTAGGAAGTGATTCTCTCTAACAAGGGCTAAGGAGCTGTCAGGAGACATTCACAGGCAGGTTTCGCCATGGAGAGTGTGAGGAGTCTTATCAGGGTCTTAGCTGTTTTGCTGCGCCTGTTTATAAAGAGCCTGCTTTATTTGGAGTGAATGCATTCTAGCAAGGTCTCTACTGTTTCTGTGCGTTGATTAAAAGTGTTTTCACGATTACCCGTAGTGAGTCTATTCCAGCCTAACAGGGTTACTTACAGTTTTAATGAAGGGGAATAATCATTACATGTGAAAGGGGTTTGTCGGGGTCTCGAGCTGTCTTTTTCTTTCTGCTTGTTGTGAGTGTGACAGCGAACTTTGTCTCAATTGGGTTAGGTTTTACTTTCCACTTGTTCGCTTGGTTTGTTTGGTTTGCTGATGTTTTTAATTTGGTCAACAAATGGAGAAATATGTCAGACAGACTATTCTACTCCGTTACGGTTATGTCATCATCAACATTCATGATAACACTTCCCTCCTCTGCAAAGCATCTTCTCTTAAATCTGTATAAAAATGTCGTACTGCGATGAGAGTCATTTATCTTTATTTTTGTCTCTCTGCGTGTTTGGGTGTTCTGCATCTCCCTTCCTCTTCTTCAGTTACAGTTGCCTGCTTGCTAATGTGGCTTTTTTGCTCTGCTCCTTTTGTTGGCTGTGGTCAGCTTTTGCATTTGCTGGTGTGAGTGAATTTCTCACAGCTTCTCGTGAATGTGTTTTTTGAAAGTCCTATTCAACATTTGGTGCAACTATAATCGGCACTAAGCCACTACGCGCATGCAGACGTGTCTGTGGATTCACACATTCAGGCCTTCAGAAGTGTAGTGCCATGTCTTTTTAATTTTAATTTTTTTTTTCGGTCCAAGTAGCCACTAAAGAAATGTTTTAAGTTGATTAAAGGAATTCTGAGTGGAGGCATCTTCATAGGATTTTACTGACTGATCAAAGAACATTTAATTAGAAAAGCACCAACATGGCTTCCCTCACATGATCTACATTTGGTCACAATATTGTAGATGCAAGCAATAATTAAATAGTGTTTATAAAAGAGCAATACACATAGTAAATATTGCTTTGATTTTCCTACAAGTATTCATAATTTTCCAGAATTAACTTATTAACTGTAAAATATATTGTAAATCCTCCCACCCAATCATGAAAATAGTTTGTAATTGTCAATGCAAGCCTCTAAACCACAGAGAAAAATAAGCTCACTGTAAACTTCACTATTTATGAATTCCTTTGATACATGTATTGTTAGAATAAATAAAAAGCTTTTACTTTTATTTCATGCACATTTGGTAATAATTGTAGAAGTGTGTTCTGACACCATTGAGGTTCCCTTTATCAACAACGCTCCAATTCTACTCTTACTTCTCTCTCTTTGTTTTTTTAAAGAACAGCCTGTCTTAAATTTAAACATTAGTTCAGGCCTCAGCTTCAACTATTTGTGTATGCTCAAGAATGCGTGCGGTTCTGCCCTTGGGCACATTATCTACTTCTGTTACCAAATCAAACAATTATATTTCCAGCCCTGTAGCAGAAAATTACATTTTGACACAATGGTGCATCTTTGATTAATATATTGTAACATCTGACTCTGTGCTCTGTCATTCTCTGATGGGGCCAATAGATAATAAATGGATGACTTGTGAAGCTATAATGAAGTGACTGTGTTGTTATCGACAGGGGAGCCTCCAATGCTTTAGTGCAAAGTAGAGCTTCCAATGGAGGCCCTCTGGTGCACAGATTATTACACTGGCCGTTAAAATGAGCTAATGTTCTGCTGCCAGTGCTCCTCTCCAGTGGGACAGAAGCTGAATTCCCAGCTCACAGCTGCAAAACAAAGGTGTAAATTAAAGCCAAACAAAGTAAAAAAAAAAAGAATCTCAAATCCACGGCCACGCTACAGTATTTCTATGATTGGACTGTGGGATGTCCTCTGTTTCTGGTGAAAACTGATGTGTTGTATGGTGTTTCTTATTGTGTTGTGTATGACAGATGATGCTTGCGCGGCTTTTGTTGTGTATTTGTATTGTGGACATGTGAAGGAATTTCTAAAAACCAACATTTCCACTTCAAAACGTCACTGAGTTAAATTTTTCATTTATTTATTTTGGTATTTCTTTTTATGAGTGTATTTTTGTTCTTGTTGTTTTCCATTGACCAATTTATTCTGAAATTAGTATTGTATTATGGAAGGCATAGAGTGCAAAGAGTGTATTTGTGTGATGTATTGTGACCGGGCTGTAGGTGAGCAGTCTCATTGAGCAAAAGGAGACTCGGTGTAGGATTTGTTGCTGTTGTTTATTTTTCCAGTCCTAAGATGCCACCACTTCCCCCAGGTACTTATTAGCAATGACAGGGAATGTCTGATTTGACAGGAGTGTGACAGGTGTAAATTTCACACACACAATTCAACTCCACACATTAATCCAATTAATTTTGAACATGTTCTCCTCTCTCGCTCTCTGCCAGCAGAACTGAGTCAAGGAAGCTTTGAGACATTGGTTAGTATTTGATAAAGCAAATGATTATCTCTTCAGCCAAATATTTTATTTTGTGCCTCAGTACAGGCACACCATCCACATTTGCTGTGTAGTCACAATATCAAATTTTTAATAAAATGCACACACAACATGAAAATATAAATTGCAAATATGGAAAAAATGAATATAACAAAAGGAGAAGAGACAATGTGGTTGTTAAAGGGTATAAAAAGCACTTCACAAACATCAATGCATCTTTGGGGGTGGGGAGTTGGGGGTTAGGGGGATAAAAGTGAAAAAATATTCCACTTTGAGAATGTGCAAGATCTCATGCAGTTGCCTCTCTCTCACTCTCTATCCCTCCTCTCTGTTGGCGCTAAATCACACGTTAGTACAGCCAGTGGATGTGTTGACAGTTTTACAAACAGAAATGTAAAACGCCATACTCAAGGGGGTCTAAGAGATAAGGGGCGAAGTGAACAGGGCAGGAAACAGAGCAAACCTGGCCCAGAGAAGCAGAGAATGACATGTTAAAATATCTCGGCTCGGTTATTTTAATTACATAGGGTATGCAACACTTTCAGTTATATCCATGAGTGGTGTCTGCATATGGAGAGGAAGCACTGCTACTCTACGCTTGCATGTGCAGAGCAGATGTAATGTAAGAGGTGTAAGAATACGGTGGAAGCATGGTTAACATATTAATAGATGATCCCTTTGCATTGTGCAATAATAGTTCTCCATTAAACCATATCAACCTCTGAATCAAATCCATAGCTACACAACAACACAACTGTCAACTGAATTCGCATGTTCCATTACCTGCAAAATGAAACTTTTGCTATAGTGAGTCCCTGCTGTCTTGAGCTCACTTTGAATAACTACGGCCTGCAAACGTGAGAGACATTCCCATTGGATTGTCTTAGCCTGCTGAGCACAGAGAGGAGGTTTAGGGACGTATGGACACAGCCAGGGGTGCCCTCAGGGGAGGGTGGGGAGGCCTGAATGATTCAGGGGGCCCAAAGCTGGACAAGGACTCTGCAACATGCCATGGATTATAGATAGTGTCAGAGCTGTTATACAGCCATGACATATTAAATTTTTTTCCTCAACAATAAATACCCAGGACATCATGTGTTTTTGGCCCATCATGTCTACCAGGTGACTACCAGGCTACTGGGGTGCCCCAGGATGCAACTTTACACATCCTCTAAGGCACCCCAAATTTTCTTTTAATTTCTGAAGTGCTCTTCGATCTCTTTGTTCCACTGGTAATTGCTTCCCTCTCATTTTGTCTTCAGTGACGCGCCTTAACAAGTCAAACAAAGCACTTGTGGTCACTTCAATACAATCTTGAGTGTAGGTTCAATACACTGTGATTTTCTAATGGAGGAGAGGCAGGTGAAATGGACGAGAGGATGGGAAGATTCAGGTTTGTTTTTATTAAAGACAGGAAAAGAATACCAGTGGCTGACTTGGGACCCCACATCTTTGAGGGCGCTGTGGATGCATTTTGTGTGTGTGTTTATATTATGTGTGTACCTACATATGAGGGAGTTTACTTGTGGCTAAATGGAAGGCTTTTTATCAGATGGAGTGAGGTTGGCGTGAAGACAACGAATGGCCCCAACTGTTCCTGGTGCTGGTAGGACACAGGCCTTGCCTCTCTGAAAAGGCATCATTAGAAAGTGACAAAACTGCCAGGGGCAAAACTAGCTCCTCACAATGATCAATCCGGCAGACAGGATTGAATTATAGGGGGAGGGTGGGCTTTTAAGAAGGGGAACCGGAGGGAATTGGTATAGTACAAGGCCCCCTGCTGCTTTAATTACTGATGTGTGCGTCTCCCAATTAACAGCACACCTATGGTCTACTGGCCGCTCCGGGCCTGCACAAAGCTGGAGAGGAGAAAGAACATTCTGCGGAGAAGCAGAGAGAGAGAAACGCAGAGACACACAAACCAGGGTGCTCATTAGCGAATGGTAATCAGTGGTCGAGAGGTTGGGCACTCACCTCACAAAACGCCACATGTCAATTTGTCTCCTTCCATTCATGAGCCCACTCTCATTTTACCCCGCTCCCTCATGTTCCCTTGTTGAGGAGAATTGGATGGAGCGCCATGGGGGGAAACACTCGAAGGGAAATGTAAACACAGGCCTGGAGTAGAGACTCCTGCTTCGTCAACACGGGGGGACCACACTCCTCAGCTGTGGCACCTTGGCTTCTTCTCGTCAGTCTCCGTCCTCACACACTCATAAGACATCAGTCTCAGCCATCAATCTCAGCCATCACTCTCAGCACCGTACAGCTTAGTTCTATCACCTGCTTTGATATAGTTCATCTTTGTATCCCATTCATGCTATATTTACATATACAGTTGGGACGTGACTTTGAATAGCTCCCTGGTATTATTTTTAGACTATAAAATATGGTATACGCTATGATAGAGGGTAAAGTACAGTATATAAATAAAATACTCTCACTGCATATGTCATTACCAGTTATGCCCTTAAACTGTCACAGTGTGACTCTACACCTATCTGCAACGTCGTAATAATTAGATAACTTGCCACTCTTTCCTTACCATTCAAAAACCATAATATTCATACCTATCTCACTTAAATCAACAGTTTGACACTTGGGAAATATGTTTCTTGCAGAGAGTTAGATGAGAAGATGGATACCTGTTCATAATTAACAGACAAATACGGAATTGGAATCGATCTTTGCATCTAACTCTCGGCAAGAAAGGGATTGCATGTATTTCTCAAAATGTCAAACTATCCCTTTAAGGTGCTATCACACAAGAAATGTCTTTTTGTGAGGGTTCACTTATGCTCAGATGTACCTCCAGTGTACAAAAACACTTACATTTTGTAGTATAAATGTCACAGAGGATAGGTTTTGATATGTGACCGTATATAAGGCACAAGTGAAAATACCTAGATTTGATCCTTTTCAGATTTTTGAGTGGCTCCTGGCCGATCTGCTGCTGATGGAGATGTAATGTTATCTGGGAAACAAAGGTTTGCTTTGGTTTCATGTATGGGCATGCCCTCCAGCTGTGCAGGTGTGTGTAACACCAACCCTGTATTCCTTAGCCCTCACAATGTGACAAAACACTGTACCCAGCACGGTCTGCTGGGCAGCGGGAGAATATCTCATGCACCAAACCCAATTTCATCTGAATTGAAATTGGGGAGGGCTAGCTCACGTTCTCACATTGAAAATTTAAATCAGATCTACTCTCAGTCGAGTGGAATCAATGCGACCCTCCATCTTACTTTGAAATGAGACCTAGTTGTCCTCATGGATTATAGGTGGCTCAGCACAGGATAATGGCAGTAGTAGATACAGTATCTCTAGAGATCCATCGCCATCCGATCCTTCTGTTCACCCTCTGTCTACCAGTCTTCCACTCAATCTCTCTGTCCCTGTATCCATCCCTTGCTCTCTTCCTCTGTATTGGGATGAGATCCACGAATGAAGCAAGATAATCCATATTTTAATCAGATGTATCATTTCAAATGAAACCTCAAAGCCTGTGCACACATTCTCAACAAGGCATTCATTATGTTAAACAAAAAAAAAGGAAACAATGGTTTCCCTGGTGGTACAGTAACACACTGATCCCTCACTAGATTGCTGCATCCAGAGCATCAAACCAGTCAAGACATGCTGGATAAATATCTTACAAATGTAATACTTCAGATAAATATTCCCGTAAATAAAAGTGGAGCATGGCTTTGATGTGTTTAGTTATTCCACATCCTTTGCACCTCCATTTTCTCATCACGGCAGCTTCAACAAGGTTTAATTGGTATGGAAATAGAAGTGGTAAAACATGACAGGAACTTCTCAAGCCTGGCTATTTAGACCCTTTATTACTGTATACTGTCCTTCAACCAATTATCGCCAATCTACTGCTCTGCAACCCCCTACCAACCTCCTCCCTCATGATTTAACCAAGCTTCATGCAGCTGCAGAGAGACAGCTATGGGTCGATAAATACAAATTGTGATCCAGTGTGGTGCAAATTGAGTTTCTATTAGAGAATAATAGTTTGAAGAGCTTATTTGAGATTGGCTGGCCCAGCAACTGCACACTATCAAACACGCTCAAATAAACCAGCAGACTGTCCTTTAATCCTAGTTTCATGGTACCTTCATCCAGTCACTAAAGGTTGTACCTCTTTCCTGTAATTTGTATCTATTAAACTCTGTATTTAAGAGGAAATTATGTCATCTCTTGCACAGAGAGCCACCTCAGTCTTTGTCTGTGACAGCATTTCTGTGTGTACTTTATTTGCACATAGCCAGGAAATGTCACCTTGCAAAGAAAATTCACAGCTCAAGCTGTGTGCGTTTGCCACATAACGGAAAATGGCTGGACCTCCAAAGAAGCAGATAAAAAGATGAGAAGTTACATCTGCATAAACAGATTACTCTTTCACGTCAAAACAAATACATTGTACGACATTTGAAGCATGTTTGCGTGACGTTAGACATGACGGTGCAATAACCTTTCCCTGAGGTGAAAATAGGGTAACATTGCAGCAAAGTCTTGAAAACACAACTGCATTAGTGCAGTACTGTTACACTTCCTGCAAGAATCCATCCTTGGCACACTCACTTGGCATGGCCTTCCCATGGACCAGCTTGTTGTCTGGGCCATTGTTAGCCCAGGAGGCTGGCCTGAGCCCTGAGGGCTTGGTCAGCGTTTAGGGTGTTTTGCAGGGTGGGGTGGATAGGGAGGGATGGGTGAGGAGGGAGGCTATGGAGATGGGTGCAGGCCAAGGCTGGGCAGGGCTCAATGCCAGGGTCTCAGTGGGACACCCTCCTTTCTGGGAGCCTCCTCAGCCCCCTCCTGGGGCCCCAGCGGGGTGCAGGGATACATGGTCAGTGCAAGACAGGTCCATCTGCCCCACTACCTCTGTCCCGCTCATGCCAGCACCCTCCTGTCACCTGCTCCATCGGCACCTTATGGAAATGACCTACTGCTGCCTGACCTAGCTGACACGCATGGCTCACCTTCAGCATATTCCACCATGGCTTCTGTGTATTCTGTTAAAGGGTTTATGAATGGTCTTCTGTTTCTGTATTTTAGTAGTTAGCTAGTTGCAAATGGTGAAGTGAGGTGAGAGCAAAACACATCCAATTCACATCAGCTTTGAGTACAATATAAACATTACTGTCCGTTGCTTCCCTCGCAGCACAGTAAGACAATTTCTTCTCACATTAGCAGGGTTTTATTGTTTTGTAGTAAAGAGAGCAATAAGTGAGTTTATGGGACAATGCATATAAAGAGTTAAGTGTGTCTCTCTCGTGGCTGGGTGTCAGAGTGGAGGGGGTTTCCTTGTGTATCCTTAATGACTCTTCTTTAAAAGTGTTGTTTGTAGATGCGGGGTGGAGTGTTGGCTATCCCAGTGCCATACAGAGCAGGGTTGTGCATGTGACTGCTGTGCTATTTCACTGTGAACCCACTGAAATTTTCAGCACAAAAAACACCAATCTCACGAGCAAGAGAGAATGTGGTGTTGAAAACTAAAAATAAGATGTCCTGTATTTGAAAAACTAACACCTTCTTAAAAAAAAGTGTGGGTGTGAAAAAGAGCATGGTGCTTTCAACAACTGAAAAAGTTGTAAGACATTAGCAGCAATGTTTTTGAGGACGGAAACACAGCCTTCTTCTTTCTAAATAATGCAATTAAAATTTCAGGCAGAAACTGATTTTCCAGAAGAGATGTAAAATTGTTAGATTTTCAACAGTTTAATAATTGTTCAGCTAATTATTATGCTTCTAGTGAGTCTATTATATGATTATATATAAATAAGAGGAAGACATGTTGGCGTGTCATCTGTTAAAACCACTTGCATTTGCAGCCAAATGTGCTGTTCATTTATCAAGCTAGCATATATGGGTAAGCCTAAGTTTAACTATCAAACTTTCCTGTGGCCTTTTGTTTTTCTTGTACTGATGTGCATGACTGTGTACTGTAAGTGCACACACCTAGTAATGTTAAGAATGAATGACGGACAGATGTAATGCATTTTCTATAGTTAAACCTGAAATAAATATATCTGTAGAAATAATATTACATCAGAATAAACAATATTATCCATATTTTCAAGGATATTTTAACCTGCAACATGCTTAGCTGCTGCTGACTCAGGCAAAAATACAAACATTTAAGGAAAGACATCTTAAACACACAGGCTTAGCGTGTACAGGCTGATAACCACATTGGTGTTTTATTCAACATATTATTAATGCTGCGTCATGTTTCAGATACTATATGTCCATCCTGTCTGTCCTCAAGTGAAGAAATATGCTATTTTATGTTATTTTCTGCTCAATTTATTTTCTATTGCCGGTTATGTTTAACAGCTCCTCTGAACTTTTAGCTGAGGTAAGGGCTGCAGTTCCCTCAGCACCTCAATTGCAATCATATTCTAGCTCTACCTAAAATATTTTTTCCTCTGCCCTTGTCGTCATACACTGTAGATTGTAAAATAACCATCTCCTGCTGATATTTAGACATATTTCAAATCATAAACTGAAATGTCGCACACTCCTTCCATGGGAATGAAGAGATTCGATCTTTATATTCAGAAAACTCATTTAAAGCACAAACAAAATGAGGTACTTCTCTTGCCTCTACAAATGGAGCACGCCGCATAGTCTATTGTGCTGCGATGGCTGCCACCATGCTGAATGCGGTGAATAGGGAGCAGTCGTGCCCTCTGTGTAGCCCCAGCTGTCTTTGACTGATAAGATGGAGGAAGGGGAACTGTGAGGTGTAAGGAAGTTCAGGAGGCCTGTAGATTTACAACAGAACTGAACAGACTGTCGTGTTAGTCATCCTAACTAACCAACCAACTGGCCAAGCAGTGGGCTGCTGCGTTAACACCCAGCTCCGCGGCTCAGAGCAAAGCTAATTAATGCAGCCAAATGAGATCAGCGGTAGAGGCCCAGGCCAGGGCCATATTACTAAATAGCTGCCTTCAGTATGGGTCTATGTGGTGTAATTACCACCAGGCCACCCCACAATGCCGCCTTTATGTCCCACTGAAAGTGATTTCATGTCCCTCATTCCCCCATTAGCAGCATGTTTTTAAATGTGATGAGAGAGGTCTGTCAATGGTTATTGTGTGTGTTTGTGTGAGAGAGTGCCAGTTTGCTTTGAATATAATGGGCAGCTTGGTGAATGTATTAAAGTGGGCACATGTTCATTCGATGCAATGAATGTGAGGCTGCAGCCCACCAACACAATAGACTGATAGACATTAAATGAGCGAAACGTGTAGTGATGATAATGCTAACCTATGTTTTGCTTTTAGAGTGGGGAACAAAATGTCAGCATGTTGTAGAACCCCACAGGTAAAATAAAAAAAGACAAGAATGAATGACCACACTTGGTCCTCACTGTAAATAAATGCATGAACGTGTTAATAGAAATACAGCGCCATCACATGACAATGGTGCACGTTTGACAGAGTAAGCCGTGCTTCGCAGGGGCTGAAACAGTACAAGACAATCACCATCAGTCCCTGAACCTAAGTGTGCAAAAAGAGCTCAACCTCCTGTGTCTCTTTTGGATTTGACAACGTCAGTCAGTCTAAAAGAAGAAACAAAGGAAGTAGGATTAGTTCATTTTATTTATTCATTAGTCATTCTTTAATTTACTTATTTGTTTTTTTCTATCACGTAATGTAATAGAACAAACATTGTTGTGGCCCATTTTACCTCACTCGACAAATTTAGGCTTTGATTAATAGAGAAGAAAGCTGTCATTCACACTCCTATGAAGGTGTCTGTGACACACGTTTTTTTTCTTCAACAAGGAGAACTTCTTTTTCTGTATCAACAGTTTTAGTTATGTCATTTAGTGTCTCTGATAATGATTTAGATAATAATATTATGAAGAAAATCAAGTAAAGGTAAAGGGGTAGCATGCGCAGTGGATCAAGAACAAAAAATTGCCCAGTTTGTTGTTCTCATCCATATGCTGTGGCTGTCCTCCATCATAATCCTTCAATTCAAGTCAGCATGAATATAGACACCAACAACCGTTTGGTGTGTAATGTAGCAGAAGCATCTAGCTGGCCGCCACTATAGTGCCACCCTGACACTGTCAAAGGTGCCACGTTTAGCCCCAGGCACTACTACTCAATCACAGCCTGGTTCACAGGGGCCAGCACACCAGCAGGGCCCACTAATGCTTTACTAACCCACACCACCGCCGCTCCTCTGTTCCTCCTCTTCTCAGGCAAATCCAGCGTCTCCCTCACCCCTAGGTCCTTGTGGACGGAGCTCATCCCCCAGCACTAAGAGAGAAGAGAAGACAGGCCATGTTTTGCCGGGTCCCCAAGCAGCAGCTCTCTGCTCAGGATGGCGAGTCCCGAGGCTGAAACCTCACCGATCGCTACTGGAGCTGCCCCCCCCTTTGACAGGACATGTGTGGTAATGGGCTGCTATGTCCCAGACCTGTCACTGTTGAGCCCTGCAGGGTGCACTCACATATGCCTGAACTCCATCTGCAAGAAAAATCTATATATTTTCATTTAATGAAGAAGCAAACAGTTTATAAAAGTTGATGGGGGGACGATTTATATGTTAGATTAAGATAAGATGTCCGTGACTTCTCTACAGTCCCCCCATATGTGTGTCTTTCATTGCAATTGAATTGTAGCCAAAGTATAACTAATACGCAATATGAACATTGAATGTAATAGTAAACTGAACACGTAGTGTCCTTCAATTCAAACAGCGAGTTGGAATAGAAAGAAGAAGAGAAAGAGAGGCACAGAATAAATAAATAAATGGGGGAAAATAAGAAAAAAGCCATTACAGAAAGAGGATATTGTAGACAAATAAAAGTATAAAAGTACAAAAAGACAATAGACAAAAGACGAGTGAAGAGTGGAGAAGCATTGCCATGCCATATAGATCAGAGCCAGCATTCACAGGTCCAGCTGGATAGGAGGTGAGAATCCAGGGTCAGGCTCCGACACGACTCCCTGACTCCTAATTTGGAGTTTCTCATTTTCAGTTCCCGAACCGAGTGCAAGAAATCGTACCTGTGAGAAGCCTTCAGGCAGAACAGGGAGAGGTGTGGAAGAATTTGTTTCTGTCAGAGTAGGCTGCTGTACTACTTGTCTTTGTTCCATCTGTATTTCAACACAATCACAGTTGAGAGTTTTAAGTATACTTGGTTTTCACATGCAAACTTGTGGCTGAACAGCTGCACATTTAGATCGTGTGGATAACCACTTGTTTCAAACTTTAGATATTCTGTGGTCAATTTCAGTGACTTGCAACTAAGCAAGTAGTTTGAGAAGCAAAAGCCAGACAGCTGATTAAAAGGGAAAATATTAACGCTTGAGTAACAGATGAGTGCTGTCTGTCTAATTTTACACATGTATTAATGTTGGACGATTCAGTGACAATTTTGTTTAATATAATGCCTTTCTACAATATCTACGTATGGCACACCATAGTTCATAAAAGATAGGTTTGGGGAATGTCTTTATTTTTCTCATTGTCGACATATCCAAGACCTAAAAACGAAAAAAAATAATAAATGAATCCTACTAAGAAGCATTATCTGTGTAGTCAAGGCCTGATAGTTTATTCGTCTTTTATAAAGAGCTCAAGTTTTGTCGGAAAACTATTGAAAATACATAAATGAGCCACATTGTTGCACTGGGTGAGATGTTCCTTCATTACCACTGTTTATTTGATTGATAGTTGATCCCACAAATACCATGCTATTGCTGTCAAATGTACTGTAAATGTTGTGGCCTGAAGTGAAAGCATAAAGTAAAGCTTTTTGTCATGAGGAGCACAGTCATGCTATCATTACCGAACTGAGTTGCTGCTGACCACACACACATTTTGTCACTGTTTCACAGTCCAGCATAACACAAACGTCTCATCATGATTTCCTACTTGTCATGACACACTAGAACACACGTGCACCCCCACCCCCTCTTTCTGACATAATCACACACTCACAACACACACTCACAGAGCCTGGCTCTGTCATGCTTTTGGGTTTGTGTTCTGTGATTTCCTGTTTTATTTTGAATATGTCTGTTTCTGTCTGGGTTTTGGGTTTAGTTTCTATTAGTCCCTGTTTTATTTTGTAATATGTCTGTTCCCTCATGTGTCTGTTAAGTTTTGCTTCCTGTCTGTGATCATCTGTGGCTTGTTTTCTCCCCTACCAGAGGGTATTTAAGTTGCGGTTTTCCTTTGTTTCTGCGCTTGGGTCCTTCTCCCTGCTGCCTGTTTGCCACAGCGTGATAGGCTCAGCGGCCTCAGCCTTTGACACTGTTCTCTCATGGCTTCAAAGATGAGGTCAACCTGTTGAAGTGATGAGTGTGACCTTTCTCTGTCGCGGCCAAGAAAGCCTTGCTCAAAGAGGATCTGAAGCCCCGTTTTCCCTTCTGCATTATAGCATCACAAACACAAGTCTTCATAAGCAAACTGCAAGTCAATTGCAAATCTTTCGGTTTCTTAATGCTGCTGACCATTAAAAGAACACTGAACTCTGCCACCGATAGTGGAAGAAACAATTGACCAATTGAATGCAAAACTACTGAATGCTTAAGGCAAAACAAAACAAACCTGATCTGATCTACTTGTGACCATACCTAGATGTGATGTAGCGTGGCACTATGGTGCAATGGTCCATTAGTGCTGTATAGGCTGTGGAAAAAGTATGTTACCACCACTAGTTAGCTGTGCAAGCAGAATTATTAGACTGTGTGCAGTAACTATTTAAGTGTGACTTGAGTCCAAATGTCAGGTCTATAGCTCTAGTAAGTGAATCACTACATTGCACTTACAATAAGTGCATTTATTTTTAAGTTTTCTGTTGATTTGCTTTGCAACTTCACTTCAGTGACTTGATTTACATTTCAATTAATTTGATGTGATTCTTTCATTTTTATTTGTTTAAATTAATTTATATTTAGTTAATCTGTAAAGCCAAGACTCAATGTGAATCCACCCCGTATGTGCATTATCCGCCCAAAGCCTCAGTATCTTTTCGTTTTTACTTTTCCCGTTATGTTTGCCTCAGCTTAAATTGCAAGAGTATGTACTCCTCTCATCAGATCTTTTCTTCCTATTCTGTTCTCGTCATCCCACATCTTAAAGCTCAGACTTATTGTCTCAGCAGGTGTCAAGGGATTCGGTTTGTCTCATGCTTTGAGAAGACCGTCCTCCCTGTTAGCCCTTTGCTCTGCAGGGCTGCAGGGTTCACTGAAGCAAGGAGATGACATCTTCCCTTTCCACAGAGCGCACCATGTCTCTCTCCAGAACCTTGTAGAGGAGACACAGTGCAGATCAACACACACGCACACACACAAGAGTCCCTAGCCACACACTCTCTGAACCTCCACCCCGAGTCCTGCTCCTTGTACTCCCCCACCTTCTCCTCCTCACGCCCTCTGAGGAGAGGAGCTGTATTGAGCGGGACCTTGAAACCATACTTGTATTGTCAAAGGACTTGCCGGCACTTACCTCCACTTGAACATTTAGTGCTGTCTTGCTGGGCCTGGACAGAGAATAGCACTATAGGGTCACTGATGAATTGCTTTTTCTGGATGAGGGATAAACACACTGCTTTGTAGGGATTATCTCTCCAATCTGCGGCGACGGAGCTGAGATTTTTATCTTCTCTTTGACGAGTCGAAGTCTTGCTTACGTGTTTGAATTCGTAATGTCTTGCCCTGTATCTAGGATCCAGTGTGTAAAGGCAGGGGCATTGTGTCATCCAATGATTTCAATAAATTAAAGTAATTTGTCACTGAAATTATTGTTGCGTGATGATTAGTGCCTTTTACAGTCATAATTATATATAGTTACACTGTCAATCAAACCTCGTGTCATATTTCCTGAACATACCTGAATCTATGTTGTCTAGCTGTTGTTGAGTGAATTGCCATCAACCAAACAGGTAAATTGAACCCACATTATTTATTCTGTTGGCAATGTCACCCAGAGCAGATGCGATGTAGACTATATAGTTTCTCCATCCAAGCAAAAGCACCAGTATTCATGTTTCGCCATACAATCTCACATACTATATAATAATTGCTAATTCAAAAAATACTAAAGTTAACATGATTTAATTATACATTTCTACTCATGTTTTCTGATAAAATTTGGTACACTTAAATATTAAGCTATGATTATACAGATTTATGTTGTCAATGCTAATCATCCAGTTATCATATGCTTATTATTTAACTCTTAATCCCTCTGGTGGATCACTTCATCATTTTTTATTTCAAACGCAAAATCAACACGATGACGTTTTGAACTGCAATTTTTGTTTTATTACAATTTTTTAAAAATCGCCTTTATTTGATAGGAATATCTGAAGAGAGACAGGGAATGTGTGTGAGAGAGAGAGAGTGAGAGAGAGAGACAGAGAGCGAGAGAGAGAGAGAGAGACATAACATGTAGCAAGGGGCCACAGGTTGGATTCGAACCCACTGTGGTAAGGACTCAGTATTGTACCGGAGAGCCCTGTTTTTATTAATTTTAATAAAAATACATTTAATCAAACATAATGGTTGCTTATTATTAGTATTATTATTTACAAAAACATGTAATATCTAGCTTATCAGTATACAAACACATACATTTAAAAAGTAAAAAAAGGGACCATTGTAGAAAATATAGAAATTGATGTAAAAAAAAGTTTTCAGCGCCTTCAGTTTAGTTTTTTGTTCTACCAAAACCTCAAATTCAAATTCATATGTGGGCTAACCTGAGAGGTTGGGAGTGTGTGAGACGCCCTAAACAGCTGTCACTGTGCATGTATGTGTGTTATGCATGTGTGTGTGCACATGTGGGTGTCTGTGCATTTTAATAATAAGGTGTTGACTCTGCCCTCTAAGGCTCACCTGTGGGGATTCCCAGTGGTGTGTGTTCGGACCGGTGCTCATGTACGTGTGTGTGCACACACGTGTGTGTGTGTGTGCGTGTGCGTGTGTCACTTTGGGAAACACATATCTGTGCACCACAGTGCAACACCTGCCAGAGGCTGTGGCTGTTTATAACAGAGGCTGTGTGAGCTGGAGAGGACACGGTGGAGCATTGCCAGCTCCGTGCACACACACACACACACACACACACACACACACACACACACGCAGCCCCACACACACAAACAAAGGCACACAAAAAATGCTGTGATTTTTATTGCAATAATTCATATTGTACAAATACCAAATTCACACAAGCAAACACTTCTAAATGGCCAGACATCACACCTACACTGTAAAAACTACAGAAAAAACACTCCCTTTTACACACACACACACACCACAAACACACACACACGGGTAAATGTAATAACCACAGGGCCAGTGTGATCTGTGTCTCTCTCCCTAGGTCTTGCTGGCTGTGCAGATCCCCAGCAGCTCCTATATTACAGCAATAGGCAGGGGAGCCTGGCAGAGGCACTGGCCTACAAAGTTCAATATAAACGAACAGTGGGATCTCCCAGGGACCTGGCAGGAAAAAGCTTAGCAAAGTTAAAACCTCACCAGCCCTTCCCGGCTGCCCATGCCAATGGAACAGCACACAGTACAGTACATACCGTATGGGCATACAAGCCTGCAAACACTCACACATAAAATGACGGGCCACCTATTTTCTGTGGAAGGAGTTGTGGGGCTTTGGTACTGTACCAAAAGGCCAGTATATTTCTTTCAGTTTATGTACTTTGAGTTAATTCGTACATTTGTGCAATTTAACTTACAATTTCAGCAATTTGATAATCAAAAGAGAAGACCAGCCATCTGAAATAATTTATCATTAGAGCCTACAAACGGACGAGAAGTCTTTAAAGTGTTCAGAAAAAATGGAAAGTTGAACATCTACAATTCCATGACAACTACTCCATCCTCTCATGAAGATCATGTCATGTGATCAAAAGCCCCAGAATAGCTATAAAATCATCCTTGTGGTGAGATTGTTTTCTTAAATGCTGTTTCCAATGTCAAGAATGAACAAAATTTTCTTTGCAGTCTTATTTTTGATTTTTATCTTTTTGGTTTTAGATGCCCTTTTCATAAGTAAGAACAACGAAAAGAACTGCACCATCACATAATCACATTGTAATTATTCATGTGTGGTTTAGCATACAGCAGAAAAAAGGGAACGAAGTTAGGCAGAGGTGAAAAAAAGCAAATTATTATACAGTATCATCCATTTTGTCCACATTTATTATTTAGATCATAGCAGTGTCCATTGTATAATCAAGATATTGCTTCTCTTTTCGCAATTTAAATTTAAACTGCACTTTACATAGTAACGACAAAGCAATTTTCATTTGTAGGATTCATGAGCAGAAATCACTTCCTTTGTTGGATGACTCTCAGCCAAAAAAAACAAAAACACTCCCTGACTCTATTTTATCCTCCTCCTCTCCCGCTCTCCATGCGCCCAGCCTCCTCTCTTTACAGGGTTGCTCCACTCTTCAGATGGCTGTGGACGCAATAATGACCCAACAGATGGGTTTATTAGAGGGCGGTTAAGGCAGCCAGTGGGTGGCTCGTTCAGGGGGAACCAAGAGCCGAAGTGCCAGGAGCTCCGGGTGAAAAGGAGCATGGAGTGACTGACAGGAAGCGAGTGACTCTGCCTCTCTCTTCAGCTGTGATCCAAAAGGCAGAAGCTCGTCCTCGTAATCATGTCAGGCTCCGGGACTGGTGTACGGTTGTCCTTGTGTATTTGTGTCACACCCACACATATGTGCACTCTTGCTTATGTAATGCAGCCACGCTTTGCAGTTATACATTTTGGTACACATGCCTCCCCCTGAAGCATGTGCGCGGCTTTTGACATGTAAATGAGATCAAGCAGGCTTTGTTCGCTACCTGCGTGTTAATGCTTGTTTAAGATGTCATCTGTCTCTTTTTGCCTCTCCATTCAGTGGGGCGGGTGGCATGCTTTGTGTCTCCAGCCCCAGGTGTCAAAGGAGGTTCTTCAAACCCTCGTTAGTGTCCTAGAGAGTGTGTGTGTGTGTGTGTGTGTGTGTGTGTGTGTGTGTGTGTGTGTGTGTGTGTGTGTTTATGCGTGTACGCTCTGCTGGAGCATGCCTCTCTAGTTCGCAGGACAATATGGGCCACATCAGATCATAAAGAGTCCTTTTTATTCTCTTTGCACTTCTAGGTCTCCCCAACATGTGTTAGCTTCTGCTGGTCAAAAGGGCTGATTTAGCACTTTGATTTAGCAAATGAAGGCAAAAAGTGGGACATTAACTCCAGCATATGGATGGGATTCTGCAATCAATGGGCAGTAAAGGAGTAAATAAGTCTCTAATTGCCTGATTTAACAAAGATCAGAGGTTTGCTTTCCACGCATTGTACTTAATTAATAATGATAGAGTATTAAAAGTATTTTGTAATTCCAAGACTGTCAACAAAATTTGACTTTAAAGAGTTTAAAGAAAGGTATAACAGGAAAATATAAACAGAAGTATAACATAGAATTAGAAAGAACATGGACATAATATAAAAATAAAGTTTTACATTTGCAAAACTGTACTATAAGAGCCTGATGTGCAACCACAATTCACATTTGTGCAGTCCAAAGTGTAACAGTGGTGCAAATCTGTACAGTATATCCACTTATGATGGTCATGGGGGGGGGGGGGGGGGGAGCCAATCCCAGCTGAAATTGGGTGAGGGGCGGGGTACACTCTGGACAGGTCGCCAGTCAATCACAGGGCTGACACATAGATTCAGACAACCATTCACGCTCACATTCACACCAACGGGTAATTTAAAGTCACCTAATAGCCAAACCTCCATGTCTTTGCACTGTGGGTAGAAACTGGCGCACTTCACTGCTGAGAAGATGCAAACTAATCGTGTTCTGGTTTTACAACTTTGTATTGTTAAAAACATTTTGTAGTTACCTTTTGTAACCTTTGGTTTACCTGCCTGATTGGCAAAATCCACTCACACTCTTATACTGAATGCATACAGCCAGACTCTCAATGAGAACAAAAAAGAGAGCTCACATAACCCTATTTTCGTCCATTTGCATTGGCTTCCATTGAGTGCAACTGTAACTTTTAAAAAGAAGGAATTTTTTTTATTATAATATTTTTTTTAAAGTTTTCATTTTACAAATGAAAAGTTAAATTCATCAGGAATAAAATCCACTCTTACTCAGTTCAATACACTCAGGGGTTTTGCTACAACAGCCTTACTTGGTATGGTGTGACCAGTAGCTCCTGGTGGCTGATATTAGCTAGTGTTTGAAACCTTAACATAGATTTGGTTGTGTTACTGAGTCAGTTTGCTGACTTTATGCATTTATGGTTACGCTGTAATTTCCACTTGCTGTTCAGTAGCAGTTACATAAGCTCACTTTAAGCTTTTACTTTTAAAGCACTCGAAGGTCCAGCATACGTTTGGGTGTTTTTGTGCCCATATATACCTGCACTCATCTTCAGAGAGCAGGCAGCCCTCCAGTCTAGACTTAATTAAAACTAAAGCAGATTAAACATTTGCTGTCAGGGCCCTCAAACTCTGGAACAGCCTTTCTTTTAAAATTTGTCTTGCTACCTAGTGACTGTGAATCTGTACTAAAACAAATTTTTATAAACTTGCATTTCTGCATTAAGTGGTCTTTCTGTGCCATTTCACTTTTAACGTCTTCATTGTATTGTTCCAATCCAACAAGTCCTCCAACACACATGACCACATAGGTCCTTTTGTTCCTACCCTCTACTATGACCCACAGTTGTGTTTCCTGAATATTGTTTGTACAGCACTTTTACACACAAAGTTATGTTTGGAAAGTGCTAAAAATAGGGTTATTATTTGTATTATAATAATTTCTGTTTTATTAAATGATAAAATCATCATCACTCCATCAGCAGTCAATGGGATTTTGTGATTGGTCCTCCATGCTCAGGCGACACACAGAGGAATCGCCTCAGAGGATATTATGGCGCTTCGAGACCACTCATCTGAGGAGTGTAAGGCACACGACACCTGGAGGGAGAAATCAAATGCTTGTTAGGGCCCGGTGGAGGGCCCTTCACGGTCTCTCACCTCCGAAACCTCAGCCCAGGAACCCCCCCCAACCCCACCCGGATGTTGGTGACCCCCCTCTCCTGTATCCTCCTCCCCTCTCCTCCTCTTCAAAGGTCATCCAGTCCTGGCCACCGCCCCACTCCACCCCCAAAACCATGGAGAGAAACAGAATGAAGGGTATGAACACTGAGCTTTTAGCCCCTTTTCCTCTCTGGGGGTGTATCTGTCGCCTTTGTTGTCTGACTCGAGCAATGAGTACTACACCGTCACTCTCAATCTATCATTGATGGACACCGTGTCCATGTCCATGTCCTACAGTTGCTTTTTATATAAGGACTGAAGAGTAAAATAGAAAAACAAATAAACCCCGGATGGATGGATGTAAATTCTTTGTTGTTCACATTGCTTTAAGAGCATGTCTTATCTTCACCATGCGCCTTTGCTTCTTTGAGAAAATGTCATATAACACATACAGTGTTACTCAAGTACTGCTCTCAACTTTGGCTCTTTGACATCCATGTATGATACATACTTTTTACTTCACTGCAGTTATTTGACAGCTAGACTTAATTACTTTGCAGCTTCAGATTTCACATACGGTACAAATCACATATCAATTTATAAGATATGAGGTATTTCTGTAGATTAAAGCATCCAACAGTATATAATAACATCACATATAACAATGACATGATATAACATTCACGCTCACAATACACACTGAAAAGGGCCATTCCTTATAATGGGTTATTTTACTTTGGATACTTGAAGAATATGTTGTTGAGAATACTACTGTACTTTGCATTACAGTATAGGCTCACTTTATGTGACACATTTTACATTTTACTTTGTTGTTGTTCTTTCCAGTAAGATGCAGGATAAAGTGAAAGTATGAGCCACTGACACACAGCAAAAAAATTACACACTCCCTGGACATTCAGTCACTAATAACTAACCACGTCTATCCTGTTTTTCCAGACTGACATATTGATCCTCTTAGCTACTTGTTGATTTTAAATGAGGTAAATAAAGCCCCAATCCGTGGTGGAAGAAGTATTGAGATCTTTTTCTTAAGGGAAAGTAACAATAACATGCTATAAAAATACAGCATTACAAACTAAAGTAATGCATTCAAAATTTAAAAAAAGTAAATATACCCATTATGCAAAATGGAACTATTCAAGGTGTTATGTTTTTAATATATATTATTGGAATATTATACTATATATGATATATTAATGTGTAAGTAGTATTTCAATGCTGTCAAGGTGGAGCTAATTTTATGACTGTATACTGTTGGGTAGTTTAATCCATAACAATATATCATATTTTATTAATTAATCATATGTTTTACGTGTAAAGTCTTTGTCTGAAAAGTAACTAGTAATTATATGTCAATTATAGCTGAAACAAACGTGGTGGAGAAGAAGTAGAAAGTGGCATCAAATGGAAATACGCAAGTAAAGTACAAGTAGCTCACCTGTTCACCCTGCTGCCGTCTGGCAAGGGATACAGAAGTATCCGCTGCCACCAGACTACAGAGCAGCTTCTTCCCTCAGGCTGTGAGACTGCGAAATTCATCCTCAGCTCTCCACCATGTAAGATAGTTTTCATTTCTATTTCTACTTTTATTTATATGACTTCTTATTTATTCACTAATCTACTGTATATCATTTTTTTGAGTAGCTTGAAGGGAACTACAAAACAAAATCTCATTATACAGCCCATGAGTTGTAAAGTGATCAATGAATCTATTTTGTATCTTGTAAAATACTTACATTGGGGTATTATTATTATTGTTACTTAAGTAAAAGATCTGCGTACCATCACTGCACATGAACAGACACACACACACACACACACACACACACACATTCATGCATCCGAAACCATACACTTTATGAGCACCCCTGCACAGACACAATTCGCCCATATCTGTAATCCTCCTAATCTGTCACCATGACCCAGGGTAATGCCATGTCACCACAAGTGTTTGGCTTCACTTTTAACTCAGCCATGTTGACACCCCACGTCTCCTCAGAAACTCTCCCTGACCCTGGCTGCAGCCCTCTGGCCTCCCCCCCTGTGACACTGCAGCTCCTTCTGCCCTGTCTCAAGCAGCTACCATCGTCTCAGCCACAGCTTGGCCTGGAGCCGACACCACAGTACACAGCATCCCTGATTCAGGTGGCGTAAATATAGCCCGGCCTGACACTGAGTAGACGCTACATGCACCTGAGATGTAAACAAACTCAAGCATCAAAAAACAGAGGCCCCCAGCCTACAGCATCGCTCACAAAAGCTTACAATATCCACCCCTGACAAAAGAGGATGCCAGAATCTCTTGCATCTCACTTTTGCCTCTACTCTTTCTTTGCGTGACATGGGCGTTTGCGCCGAGCACCAATTGGCATGACAGTGTGACCCCCAACCTTTTTTCTGCTTGTCCCCACATCCCATCCCTGCGCTCCTTCCTTTCCTTGTCCCCTCATCATCCATGTCACCCCGCCTAATTCTCACCCACACCCCTGCTCTTCCCTCAATGACAATATCCTGGTTAATGGTGGCCTTTGTTTTTCTTGGCCCGGGTGCCTGGATTTGTCAGGACGCATTTCCTGCCCGCAGACTGAGGGGGCTGCTGCTGCGTGGCAATCTGGGCTCACTTCTCAGGCAGCTAAACCCTTTGACACTGTGCTTTTTAATTAAAATTACATTATGATTAATCAGGCATAAGGAGGGGCCCTCCCCCTCACTTGCACTCCCTCCACCTCCTCCCCCTCCTCTCTCCTCCTCCTCCTCCTGCTCAGTTTCCAGGCAGGTTTGATTACAACCTGTGACGGACGTTCCTCACTGCCAAGCCGCTAAAGATGTGCTGGCAGATGCGGCGGCCTGGCCAGCTTGTCAAGCCCCGGGGTTGCAGGCAGCCAGGGAGAGAGGGACAGAGAGAACGAGGAAGAGAGGGAGAGAGGGAAATAAAAGAACAGAAGGAGCAGAGATAGAAAGAATATGGCAAGGAGAGTGTGTGTAAAGAAAGACCAGGTATGTGACAAGAGAGGGAACTATGTTGAAAAGAGAGGAGAAAAGAGAAGTGAGGAGTGACAACAATAGGCTTAAAACCCTCCAGACACTCCAGAGACTGTGACAAGCCATCAGGCAGACTGAAAGGCAGGCAGACAGGCAGGCAGGCAGGCAGGCAGGCAGGCAGAACTCCTGGATGGCTGTATTGATCTGGAGAGGTCTGTTGTGGCACATACACTCACTCCCAGAACAGAGGAGGAGACGAGGAGACATGAAGTGGGGAATCATTTCTCCCTACAGCTGTACAAGGAGCCTGGATACAAGAGCCTATACTTAACTCCAGTGTCTAGGCTGGTACTCTGGGTCCTTTATATCACAGGTGCAGTGGTAGAATGTAACCTGGAGCTGTGTGCATGTGTGATTGCTCACATGTTTGCTTACTCAGGCTGAAATAGTCATGTTAGAAGTATGTACAGACATAAAAAAACAAAAGGCAGAGCCAATGAAGGGCAACAGAACAGAGGCACTCTACACAGGGCATTTGAGTACTTGAGCGATGCTGCAGCATTATATTAATTCCCACCATTTTTTAAATACAGCGGGAACATCCTTACAAGCTAGTTAGATGCCATTAATGGAAATGTGTTTTGGGAATGCATTCCTTCTGTTCTCTCCATGTGTATGCATGTAGCATTTCATAAGAGGAGGTTCTTTACACTCACTGTAAATCAGGTCAAATGGCTGTTAGCACATCACATATACTGCTACCGCGAATGAAATGTCATTTTGCGGGTATGTCTCAAGGATTGAATGTGTGTGACTCTGGGCGTTTATGTGCGTAAGTGCATGAGTGTTTGAGGTCATATTTTTGTGCGCGCGCGTGTGTTTATGCATGCTTGCACACAAAAGGGGGTGCTGGTGATGAAGGGGTCGAGCAGGCGAGACCGGAGCGTTATCAAGCACATTTCCATCGCTCACAGAAGTGTAACAGAGTTTGTGAAACTCAGACAGGGTCTGGCGAAAGGTCAGACATTGTGCACTCTGACTTCAAACTACTGCTACGGTATATTGTCGAGACATACTTTTGTGAAGAATAACCAAATTGACTCTAAAACTCTGCTACTTCGTTGGACTGGCTAACCTGATGGTCCACTGGCTAAAATCAAATCTGCCTTGAACCCTTTGGTTTAGTCAAGCATGTCAAATGTCAAACATGTCTCTTTATATTTATCTTTTTATAGTTTTCTGCACTTAGGATACACCGTAGTGGAAAGAAACAATGCGCAGGGCATTATAGAAAATTTCTGAAAAATTCAAGATTAGAAAAGCAGCTTTTCATTCAGATGACGAATTAAGTATTTCAAAATTAATTCAAAATTCTAGATAATTATGTAATTTCTATTTTACATTAAAGTAGAGTTTTGTTTTTCCTTTTGTGTGCCTGTCTCTTTGCATAGCTCTCACCCATTCAGCCCCCCGAGCTGAAACAGGCCTGTATTGAGTGTCCTGTGACCACATTGACAGGCAGTATTAAAAGCCAGTAGGTGGTCTTTCACTGTCACTAGGCAGAAGCCCCTCGTCACAGCACATTAATTACACACTCTCACCAGCTCAAACGAGCCTCACCCGTCCATGCATGGAGATGGATTAAGAACAGAGTTAAGTGTGTGTTGTTTAAAATCCAGTAAATACTTCTGCTCTTGTTCTCATGTTGCTGCGGCTGACATTTTGTTAAGGAAATGAAATGACAATGGTAACAAAGGAAAGTGAGCAGTCACTATTTTAAAATGTGAAAATGAGTTGCATCAACCCCTTTTAACCTTGTGATGGTTCTCACTGAGTGGGCTGGAAAGAGTGTACAATCTGGTTGCATTTGCCATTTTTTATTAACTCCATAAATGCCAGTGTTGTGGCTGCTATGAGTGGAATTAAATGTCAGTGGGTTTTTATGTCAATCCATCTATGATGTGCACATGTGTATGCACGTGTATACCTGTACATGTACGTACACGTACAGTATGTGTGTATGTATGTCTATATATTGAGTGGCAGGTGGTTGCATGCAGATGTGCAAATGCATGTGTGTATGCATGGATTGACACGGGATCCAGGACCATCGCCTTTCTCCCTCTGACCTGACCCAGCCATGAACTCTGTTGCCCTTACAATCCATACGTATCATTTACCCAACGCCCTCCCTGTCGTCTCGCCTAATGCACGGAGGCGTGAAACACCTCGTAATGCTCAATCACAGCGGGGCACAGCATGCTAGGAGCCAACCAGAGTGACAGCACAGGGCCAGGGAGGGGGCCGGATGAGGGACGAAATACCACATCGCCCTCAGGGAGAGGAAGAGAGGGAGGTAGAGGAGGAGGGGGGAGAAGGGTGGAGGGATAGAATGGTTTGGAGGCTTGGGGGGGGGGATCTCCTCATTCACTGTGTTGGAAAACATCAAAATTGTGACTGTGACATGACTGCTAGAGTATCATCTCTTAAGTACTGGAGATGAGTGGTTAGACCTTTTGACAAACATAGCAAGAACTTTGCTTGGTCCTAACAGGCTCTTTTCTGTCACCTTTCACTTTGAACACTTTGAAAAAGAAAGATATCACAGACAACACCTGAATTGCATTCAGACAACACCATTCAGGTGTTGTCTGTGAAATCTTTCTTTTTTGTTGTCTGACATCTTCTCAGGCATAAAATACTGATTTGATCATGGGTGCTACATGCCGATCAAGATCATTCCCAGACTTCAAAAAATAATAATACAGGTCAGTAGCCACACCTATTATGCCTGATCAACTATATTGACACAAAAAATGAGTGATCACAGACAAAGTCTATCGAAACAGACAGCACCTCAAGGTTGTTATGTGCTCAACCATGTCTCAAAGTGTTCGAAAACATCAGCCCCCCCCTGACTTCACACTACAACATGAGATCAGACTTTTTAAATGTATCATGTTTGTATGTCAGGTTTGAAATTCTCAGTTTTTGCAGATCGTAAAAAGCGGCCTAGTGTTGATGTGAGGCCAACAATTTTTCAATTTACCTGGACTAATGAAAACACAACCTGGATGCTGAAGAAGTCTTGGGCGAGCATCTTGATGGTGAAGAGGACACAATCTTCCTGCATTGCGGGTGTAGTGCTGGGATTTGCAAGTTTAAAACATTAAAGAAAAGAGAAGAAAAGAAGGAGGAGGGAGGCAGAAAAAAAGATGGAGAGAGAGAGACGCAACAGACGGAAGTCACACTTGCAAAGTTGGAGGTGTGAAGGAAAAGACTTGTTCATGTTTAAAGGCAGCTTTTTGGACTGCTGTTTTAAAACCCATCAATGTGCTGCTTAACTCTTTCTTTTCTGAAGCAGCAGATCTGCTTTTTACGCTTTACCTACAAAATGTGGTGCACACATTGAAAAATACAACACAGTGTTGTGAATATGTCAATTAAAATGCTTTTACTTTGGAACTGTGTTAGTAGTCTATACGATAAATATTACTAAAACTCATCTGTAATATTAACTGCAAAAACATAAAACGTTACATTTTTATGGCCCAATTTTTTTCTTTATATTTTGGCAAATGTTAATCATGTGTATACACTGAACATGAGACACCTCAACCATCATTCGAGACACATTTTTCTGACTCACTGGCACCTTCTCTACTTGTAAAAACCTGCTAGCATCTGAAGAATTTTACACATACATACATAAGCCTCATAAAGTGTGAGACACTGATGTTGGCAGAGGGATCCATCTGATGCAATTGAGAATATAACTGCTTTTTGCTCAAAGTCAGCACAAAATTTTGTGAAAAATGAAACGTAAACAAAAGGAGAGATCAGCTTCCACCCTGGCAAAGCCTCCCTTGTCCTTGCCCGTGCCCTGTGGACTCATGCCCAGGACCTGGGCCTCTCCCAGGCCAAGCTGCCCAATGGTCCAGTTAATCATATGCAGCGCCACGAGGAAGCTTATGCTGGCCTATGCCAGTTTATGCCTCCATAACTGCAGGGTGTCGAGGCCAGAACCACAGTGAGAGGGGGCCTGACAGACTGGCTTGGCATCACAGGCCTTGGCTTGGATTTGAAGATGAGTGGACTCCTCAGAACCTGAGCTGGTACCCCCCCTGCCCCCTCCCTGTGTTTCTCCCAGTGTCCAGGTCCTGCTGTGGGGCCGCTGACCCCGCTGACTGTGTGGACAGAGACCCTGCTGACCAACACAAACACTGACATTACTGCCTCTCAGCGGGGAGACAAAAACTCTGAAGGGCAGTGTGTGGTTTTATGTGGGCCATGCGTGTGTACGCATGTCACTTCAAAAAGTAAAGGATGTAAAAATATCCACTGCCAGACCATGTTACCCCTTATACTCTGACTATTTGAATCCCTATTTTTGATTCAATTTATGGCCCGCCGTTTATTAGTATGCATGAACTTGACGTATCTTTAATATATTTGTTGTGTGTATATCGGTGGTGTGTGCAGTTTTAAACGAAATTAACAGCATGTATGCCAACCTTGCTAGCGGCTCTGTGAGACTGTACTTAGGCACAGCAGTGCTTTGAGCTAAATGCTCACAATGACAATGCTAACATGCAGGTATAACGTTTACCTTGTTCACCATCTTGGTTTAATGTGTTACGAGTACAGATGAGGCGAATGGGAATGCCATTAGTTTAGCAGGTATTTGGTCATAAATCAAGGTTTTGGACAAATTATAACCGGATGATGACCAAAGTTATTATAATTTATCCAGAGGGGGGCATGAATGTGTGTACAAAATGTCAGGGCAATCCATCATCATAGTTGTCGAGACATTTCAATCAGGACCAAAGTGCTGGTCCGAAGGACAGACAGACCGATAATGCCATCCCTGGAGCCACACTGGTAGCCTGGCTAAAAATGAACAAAAATCACAGTCTATATTAATCTATGCAATTAAAGGGGACCTTGATGTTTTCAAAGATCAGTTTTTGGGACTATGCCAAATCAAATTAACCACCCCTGCCCACTCACACACACTAACTACTTGTACACATGCTTTTAGTCCATCTGCAACAGTGTGTTTTCTAAACAGCTGAGTGACCTTGTGTGTCCGAGTGTGTGCCATCACAAAACACATTGGAGGTGTGAGTCTTTAAACGAGACACAAAGAAGTCTATCTGCCTATGACAAAGCTAGATTTACAGTTAAGAAGCACTTGTAAATTGTGTATATGTCCATGCATGATTAGCCTAAACACCAACGTTTCAAAGGTAGCCTATGAACATACATTAATGCATGCATGATGTGGTTTGAATAAAAGGTGTGGTGTAAATAAGTGATAGTAAATAAAAGCACGAGTGCATTTTATCTGTGTGTTCGTGTGTTTTGCATCAATGAGCCACAAAAGAGCAGCGTGGATTGACAGCGTAGTGGGGCTGGCCTCTGGCCGACTGTGACCTTTGACAAGTCTCTGTCACTTCTCACCTCTGCAAGACGAGTTCTGTCATAGCAACGCACACAACATCACATGCTCCTTTCCCCCATCCTACTGTCTCTTCGATTAAAAGCTTAATGGATGTTTTAGTCCTCTGCCACTTTGATGACAGCATGCTAATCTGCCACTGTTGGATCTCTGAGAAGCTGAAGGAAGGGTGGAGGAGGAGGAGGAGGAGGAGGAGGAGGAGGAGGAGGAGGAGATATCTTACAGGTTAGGAGGGGGCACTGACAATATAATCATGGTGAGACACTGCAGCGTGAGGATTATTTTTTTTCTGTTTTCACACGCAGCAGACCCAAAGGGGTGGTCCTGGTCAGGGCATCTAGCCGGAGAGCCTAGTCTCACCTCCCTGACATGGAAGCCACCCTGGCTGTCACTTTGCATCTCTGACGCCTAGAGAGGGAGACCATGACCAGGCTGACAGGGGCAGCGGAAGGTGAGGACCCAAAATGCTTGAGACACACTTGGCTCAGAGCCAAACTGTGCTTCTCCTTCGCTCCCCCCACCACCAATACCCCTCCCTTCCTCCTGACTCTTCAGTGTCTATGTGAACTTTTATACTTTATGATCTTTCTAACCTTTACATTTTGTGAATAAAATGTGAAAGGACCCGGAAGACCTATTACTTTCTCTCCTGAGAGCTAATCAGGGTTTGATCATGTCTGCTTTGGAAGGCAAATGCCACCAGTGATGAACATGATAAAATATTCTTCTACACAAACCTTTATTTAAATAAACTCACATATGCAGTGCACACTTTTAACTACATTGGATACAAACAGCCTCTCTTGCATGAGCAAAATATAGTTCAAATGCAGGTTTCAACCATCAGTAGCAATTAAAAAACCTGTTTTTGTTATGAGTGTCAATTCTGTGCAGTCAGTGTAGTTTTACTGACTAAATTAGTCAACATTTTTTAACTATGCTGTTTTCAAGATTTCAAGAACAGTTTCTACCCACATGCCGTCACTCTGATGAACAGTTAACACCAGGCACCAGTGACATTAACATCCACTGTATCTGTGCATTTCTCTCATGGATTATGTAAATAGTAATACTTTTAAACTTTTAAATATAGGTACGCTGTACAAACCAGAGATATACTGTGTATATCCATCTACCTCATGTACATAAGCTACCTGTTACATTAATCATATTTATCTCAGCATCATTTGCACCATTGCACTAACTGTCGTACTGCTGTGTATGTACATAGAGAGCAACGGAAAACCGGAGTCAAATTCCTTGTATGTGTACACATACCTGGCCAATAAAGCTGATTCTGATTCTGATTCTGATCAAAAGCTTCTGCTTCTCACAAAATCAGCTTATACATATATAACCATAAAACATATATATAAAAGTACATGTAAAATGAAATAAATAAATGTAAAAAAAATTTAAATATCAACAATATTTCCATTATTTCCTATTATCATTTTGAATAATTAATCAACACTCAAAAAAGGGCACGTCATGGAGTTCCCCCTGGCTAAGTGACGGTGTGTAGTACAAGTGTCCAACCCACAACAAAACCCTGTTTTCAGCATTAACAATTTACTTGAGTGGCAACACTTGACTTATCAGAAATCACATGAAAAAAACAAAAGCCTAGGTATGTCACGCTGCAGTAAGTAAAAAAAAAACACATAGAAACACTTGTGACTTTGGAGCAACCCCTCAGGACAGATGAGACACCGATGACTAATGTTTTGATACCGTGTGGGCATTGCAAAGCGAACAAGGGATTCCACATCTCTTGCAAAACAATCTGAACGCTGTAGGTGAATCACAAAACAGTTTCGGTGGTCTTTTTGGTTTGGATCAGATTTTGTTCTGACAAGACTGAACTGATCACGTTTTGGGGATTGTTAAACTAGAACAGTATGTACTGAAATAGAAAATGACACAAACCATTTGAAGCATTTGAACTTTATTGTTGCAACTCACATCAAATCTGAAGAAAATAACATAATTAGCACACACACATATTGAATTAGAAACCATCAGGTAGACAAAAGCTACAATAGAAATATTGAATTCAGTAATTGCATTGTGTTAAAGTTTGTTTGCCTTTCCTAGATGTAGGAATTTCCCCCCGAATGATTTCTCAATATTCATCCATAGATTTTACGTAAGTTAAATTTAAAAACTAAAAGTAATGAAGTTTACTCATCAAACTTCTCTTGTGAAAAGTGGTTTCCTGCATGCATGCGGCTCACTCATGTGTGAACAAAATTAATGGTATGAGAAAAAACGTGTGACTGACGTGTGACCGTTGCTGTTGCCTCTCAGGTCCTCACAGTAAGAGGCCTCTTGAGACATCAAAACTTAAAATAGAAATCAACACTGTGACACACTGTTACTGCAACATCATCAGTTGGTTCTGTTCAGTGCATTTCAGGCGAACAATATGAGATGAGGCCATTTAATGTGATGTGCTAAGATTTTCTGCATTATTTTCTCTCAAGCATTAGTTACCTTTCATGTCCCAGAACGATTTTTGATAACTCCCAGAGAACCAGCTCTAACTTGTTCATTTCAGTTGTGGTTTTATAAGTGAAGGCGGCTAGGCCAACGGTAATAGTGGCAGCATAGTAAGAACAAGAAAACCTGACTTGTTCCAGCCGCTCAAAAAGCTTCAAAAGAAATACGGTTGCATGGCATTTTTGGTCCATTAAGGCAGATGTTGTAGAAAAATGAGGTGTGATGGATTTTTCCCCATACATTTCTGGTTTAAAAATGAGTGAGTGAGCTCCTTATTAGAGCATTTCTTTTGGCACCGACAGCATCTATGATACCTGAAACATGCATTTTTCAATGACACACAATTAAAATTGCCATTCTGTGTGACATTGCTGTGGTATTCAGGGCCAAAATCAGAATCGAGAGCATTGTATTATGGGTAGGAGGATCGTTTCCCAGCCTCAGTGAGGTTTACCTACTATATATTTTCTCTTGATACATATTACTGGGCTCTTTGTTATTTGCATTCTGCCACGGTTAAAAAGAATATAGTTGCTCCAAGAGATAAATGTCTTCTGAATGGTAAAATGCAGAAATGCCGAAGGACACTGTTAATCATTTTAGCAAGACACAGCACTGTTGCAGCCGAATCTGGTGTGATGTTGCTGGTGTGCTTATTTACTGTAGTATGAATCTAAACTCAACAGCACAGTATGTTGCAAGCTTAGTTATTTTTAGACAATTTTTTTATTTTATGAAGTGATGCGATGTGAAAGCGAATTAACTGAGAACTGTGATCTTCCCCCAACAAGTCCTTGAAGTGACTAGACACGTCCTTTATAAGTACCAGCAATCTGTATCTGCACATTTGCAGGTTACACACACCCTTTTGACTGTTCCCAAAAAACTCATATGGGGTGTTTGCAAGCAAGACTAACTAAATATATGCTCATTTCTAGAGCCAATAGTTTGCATATTACCACTATGAATGGACAGAGTATTCAGAGTACAAATATCTTGGTATCTGGCTGGATCAAAAAGTTACATTTAAATTTCACATTGACAAACTTGGCATTGACAAAAAAATGTATATTTGTACAGAAACAGAGCTAATTTTCCAATGTTCAGTAGGAAGCGGATAATAGAGGCCGTTTTCTTTACTGTCTTGGACTGAGGTGATGTCATCTATAGACACGCCTCTGCCTCCACTCCGCTAGATTCAGTTTATCACTCAACCCTAAGATATATTACTGGTGACAGTTATTCTACTCATCATTGCATCTTGTATGAAAAGGCTGGGCGGGCATCTCTAACAGTAAGACGTCACAGGCATTGGTTTCTATTTATCTATAAATCTCTTATAGGCCACTTGCCACAAGACTTCCTTATTAAAGTGGTCCCAAAGTCATTATTTGACTCAATCTAGTGATTGGTTGAAGTTCGATGTCCCGCGTGCAAACACTACATTTGGGAAAACTGCTTTTTGGCTTTTGTGCTGCACACACTTGGAACATTAAATTCAACACATTTGTACCTATAGGGAATTTTAAAACCATGATTACAAACTACACCGCACTTGAATTGTTTTGAACTGTGTTCTGTTGCTGTCTGTTTGTTTGGTTTCTCGTTACTTATTTTTAGTGTGTATTAATTCTGTTTTGTACACTCAATGTTACTGAAAATGAGGGCGTGCCCTCAACGATTCCTCGGGTTTTAAATACAGGTTGAATGAACTGAATGTTTACTGTTGTGTCACCGCCATTTGTTCTAGTTAAGTTACATAGGTGGCACCTAAAAACATTTGCAAGATTTGCAGAGAAGGTTGAAAAGTTGTCTGGACACGAACTGTGATCTCCGGTGTAAGGCTGAATTCACACCAAATCAGGCATTGCGGCAATTAGCGCATGGTTGTACGGCAGCGTGGGAGTGTCACTATAAGGCCCATTTGAGTGACATGTGTGCTGATTATAGCACAAGTAGAAATACTAACCAGAAAGTCCCAGCTTGAAGAGCTATACAACGCCAAGCGACTGCGCAACGATAAACGTCTTTTTACTCCTTCTTGGCAGGGTTGCACTGCTCTGGAAAGGTCATCATGGTGGCAATCGGTCTCTATACCAACTTCACAGTTGCTCAGTTAACAGTGGAATGCTACAATGCTACATGGTAAACAAGGTTCTTCTTCCCGTGGGCATCTTCCGGTCTGATTGCCAGCTTGATTGGCCACCGCAGCGTGACACCGGGCTGCGTTTCTCCAAAGATGGATTCTTTGGAGAAATTAGTCATTTGAACAAATGACTAATGCTTTTGTTTTTTATGGTGAGGAAAAAAGCTTAAAACATACTTTATTATCAAACATCCAACATAGCCCAAAAAACCATAGAGATGCAGCACAGCCCTCCGCTGTCCGTCCATGCACCCACACCTTATCGCATTCATTCATACATCTGCACCCCTCCCTTTCTGATCCCATCATTCTGTGTTGCACTTGTGCCCCCTGCCTTCTTGTTGACCTCCTCGGTAGAGTGCTGTGAACCCACCACTGCCCCCTCCCTCTATCCACTCCTCCTCCTCCTCCTCCTCCTCCTCCTTCCCTTGTTCCAGCTCTTTCAGTGCGGCAGACTGCCGATCCCGCCTGGCCGCCCCTTGCCGTCTCACAGAAGTGCGAAAATAAGATGGCATTGGATCTATTAACACATTGAGCTGAGTGTTAGTGAGGGGGCCCCAGCCGAGACCACTCTCCCAAGGTCCACCGACAGCCATTCTGCCCCTGCTCTGGCCGGGGGCATGGTGGAAGGTTGTGGAGGGTGGGTGGTGGGGGTGTGTAGGCAATTAGAGATATCTGAGAGCCATAGGAGGGGGTAACGAAAGAGGTGGCAGTGGAGCTTGAGCATGCTGACACTTGTCCACTTGAAATTTCACCTGTTCATCAACACCACTCATGTCAATTGATGGACTGATTGGAGCAATGATCGATAGCTACATGTCAGGACTTGTGTGGTCGGACGAAAGAGAAGCTCCGCACTTACCGGCAATCCTGAAAAAGTGAATCTGGTGTTGTTAAAAGAAATAAAAAAAGAGTGCGATATTGTGATCTTTGTATTCATTTTAAGTCTGTTTTGCATCGGGGTGTGTCAGGGTGTTATTTGCATGCACGTCTTCAAAGGAGAGCGCGTGTCGTTCACATGCGCAGGTGTGTGTGTGCGTGTGTGCGTTCGCGCATGTGCAAAATCATCCCAAACAGTCAGCATATTTTCTATTCATGAAGGTAAAACATAAACTGCCACATAAACTGCCATTTCTCAGATAACCTTGTTCCAATGTTATGATGACTTTACATGTGCTCGCATCCACAGGATTTCACTCCTGAACTTGTTGGCACGTCGAGATGTAATGTGTGTCTCTCTCCGCGTGTCTCTACCTCGGTGCGATTACACGCCCACAGATCTACCAGCTCCATCACAACAGCAACAAAAAAAATAAATAAACCTCACAACTTTTTGTCACACTTCAATCACATAACATTAACCGACCGCATGTTAGGAATTAATAGACAGTGTTTGCTGCTATTAATTCAACTTTTCTTTTTTAGCAAATCATGAATGAATACGCTCGCACGCACAATTGGTAGACAAAGAAACAGCAGCGCAGTTTTCATACATGTTCATCCGAATGTCTTTTCTACAATTTACAGGATTACTATGTAAAATTATTGTCGATTCTGTTTCTCATCCTGGCAGTGGAAGCAAATTCCACCATCGCCCCTCTGCTGTACAGCACGTGGCCCTCCCTCAGAGGGGCTGGTTACCAAGCAGATTAGACAAGATATTTACAGGTGTGAAAAGATGCATTCTTCTAATACAGTGTGAAATTCTTCTGTTAAGTGTGCTCTTTCCAATAAGCCTGTTCACAATGGGATGAGAGTGAGGAAAAGAGAGGGAGAGAGAAAGAGAGAGGGAGAGAAAAAGGATCCAAGAAGCGAGTTGTCGTGTTTTTTGGCTCTGTATTTTACAAGGAGCTGAGGCGTAGCTGAGCGCAAGTCTTAAGAAAAAGTGATAAAATATACAGTGAGAAAAGCTTTCAAAGTGTCGAGAAATTAAAGCGGAGTGCAGCAGCAGGGCGGGGGGACGCGGGCGGGGGGTTGGTTGACGGGGGGTGGTGGTAGAGCAGCGTTCAAGATGACTGCAATCTGCTTATGTGACTCCAGAGAGGAGTTGTCCTCAGCGGCCTCAGACTTCTCCTGCGTTTGTGACATCATATCAGCTGGATGACAATTTGCAGGTTAATAAATGTTTCTGAGCAGACCACATGTGGTGCATCTGACACAATCTGCAACTTTTTTTTGGAGTAATGCTGGGAGGCTAAAGCAAGTCTTCCATGTTTGTCACCTTTGGGTGACCATGCATGCTCTACCTACTGAAATAAGGAAAGTAAAGAGGAGGAGCGGGCACTCAGTCAGTCCAAAATTCAGCAGAAGGGAAGAGGATGGGAGGTTGAAGGAGCAGGATTTGGGTAAAAGCAAAGGAGTTGGGGGAAGGGGGTGGAACGTGGGGCGTCGGAGTGTTGTGACCACACACCCTCACCCGTAGAGCGTGGCTTGGAGCCCAGAGAAGTAGGCCTGCCCGCCTCGCTATGGAGAGAGGGTCATTCTGTACAGGAGTCAGGAACAGCAGCGCGAGGATCAAAACGCTGCAGTGCCAACTCTCCACCCTGTGAAAAACAAACAAATTGTCCTAGCTGGTGAATTACTATGACTAGCATTTGCATGAATGAATCTGGAGGTAGCAAATGTAATGCAAGTGTAAAGTTGGTGAAAGATATTATTCATGACAAACACTGAAAAATATGTGTGGGAAAAGATCAATTATGTATATAATTATATAATTTTAGATTCAATTATGTTAAATCAATGACATTAAATATTGAAATTAACAGGGACAAAATAAGTGTGATATAAAAATGGTTGCCTTTTAAAAACAAAAAGAATATTTTCAGCACCTGCGTAATGCTTTCCTATTTTTTTTAAATCAAAAAACACCTTGTCCTCATCTCCATTCCTACCAACAACCGTGAGGTTTTACCAAAGAGCATGGTACACTAAAGCTTGTATAACCACGGTTTCTTTTGATGTCTCGCCTAAATAAAACTCTGGCTCCTCTTTTATCCATTCCTGCCAGTTGTATTAGCGGTTTTGTACGGCCGGCGGCCTCTCTCTCTGCAGCCCTCTCCCACCGTTTAAAAGCGGTGACACACGGCTTGGCCGAGCAATGGGGCAGAGAGACCCCCTAATTAATGGAGGCAATCTTGCAGCTTTCAACCAGCTTTAAATTTCTTTTAATGAAAGGATTAACGCAGTGCATTAAGATGTATTTAACCTCCAGCGCTAGCTCTGTTTCAATAAGTATTAAATAGGCCATTAAATGGAGTGGGGGGCTCAATTAAAGCAGACAAAGGCCAATGTGCTGAATGTGGAGTGAGGGGTGGTTCCAGGGAGCCGGGACAGGGTACGCCGTTCGCATTCAGCATCTGCCCAAACAGCTCATGGTGAGCTGGAAGAAAAAGGGAACTGACTTGATGCAGCCTGCAGATGTACAGACACAGATTGCTGAAGCCCATCCTGGACAATGAAGAATATATGGGTTCAGAGAAATACACATTAAAAAAAGAAAACATATAACCTTTATGCAGATAATTGTAACTTTTATTTTTTCTGTTTAAAACATAATTTGCTTCCTGCGTTCAGCCTGCATGGTAAGGTGACATTGTTTTTAAAGATGTATGTAGTCTACCCACATTGGAAACAGGTGCCAGAAATCTCAGAAATCTATTTTCTAAGTTGTTGATTTTACAAAACAATCAACCGCCACCATGTAAGCCGTGCCAGAGCCCCTGCTGAACAATGATGGTATTGTTCACTTGGAAAAGAAAACTGGCGTGGGCTGCTGCATTTATCAATTTTCCCTTTCTCTTTTCGCCCACTACTTGTTTGTCATGGCATGGCGAAGGCCCATTTTGGGCCCAGCAGGTTGTCCTGTGCGCATGGCATCACCTAAAATTAGTTCAAGTCAGCGGTGGCCTTTTTGCAGCTTTGCCACTGCGGATGTTTGCAGATCCAAAAAAACAGCTTTGTTTCACTCACTTTTCATGTTTGTGACAAGCCTTGTGTTCTCAGTTTTTTTTCTTCGTGGAAAAACATTGATTAAAACTAGTGCAAATTTCAAAATAAATACAGGATTTATTCGGTATCACAACATTTTCTTCAGTTGTAAATAAATCAAATATCAAAAGTCAACTACCATGTTCAATATATAAGTCGAAGAAAATACAAATTAGGAAATCGAGTCTATGGAACTGAATTTTTAAACTCAGTATGTTAAACATATCAGACATGACAGACTTCTTATGCACTTAAGCGTTAATTAGTTTTCAGATTCTCTACTCTCTCCCAGCTATCTTTCCATCATGAGTGTATTGAGAATGACGTGGCTCAGTAGTTAAATAAATTCCCTATCACATGTCATTAGCCCCCTCCTGCTGCAGGATGTGGTGAAACAGCTTTTCTCGGGTTGTCTTCCATTGAGATGATTAGCCTGAAACTACATTTCAAAAGTGTTTGTCAGGGCGCGTAGCATACTACAGTGAATCTGGGTAACGGATGGATTTGCTCATGGAAGAACAAGGTGAACATGGTGTGCCTTAAACGAGCACTATGAAACGGTGGCTCAAACCTTCAGTCCATATTACCGTACCCTTTAAAATCCCCAGCATTTATGGTAGCCTGCAGGCGCGCATTACGGTGCCCTGTCTGCTGCTAGAGAAAATGAGACTGACAACTAGCAGTGAGAGTGAATTACAAGGGTTATGGTTGAGCAAACATTGATCGGATAACTCCAAGTCACTTTAAATGTGCTGTTTGATAGCTCTTTTTATGCTAAACTCAGACGAAGCTTGTCAGCACCGAAGAAAATGAACTTGAAGAATAATTTCCATGCTTCTAAGCCAGTGGGATAAAATGTAAAGGCAAAATGCTCCTCCCCTTCAAATAAAACAGCTCAATAAGTGGACACACTAAAAAAACCTTAAAGAATTGCACTATACCTTCACTGATCATCACGCAGTCTAGCATCTTCCAAGCAGATGAAATGAAATGGCTGAATGATTGACTGACACATTCTGACAACAGTGGTGGTGATGAAACCCACAGAGTATACCGTAGCCTTAGACAATTATGGATTTGTGCCATTCGTACAGTGACTGAAATAACTGTCAAGTGACATGATAATCAGCTATGAGCAGCTGCTACTTGTTCGGCAAAAATAGGAGTTTATGAGATTAGTTAAAAAGATTTTGAACCAACCATATATGAACTAAAACCCCTGTTGTGCACAATTATTTCTGTGATCAGAGATGTAATTTACCTGCCTGTGATGCATCGATTGCCTTCTCTCTTTAATTTGTGAACTCAAGATAGCAGCGGCCTGGGGTGAGATTGTTGCCATGGAGAGGAGATGCTCAGTATTGTAACGAAAGCATCTATTATACTGTTACAAGATCCATTAATTGGTATCACTGAGCTTTTGTCTTTCTGGAAAAACATGCTGTTGTTCTGGGAATGCAGCGTCCGAGTAAAAGATAGAAGTACCATGGAATCAACTAAGCTACTGTACAATGAAAAACATTGTACACTCTGTGTAGCGGAGTGATGTGTTAACAGGTTTTTCCCCTTATTAGTATTATAATTATTTATTTTACTTTGTAAGTTGTTCTCAATGAGTCTGTGATGGATACAGCGATGTTCATGCATGTTGTGGCTGTAAATGTGATAGAACCTTTAATGACGACTAGAGAGCTCTAAAATATATACTGGATTGTACCCTCAATGCCTGACTAAAGCTTGCCTCAGACATGCTCTACAGGTCACTATGAAAAGTCACTCTTTGAATCAGATTTGTCCTGCCCACCTCTGCAACAATAGCCCAGGTGGAATGATGTATGAGGGGGTTTGGAAATGAAGAGCGTCACACATTTCTCCTCCATATGTCTTCCCACTTTAACTTCAGAAACCCCATGGGTAGACATCAGGGAATCATTGTTTATTGTATTGTATTGATCTGTTGTGGTTTGATTTCCAACCCTTTCCACCATTATTTCTTAGCTGTTGCCTGACACAGTGATTGAGGACCCTAGATCTATTATATAGCACTCTGTTGAAAGAGCACAACAACTTCATGTGAAAGAAAAGTGAAAACAGCATGTATAAAGGAATGTTAAATGATGGGCAAATCGTTCCTTATCCTTACACGTTTATTTCTGTAACCATGCCGACGAAGCTCCCCTGACCCCTGACTAACAAATTAACTTTAACCCAAACCACATCGTTTCCCTAACTTTAACAAAGTACTAACCTAAAACCCAAACAAAACATAATGACGTCACCCTGATGGTAGGGGCATTCAGAACTGCTCAGAAAATGGGTGAATGTGTCACTCTGGAAGCCACAGACAAATGACATATTTTATTTTTTAAATTCAAGGACATTAACGTTAGCTAACATTAGCAACCAAAAGCTAATGGTCATACCAGACCAAGTGAGCTTGAAGCAGCAAAACCCCTGCGTGAAGATTTTGTTATTTCATCTTTCTAAAGTTATATTAAACTTGCCTTAAAATTGCCATTAATTTAAATAAGAAAGATGGATGCATGGATACTACAGTTAATGGATTCAGGAGTATTTAAGTCATATCTATATAACATCTTTTTGTCTACACTTTTCAGGAACCATGAAAGAGCTTTAGGAGGGGTTTTCAGAAGCACTTCAGAAGGAGTATATTCAGGCTTTAATGGAGCTGGCTGGGAAAGTGCCAAGACTAGCAAATACCACTCCTGCTGTGTTCTTTGCACCCCGGTTGCAGCTCTCAGAGGTATTCCCAGCCTGTTGATCCTGTGAGGGGAAGAGAGAGGATGAAATGAGAGGAGAAGGACGAGAGAGAAAGCATATGAGACGGGAAGAGAGAGCGGATAAGAGAGAGAGGGGAGTTATGGAAGTGTAAAACAAACAGATGAGTGATGAGGTGAGACAAACCTTGTGTAATGCTGCCTGCCGTAGAATCACAGCTTCAGTCCTAAATTCTGATCTCCTAGCTCTTTCTTTCTCTCCTTCCTTGAGATATGTCATTAAGTCACATGATCAGGTATGGTGTAAAAAACAGAACAAGTGACTCAACCAACAGAGTGCCAACTGTGTGTGTGTGTAAGAAGGCTCTTCTTCAGGTCACACAGATGTTTTTATGCTGTTTGTGAGCATGTTTGAAATTGTTGTTATTCTCTTTAGTTTACAAGACCTTTTGGTTACACTTTGCAGCATAAAATGAGACTGAATTGTTTGTTATTGTAGGAGTTTGCAAGTGCAGCAAGGACGTGATCCCTAACCGGCTTCCCGCCAGCAAACACTGCCAATTGTGTCCTTTGGCATGCACGGCCAAGCCAGAGGTACTATGTACAATACAATAGATAGTATAAGTATTGTACATTGTAGATTTTCATGTATATTCTCCAAAGTGTCCCATTTAAAATGGGATGAAACAGAGGATTAAGTAACTCAGTGTGAAAGACTAAAAGAGGAATTGACATCCTCCTCTATAAAGTTCTGTGAACTCTGTCAAAGCTGCCTGGCTTCCCATTGTGTCACTGTGCTGAACTGCAACAAAGTTGAAATGGCCCAAGCCAAGACTGGAGGCCTCAGCTGTGGCTGAGTGGAGCCAACGCATGGTGAAGGCCTTTACTGGGGTGACGAGAGCAGGGAGCAGGGAGCCAGTGCATGTTAGCTAGCTAGAGCGTTTGGTAAAAGTGCAGACAGCTTGGGAGGTGCTAATGAATGCCGGGCATTGCTAACCGTACTGTACCCAGGCTCCGGGCGCAGCCTGGCAGCCTCCTGTCCCTCCTGCCCGTGCGAAATGTGAAAGATCAACCGGTTGGAGGGAGCAGACGGGAGCAAACACACACACACACTCGAGTGCACACACACACACTTGTTCAAGTGCACGTACACAAGCGTGCACATGTAGATAAGCACACGCATCACTATGCACACACACGTATAGACATACACTGATTCACACAGACAAAATCCATGCACACACAGACCCACAGACAAGCGCACCCACACTCCGGCACAGACACACTCAGGCCTGGCACACTATGGTATCACATCATGAGGGCTCCAGCCAGGCCAAGCCATGAGGCCTCAGCTGAGATGATTCAAGGCTCCCCGCTGGGTCCTCACTCAATCAGCCAGGTGGAGCTCCACACCAGAATGACAGCAGAACTCTAACACTCCACGCTACAGTCTCTAAATGTGGAAATGAATTTGTGCTAATCAAAGTAAGGGGTTGTATGAAGAATTTATATTTTGGAATTACAATTACAAGACAAATGTTTGTCGTTTGTAGTCATGAGACACAAATGATGTTTCATGAAAGATAATGTGGGAGAAAGTTCTTCTTCAACTAGTTACTTTACTTTGTCCTAAATACTTATAGATTATATTAATATGAACTTTCTATTAGTATTAGTATTATTTAACATGAAAAGTAAATCAGCACATGAATTTATAAAGGTTTTATAAATTAATTTGGTTGGGGTAGTAAAAGTAATAACTAAAAGCAGCTGAAGAGCAAATAGGAGTTCTACTTCTCCCCCAACCTGGATGATCTTAAATCTCCAAATATGGTTTAGCAGTGCTTAAGTTATAAATACATTCTGTATTTTAAAAAATAAATCTCAATTCTTTTTAATATTGACAGGATGTATATGACGTACAGTATATCTGCAGTGTATCTACCAGTAAGGCTTTCTGTAGATACGTTTTGTTCAGGTCTTAATACTGAAAAAAAGGAAGGAAAATAAAACCAGTGCCAAAGGAGAGGCTTCCCCGTTGATGCTTTAATCATGAAACCGCTTCAACATTCATTTAACTTTACTTTGATGACCAGGCGCCCAAAAATTAGCTTCTGAGATGATTATTATTTATCGGTTGATTATTATTATTATTATTATTAGTTGTTAATTATTTCTTTATCACATTTTATTTCCTGGGTCCAACATAATAGTTTTATGCTTACAGCCCTTTATATTTTTGAGAGACATACGTATATCACAATACAAAAATCAAAGATGGATTTAATCAAAGTTTAATCAAAAGCAGAATGATATTTTTTGTGAAATAAAACATCGGCACAGATCTGAATTCAGTATAAGTAGAATTAACCACATATCAACCACACTGAATATAGACATAATTTATGGTTGAGTCTGCATTTCATACATTTGAGCACCAGTTTATGCCTACATTTCATATAATTGCACCAGCGCTATTTCTTTACAAATCATAACCTCACATCTACTGTAGTGTAGACGTGTGTGACAGCAGTGGGGTTGTATGGCAGACTTTGCTTATTCTGTTGCGTTTAGTGTAACTATCAGAAGAGAGCAGTCCTAACCCATGAGAATTCAAAATAAATGGAACATTGTAGAAAAAGGTAAGTGATCTCGTGTCATACTCAATGTGTGACGAAATTTGATCCTAGCAGAGAAGTTGAAAATAAAAAGCCTGAAGAACTGCGTGTTAAGTAGTAGAAACATACCTCCTGTGGTGACCCAGCTCTAAAGGGGATCACTGTGAAAGCTGTGAACTCTCATCAGGAATACATCCTGATAATGGAGAGATCAGCAGCTCAAATTTGCAAGTACATGGTGAGCTTTTTTCCCCCCTGTTTTGACAACCTGGCAGGAAGGCTCTGCTCTATTCTACACATTGTCTCTGTGAATTACACCCAGCTGTATAAGATGAATCATATTTACCATTTTCCTAATGAATATTCATATTTGAATGTTTTGCATATAGCTTATCTAAATAGAAATGGATGGTTGAGGCTTTCAGAATCACAGTTATTATCCATGTCCTACCATCTGTAGTGTCCTTTCATATTATTACAAATGGATGGATTGATGATATTTAAAAAACGTTTTATTCAGTGTGAAAAGAAAAATGCACATAATCTAAGTGTACAAGCCGTGTAATGTATTATGTTAAATATATTACTGCATTATCAAGTTTTAATATTTAACTCCCACCTGACTTTTAAGTGTAATGCCTCTGATTTACTTCCTCAACTTTCTTATTCACAGTAACAGGCACTCGTGAGTAAGTTGAGTCTCATTAAATGCTCTTTGCAAGTTGTCTGGAGATGTATCTATTCATTAGCTTCAAAAGGGTGTCATGTGTATGAATTATGCTAACAGGATCTAATTAGCAGATGCAAATGAGGTTAGTCAAAATTGTACTGAAAAGACAGAAGAAAAGCTCCATGGGATAGTTGGAGCTCGACAGCTCACCAACCGCCCCCACGCTGGGCACCAAATGTGATGGTTCGCCCCTGCTGCTGCTCTATACAGGAGGGAGGACCGAACCATAAACACAGACGTGGGGAGGAAAGCTGTTCAGAGGTGCTCTTGTCAAAATCCGTACTGTGTTTTATTTCAAAAATGTGGTTCAGACATCACTAAAATTCTGACTCATATAATTAATATCGTGTCATTACTCTGGATGAAGGTCCACTCACACTGCTCTGCTAGGAGCCAAAAGTTAGCCCCCAACTCCCCACGCCTCCCTTCCTCCTGAACACAAACGCACACACACACACAGCAACACAGACATGCGTCCCCCTCCCTGTCCCACAAGAAACAAGTTACACAACCAGCTGATGGAACTCCAGAATCCGGTGTGAAGAGGACTCACTAATAGCAGCCGCCTACAAGCTCCTGCCATTCTGACATCAGTGGCCCCAGACTGTGGAGAAGCTGGCAGGACTCGGGGAGCATGCCTTCTGGCCTCGGCAGGGAGGAAGGCCAGCAGGCTGCAGCATAGCACACATACAGTTCACACAAACTTCATCCTGCAGTGGGAGTCGTGGCTAAGCTAGCTCACATGCACGCAGGGTTAGAGGGGGGAGGCAGCAACTAGTGACCCTGTTTATGGTAGGAATCAGAAAGCTACAACGAGCAGAAAGCGGATCGCTGTTGGCATGAGTCGGTTGATGCCTGCCTACTCTTGTGTTGAATCCAGTGTCATGTCGGCCCTGCCAAAAATGGCAGAATGTCACGACTGAGCAATGCGAACTGGGATGGGTTTCAGCTCAGGTTTTCCAAACTACAATATGCCAGGTTGACTTGAATAGTGTATCTGAGCTCATCAATCCATCTCCTCTTAGATAAAAAAAAAAAGTCAAGCTGAGAGATACTGTAGGTAGTTTGAGAAAGCTTGCATATATGAAAATATTGGTCGGTTTTATATACATTTTTGTGCTTGACATCCTACTTGACACTGTTTGAATTACTGTATCATTTGTCCATTTCTTATTCCAAGCAGTTTCAACATAGTGTGGTGTCCTGTGAAATGCTCTTCGATAGCATCTCTTACAGGGAGTTAAGAGAGCAGATATAGCTAGAGAAAATTGCACCTGAAGCTAGTGCAAAGATCTTTCAGCGCGACTGACACTTCTATAAAGCGAGAGGTCTTGTATTTAACATTATATTACTGTAACTACCAGACAACCAGCCACCACAAAAGTCACTGCACCTGCCACAAATTTACCTGTGACTGACAGATGAAATGTTGGTACCCCTAGAACCCCGCGAAATGTCAGTGTGCAAGCGTTGTCTAAATTGGAGGGTCCAAGAGTGCATCAAATAACACCAGAAGTTAATTTACTTACACCAAAATGCAATACAGGTCAGTTACGGCAAGAAAAAAATATATAAGAAGAAAAAAATGCAAACAGTAACTCGGTAACGCTAGTGCTGAACTCTGCCTACAGGCCCTTTTCACGGAAGACATTTTGACATGTCACAGGAGGAAAAGCACAAGCGTGAATGCTAAAAATAACGATGGCTGAATCCCATTTCAGGTGCTTCGGTTTTAGGGTCCTGGTATTGTGCATGCTGGCTCACTGTCACTCTGTCATGGCTCACCGGGACACTTAGATAGAACAGAGGCATCGTTAATGTCATTAGTAACACCTGTGATTTTCCTCCGATGACAGGTCAAAATGTCTGCTTTGAAAAAAGCCTATTGAGCAGTAGGGGGCAACGGTGAAATGCTAAATGATCATATTATGGAAAGTATCACTGCCATTTCTCACAGTATTAATGATACATGATTTATATGTCATATAAAACTGAAATGCTGTATAAAAATAGCTGCAAGCAAGATCACATCAGATTGGACTGGTTCTCTGTCTGACAGATGGGTGGATATTAAAGTAGGTTTCCATACAAAACAAATGCATGCATACCGCAAGAGATCAAGGCTCCGTATTACTCAAATCACAGAAGGTGGAGAGAGTTTGTGAGACCTTTTTCTTTCCACAGATAGTTGTCAGCTCTGACACTTGACCCCAGGTGCTCTAATAGCAGGGCGGCGGCCTTACTCATAATGTATAATATTTATTGCCTGACCCGTGTCTGAAATAGGCCTTCTACATGAATAGACTACTAGCACTACAATTTCAACATTACAATGCAATTCCCTCAAAGTGATTTTTACTTAGATTCATTAAAATCCACTTGAGAAAGTTAAACAGAAAACAGCTTTACGGTAGTGTGAGACCACCCACTCACATCCTCTGTAGCTCTGGGTGACTCACTGTCAACCACCGCTAACCACACAGGTGAAATACACCCGAGTCCTGTCCCCAGCAACTACATAGATCACTTCAAAAGCGAAATTTAAAATGTTAAAGGTCTTGGGTTCTACACTGATTTATCCTCCTTTCCTCCTTTCTCTGTGATGCAAAAAGTTTTATTTTAACTTTGAGATTCTTGTATTTGGGTTTATCGATGTATTGTTTAAAAAAGGCTGCGTACACCAGGCCTCAATGCATGTTCATGCAGCTGTAATTGTTCAATTCATGGAGAGCTTAGTGTTTCTGACATCAGACAACATTACAACGATTAACAAATCTATAGGCAACTAGCAAAACCATAAAGCCTAACAATGAACATAATTAATTGCAATTTCACAAGATGCGAAAACAAAGCAAATGCAGTTTTCTTCTTTGTTCATTCTGACTGCAGCAGATCCCCTGTCTTCACACCTCCCACATTGGTTTAATGTGTTGCATTGTCCCCCACACAGCTATTCACGTACACACACAGAGGCACACAGCAGAAACACATAGAGACCTACACACACACGCACACTCACCCATCTATAGGAAGACCACATCAGCCTGGGGCTCCCCTACTGTCTGCCTTTGCACTAAAGGTGTGATCGGTCGTTGGGCTGGTGAGGAGGTGGGGGACATTCTTCCAGGGGTGGAAGGTATTAGCCTGGTGTATCCTCCTCTGCCAAATCATATTTTGAATTGAAGGTTGGCCATCACTGGGGATCCCCACAATGCATCCATCAGAGCTGTGAAGGACAGTTACTGTCACTGTTTTCACCATGCGATCAAGTGATTCCCTGCACTGCCACGGGTTCATGTCTGGTTTAATACTTTGGTTGCATCATCCTCCCATCTTTTTGAATATTAATACTCTAAAACTAAGCAAAAATGCAGGGGAACTAATTCTGACTTCACTTACTATGTTAAAGGGATGGTTTGGGGGAACACATTTATTCGCTTTCTTGACAACAGTTAGAAGACAAGATTGGTATCGCTCTTGTGCTTGCACAGTAAATATTTAGCTGGAGGCAGCAGCCGATTAGCTTTGCTCAGCACAAGTGGAAACAGGGGGAAACAGCTAGCTCTGTCCAAAGGTAACAAAATCCGTCCACCAGCACTTCAAAAGCTCACTAATTGACACATTATATTTTGTTTGTGTAATCTGTACAAAAAAACCTAATTTTCAAAAAGAGAATTCACCATTTTATGTGGGATTATGTGCTGGACTACTTCTTGGCTGAGAGCAGTAACTTCCTGGTGTTTACACTGGTTGCCTGGCAACTGCTTTTGAGAAAGAAACAGTCCTGCGCATAACCCCAGCGAAGTTTAGTTTTTATACTTCGGTTTTTGTACGGATTAAACAAACTCCATATATCGCGTTAAATAGTGAGATTTAGGGGTGCTGGTGGACGGTTTTTGTTACCCATGAACAGAGCCAAGGCTAGCTGTTTCCCCTGTTTCCAGTCTTTATGCTAAGCTGTCTCATCTAACTATCGGCAATAAAACAAATATATGTATTTCCCACAATGTCAAACTATACCTCTAATACGGAGCTCAATATCAAATAAGATTGTAAGACATGGGACTTTAATGGCATTTTTAATTTCCATACATCTTTGTTAGCATCTGTTTTCTGTTGCCAAGGCACGCACCCTCTCTTTAACTGGTTCATGAGTAGAATCATCAAATATTTGTAAAACAAGTATATAACACTTTTTTCAATTTTAATCGTTTCGAGTTGATTACAGGTTAGTCAACTACTTCAGACACTGAAACATTATTGATTTCATACTGTGGGCATACACACATGAAAGACAGAACAGCTAAAAGTCTGAATTTTCTAGTGGCTTCAATAGCTCAACATACACCAGATTTTTTCAAATCAAGTCTGGGCCATTAATGCCGGTTTTGGGTCCAGCCTGTCTCGGCTGGTCCGTTCTATCAAGGTCTACAACCATCAGATGAACCTCGAAACAAGTGCTCCCCCGTCAGACAGAATGTTTGGTGCATGTGTCTAGACCTCCACCATATCTGACCCGCCAGCACAGAAGGACACACAAACACTCGACAGACGATCATAAGGAACAAATACAGGCAGGCTCTTTCCCTCCACCATGTGACTTGGATATGCATGCCCACTGCTGTTCGTAATTTCTTATCATTGACGCCCACCCCTCCACATCCACATATACACTTGTCAAATATGACACCTCTACCCACAAGGAAGAGACCAGGCCCTCTTCTAGAAAGCCTGACTAAATTGTCCCACAGAGTTTATTTGCAAACCACACATGAGTGGGCCTTCCCTTAAACGTAAACGACGCGTGTTTTGGTCCCGGTCCTCACAGAGGAAGCCCTTTTGCTTAGGCCTTTACATCTCTTCCCTGCTCTCCAGTCAGAGAAGGAGACCAAACCATGGACCACTTCCATGATATGTGGGAGTCCCTGCTGTTTCAGTGGCTGCCAGGAAAGCAGCCTCTTCCCTCTCCCTTCAGAGCGTTTGGCTCCATAACCACGGGAGCCCATCTGATGTGGTCCCCCCATCTGACTAGCAGCTCTCTTCCCCGGGCCCAGACGGCTGGAGGGACAGAGCAGACGAAAGGGGCCGCAGATTGTTGTAGACCATTTACATGTAAATACAGAGACCAGGCCTGGGTCTGGGTTCAATATTGAAGGTGTCCGCTGCACTGAGGTCCCTCTGTGTGTGCATATATGAGCGTGTGTGCATACACGCCGGCAAGCGTATATGATAGTGTGTGAGCATGCGCGTGCGCGTCTGTGTGTTTGCATGTATGTACATGGCATGATCCAGTACATCTAAATTATACAGCTGCCAAATTGCTGCAAATGTTTTAATACAAAAGCATTCTGTGGTCTCTAATTATATCTAATGGCTGCTGGATGCATTTCTCCAGAGCAAAAATAGGAGCCTTTTCAGTGAATAATTTGGCATTTTATCAACTAGTTTAATATCTAATTGCACAAAGCAATGAAAAGAAATAATAATATTGACTTAAATGTGTCCAGTTTTCATATAAATGGGGCCTTAAAGGGGATATAATGATGTTGTTTGTTTGACAGAAAGGGGCATCTGAGGGCCTTCTAGCACTGTGAATGTAGTCCCTACTCCCCAGAGGAGACTGAAGATGCCGAGGCAACATCCCTGTTTCACAGGGGGGGTCAACCTTAAACCATTAATCATGTCTACATAACCTCCCTCCCACTAGCATATGCCTCTGGCTGGTAGACAGTAAGTCAGTTAGGGCTTTCCTCTGTGTCGCTCTAGAAGCTTTCATACCAGGAGAGAGAAGTGTTAAAACTCTACATTCTCACTTCTGACTCACTGATTTAACCACATTGAGGCAGGAGCAGCAGCAGAATACTCCTGTGGTGTAAATCTGTTAGTGTTCCCTGTCCAAAAAAAAACACAAAAAAAAAAGGCAAGAGGAGAAAAAAATAAAGGGTCCTCCTGAAATGCAGTTTCTGAGTCAGGGTTAGCAATGTGATAAAAGCCCAGCTTGTTTGGCAGTAATAGTGCTATGGGAAAGGACAGAGAACCAGGGGTGATCTGGGTTGGGTTGCTGTGTCTTGGTGGCTGTGGCTGGTTGGTTGACGAGCTCAAGTGTGGGACGGTCTCCCCCTCCCCACCCCAGCTCACCCCAACTCTTCTCGGCCTAGAGAGTTTGCCTGTTAGAGAGGGCATGTTATCTTGGAGGCTTAATGCCGAGTCGATACAACTCCACCACCCTCCCTTACACCTCACGTTCCAGGGAACACATATATCCAGTCTACGGCGTCAAACTTTTAGCACCTGCTATTTTGCTTTGGTCCCTTATGTCAATTCCTCATGTGTTTCAGGAGGATGGGCTGGGAGAAGTGGGTCAACAAAGGTTGATGCTAAAATGGGGATTAGGGTGAGACTCGGGCCATCGGACTACCATCCACTTTTGGCGTCATCGGCTTCATGTTCGGTCCATAACTACACAGTGAGTGAAAGCAAAAGGATGAATGTGTCAAAATCAGTTCAGTGATCTGCTTACCCAATTCTGCAGTTTACTCCCTGCTGCAGGTATTTACTTTAGTTCGCTTTAAAAAAAATTAAAATAAAGCTCCAAGTATGAGAAGATTTAACAGAGATTATGATTTATTCCACGTTTTCTCAACAGCTGGAAAACATTACTAGACTTGGAAGTACCTGGAGATAATTTATTTGTGAGAAATGATAAAATGTCAGATGAGAAGAGCACAGATACCTGAAACTCACCTTGCTTCCATACTGTGTACCTGCTGCTTTTCCCACAGGCCCTGGGTGAGACTTTCTATAATGCAGTAATCCAAAAATCATGTTATCATGCCTTGGGGAATCAAATACAGTGAGGGCAGCTTCAATCCTATTTCCCCGAATGCAGTCAGCACACCTTATTTCTCTAAGATTTGTCTTAACACTGTGGATTACCATTGCCCCCTGAAAACCTGCACACCACAGAAGTATTGGGCTCACATATCCCCGGATACATTTCTGCAATAATCAACCGCTCCATCCATGGGCCAGACACACAAAACAAGCAAACAGACACACACACACATGCATGCATGCAGCAACATGCTGACATTGAGACTTATGACGCACAGTAACATCCCATGGTTTTATGCAATCTGGCTTATTTTAATGTATTTTGAATTCAAATGTGCTGCGTATATAGAGAGAATTCCCGCGGGTCTCACTCACTGACGGATGGGGAAGAGTCCCATTTCATGATTATTTGCTCTGCTGGAATGACATCTGAAATAGCCTACATGACATCAAACGGGAATATACTTTACATATTCGAATGTTCTTTGAGTATAAGTAAAAAAAAACAAATCCCATATGAAGCTCTTGTTATATACAAATACATTTTGACCTAGAGGGAAAACCCTGTGCTGTTTAAATCATGAAGAAAATGGTGGAGACAAGGAAATACGAAAAAGAGAAAGCAATTGATGAAAGCAATATGTACCCAAATGGAAATTCATGAAAGCTGTCACCTTCGTATCTTTGAAGACAGCAGCATGTCTGTAACATAAGCTTTCCTTGCGTAAAGACTAATGCTTTGATTAAATGTTAGCGATCCCCACACACTGGAAAATATACTGTGGGACATCTTTGATAAACTTGTGAAATAAATTCTTTCCAATAAAAATGTTCTTGAGGTTGATGATTTGCGGAGGAGCACAGCGCTGACATGGTGCACATTGCACTCGGTTCTTTTCCCAGCACCCCTCCCTCCAGGGGTCTCGGTGGCGAGGATCTCTAATGAGACTTGCGTTATTAATCCTTTCAATGGGCTACATGAATTCACTCCAGAGCAAAGGCTTCAGCAGCCACCTTGGCCCATAAAACCTGGAATGTATTCCTTTCATGTGCTCTGTTGATGATCTACTCTGACAACAATATGGTAAGACTTCCCTTCCCCTGTCGTGCGGGCCCTTGCCCGGGGCCAAAGAGGGTCATCTCAGACACACTTGGACTTTTATAGGTGGTCAAGAAACATGCTGACAGGTCACAAGTGGGAGCTCCTTTATGAGTAGAACCTAAACATCAACCTCATTTGGAATTAGTTTATTTATTGGTGGCCTATAAATCACATTTATTTTGTTTTCTTGTTTAAAAATGGCAACTGAGTCTGGAAAACCAACATACTTTAGACCACAGCCATTAAACCAACAGCATTACATTTGTTTTACCGAGATTTACTCTAAATGGGCCTGTAATCATCTGTGAAACATAGCTGTAAAGTAGAATGATCAGTTGTGAAATAATTCAGGGAAAATTTCACTTCACTTATATCTTAATGAGATTGTAAAGGATCACAGGAGGTGGCATGGAAGCCAAATGTTCCTCAGAAACAATACATCCCTTAAGATTATTTATCAGTAATTTGTTGATCATGCAAGGGCCCAATAAATACGAAAAGCTATATGGCAGGATTGCACTAATGAGGTGTTGACAGCTCAGGTGTGAAAAGCTCGACTTTGGTTCTAATACCAATGCAGCTGCCTTTGAACTACAGATTTAGCCTCCAACTATAGAATGACGGCCTGTAGCAACAAAGAGTCGAGAGAGCAGCGCCTCTGCTGTGTGTTTGTGTGCATTGGGGGGGGGGTTGGAGAAAAACAGACAGACAGATTGTATATTATGTTTAATTCTGCATAAAGATCAAAGGCCCCAAGATGATCCTCATAATGATCATTTGTAGTGCTTGTTAATTTTTGCCTTTTGCATACAACCGTATTCACTCAGAGCCTTTTGGGAATCATAGAAAATGGGCATTCACACCAGCAGTTCCTCCTGATTTTGCTAAAATGGAATTAATGACCTACAGTAACCCTATTTCCCAAAACCTAAAAGCTGCTCGGATTTCATCATTTTGCAAGTTTCCCCGAGGAAATGTGCGTTTGCTACAAAGATCAGACAGGAGGTGATTGTTGAAAATCAGGATTTGGTTACGCTGCGGATAGGTGAGATTCTCTGTTGAGAGACAGGTCAAAATAAATAATAGAACTGCTTTTGAGTCATTTAAAAAAATACTTATGTTTAATTGACAATTGTTTGGTGTTTCCATCTCTGTGCCGAAGTCTGGGAAGGGTCTCGGTCTTGATTGACAGATTGTGTGCTGTATGCATGTAGCCCTGGTCCCCCGATGGCCCAATAGCCAGCTTTACTGTCCCATTTATGACACGAGCCAATCTGCCTCCAGCCGAGATTCTCCCTCAGCTTTTCACAGATTTGTATCCCCATTTTCCCCAAATTCATCTCACCCCCCTACTCCCTCTCCAGCTTACTTTGAGACTGACACATGCACAAACTGCCCACACACAGGCAGAGGCAAACGCAAACACACACACACACACACACACACACACACAGGCACAAGCTGAGTTCACTGCATTTTGAAGATGATGTAAAGTGAGATACAAGTGGAATAAGCGAGAGTTAACTGCAGGCATGCAGCTCTCTTACAGTGTTAAGTTACTTGAATGTAACCAACGATGGGAAAGTTACCCAGGTATCACGATCAGTCACTAGAGAGCGCTGTCCCCGTGTCACTGCTGAGAAATCCCTTTATCATTAGGCCTGGGTACAGTATGAACGACGCTTGTTGTGCGACATGTTTCCATGATTATTTCTGGTTTCATGAAGTTTCGATTTCTCTCACTCGCTCTTTTAGTGTCTGTGTGTGTGTGTGTGTGTGTGTGTGTGTGTGTGTGTGTGCGCGTGTGAGACAGACATTGACTGTTCTAAATTACTTTATATTCAGTAAACGTGTTTTTTTCTTTTTTTTGCTTTTGAATTATTTCCCCAACAACTGTGCTTATGGTCCTTAAGTTTTTATTTGAGTCCCATCGTTCCTTCACCGGTACGCATGCAGCGCGTCCTTTCCCTCCGTTTGGGCATACCCTGCCAGGACTGCAGCCTGTACGGTGTTTGAATTTCAGGGGGTTGAGTCAAAGGAGATTTACCACCGTTTAAACACGGTAGTTCACCCCCTTTTAACCCCTTCGTTATTTCAAATGCTAAAAGAAAGAAAGGGAGGGGGGGCTTGTTCGCCTGCTTTCAGAAAGCTCGCCCCCATCAAGTAGCCAATCCATATGAAATTGCATTCACATATTCAAAGTCTACTGAGCCTAATTTGAACGGTTTCATATTTTATTATGAGGCAAATTAAATCAGGGAATCGATCTAATTTGTCCTAATTATAGTTTTTTCCTAATATTTAATAAGCTACTTTTAATGTAGCCTCAGTAATGCAGTCATTGATAAGGCACGTTTTTTGTTGCGTGTCAATTAGTGAACAATGTAACAATAATTCAAAGGTTGGACTTTAATAAACCCCCACAAAGAAAATCCGACAGTAGGGTGGTGGTGGTGGTGGTGGTGGGGGGGGCATATGCATTTATATTTTTGTTTTTAGTTTCTGAAGGAGATACAAAGCAAACAAACATGGAGGAAAACGGGAGAAAAAGCTTCCCTTTAAAAGAATAAAGGTCCACTGACTTTTTTCTTTTTCTTTTTTTTTTTTTTTTTTTTTTTTGATAAAAATTAGAATTGGAAAAAAAAAAAAAAAAAAATAAAAAAGCTTTTCTTTTTTATT
>CM022477.1:9366494-9422219 GCA_011952105.1 Coreoperca whiteheadi
AAAAAAAAAAAAAAAATGAAATAAAAAAGCGTGTCTTTTTAATTCCGGATCTACCTTTTCCGGGAGTTGTGACTGCCGATAGTTATATTAGTGCAAAGACCGAAAACCTGGAAACGAGGGAGGCGACGGAGGCCAATTATAGGAAATAAGGAGCACGTGTGATTTGTCTTTCGACGTGCCGGAGTGTTTGCCGCGGGAGAGAGACCCTCGGTGTTTGCTGTCAGTCGAGGTGAAAACTTCTTGGGAGTGATTGGCAGTAATCTGGAAAGCCATGCACGAAATGTGCGTTTTGCCGTTGCGCTGCAGCCTGCGCGGTGACTGGAAGCCGAGGCCGAGCGTTTAGAGGTGAGTGTAGGGATGCGGGGCTGGCGAAGGGCGACTCATTTGGCCGTTTTGCTTCTTTTTTTTTTTTTTTTTGGAGCTAAAATGTGAACCAATTCTGCTTGTCGCTTTAGCCTCTCGGGGATGATCATTCTCTCATATTTACAACAGACATTATTATTATTATATGAATTATATTCTGCCTCTATGAATTATTATTTGCACTTGTGATTTATTGTAAAATGATATTCATTTTAGGGTCTGTGAAGCGTGTAGAGATTGGCACTTCGGTTAAGTGTATGGCCGAGATATAAGAGTAAAAATAATCTCAACGGCAGCCTTGACAAATGTCCTCTTGATATTATTTCTACCAGACGCTTTCTAATTGAATTAGAGCAGTGCGACCATTGGCTATGGAGAGGGCTGGTGCCCCCGCATGCTCCTCCCCTATCGCTTACAATCAGTAGGGTGTGTGGAGAACTACATCTTATAAGAGCCGCTGAACATCCCATGTCCAACCCATAATCCGATCTAAAGATCCGTAGGTGAGGAGAAGGTTCAACCCTCCTTCCATCAGTCGCAGCGGAGGGAGGCGTGCAGAGGCAGAAGCAACCTGGGCGCCGGTGGTTGTGTCGCCTCCTTGGCCGAGATTCGCTCTCTGGACTCGTGAAACCAGTCCTATTTATTGCAAGATCTAAACAATGCAGTTAGAGAACATCCTTCCCAGCGCTAGCATTAATTTACCCAAGACCTTTTACAATCTTTCCTCGTCCGACAGTGCCAACAACAGCCCGAGGCCATCATCGCAGCTCGAATATCAGGAAGTCGACCGGACGGAAACAGAGTCTAGCAGCGCACCTAAGAAATATCTGAGCGGGGTGGGAAACGGGATGCTGGGTGAGGGAGAGGGGGACACTTTCACTAAAACCGGGCCCGATGGGAGGAAAGGCTCCCCGGTGCTCGGTGAGGACGAGTTGACAAGCGGTCGGCGTTACAACATAGACGAACTTGGCTCTGAGAGATACTTCATCTCTTCGTCCCAGGCGAGTTCCGACATGGCAAGCCCCTGTTCCCTCTTCCCCTATGCAGGACAGACCGGGTCGGTGTACACCGGGTCCAGCAGCTCCAGGTACCCGGCGTCCCTTCATTACGGATCCGTGCTGCCGCCAACAGGCTTCTCCTCGTCGTCCGTGTGCACCGGCCGGAGCCAGTTTAGCAGCGGAGGGTACCAGTTCAGCCAGGGTCCGGGCTGTTTGTACCCCTCTTATCCCGGGACGGGGACGGGTATTGGCTCCATGTCTCTGCCGGGGTCTGTCGCCGGAGCCAGAGCGCAGGTCTACCTGTGCAACCGGCCTCTGTGGCTGAAATTCCACCGGCACCAGACCGAGATGATCATCACCAAACAGGGCAGGTAAGCAGATGCGCTGCCGGTGGCTTTACAGGCCCAACCATCTAAACCTACGACAGTCAAGTGCACAATATGAAATTCGTTTTTATATTTTCAATTGGCCCGTTTAGTCTTCATATTTCACGACACGGGCCATTTTTACCACCTTTTGATGCACGAGCAACTTTTCACGCACACGCTCCTTTACGCGTTAATTAAAATCGGGTTTAAAGCTTTAAATTCCAAGTTTTCGTTTCTGGTAAGTACACAGTTGCACACCAGGCTTCACGTGACACCGATTGAAGACAGTGATTAAAATGCACATGTATTTCAAAGTTTAATATCGGTGAAGCATTCTGCCAAATGCAACACGTGAAGACATTCAGTGCCAACGCTCTCGTTTAAAGGTTTCGCCTGTTTTATGAGTACAACTGTTTAATCATTTCTGTTTTTCCCTTTTCCAGACGGATGTTCCCATTCCTCAGTTTCAACATCACTGGACTCAACCTCACGGCCCATTACAATGTCTTTGTAGAAGTTGTTTTGGCTGACCCGAATCACTGGCGCTTTCAGGGAGGAAAATGGGTCACTTGTGGAAAAGCAGACAATAACATGCAAGGTACGTTAGAGCTTTAACTAAACCTGGCTCTGGCAAATTTGTATTTAATGTTTTATTTTTATTTTTTTTAAAATGCCTGCAAAATGCATCGAACAAATTAATAAAACGCACTTGGAAATGCTGCATTGCTGAATCATTTCTAAATGGATATGAAAGGTGTTAAGACCCAGATTGTTTTGGAAAATAAAGATTTTACTCTTAAAATTTTAGCAAAATGTTTTGACAGGTTACGATTGACAGGTGTTTTTCAATGCAATAATTTAGGATCTTCAGTACAATATATATATATATATATATATATATATATATTTGAAGCTCTGAGAACCATCTACAGTGTGAAATTCTTGCTGAAATATACCTTTTATAAATAACTGGCACTCTAAAGAGTTGTACATTTGATAATTTAATGGTATGAGAAAATAATTTGAAGAAAAATAAGCATTTTCAGCTTCTGTTAAAACAAAACATTATCATTTTATTCCAGTAAATTCCATTAGCCCTTCTCTAATCTATTAGTTTTAATAAAGAACAATCTAAAAAAGAATTAATCCGTTATGTATATTAATTACATTTTAAAATAACATGATCAGATGCATAATCAGCATTATCATGTCGAAAAGCAGAAAATGGTCTGTTATATTTAGACAACATGGTTTGCACAGACACAGGCTCTCTACTTTACTTTTCAATTTTTTCATATTACGTACTGTTATTTCAATTTTAGGTAACAAAATGTACGTTCATCCTGAATCCCCAAACACTGGTGCTCACTGGATGAGGCAAGAAATCTCTTTTGGCAAGTTGAAGCTGACCAACAATAAAGGGGCCAACAACAACAACACACAGGTTAGATATGGATTTCTGACATGCTTGAGATCACTATTGTCAATATTCAGTATTGTTCCTAATTTTATTTACTGAGAATAAATATTTGGATGATATAACTTTCAAGCGTTATTGCCACGTTTAAAGATATTTAATAACAAATACCCATTTTAGTTTTGATACAGAATGCAAAAACATTGATGTCGCTTGTTTTTGCAATCTGCAGCATTGCAATTATCACACATTTCTCCTTTGCAGATGATCGTCTTGCAGTCGCTTCATAAATACCAACCGCGACTGCACATTGTGGAGGTGACAGAGGACGGGGTGGAGGACATGAGCAACGAGGCCAGAACTCAAACGTTCACCTTCCCAGAGAACCAGTTTATAGCCGTCACTGCTTACCAGAACACAGATGTAAGCATTTTTCAGTTGGATTTAGAATTGTATTTACACATGGGGCACCCCGGTAGCTCGCCTGGTAGAGCGCGTACCCTGTTCCATTAAGGCTGAGTCCTTACTGCAGCGGCCCGGGTTGGATTCCAACCCCAGGCCCTTTGCTGCATGTCATCCTCTCTCTCTCCCACCTTTCTTGTCTATCTCCGGAGCGGTCACTATACAATAAAGGCAAAAATGACCCCAAAAAAAATTATATTATAAAATTATACATACAACAAATTATTATTTTGTGATCTTATCTTGCATTGCATGTATTAAAAAATATAATTCTTTGTTCTTGCTCTTTAGTGCCGGTGCTTGCCTTAAGATGCACATTATTTATGCAGGATTCCAATTTTTTTCTTTCAGATCACACAGCTGAAGATAGATCACAACCCATTTGCAAAAGGCTTCCGGGACAACTATGACTCGTACGTGTCTTGCACTTCAAACAGTGTGGTTGATCTGTTTTTGATGCATGTCTTTGACCCTGAATTTCGTCCTACAACTCATTATTTATTTCTTTTTATGTGTGTTCATTTGTTGAACAGGATGTACACAGCTCCAGAGAGTGACAGGTTGACCCCGTCCCCTACAGACTCCCCTCGCTCCACCCAGATTGTGCCCGGGGCCCGCTATGCCATGCAGCCTTTCTTTCAGGACCAGTTTGTCAACAACCTGCCTCAGAACCGCTTCTACACCAGTGAGCGGGCTGTTCCCCAAACCAACAGCCTTCTCTCCCCACAGAGTGAGGACGTCAGCGCCGCTGCCTCTGCCCAGCGCTGGTTCGTCCCCCCAGTCCAACAGCCGGGCTCCAACAAGCTGGATCTGTCGTATGAGAATGACTATTCCACCAGTAGCCTGCTGTCCTACGGCATCAAGCCCCTTTCCCTGCAGACGTCCCACGCCCTCAGCTACTATCCAGACTCGGCCTTCGCCTCCATGGCTGCGGGCTGGGGCACCAGAAGCTCTTACCAGCGCAAGATGACCACGGGCCTGCCCTGGTCCCCTCGTCCAAGCCCCCCAGCCTTCCCGGAGGACCAGCTGGGGGTTTCTAAAGACAAGCTGCCCGAGGAGAGCGCGCCGCCTGCCTCATCCTGGATCGAGACGTCCCACTCACTGAAATCGGTGGACTCTAGTGATTCTGGTGTGTACTCTGTGGTGTGCAAGAGGCGCAGAATGTCCCCTGGGGGCTCAAGCACAGAGAACTCCCCAACCATCAAGTGTGAGGACTTGACTACGGAGGAGTACAACAAGGACAACCCAAAAGGCATGGGTTATTATGCATTCTACACAAGCCCCTAAGACTGTATTTATTGAAACTAAATAGAATTGTTTGGTTTATTATTGAGTGCTCTCCATTCCTTGTTAATGTCTTTTTTCTCTTTTCTCTAAAGGTGCCAAAGCTTAGTGTTCCCCCAAGCAAGCTGCACAAGGTTATTTTCCCAGGCCAGCCCCTCTCACATACCTGAGCAGAAACATGCATAGTGATTGTTGTTTTTGAAAAAGCATGTCCCTTTTTTTTATTAATTTCTTTTTAAAACTTTTTTTTTTTTTTACAAATGTGAATTTTTTAAATTCCCCCCCCCCCCCGCGTATTTAAGTCATTTTCGTTGTACAGTATTCGTGCACTTTAGAATGTGATGTATCTTGTACAAATTGTCTTCATGGAGGTGTTATTAAATGGATAATAAAACTGCTTTTCACAAAGCATTGTCCAAATGTCTTTCTGAGTATGTTTTATTAATATATTATCATGTGACATTAAGACAGGCCAGTGACAGTTCTTAAGATAATCTTTGATCAGCTGTAAATAAAAATCTATACATGCATTTAAAACCTACAAGAGCTGCTGCAGGAACTGAAATAATTGGGATATGATACATTTTCAGTTTTGTTTTGCAGTGAATGTGTATGATTAGGGGGGCCTGTAGCCCTACTGTATTGTATGGCTTGTTATAAAGGCCATGAATTTGGGCCTCTAAAATAGAGCGGTTGCTGCCAACAAGTGGACATGTCAACAAGTAGTATTAAGTATAAAATCGGCCCTGCATCTGAACAATACAATGCTTTCAAACGTGTGGGATGGCAATAAAAAAAAAAAGCCAATCGCATTTATTTTGTATTAATTCTACACAACATTTAACAAAACAAGGTATTATGCTTGACATTTCTCCAGTAACCAATGTAAACGGCTAATGCAAATAGGTAGTTCTGCTGCTTTAAATCCATCGTCCTTCTCCACTAATAAAACATATTCTGTCATTTTTGTTTTCTTATGCAAACACTTATAATCAGGTATCATAAATACAAATAATCATAAGCATAGTAAATGACAGAAAAAGGTGAGGGAATGGGATGGCATACAGTGTGCAAGCCCATTTCAGTTTTAAGGTCATACTCAGGAAGAACTAAGATCGTTTTATTTTATCGTTGAGGTTTAAATTGGTGAAGGATAAAAGATGGGTGTACTCGATAGATAGAGATGCACTGTATCCCAAGACCTACAGTATATATGACGAATGTTTGTGTTAATTTAAAATTCACATACTTCAGTTAAGTTGAACAGATGTGAATATACTGAGGTTGAGCTTGTTTGTTTTATAAGTGGGGTAGATGTGTGTCGCCATAGCATGTTTTTTTTGTTGTTTTCCTATGATGTAGATTTTATATATCGGGAAATCTAAATACATTTTTAAAAAGATAGTTTTGTCATGTTTTCTTGCTCCTGAAAATGTAAAGCAGAAATTCTCAGAGCCCGTAGTGTTTATGCACAAAAGAGCTGAGCAATCCTTTTCAAGCTACTAATAAGTGTTACAAGGTAACACCACAGATCACAATTGAAGTTAGCGAAGTGGGATTTAAATATGAGATTTACATGTCTTACATGACATGACTCACAACATAGACCCAATTAGGTGAAAGGCACACAAAAGCACATAGTCCTAGTATTCCTTCTGTTGTTGCCATGGTGTTTTCACACATTTTATCATTTACCTAAGTAATGCAACTGCGAGGCATGTGTACTTAGAAAATATGAAAACAGGCTAAATGAAAAAGGGTCCATCAACCATCCAACTAAGGGCAATGTACAGCTCAACACCTCTATTTATACTGTATAGCTATGGTCTTTCCAAAAGTGGATTAGTGGAGATAAAATCCATGAAAAGAGAAGTCATAATATTCACACAGACACTTGGCTCGTGTTCGCAGCACCTGTTTTTCCTCAGTGAAAATACTTCAAATCCTCCCCCATAAGGACCCCAATTTGAATTGATTTACATACTCAAATTCTAATTAATTCTGTTGTCAGACTCCTTGACAAAGTGAGGAGTCTGACTAACTCCAATTAACACCTCCTAACAAGGTAGAGTGCTTGATTGCCCTGGCCTCTCAGGAAAGCTGTAAGAAAAAGGCTCTTGGGGGGGTTCATGCCAGGAGAATCAAAATGTTTGCACTTGTGCATGTCAGCAAATTGTATTTCAAAGCATCTGATGATGTTTTTCTTCCCCTTTTCGTGTTGTCTTGACCTCTGCTCATCAGTGGTTATGAGTTGGCGAATAGGTGTCAAGACTATGACTGGACGCCTATTGAAACTACAGGAACTACAAAAGAGAGTTGCAGAGATGTGATAGTAATTGATACACTCACTGAGTGAAAAACAATGAGAAGTTTACCCACCCATAACTTACAACCCATAGCAGACCTAGTGGAAATAGCAATTTCGTTTGTATTTCTCTCAGCCAGAATACCCAAAATGACTTTGAGTCCTGTTATGTCAACAATATGTGGTGCTTTTTATTGACCTATGAATTTTTTGGGGGGGTAATTGTATTACCTATTTCACACCAATCATGGGAAATACTGCAGTTTAACTTCCAATAAACATATGATTGCTGGAATTTGTCTTTCCACACGGAACTCCAGTACACACACAAACAAAACGGAGCAGATACACATGCCTCAAGGGTGCAACCGCTGTCACCAACAGTGCATCATTCTGTTTAAATTCCCTGTCAAAGGCATGTTGCCATTGATATTGGGCACTGCAGATGTAACCTCTGCCATCCTCCGACTGTAATAAAACCTCCTGTCAATGACGTAACATACACACAACAGCATGCCATACATACACAGTAACAAACACATCTATCTTGTATTTAAAGTACAAATATCGCCCGCAGTCTCCACTGCAGCTGTGTATGCAACCTCTCATCATTTATTTGACGGATATTCCACAACTTAATAACAGGTGATTCTTGGGAGCTCCTGACACCTCCAAAAACCCAAAGATTGTGTCTTTCTCAACCATTCATGCACGAGGTACAGTAATCAATAGACACCTCTACAGCATGCTTTCACAAATTCAGACCATGTTGATTTAAAGGAGAAATGCGCACTGGGATAGGACCTGAAGAATTGACTACTGTTGTTAACATTGCTAGTTACAATATCAGCAATTGACTGAGTTTTGTGGTAGTGTCAGTAATACAAAGCCTAGAAGGACCAACCAGTGGTTTCTAGAATTTATAGCCTATTAGTAAAACTTAAATTCTCGTTTCATGTTTGTGAACAGTCGCGTGTCTGTGCCCTTCCCCCAGGCCGTCCGTTGGTGACCATGTTGAGAGTTCATGTATGAAAGGCCAAGGAAGCTACGGAGACATTGTACCCAAGGAGGGCTGACATCTACACACAGATGAAGGCCTGAGGCTGTTTCCTCACCTTCAGTCACACACTATTACTGCTCTCACTGACTAAATGCAGCCACAGGCAGACGTGTGTCTGGGTCAAGATTTTTTAGACGCCTCTTTTAAAAAGTAACCTACAGACAAGCAAGACTGAGACAGTGGCGATTATGTTTCCTTTTCACACTATATTTCCCCCTTTTGATGTGTTGATAATGTCACCTCTGTTAAATGATTATCAAGCCAGTTAGAATTACTGTATAAATGTTCCTCAGGGACGGTATGAGTCTCATATGGCCACTCTGTTGTTTTGTGATGTGTTCACTCATGATTTAAATATCTTGAGGCTAATTTCATTAGTCAACACAAGTCAGATCCAGTCTTTATAATTGTATCTGAAATGATGGACACATTTTCTGATGACTGCATGCACACCCAGGCCCACACCAAAGCCAAGAACCAGGTCCAGTGTACTATATTATATCGTCCCACCCTTCGGGATATCTATTTAGCCCAACACAACAATACATGTAGATACCTTCTGGCACCAGTGCATGTCATGCAATATTCAGTTTTATATACGTATATAATGAGCATATGTTCTTTTTATTATTAAGTGGAGGTCATGGGCACTGACAGCCCTAATGATGCTGACAAAGGCTCTCCTTTTAGCTCGCCCCAGGTGTCTATGTACGCAACACAATGCTTTATTTAGTCTCACTACCTCCTTTGGACCTGGTTAATCAGCAGTTAAAGGGAGGGTGGGCTGACTACAGTACGGGTGTAATGCTCACAGGTCTGTTGGAGTGAGACCCTGGTGTGAGATGAGTCTCAAGTTAGCAGGGCCACAACTGTTTGGAGAAGGGCGTTGAGTGTTGGCAGAAAGCACGGATGTGAGATGAACCGGAGGCTTGAAGGGCCTTGTGTCGGTGCCCTCAGACGGTGTGTGCAGCGCGCAGGCAAGGCCCTTACTCACTGGTGCATGGATAATACTGGAGAGAGTATCCCGCGGCTAAGCTGCACTTAACAGCACATTGATTTCAAACCCCTGTGTTTCCTCTGGAGGGCAGTGGGACGCACCTCAACAGGCCTCAACCCCTTCTTTCCCTCCTTCCCACCTTCCCCTTCTGACCACCACCATTTACCATCTCCCTAACCTACCCCTCCCACCATCTACCCATCCCTGAGTCGATTTGGTTACACCATGCTGGTCACTGGCCTCTACTCCCCCCTCCTCTGAGAGTCCCAGAGGAGTTGAACAGGATTCAGGGGCACTAAGGCTCCCGCAAAACCCTGGCCTTGAGAGCAATGTTTTGGGTAGGGCATGCAAAGGCAGCCATGTGGAAAAGATCTGTGGTCAAAATCAATGCATTGGCACTTTGATGGAGCGCTCCAACAGATTTGGGAATTTCACTTTCTCTTCTGGCACCATCAGAAGGCCTCGCCACTGGAGAAAAAACACCATCCACTAAACCTTCTGGGTTTGGTGGAGAGGGACTCGTAATTTCAACAGCTTTTGGGACAAAACATGACACAGTCAATATTCATTTGGTGGCTTGCGGCAAACATGTTACACTCTCCAATCTGTCACCTTTTGCTGCTCAAAGCTAAAAGAAAAATATCTGCGTAACCTTTGCAGTGATTCAAGTTCTGTCACTATGGCGTTTACTACTGGACATTACATTTGACATTAAGAGACAAGGGTTATAATTCTTCCAGTACAGTAAGTTCAGTACAACTGTACTCTTCTTTCTGAATTTTTCCTCTCTAAAACTTTCTTTCTCATCATCACCACACCTTGCAAGCTGTATCTCTTTACATGAGTTCCAGCACAGGTGGATGCCAGTGTGGTGCTTCTTCCACTTGTCTAACTTCTGACTCATCTCCCAGCTGTATTATGCGGATGCATGTTTCAGGAGCTGTACACAGCATTCTTTTTTGTGCGATAATGGGCTCTCAGCATCTTTAAGACTCAGGGTACAATTAAGAGGTGATAGTTTGATCTCCCACCTCACAGTTCTATTTCTGAGCTGCCGCGTGATTATGCCGGAGGTTGATGAGCGAGTGAGGAATGGGCTCTATTTAAAGGAACACATGAACTCTTCTGAAATAACAGACTACTTTTGCTGTTTGCACCTGTCTGCAATTATGGCAGAAGTTAACTTTCTATTTTTCAGAGTCTGTGCTAAACCCCATAGGTCTGGAAGAAAGGCTGTCCTACAATTGCTTCCTGGGCTAGGTCATTAAAGGTAATTGCAAAGGCCAAGAGTAGTCCATCATGTATGCACACCAACTTGACCTACCATATTTTACACCGAGGCTCAAAGTGCTTTCTTCCATCTAAAGCTTTGTTTGTGATCCATCAAGCATTTCTTTGATGGTTTAAAATGTCAGTTAAGTGTCTAGGCTATTGCAGCCGATTTCACTTAACCAATTATGTAGCTTAAATGACCAGAAATAAAAGAGAACTTAAGTAATACCTTGAATATAGTCATCATCTTGCAGCAACCTGCTGTCTTACATGACCAGAGAGAAATGGTTGATACAGCATTGCCATCTACTGGTGAAAATTAATTATTACACAGCATCAATTTTTGAATACAAGCAAAGGTGGTTTGATGGAAGATTGATGATACAGTAAGCCTATTTCAAGAAGCTGTAGGATAATAAGAAGGATTTGAATTCGAATTTGTGCAAATACTTTGTATTACTTACTCAAAATCAGGCTTCTAAGCCAACATAATTCTTACAGATGAAGAGGGTAGACCATGATTGTTGACATCACACAACAAGACAAAGGTTTAGCGTTCAGCCATTTTTTTAATTTGAGAACATCTGAAATAGCCTATACTGATGTTAAAGCATTGTAATATCAATATCGGGGGATGTGCAGGCACATGTGTCCATCTCAGGCCATGTTATTATTTGTCACAATAATCTAGCACATCTACAATAAACCCATACATTTTACTAAGCCTATTTCTTTAAAAAAAATGTACAATGTGTCACTGCTTAGCCATTATCACACTCAATACATTATTCTCCTGTCATCTAAAATGTGTGGTTTCATTATATTTAGAAGTGAATAATTTCAGGTCACAGCTAAACATGTATTTATGTATTTTAAAAGTTATCGTATGTCCAACTGACAGCTACAGTTACAAATTAAAGTGGCACAAGTCGTCCCAGCAGAGTTAAAGAGGTTATAAAAAAATTATAACAAAAAAAAAAAAGAAAGACCGCTTGGGACTTTGAGGCGACAAGGAAATAACCACCGCCCTCATCGCTACGTTTTTGGATTTGATTGGCTGAGAACACCGGGTAATGAAGGCGAATTGGCAGTCAATCACTGTCAATCAGTTTAGAGGCGTGTCCTTACCGCGTAGTTAGGGGAAACACAGCCAGCCCGCACAGTTCACACAAGTGTCACCGGTGTCCGGGCTCTTCAACACATCAGCTTGGGAGGGAGCGCTAACCTAACGGTGTGCAGAAGACCGGCGGCAGGTGAAATGGACGAGTCCTCGGAACAAATGAGGCCCCTCTTGAGAACAGTAAGTACCCGCCCAACACAGTTAACCGTTGGCCCACCATTATATTTGTGTGGCCCTTTGTCCGCGTTTGCCCCTTGTTTGCCAAGCAGCCGTGGAAGTGCTAGGGATGCTTGGGAGTCAGATTCAGTGAGGCACCATCCGGCGGCTGCTATTGTTAGCCGGCTTTCTACTTCTGTCACGTGGCGTGGGTACAAGTTGTGTTCAGGTCTCTTGTTAAAGCGAAAGCGTTCATTCAAATATATAATTTAAATAAACCTTTTCCCTGCCCAGTTTTTAAATGTTTTGTTCATCTTCATTTGTTTCCAGGTGGTAACGTTAGCTACTTGCTAACGTTACTGAATTAGCAGGGCACGAGCAGAGTCAAGCCTGTTCAGTGACGTTATTAATATTATTAACCGCAACGTTAGTTAAATAAAAAAAATGTCCCGTTAGCTGGACATTAGTGGTTAACGTTAAGTTACCCACGCACTTAACTAAAACGTACACATTAATAGATGTGATATGCCTTTAGTGTTGGCTGAGTAAGCCTGACAATAGTTTTAATGCTTGTAATTAATTAACGTTAACTTACATAACGTTAGCTTTGTACCAGGATGTGTCGCATTTCCCCCTCATGTTCAACAGGTTCACTCGTCTGTTACTTTATAATGTGTCCCAGCTAGTCAGTTGATTGATATCTGCTGGTACATTTAACGTTACAGAAATAAAAGCCTAATTTGCATATCAAATGCGCCCAAAATAGATCAGCTTTCTTGTGTGACACTTCCAAGTCAGGAAATGTTGCTAATTTTACTGTGAAAGCTAGAGAGGAAAAATAGACATGGAACTGGAAGAGAAATTATTTTGCACAATATCTGACACTGAGTTACTGTACAGAAGGTTGCATCTACCAAACTCTCTTCAATGTCATGTTTGAACAGAGTTGTGGGTGAAAGTAGAGACCCCACATCCTGTCTGTTGGGTGTAACTTTACAGTCACAAATGGGATGATGAGCATCAAACACACAGCGGTGTTAACAGGCCCAAAAAAGAAACTGGTTGCAATGCTAAGTTTAAAATGCACACTGACTGTCATGCTGACATCAATGCTGATGTAGGGTTGTCCACTACTATGTTTGTGTATGTGTGTGCATGTATGGACAAGTGCATGCATCTCAGGAAACTTGACCCGTTGCTGCCAAGTGAAAAGGAGATACTTGATAGCGGCATACTTCTTTCCCAGGCATAGAAGTCCATGCATTCACTGTGACATAGGACTCTTCAGGCCACAATTCAGCTGCTTGATGCATAATAATGGGCAAATTAACCGTGTACCCATCAAAATACACATCCCAAAGTACAAACCATTGTTAAGCTTTGAGTTGGATATTCAGCTAGTACTTGCATGTTTAAAAAATGTGAGAGTCTGGTTTCAACAAGAAACTGTATGTCTAATTCTATTTTCAGGCTTGTTGGTTTACCAATGCTATTGTTAGGGGTCTTCAAAAAAATGTCACTTTCAAAGCAAAACATTGCATACCAAGAATGAACACATGCCATGTAATGTCATTGGGGAGTTGTCATTCTGCAACCTTTATGCCACGGATGATCATCTCAGGCTGTGTTTTGCGGCATTTATAGAGATCTACTTCGAAGGGGGTTTGCCTACATGTTTAAGTGTTAGCGTAGGGTTAGAAAGCAGTTAATTCTAATTTTATAACAGAATTCATTTAATGGGCAATTCCTTTTCCAGCGATGTTTTGGTTTCATTGGTACCACAGTCTAATGGATCGTCTAGTTTCAAACTTCTGGTTTAAATTCTTTTGTCTAACTCAGCCTTCGTACAAAAAAAAAAATGCTATACCGGTTTAAACATCTTGGGGTTAATGTATACATGCATTTTATTGGAAAAACAGCAACAAAAAGTGATCAAGCAATAATGACTTTCCAAACTCTCAGAGACATTAACAGGACAAGAGGAATTTGTGCGACTTGCTGTTCCACAAGTGAAAGAGGGTTTTAGTCCAGCCTGTTTAGGCTCTATGACCTGGACTATTATTGGCTCAGCACTTAGTGCCAGGGTTAGTGAGTGTTTTATGAAGCTTACTCACTGTATGGCATTGCTTTAAGTGGGTAATTACACAGAATAAGCCTCTTTGCCAGTCTGATGGTGCTTGATTCTGTTCAGCTATACTATTATGATAATACAATACAAATAATTAATTCCTATAGTACCCAGCTGTTGGCTAATTGGCATACACAACAGGGAGTCTGTTTATATTGAACCCAATCTACTTTCTGTAAGAATGAAATGTACTTTCAGAAAGTAGAATGCAATTAAAACAAGCCACAAGGCAATGATTAAGTCCAATAAATTATGTGTACCATTGCCCTGTAGTTTGTTTCTGACTCAAAGAAAAAGTTCTTTTTAATTTCAAGAATTATTTTCCTTGTCCACAGGAAGGCAACGCAATCTTTTCAAAATTCTCTGCCACACATTTCAATGCATTTACACTTTGGAGCTTCTCTGTAGCGCTAGAACCTTCCACTGGAGGTAACCGACATGCATTTATTTAGTGGTCCATCAACAGTAGCTGTGGAGGTAGAGGAGATTGTCATTCATTTAGCCACCCATTCAAAGCAGCAACATTAGATCAGGAGCCTATTTTTCTAGCCTCCAGATTATTGTTGTGAGATCTTTGATATGAGACCTACTGTCTGTGACTAAAACACTGACATTTTGAAGCTTGTAGAACAATGTCCTAAAGGTCATTTTATAAATGTAGAAGACAGAAAAGCAGATCAAAGGAGCCCAAGATTGTACTAATCTAAATAGTATTATGCCTTTGTTTACCATTTGTATTTTAAAAGGGTTTGAAAGCTCATCCAATTACAGGAAAAATTCATCAACCCCATTATGCTGCGAAGTGTGGTCCGATGGTTGTATATAATAGGAACTTAGCAGTATATAAACTGAAACTGGGATGGATAATGGATCTGATACATTGAGAAGTTAATCTTTGTTCCCTAAGCAGTGTAGGTAAACACGCAACCCTGTCCCAGAAAACTCTTTCTGTCTTACCTCTCGAGAAGCGGAAGTTATAGGATGGCTGTATATATTGTTTGATATGTTTATAGCTGAAGAAATTAGTCAATCAATTGATGAGTTGGTTGAGTTGACAATTGTCACTTTTCATCCATCAACCATTCTCTCTATCCAGCTTCTAAAATATGAGGATTTTCAGGGGGAGTTTTCTGTCTTTTTCTGCTAGTAAGCTTAATATCTGTAGGTTTTGGACTGTTGATCAGCAAAACAAGCAGTCATTATCTTGGGCTTCGAGAAATCGAGACATGCATTTTTCGCTATTTTTATATACCAAACAAGTTGCTAGACCAAACAATTAAGAAAATAATGGGCAGATTCATAGTGAAAACAATCCTTTTCTTGCAGACCTAGATAATGTATATGGAATATATAATGGGTTTAACTTGACACACATTTTCATTCACAACATGAAAGCTTTAACAGAGCAGTGCACGCTAAGACCCCAGTATGCTTCTTCAGAACTGCTTGTTGGATGGTCGAAAACCTTCGTAAACCCCCCACCACACACACACACACACACACACACACCTTTCTGACGTCGCAAATGGGGGGGGCTGTGATTAGGAATGTTCTTGCAAATTGCATTTAGTATTTTGGTCATGCTGGAGATGAAGAGAGGCTGTCAATATCCCAAACACAGCTTCCCACCACAAGAAATCCACACGACACTTCTTTTTCCACACATATACAATATGCTATAGGACACAATACCAAATGTTACAGAAAACCATCATGTGTTGCGTTTTCCAGTAACAATGCTACAAACTAAGGTTCTCAAACGTAGTGATGCTTTGATCCTTTTTCAATACCACGTGTTTAAAACGATATGATCTCCATTAATTATTCATTTGATAGTATCGTAAGTACAGAAGCTATAAAAAAACAAAACAGATCTACAATCTTTAGACGGCGTTCGGCACGCCCCCAGTTTTGAGAAGCAGACAGGAGTCCATCACAGAAGCCAAGCAAAGCACTGCTGTGGACGTGGGCAGCAATAAAATGTTTTTTGCTTAGACCATCATCTACTGTAGGTATTTATACTGGGGAAACAGGTGAAGCCACACTTGTAACACTTATTTTTTTTTAGAGGAAAAGAATAAATAATACTAAAAGCAATAATAATGACATACATGACAGAATGTGGGTCGCACTTTATTTTATGGTACACTAATAAAGGCCAAATAAATGTGTTGTCTTCTGAGCTATTCGTGTTCTGAAGGCTATAGCCGATACAAAATGGCATTAAATTCATTTAATTACATCCTGTGTTGTCTAATTAATATCATCGGCCCATGTTGGCAGCATTAAATGTGGTTTCTGATTACAGCATAATTTGGTAGTAAGGGTAGAATACAGTAGCATATTTTGGATCTGATGTAGTATTGTATTAGATTTAATTGGACTATGATTTTGTAAATTGGTGTCTAATTGTGTATTAGGATCTCCTTTTTGGTGTCTAAGTAGAGTATAATAGAGTATAGTATGTTTTAGGTCTAATATGGCATTATATGCGGTTTCTAATTACAGCATAATATCAGCATATGATGTCTAATTAGGGTATAACTTTTACTGACTAAGAAAAAACACATTTCTAGTTTCGCTCTAACTTGATACAAAGTACAGCTTATTACGTGTTATTAGTGCACCGCAGAATGAAGTGCGATTAAAATAACGTACAGTCTTGCTTTTTGTTCAGTGTGCACAAGATCGCAGGTTGCTCCGTCAAATTTGCCTGATGCCTCAGCTCAGCCTTTAGATGTCACTCTTTCTATTTATTTTTATACACACTTTATGTCCCTCATTACCAGGGATATCTTAATTTTAGGTTTGGTTTCACCTTTGCCTTTATGTTTTTGTGGTTAGTCTACTTGGAACGGACTAGCGCTGTTATGAATGCCACATCCACATGGTATCTCTGGCCTGGACTAGGACCCACAGTGTTTCCTTAAATTAAAAAATATGATGTTCTGTTTGCCCTACTCATGTAACAGTTCTTGTTATGGACAGGAAACGAATGACCCATAGTCCTCTGTAAAATTACAGGTTGTTGACAGACATCTCCAACCTTCAGGCTATGATAAGGACTGTCAATGTCAAAGTCACGGAGGCCTTAGGAATCTTAATGAATACACAGCTATCTGTCCTTTTTTCAGTTGATTGCACCCTCTGAGGAATATCGAGTCCACACGTGTGCTTGTTTCTATTTATCTGTGTTGGGGGTGAGTCTTCATTTGTGACCTGAATACCTCAGCGGGTGAGCATTTGAATGTCCTCCAAATGCGTGTGTGTGTGTGTCCTCTGTGTGGTGGTGTGTTTTTAGGCTCTTGGCCGGGCGTATGAAATATTCATGGTGGCATGGTGGAATTGGCTGCTGAGCAAAGAGCGGGCTGACAGGGTAGAGCAGAGCACTGTGCGTTCTGAAGCAGGTCGCTCTCTCTCTCTCTCTCTTCCTCTCTCTGTATAAAGAGATGAGCGGAGGATGAGGGAACAGACAAGTGCGACAGTGTCTCTGTTAACGCTTAGCTCACACACGCGTTCTACAACAGAGACAACGTCAGAAAGAAGGAACTGGCTAACGTCGCTGCTGCCTTTTGCTTTGATGTTTTAGTTTAAATGGACGAACAGAGCGAAGGGGAGCATGTGCCTACGGTACGTCTGGTCCCGTGTGTGTGTGTGTGTCGATTTATGTGTGCCTGACTGTCATGGTCTGCATTTGAATAGGATCCAGTGGCTCTGCGTGTGCAGTGTTATTAGTCTGTATTTGTGTTTATATTGGTTTGTCCTCTTGTGTTCTTCTACGCTAGAGTGGAGTAGTGGTATGTGCTACCGAATGGGGCAGGTGGTCTGTACATTTGACCAGAAGGGGAAAAGAAGGAATAGAGGTGTGAAGATGAGGGGGATAGAGTGAAAGAGGGGGTGAGACGCTGTTGCCTCATCAGAAATGCCTCTTGAAATGGAAACGTTTCCTTTACTTTTAATCGCCTCAAGGAACAGAAACGAGAGGAAACACACAGACAGTTATGGCTGCTTGAAGGAGCGGGACAAGGAGAACAGGAAGGAAGAAAGGAGAGAGACAAGGAGTGTAAGGGAGATGGAAAATTGGTCTGCCAAGGTAGCTGAATCTAAATAAGGTAGCATTCTGTCAATAGAGATGAGGTTTATTGGCAGAAGAGAAATTAAATGAAATGCTTGTTTCCATTCAGTAAAGCCAAAAGCGCAAAAATTACTATGCCCTGAGTGGGAGCAATGGGCAAGAAGGGACTGTTAAAAGCAGGTGCACATATAAAGATGAGAATATTTGTGAGGCAGAAAGAGCGGATGGTTTCCATCTGTGTGTTTATGTGTGTTTGTCTCCGAAGTCTGTGCATGTTTGGGACTATTGATTACATCCAATGGAGACTGTGATTAGTATCGGCTTGTTTTTCAATGTTCATGCCAAGTGAAATATCTTCCCAGTTGTTTAAACTATAAGATTAATCTACATCTTCACTCAGGAGAGATGAGATACAGGACGCAAGCTTCTGCCTGCCTTCTTAGTTGTGCCCTGTTCAAAAGTGGTGAGGCTCTAGGGAAATACATAATTGAATGGGGTAGTCAGCAAAAGTCAGCACAATATAGCTGCCTGATCAAATTATATAATTGTTATCTCTGTTTACGTTTGTTACCCAGGACCTGCTAAGCACCATAGTGGTTTGTGCCTTCCTGAAAATACTTTGACCAAATTACGTAATACACATAATACCTGTACATATAATGTAATGTACATCACTTGGTTAGCAGCCATCTATTAACAATTAATTGTCTGTTTCTATTATCTTTTGTTTTCAGACATAATTTAATTGGTTACATAATTTGACATTAATTGGCAGTAAATATGTCAATATTCTCATCCGTAGTATGCAATTGGGAATTTGGCAGTTTGAGACAGAGAGAAATTCAGTCAGTCATCTCAAGAGACAGGTCTCTCACTATGTAACACATCTCTTACGTCAGTCTCCATTCATTGGACCTGGTCCCAGTAAAGCAAGGCTGGCAAAGAACTGAGCTTAAAGGGAACCAGGCCTGTTGGCGTGTTGGGTGGCTGGTTGTTTCATTCACTGTCTGGTTGGCTGAAGAGGTGTTTGGCTGCTGTGTGGTGAAATCACTGCCACACAAACACTAACAAAAGTGAGGTTAACCTACATGTTGTCAATAAATACGCAAATTATTTTAATGTGTAAAAAATGTGTTGTTTTTAATTGCCAAGTACGTTTTGTTAATCGATTTAATCGTTTGAGTTATTTGTCAGGCAAAATGACATTTGCTGGTTCCAACTTCTCAAATCTGAGGACTTGCTGATTTCATTTGTCTTATATGATATTCAAATTAATATCTATGAGTTATAAACTGTTGCCCGTTTAACAGATTAATTGAGCCAATATTTAAGATAATCTTTGCCCTATAAAAACAAAACATTAGGGTACTTTTTAAAGTATCTTGTTACTTTGAACATGTAAAGTTACAACCACCACCAAGCTCTTTATGTAAGTTATGACTTAAAATTGTGAGGCAGTGTTTGGACATAATAACATGAACATCTGTACAACATAATACAGTTCAGCACAATAGCAATGGAATAAATGTTGTTTTTTCAAAGATGGTGTCGGAGATGTTAATTCGGCTCTGTTAATTATTGAGTCTATACTTGCATCATAGTGTAAGGTATCGTAAAACAGTTTAATACAACACGACAAACTCTAGTCCCAACCAATGCCAAAAGTAAAATATGGAAATATGTGGAGTTATTAGGTGAAAATCCTGATTGTTGCGCAATACCGATCTAAATGTTCTCAATATGTAATTGGCCTATAACATTACAATATTTATTGTATGCGACTGCAAGCAAAGACAGTCTATAGCCTACATGACAACACACACACACTTAACAGTTTTTGCTAATCCGATATGCTATAGTATTTGTAAAGCAACAGACATATTTGTGAATATATGTCCAGAATTCTGTATACCTGGTGAGCTTAAAACATTTTAATGACAATAAAAATATTTCATTTTTACTTTGAGACTTCCTTCAAATTTTGCTTTTGAGGTTTTAAGGGGATCTCATGGGTTAATCGGGGGGTCGAGTATTTCGCACACTGCTTTTTCACCAATATTAGCCAGATGCATGAAATGCTGAATTCATATTGCTGACGCTTTTAAGAAACTTCAGCAGATCAACCTGATGTTATTTTGGAATTTTATAGGCCGCTCCCACCTTTTTGGATGCATGAAATCATATTGGACTTCATATTGTTGTTTGCTGACTGATCTGGTTCGGAGCAGATAAGTTAGAGCAGTGATGCTGATAGGTTTTCAATGTAGTGAGTTGAAATAGAGTGGGTCCCCAATAACATTTGTTGGGTTTTTTGACAAATTGTAGTGTTAAACTTGTGTTTGATGTTATGGTTATAATTATGGTTATTCATGTATGTTGGAAAGGTTTCTGAAAATTAAAAAATAAAATCCCGAGACAGCACAAAACAGCTGACAGAAAGAGGAGGTCATATTATACAGAGAAATATTAGCTTTTACTTCATACTGCCCATTAGAAGCTGAGTACTATTAGCAGATAATTAGTCTGATTAGCCTCTGTCATTAATCAATACAAACACCCATTATTAGACTGTAAACCATTAACGAAACCAATAACTAATCACAGTGGTCAACGTCAAGATTTCTCACTCCAATAAGTGCTGGCCGAATTAAACACCGACTCATAACACTGATAAATCACCGTGTATCGTGTGTGACCGTATTTGAGGAGTTTTTTTCGGCCATTACCAAAGTAACCACCCAGTTTGTTGCTTCCTGTTTAGTGCTGCATGGAGAGAGTAAGAAAAAGGTTGTTTTGTTTTTTCTCAGTGAAGTTTCTTTTCTTTATTTCTATGTTTTCAAACGGATTAGTTGTTCACAATGTAGCATTATCAGGGAATAAATAAGGTGCGTCCCCATGGCGCTCTGGTGTGTTTACTGCGTCCTTTCAGATTTGAATGCGTCAGAGGCAGGAGGTCTACCTAGCAGCATTACTGTTGGAGTGATTGTAAAAATCCCATAACGAGATAGTTATGGATAAATTGGAAGTAAAGTGTTTGCTGTTAATGATTTATTTTTCCTACAGATGATCACATATTGTCTTATTGTTGTATCAAAACATCATTCCCACGTGGCACACGTAAGGAAGAATAGAGGATGAGGAGGCAGGATTGGAGAACAGAAATATGAGAAATGATGAAGAGTGGCTGTTTTTAGGGTTCAATTGTGTTGTCACTTGGCAGGTTGCCGAACTCACTCTCTACTTGCCCACATTTGTCCCCTCTAAAGTGTACTGAGCAAAGCCAGGCAGGGCTCATCATGCACCAGACTCCATGCATGCTTCCAGTTCTTCTGAATTCAGACTAGAGGTGACGTTCTGTTCCCTGGGGACATCGAGAGGCTTCTGATTAGAATTCCCCACCGCGCTAGACATCTGTTTTGTCAATGGTAGGGAGAGCAGAATGTGGCACATCCCATGTGTAATGGTCCTGTCGTTTGGCTGCACACATGTCTCAGTGGACCCTGACAGGCCAGGAAACACTGAGCTTACATTCAGGTCCACAGAGTTTTCTGGATTAAATTCATACCATGGTTGTGTTTGAATTCAGTGTTACCGCCTACATTTGTATCTTGATCACTATCTGGCATTTATTGTATACTCTAGTTATTTTTCTTTTGGTACAGATCCACTGAAATATTTTGACCTGCAGGTTTGCTTATCTCGCATTCATTTCAGATAGGTTTGGTGGCATATTTAAAACAAACATTACAGAATCATAACGGTCACCACTAGACACAAATGATCTCCCCGGATCCAGGAAAGAAAACAGTCTAGGCACATCAAGTCTGGCTTTCTTTACTGTGTAGATGCAGACGCATCTGCCTACTGTCAGCCCTCTATTGATGTCACTATAGCTTTTCTTACTCAGCTGGCAATTCTTCTGCCCTCCAAGCCCTCCCCGCTGGCACTGACCAACCACAGCTGTGCTTTGTGGGCATAATGGCCGATCACTTCCCTGGCCTGGGGACTGTGGGTGATAGACTAGGGTTTATTTTGGACGAAGCTATGTGACAGGTTGCATCATGTGTTCTTAAATTGTACCAAGCAATCTGGGGTCGAGGGCACAACTGACTTTCACACGTGCATATACTTCACTAAACAGGCATGACAACAAAATGCATAGACTACGTGAGAATGGATGTTCGTACATAAAGAGGTGTCTATGCACTAAAATGAACAGATCTGAGAAAGTGGTATTTTAAGAAGCTTAAGAATAAGACGATGCACATGAAGCAGTCATAGTTTCACACTAGCTTTGTGTGCCTTGCTTGTTAACACTGGTTCATGTGATCCCTGCAGCATGGAAAATTAGACGTGTGGCCAGTAGCCAAACTCAAAAACTTGCTCTATTAGTTGAAATAAATTTTGTTCCATTAAAAGAAAGTGGTATTTGCTAGGGATGTAAGCAGTACATGTATTCATCCCGAACCGTTCGGTACAGGACATTCGGTTCGGTATGCGACTCCCTCGGATCGGTACGCCATATAACCCAAACTGATAATGTCAGAATAGTCAATTTTGGTTAACTACTCGCATGCGCGGAACAGAAATTCTAAAGTGTGGCTTTTACCCGGAATGTTTTGGCAGTGCACCAGTTTCCAGTTTTACTCACCCCTCTTTTGCTTTAGGGGGAAGAACTCCAGTTACTAGAGCTAGATTTAGTTCTTGCTGCTCTCCCTCTCTGAAGCTGAATTCTAACCGTTCCTCATCAAGCCCCTGTCAGAGAGCAACACGGCTCATTATCATGCAAATCCACTACCAACTAAGAAACCACACACACAGTGCACACAGACACAATCACAGATGGCATCATTCATGTAGGTGGGGTTCTAACAGGAGAATGATTATGGTAATATTATGTGTGGAAATCTGAATGTCATAGAAGACCTATTCATAATAGAAAGCCAGTAATAAAACAGGGAGAGCAGGAGATGCACATAGAATGAAACTTCAGTGTGGTCACTGAAGGTGACTACCATGTTGGGGCTAAGACGCACGAGGCCCTGATATCATCCACGTATCATGTATCCTTTCAGCATGTGGCTAACATCGTCACCTTTTGTTTCCACTCTCTCTTGCTTGGCAGCAGTTCCTCTCTGTGATTGGTTAAAGGGATTGAAAGGATCCTCCAATTGGGGATGGTGTTGTCTCAAAGTGTTTGTACACGAGGCAGGAGAACAGAACATTTGTAGTTGTTGAAATGTGCTGTCTGATCATATTATGTGGCCTATGTAAAAGGCTGAATCTTAGATATTTAAAAAATCATAGAAGTGTATATCCTTGACGTTTTTGGGCTCCATTAAAATACACAGTTTAATAACCCATATTCTGCAACCTGGCCCAACCTGTTATCAAAACATAAGCTGTCAAAAAACTGGACCAAAAGAAAGTGTAAGATAGGATCCCTACTTTCAGCCATAACTGTCACAAACCACCCCTAATTATGATAAGGTGTGAAGTTCTTACCAGCCCGGCAGTCAGATCCAGCATTAGTTCACTGCGACCCTGCGGTATTTATACAGCCTATATGAATGTGTGTCTAAAATAAGCTTTTCCTTCCTGGTCTCAATACATCATGCGTAGTTGAAATACACACGCATCATGAGGCCAAACTGCCAAACTGGCCTGACTTCTGTTTCTCTGTGTGGTCTCTCTTTGTGGTCTTAGAGGTCCGAAATTCAAAATCCCAAAATGTGGGTCTGCAGTGTGTCACAGGTGTATTGGTTGAAATGATTTGACATGCCAGTTTTATTTAATATTATGTATTTGTTTGTTTGTTTGTTTATGGATGTGTGTTGGGGATGGGGGTAATGATACAAGAAGAAGCCAAGGGATTCTGGTTTTCTCATTATTTTTGAGTTGTTGCCTGGAGTAACATCGGTATCAGTTGCTGTATTCTGGTGGTAGACCCATGGTGACTTCTCCTTGCACATTTAGTTCTGTTTTGGCCACACATGCAGCAGTAATTGGAGACAGTGTCTCTGTGGCTTCCTTAAATGTTCTGGCACTTAAGGTCAGGGAGTCAGGGGAGCACTAATAACAAGGTTGGTAATTGGACCAAACTGGGTTTGGGTTAATGAGGTTTATGGTTTTTGTCTGTTTGTGTGATGTCTTACACTTCTGTTGTTTTTTTTTTCAGAACCAGTTTTGAGTTTAAAACTGGCCAAAGTTTTTCACTTTTTCAATGGCTGGTTTAGAGTTAGGAATAGGCTACCATCAGGTTAGATGTTGAGGTTAAGCATGTACTGCTGATGGTTAAGGCTACAGTTTAGAGCTTGGGAATGAGTGTCTCAAAGGTATAGCAATTCTATGTTTGTGTTTGGGTACTGTAAGACAATATAATTTGACAAAGAATATTAATAATATGTACCTTTTGCTGCTATGTAGTCTGGGACATTCCTCTCTTCTAAGTGGATCTTTCTATCTCATGATGTTTCCATGACATTGATTTCAGACTAATTATCTTCACTAAGGTCATAACGTCTTTTTTTTGTTTTGTTTTTTTTTTAAATGAGTGTAGCCAGCCTCTCAGCGTTGCTATGAAATCTGACCTTTTATTGCATGGACCATAACAAGGAATATATTTTCTGATACAGACTAATTACTTCAGGAAAATTGCACATAGATAAACCCTCATGAAGTTCCAATGATACCTTGCTGCATTATACAGTACTTAAGGTTGTTAAAGAAAACCATCAGCGGTTAATCTACTAGGTAAGCTACAGTATGATTCTATGACATCTTCTGCCAAATTTAACCTGTTAGTCAGAGTATGTCATTTTATTCTGGAATACGTTTTAAACAAGATAAGAATAATGACACTCTACTAATCAATCATTAAACCCAGAGCTATGGGGTAAAAATACAAATAAAAAAAGTTGGTTATTATTATCAAATGCAAGTCAGATATGCTTTTAATGTGTTATCTTTCTTGTCCACTGGAGACATATAAATGGGAGCAGCTTTTAGTGTCCAGTGAGCTGTATAGATAAGTGACATTATGACTGATATGGTATATAAAGTTGGTCAAAATTGAAATAAAAGAAATCAATTTGCACATGATCTTTTCACTCTGTCTCTATTCCTCTCTTTTTACTGTCATTCTCAGGGTCTAGATGAGGAGGCCATAGTTGACCATGGAAAGACCAGCTTCACCACTCACACTAACTATGAAAAGGAGGATTTGGAAAGTAAGTTTAAAGCCACCCAGACTGAAATATTTTACTTTTGACCGTGTGCTTTTTTAAGTGATGGAAATTGTAGGTTCCTCAGCCTGCACACATTAAGTGGAAACGCTTGCTAGTTAGCAAAATGTAGTTGCCTTTTCCATTTGTATTGTGATGTTGATAAATACTGTGATATTAACTTCTATCTATATATTTTATAGACCATGTGACTAAATGATAAATCGAGGAATCAAATAATAATAATTGATAAGATCAGATAGTAAATTGAGTGCAACATCAAATGAAGTGTCAATGCTGTTCACATGTAGTGAAAGTAGCAGCACCAGAAATGTTATTACTATATTATCTCCCTCAGGTGTTAGCTACCAGGCCCTCTGTCCTCCCTCCTCCAGCTCACTGCTCTTTATTTATGTCGGTCCACACTTCATATCCTCCGTTCAATAATATCTCATTCTCTCTTTTTGCGACACCCCTGGAGCCTTCTGCTTTCTGTCCAGCTAAGCGGTCAGGTTTTTTTTTAATATCGCTCTCCTCTTCACCTCATGTGTCTTTTCTCTCCCTTTCCCTTTCCCCCCCTTCTCCATCTGTTTCTCTCGGTCTTTTCAGCTCATGTGTATGTCGTTTATGCCTTGCTCTGAGTGCTGCATCTTGGTTTCATTCCTCCTAGGTTCCTTCTCAAATCAAAGAGAGATGACTCATTTATGAAATATGAGTATTGGCAGAGAATGTAGGGCGAACGTAGGGCGTTTACATCTCAGAACACGGTTCCTGTGTGGCAGGAACAATAATGAGGGGAAGTAGATAAAACATTGGGGTAGAAAACAGAGGGGTGAAAAAGTTAAATGTTGTAATTCAAGTACGTGATCTGGAGCACGGAAAGAAATGGAAAGAAGTTCTTTGTCTTCTGTCTCAAATGTTAGTGTGTCTTTTATTTCAGTTGGAAATGACTGGGACTGTGATGCTGCTCTTGTAGGCTTACATTTATTACTTTTACAATGTAGCCTATATTTTCACAACATTTCTTGGATTTTTAAATTAAATTTAATCTATCGGATTTTTAATTTTATTTGGAATTCCATTGTTTTCCTTCTGGGGTTAATCTAGGCTTTGTCGGTTGATTAGCTTTAACTGCTAACCAAGGCAGGATTGGCTTGCCCATCAAATTTTACAGTGTTATAGATGGAATCTGTTGTAGATTTTATATTTTTATTTTGTTATCTGAAGTGAACATACAATGTAAAAACAATATGGTATTGTTGTAGGTCCAGAATGAGAGACAATGCAGAAGTTTATATGTTATGTAAATATTCATTGAGTAGTAGTTGTAAACTATAAATTTTTTTGGTGCTATTTAACCTTTATTATGTTTACTAAATGCTATTCATGCTTTCCTAATTTTCCCCATTTTTTTCTTTTCCAATTTGTGTGAAGGAGGGTGTACAGGAAAGGTCTGAATTGTAACTGCACTTTTCTTTTCCCCAGGCCACAGAGCGGTGTACGTTGGGGTCCACGTTCCCCTTGGAAGGGAGAGCAAACGGAGACATCGCCACCGAGGACACAAACACCGAAAGAAGAAAGAGAGAGGCTCTGAGGAGGGGAAGGAGGATGGCAGGGACTCCCCCACTTATGGTTGGAATCACTCATCCTCAATGTCTTCATGCCTCCATTTACTACCAAACCCCTCACTGCTGATCTTGTTTTTCTATTTCTCTCTCTAAATCCCTCTCTCTACTGATTTTCTGTCACACCGTACCTTGCAGTTAATGTCTACTTTTGCGAGTCTTCAACTGTGTTTATTCATATACTCACAGGACTTACCTCAGAAAATAAACAGAAACCTTTGCAATCCACTATAGATAGACCTAGCTCAGACTTGTTGGCGCTTTCAACATCTTTTTATTGGTGGAATTTTTCAGGTGCATGTATCTCACAGTACTTTTAACTGATACAAACGTTATTTTCAAATAGTTATAAAGCTAGTCATTTTAGCAGCTATTTTAGGTTTAGTCTTGGTCTTTAGACAGTTTGATCAGGCTGTTATGTAGATTTTCAAAAATATTACCATTAAAATTACACTAGTGCTGAAACAAGTGGTCGATTTAATATGCCTTCCTGGCCTTAGAATTAAGAAATCCTACACAAATATCTTCCAAATAAATTGCTGTGTAATCTTAGAAACATCAATTTGACTAGATTGTAATTGCAATGCATGTTCAGGGCTTGCCATTAAGCCTTTTCTGGTAAGGACAAGCAAGTAAAAAGAGATCGAGCATAATTACAAGTGGCTTGTCCAAATATATAAATCAATAAGCTTGCAGACTATAAACCTTCCAGCAGCAACACGTGATGCCACTTTTTGACACATTGGGGAATAGGTCTGAAAAGGCAACATGGTTTTTCCCCATGTGTTTCACTCAAATGATAAAACAATAAATGATAAAAACATTTCACTTGGCTGACCAAAAGGTTTACTTGTCCTGGACAAGTTGTAACATTAATTGTCAAGCCTTGCATTTTTAGCTCACAAGCTTTGAAGCTAGCGATCTGACGTCGGCTAACACAATAACCCAGCCAACGTTAGCCTGGAAGCAAGACTCATTCATAAATTTGCTTCCAGCCAGGCTAAGCCAACATGGCTTTATAGCAAATTTGCCACGAGTTGACATAGCCGACTGCCCTGTAACATTGACGTAACGTTGGCAAATTTATATGCTTAGTTAACATTCGGACTTACAGTTAGCTTCCTTACTGTGGCATAAATAGCAGGGTGGTGTGCCTTCAAGTGTCTCTTCAGGTTGGTTGTATTCTTCCCATCTAATTTGTAGCCACAGGGCGTCTCTGTCTTCCTTTCTGCCAAATTATAAATAAAGTGTGCCCAAAGATCGATTCTTTTTTTTTCCCGACCAAACCCTTTTCGCGTTGACGCCATTATGTTGTTGTCATTAACTCACTGTCAAGTTGGGACAGCATCACCTGGGATTCTGGGAATCTGCACGTCACATCAATCTGCATTCGTCAATCAATGACAGGGATGCATTGTTTATATTTTGACAGACAGACTAGATGCATAATTGGGGGGTAAATATCATGCATTTTTTGAATGTCTGATAGCCCACTACTAAGATTTTAGCCCCGTCTCATCAACAAAAACAAAATAAACAGTTTGTCATAGTTTTTATTATCAAAGATCTATTTTTAGCTCCTCAACGTCTCGTCTTAGTCATGGAAAAAAGGTCGTTGATGACCATTTATGGTCATAGTTTTCATTAACAAAATAACACTGCTTGGTTGGCAAAGCAGTGACAGGAACGTTGAAGTGTGACATTATGTTGTGATTTGGATTCAGGCCCCCCGCTAACAATGCAAAGAGTTCCAGGTTAGAGCACCGCTCTGTTTAAGCCCTGTGTCTCTCCATCTTTCAAAAAGTTATAAATAAAACATTCAGCTCTAAAATGCATTAAAGGCCACTGGGAACCAGCCGCTGACACTGATTGAAGGCTATGACATTTTAAGCGATGTGTGAGTGTATTTGAGTGTGACGTTGCTGCACCACCGCACCTGCAAGATTTCATAAGCACCCAAACAATGCTTTGAACTCTCGGTCTATTATTGACCCAGAAAACAAAAAGTTTGTCAATGGGTAGGCCATCTTACACACCATGTACACCAGTGTGTTAACAGAAAATAACTCTCCCTCTTTTGCTTCCAGTCATTCCATTTCTGCCTCCCTGTGTCGTTTAGTCTTGTAATCTGCCATATCTATTTCCGTTTTCTCTCTGGTTCCAGATGTCTCGATATCTGCCATCTAATTCAATCAGACATGAAAAGAAAATTGCTGGAAAGCATTTGAGTTTTCATTATTCTCTCTTGCACACTTCTTCACAAGATCTCTCAGCATCAAGCCTGCAGATGTATTGCTTCTTATGTAGCAAAATGAAAAGCAATTACAGCGATATACCGATCTTACTGTACCCTACCCCAAAAAGATATTCTCCCCAATTTCTGAAGGCATTAGTGCAGTCACACACATATACACACTTTCTCAAATGTATCCCAAAAGATTGTTTTTCATCCTACTACCGTTTCCTTTTGATATGCTTAGCTTTAATCTCTGATTCTTCATGACATTTTCCCCTGTCATCCTCTACAGCTGAACTCACAGAAAAGTATGGTACTACAAGGGAAACCCATGGACAATGTGTTTGAGATTAAGACACCCCCTTCAAGGTACCCTGTGGAGTTTTGAAAAAGGAAAAAAAGCTATGTTTGCATTCAGCATTACCCCCCAAGACGCAATGTGTGTTTTCTTGAGGTCTTGCAGAAAAAATACATTTCCTTGCCCAGAAAATGTTCAAAGCGAAATTTTGGAACCTACTTTGTTTACACCTATGTTTGCTAGCTTGCAGCCTGCCTTTGATGATACATTGCTGCATTTCTTGGCACATTACAGCCACCTGTAGATCAGTGGAATAGTGTGAAACTGTTGGCAGGACTGTGTATAGCGCTACTAGAGGTCAAAAACTCCACAGGGTACCTTCAATAACGCATAATGTCTTTTTTTTTTTTTTTAAATATGACCGTTGGTCTTTGCCCACTCTTTGTGCAGACACACCATCCCAACGGGTCCAGTTCATCCTGGGTACAGAGGATGATGACCTCGAGCACGTCCCCCATGACCTTTTCACTGAGCTGGACGAGCTTTCCTTCAGAGATGGCAGTGCCACTGAATGGAAGGAGACCGCCAGGTCAGAAAGAAGTTTGAGGGGGGGAACAGCATGATGACAACCACATAAGTGGAAGCAATACAGAACTCCATAGATCTGTTGGCAAAGATCCTTTTTCAGGATTTTTAATGCATCTGTGTGATAGCTTTGTAGCATAATCATAGAATAAAATCATTAGGCATTAACTGGAAACCCTGATTAGATATTGTGATCTCGACTAGTCATCACAACTATTAGCCTTAGTGGCTACATTTACAGTACATGTGCACATTACTGTGAAAATTGCTAATACTATGAATAAAGAAAGGAGTCCATTTGAGCCTTACATTTTGGGCAATTTGTCGACATTATAGTAAATTTTTTTAGTAACTATACTGGGAGAGAATTGTCTAAATTACTGTAAAGTTTGGTTTTGTAGCTCTGTTTAATGTAGCTCTCAGAATCTGCAGCAATCCTGAAACATTTTCTTTCACATGTCAGCCTCTATGAGAGATCTGGAGAGACACAGACCAGGCTCATACTCAGCCTCGGGTCACAAAACGTGGAGGTTATTTTACGAACAACTTGGAGTTTGAACTTGTAATTGTGACTTAACTTGGCTTGCATTTCAGAGATTGTTCCCTCACTGATAACACTTGTGTTCAGTAAAGGGACAGATTTGGAGTATGAGTCATTCAGTTTGCAGTGCATTGGTATGTTCTCTTATAAGTGAGATTTGAATTTGTCGAAGGAAACAAATATAACTGAACTGTAATGCAACTTATATTTACGTATTTGTTAAATAAGATTTTTGGAAGTAAACTATTTGTGTGTGTGTGTGTCTGTGCTCTTGGTGTTTATCTACAGATGGTTGAAGTTTGAAGAGGATGTGGAAGATGGTGGGGAGAGGTGGAGTAAGCCCTATGTGGCTACGTTGTCACTACACAGCTTATTTGAGCTGCGTAGCTGCATACTCAACGGCACAGTCATGCTGGATATGAGGGCCAACAGTATCGAGGAAATTGCGGGTAAATTTTGCAATACTCATGACACGTTCATACCATTTTGTTGTATTTCTTATGTAGCATTGTGGTAAAAATTATGAGATAAATAAAGCTAATATTTATTGATTTCCTCTAGTTAATATAATTTACAATGGTCTATACATAATTTCTGTTATTTTCTTAATGTGATTACGTCCCTGCTCCTGCCTTTGTACGACTCAGACATGGTGATAGACAACATGGTGGCATCAGGCCAGCTGAAGGACGATTTGTGCGACAAGGTGCGGGAAGCCATGCTGAAGAAACACCACCACCAGAATGAGAGAAAGCTCAGCAATCGTATCCCTCTGGTGCGCTCCATTGCTGACATAGGCAAGAAACATTCTGACCCATTCTTGCTTGAAAGAAACGGTGAGATCCTACGACGCACTCGCATTTCTTTTTCCTCCATATTTTCCACCACTGGGGAGCTTTTCCTAAAACATCCACTGTTCAAATCCCTCAATGCCAGCGTAGAAGGTGGATGGTAAAAGTGAGTAAAATCTAGAATGATCTACATTGAAGCAGTCTGTCCCCTTAATGAAAGAGAAATCTGGGTGCTATATGACTGCTAACCTGTATGGCTGGCCTGGCTTGGGGTTTGAATTATTGATTGTTTTCACACCATAGGATGACACATAGGAAATATTGCTTCACCTGCAACCGGAGTCAGCATTGTGTTTTTTGACTGAGCATGCCCGCAGTAGCGTTTATGTGTGGTGTGAATTTTAAAATCTTGGGTGCCAGTCTTAGGTTTTAAGAGAGAGGGGGGGGGGGGGGTTTATTACATTCTCCACGTCTGTGCTTGTGGTTCTTGTTGGGCTTGCATTTTCATACCATTAAACGTGAAAGGTAAATTGTACATATCACATTGATGGTTGGTGATAGTTGTAGTGTGATAGATGCATCTACTGTGTAGGATTTATGACTGGCCTGTTGTGGTAGAGCACATGTTTGCTTACAGTGCACTGACATCCTGCTAACTCATCCTCTCCTGCATGCAAGCCTATCTGACCTCAAGAGTTTTGCCGTACCTCATTCATGTTGTATGATTGGTTGGTTTGGAGTTGAATGAGAAGTTGTTTGGCCCTTGCGGACCCTTCCACATGCAACACTGAATAATTCCGGATAAGTCTCCTGCACACAACTATGATTTTTGCTCATGCAAGCACGAATCTCTCTAACGACACCTCTGTCACGCTCTTGCTGCCCACCCCTTCTGACTGCGTCTCCTCCAGATACCATCTCTGTGATGTACTCCTACTTCATATGTTTTTCCTCTTTGCTCCATCCCTTATTCCTTTTCCTCCTCTTGTCTCCTTTCCCTCCTCTCCCTTCTTCTCTCCCCCTTTTGCCTTTGTCTCCTCTGTTAGGAGAGGGCCTGTCCTCTTCACGTCTCTCTCTCCACAAGCCAGGGGCAGCCTCCTCTGTCTCCAACCTCTCCCAGAGACGAGAGTCCAGAGTCTCCGTCCTGCTCAACCATCTCCTGCCCTCTTCTTCCTCCAACACTGGGCCCTCCCCAGGCCCCTCGTCCCTCACCACCCCTCAAAATACCCCCACTTTCTTCCGGTGCTCCTCCCAAAGCCCGCCATGCAGCCATGGCGCAGGCCTTGGCCCTCAAGGCATCCCTGAGGTGGTGGTATCGCCTCCTGAGGATGACGATCCACTGAACTCTGCAGAAGAAGAGGCAGCATCACCGCAGCTCAGCCGACGAGCATCCTCGGCATCCCAGGGCCTCGAGCTGCTGCCCTTAGAAGGCAAATATCTGTGTAGCCTGCCAGTGTGAGTCACGGCTTGAACAGAGAACACTAGCACTAGCATGAAAGCTCTGTTCCCTGTTAACCTCCAATCCTGCGGCCATCTCATCAATAACGCACAGCAAGGCTGCATCGCTAAAGCGTTCTTTCCACTGTATTTATCCACAAAGTTACTACTCTCTTTTCCACCTCATGATTCTTGCTGCTCTGCCTTCTCTGTTTCTATCTATTTCTCTGACACATTCTTTTCTACTAATATCTCTGGTTGTAGCTACGCTCTCGAGTTTCAATACTCATTTTCTCCATTCAAACTCTCCTCTGTCTCCTTACACATTTTCAAGACATTCCCCAGGGTCTATTTGCTTGTCCCTGTCCCACTTCACACCTCCTTCGTTGTGAGTGCATGGCTACCTTCCAAAATGTTTGGTCTGTCTTTCTCCCATAGTGCATCATGTGTCCATGTTTTATTGCCATGTTTAGTTATCTACCCCATCTCACTCTTCTCAGTTGAGGTGTTTCAAGTAAGACCTGTTAAGAAGGGATGTCCCGATCATGTTTATTTAAATTTTTGCCACTGTTCAGTCTGAGTTATTTAATCTTTGGGTATCTGCTAACATACCATGTGTAAGACCGCTACAATACAGTATTAAAGTATGAACTTAACATACATTAAAATCAGTAAAGCCAATCCAGATAGGCAGTACAGCTGGATATCTTCACCAAGAAAATATAACTCTCATCAATAGTGTCCTATAGTGTTTTGTACAATTTAAATAAAGAGGAGTGTCAACATGGATCTGTTATGACAAGGAGCTGCGAACAGAATATGCAGAGCACCTTGATATACTGATCACGGACACAATATGAATATTCAAGTGGTTTAGGCACCTGCAAAATGTCACCTAGTTTTTTTTTTTTTTTGTTGTTTTGTTTTTTAACCCGAAGCTGCTTTTGTTTTGCTTGCTCTTAGTGTGGATATCTTTAATTGGAACTGCTGGCTGCGGTTTCTTTTTTGTGGTGCTCTGCTGTTCAATTTATTGTAGTAAAGGATTTTAAATGGATTGGACTTTTATTCTCTGATACCTTGCAGATAGGCTCGGGACATCTCTAGCTATTCAGTCCCCATATATGATGTAGAAACTGAAATAATACATCTTAATACGTCCTTAATCCCTGGTTGATTACCCCATTTTAAGTACATACAGATGTAAATGCCATGCAACTTGTGCTTTTCCCATCACATTATATGGCACCCATACTCTTCCTCCTCATCAATTCCTAAGTATAAACATGCTTTTACCTGATAGAGTGTGGGCAACGTGTGCCAGCAGCATGGCTAAATATAAGCCCGAGACCAGGGTGGATGTGTTGGTACTGTATGTACTATCATATTGGCGCTTACAGTGACTTTTTGTTCTTCCCATACCAAACCGTGTCAGTTTATTATTAGGCTGTGTATGAGTGTGTGTCTGTGTTTGTCTTACTCTTGGAATGGCTCCATTTCAAAGTATGGGTCATTCGAACCAGAGATCACTTGGCGGGAGCTGAATCTGAAAGGTTGGAGTTGTCTTATTATAGCTGACCAGCTTCTGTAATTGTACCCCCCTATAGGAAAATATACAGTATTTCCCAAGAGGCAAGCAACTTGACATCAGTGTGTGGGCTATTATTCAAAAAGGGGTTTCAAGCCTTTGTCAATACAGTCTTAATAACACTGTAGGCTGTAAAAACTACACTGTTGTACAGCGTTGACTTATAATAGCTAACCATCTAACTGTGTATTGACCAGAGATATTGTGTTAGACTGTAAAATGCCTTTAATGTGTTATTTAGAGTTATTTGTGTGGATGCTAGTAATAGCTTGACTTACAGGTTAGTAACGAATAAGGAAATAATAATAGTTAACATTGCAATGATATAGATGTTCTTGCAGGACATGTACTATAATGGTTTTGAGTTGACCGCAGGCTATTTACATATACATGCCATGGACCCATGGAGTATGAAGTCATGGGTGAAATACCTGTACACAGGGCATGCAGGGAATCACTGGTACACTCACTTCATGTTACTCGAGGCCCTACTTAAGAGCTTTTAGAATTTTTAAGCATTTCTGTTCGTCATTTAGGGTGCTTTCACACCTCTGGTTCGGTTCATTTGGTCCGAACCAAGGGCAAACAATATTACATTGTAGCATTTTTTCAGCGTTTTTGGTTCGTTTTCACACCACACTGATTGCTTTGGTCCGAACCAGTTGAAACGACTCAAAATGCAGTCACATGGCAACATCCACATCACTCATTGGCCATGGCGTATTTCCTAAACTGCTATTTGATTGGTCAGAATTTACGTGCGGGAAGATTCCAATAGAAGAGGAAAAGCCAGTAAACAACACGGAGACGACTGCCCGGGCTGATTTTGTCCCTGGCCATAGTCTATTGCATTGGTTGTACACCCCACAATATGCAAACAATACATTTCTATAATGAAGCGTGGCTGCAGCTTGAAAACAACAGTCTAATGCAAACAACGAGCGTGCATCGCTCGTCACTTCAAGCGGAGGCGTGCATTAATTCTTCTTAACTCTGACGTGCTAATCTTCCAAAAATATGACTACGGCAGCTGCTTTATTCCAAAAATGATCAGTATTTTTTGCAGTTGGGTCGGTTTGAGGTCGGATCACTTTCTCACCACAAACAAACCGCTCCAGAGTTCATTTGAAAGCGTACCGAGACCACCTCTTCAAGGAGGTCTCGGTACGCTTGTTTGGTCCGCTTTTGGTGCGCACCCAAGTTCGATTGCTGCTTTCACACCGGACCAAACGAACCGCACCAACGGGGCAAACGAAGCCTAGTACGATTCAACCGAACTAAACAAGGCAGGTGTCAAAACACCCTTAGTGTCAACTGGGCTACCATTGGTCAGTTTTATGAAACACGCCATTTTAAAATAGAAAAATGGTCGTAGCTAGACTCATGGTAACCTATTGTCAGTACATTATCCCTGCATGTGCTATATACGACTACTTGTAATCTCTGTGAGTTTTTGTACAGTATAATGTAAATTTTGGAAAGAACTGTAGATTACCACTACATCAAGCTCAGTACACACATACAGTACATCTGTACAACTTCTATAAAGATACAATACAAATTAATATGTTCTTTTCACCTTTTGTCAGAAAAATCCCAGTGGTAACAGCCCCACAAAAGTCAGGAAATCTGTCATTTCAGTTATTTATGTTATTCTTTTGCATTTGAATAAGGTAGCGCTGTGACGCCTCTGTTTAAAAGGCTAGTATGGGGGAGCATTCCAGGGCTTAGCCTTCCTGAATGAAGTGTGTTGGCGGACGCAACCTCAGTTAATCCCTCCCTTATTCCAAGAGGCTTTGTTGGGTATGTGAGCAATCATGCTCCTGTTCAGTAGTCACAGCTACCCAGCATCCACTGGGGTTACTCCAGGGTACAGTTCAAGGGCATGGATCACTGGCCAAACCACATGCTGGTAGAAATGGTACATTTTAATTTTGATTTGGGATTAATTGCAGATGAGAATGTGGCATTGCCTAAGCCTTTATAAATGTTTTTTGTTTGATGTTGCCTTGATTATTTCCTGATGGCCAAATGAGAAATATGTTGACGTAGGTGTGGAAAAATGAGAAAGCTGGAAAACCTGGTAAAAGAAGTGTTACTTCAGAATTTCAGAGGATAGTACACATATGCTATCCTTTGATTCGAATACATTACTCTCTCATTTCATCTCCCACTCTCATGTCACCTCAAGTGCTAGCGTTTCCTGTATCTGGTATGGCTCAAATCACGTAAGCAATGTTGATGGGTGCAGACAATTTTGCACAGAAATACCAGAGCTTCACCATTCGAAGGTGCTAAAGTCTGAGGAAGGGGAACTGTCAGGCATATCAAACACATCCACTCCCCTTTAGCTGAAGGCTGACATGAATTGAAGCTAAGCAGGACTGACTTAAGCATCAGAGTAATGAGCTCAACAGACGGGGAGCAACCAGCAACAGTGTTTTTGTGAAATATATCATCTTTCCTGTGGAGAGACATCGCAGAGTTGCAGCTCTGTACAAAAATCAACAGAAGTAATGGTTGTGGTGGAAGAAATCATTTCACTTGTAGCCAAAAAGTATAGTTGTTTATATAATAAAACAGAATGTAAATACCACACAAAGACAGCACTCTTTTTGAAAAGAAAAGGTCCTGTAGCATTGCATCACAAGCCTGTGTGGGCAGCAGTGTGACTTTAGGATGTTGTGTCAGGATTGTTTGCCAAGAGCTCGCCTCAGATCAAAAAATGAGTAAAACACCTTGAAATTGCCTCACGTAAGAGGCGTATCACAAATGAAAATACCTGGAACTATTTGTTTTCCAGTTCTTCAAAATTAAAATCAGAGTAGAGCGAAAACTGAAAGACATATGGCCTTTAATCACATCACAAATGGCACATCGTGGTGAACCACACTGCTATTCTCTACCAGTCTTTGCTTCCCAAGTACTTACACAGTGTCTATCACTGCTTTGTCTCTCCTGTCCTTCTTTTCCCCTTGTCCCTCCCAGGATCGCTGGTGTCTCCCAACTCTGTCCCAAACAACCTGGATGGCAACAAGGCAGTGGAGAGGAGGCCATCCAAAGTAGGGGTCAGTAGAGAAAGCAGCAGTGTCGACTTCAGCAAGGTAACCTAACCACAGTACTGAGTACAGAAACAGTCCATCATGGTGGAAGGGCCCATGAGTTCATCAGTGTCATTCCTCAGTTTCTGGACTTCCACAGACATTTCAGTGGTCTGTGTTGAAAATTGAGAGCCACCATCACATACACATTAGCCCTTTTTCTTCTGGGTGCAGGAAGACACATCTTCAGTCATTGCTCCACCTGTAATGGACTAAGAATTGAGTAAAGTAAAAGTCTTACATAGTTATATAACTGTTTAGTTTTGAGAATTCCAACCTCGCATGGCCTCTATTCATCTAACATTTTGTAGTTCCTCACCCATTAAATACAATGGCAGGCAGCCATAAGTAGTTATCATTATAAAACCATCCATTATGACTGCCAAAAAATAAGGTGCAGTGTTTATATGAGTCAGAGGATACAAAAGAGGGATGAAGGCACAGTCTTTTCTACACAGGGATAAGAATCATTTGCACTGCTCAGATCTGAAAGAAAGAGAAATTTATTCAGCAACATGATAAGAAATGCTTCACCGCAACCGACAATCTTTGCTCAGTACCTGGTAGTTGTTTATGTAGCTACTAACCTGCTCTATCATTCATTTGTTATGGCATCCAAACGACCTGCTGCCGTCCTTTACATACACTCTACTTCTTCTGTTTGCATGTGTAGCCTTGTAAACCAGTCCCTCATTCTTTCTCGCAACCTCCTCTTCTTTCTCTCTGTTTTCCCTCTGTTTTGTTATTGGTATTTGTCTCTATATCTGATTCTTCAATTTCATTGGTTCCATTGGTTTCAGGTGGACATGAATTTCATGAAAAAGATTCCTCCAGGTGCTGAAGCTTCCAACGTATTGGTGGGAGAAGTGGACTTCCTGGAGAAGCCTATAATTGCCTTTGTACGACTGTCCCCTGCAGTCCTTATCACAGGCCTCACAGAGGTGCCTGTGCCCACGAGGTACAATAATTAGGAATAGAATGATATCATGATAAAGCCTTTTATTCCAAACATTTGATATTCAATAAAAGTCGCCAACTCTGAAAAGTTATCATACTCTGGCAGCAATTTAAAGCAAAGCCCTATTCACATTGGACTAATAGAACCTGGGGATCGACTGTAGTTGTGTGCCCACAACCCTGTTTTCCATGTCCGTATTCTATTAAGTAACAAGACTAGGAGTCTATAGCCACTTAAGCAGTCCTGTGAAGCTCTAATGCTCATTAAACACCAGAAATCTTGGCTTACAAATACAAAGCTTTGCAAATAGTGGTGCAAAATAATTTAATTTGGCCTCCGCATGATGCATGAGCACATTGTTGACGCCATACATATTTCTGCTAACGATTTCACTCTATTCCACTAGTCAACAATGGCGGTAACACACCAAGAATCATAGAAATGTGTCAGCAAAGGCACGGTGGAAGACTGCTAGCTTGCAAACTTTGATTCATATAAACAATGTTGGTATCAAAATATTTTTAAAATTGGCTTCGCAAAAGTTTTATGAGGAACGAAATGCATTCAACATATTTATTAGACCTCAAGGATACACACAATGCATTTTAGTGAGCGTGTTTACAAGAAAACGCCACAGTGAATACAATATACTGTTGTGATTAGTGTTGTTATTCATTGTGTATTTCATGAATATTTGTCTTGTTCAAAGATTTCTTTTCCTGCTTTTGGGTCCTCATGGCAAAGGGCCCCAATACCATGAGATCGGCAGATCCATGGCCACACTAATGACAGATGAGGTGAGAGAAAGAAAGATGGATTATTTTTGTAACTTGTTGTTTTAGCTTGACAAGTCTAAAACTGTATCAAAACATTATCTGGTTCAGTTTGATTTATTTGGATTTAAGATGCATGGTAATTTTTGATTTGGCACACTGCCCTCTCCTTGAACATAAGGTGAATGTTTGGCCTTGCTTTGAACAATTGAAGATCTTATTGCAAAGACATGTAATAACTCCTAACTGTATTCATTATGTAGATTTTCCATGACGTGGCATACAAGGCCAAAGACCGAACAGATCTCCTCTCCGGAATTGATGAGTTCCTCGATCAAGTGACTGTCCTGCCTCCTGGAGAATGGGACCCCACAATCCGGATTGAGCCCCCCAAGAATGTCCCATCTCAGGTTAGTGATTCTCTCTGTCAAAGATTGTTTAATTTGGACTTGGTGAATAATGCATACAAAGGTGTGTTTTTGTTTTAAATTGAATCCATATTGTGTTTTACAGACATGAAAATCACTTAAATTGCACAACAAACATCAACACAACAGAAATTTGCCTGGGAGATATTGGTGCAGAGATACTAACCAATCACCAGCATACTTACACAGTACGCACTTACTAGACCTCACATAAGTCTGGCCACACAAACTGTAAACTAGAAGTTTTTATTGACTTTTCTTTATGTGTATTTCTGTACCATTCTTTTCATACCACTATTATCACACTGTGAGTGCCCCCTTATGGATTTAAAGCATCATGACAGCAACAGAATTGAAACGCATGTTACTATATTATATTTAAATGTCCTTTGACCTGCAGCTGAAGAGGAAGATACCGTCCCAGCCCAATGGCACTGCGTCTCCAGGAGAGCTGGATAAGGAGGAGGACCATCACGCAGGGCCTGAGCTGCAGAGGACCGGGAGGTGACTTTCGCACCTTTTCTTGGCACACCATTGACTTTAAATGATTATTGGACCTTACTTACTCTAGTAATCTCTAATCTCTTAAGATCACTTGTGTTAGCAAATATGTTGAAAAGACATATTTGATCATTAATGTGTTCTAGTTGAATTAACAACTTCATTAGCACGAGTTGGCGTGTTTAATATATTATGTTAAAATAAGGGCCTCTTGTTAACAAGAGCTGCATGAGAAAACTTATGTGAGAAAATACAGCCTCACTTTATCCTCCTTTAATTCCTTGTTTATTAGTTTAGTTTGACATATTTGTGGTTACAATGGGGAGAAGTGTTCAGTAAAAGCTTTTGGATCTTTTTTGTCTGAGGTTCCTCGCATATCATTAAAGTAAACTAGAATTTGAACATTTAAGAAATGTAACATTTTATAAACTCAACACTACTGTGTGTTTTAGCAAATACATCTCTACTCTACTCTGTGAACCTCAGATGCTGACATTTATGGATAACTCCTGCTGGGTCTCTAGAGCCTGGGCCACACAGAGAGGAGACTGTGTTTATTTGAAACCTCAGACAGACACTCGCACATATACACATCAGCTGGGAGGCACTGTATTATTTACAGATTCACTCTCCTTTTCACCGTTACTATAAAAGGCTCATGCTATGAGGGAGCAAAGTGTAAGGAAGTGCAAGAAGCTAATGTAAAGAAAGCTATCAGAAACAGGGGCTGTAAAGAAGCGAGAGCAGGGGTTGTTGAGGCAGGCAATAGGTTATTCCAGAGGAGTGTGGAAAATGAAAGAAGACCTCACAGCAGAGCAATTGGACAGGTGTCAGAGAAAAGAAAATAAGACATACAAGGTGAGAAATGGAATTTCACAAAGGAAAAGGAAAATGAGGCAGGAACAGTGAGCTGAAGGCTTGGATGGGCAGGGAGTAATTCTGTACAGTATGTGCATGAAGACAAACTGCCCCAGTTAAAATAATTTGGCATCTAAGTTTTGGGTTTGATTATTATAAAGATGCACACTCGCCAGCTCGTGACACTGCCTCAGCATTACCACTGCCAGAGTTCAAGCAAACAACAACAAATATAAAAGCAATAACCATTATTGCAAAATTACAGTGTTTATCACCTTATATTAACAAACACTCTGCATTTAAATTATTCCAGTCAGGACAATTCTGTTAAATGAATGAAGACATAAAAAGAATGGCAATTTACAGGGTGAGACCAGCAGAACCACTTTGCTTTAGAAGTGAATAATAACAATAATAAATGTTTGCAGCCATTTACCTACGGTTATCTGGATCGCTGTTGCCTGTGCACTGTTTTGATCGTATTCAATTTCTGAAATAATCTCAAGAGGAAAAGATCGATAGATAACTGCTTCATATTAATGTTTATGTCACACTAAATTAAATATGTTCACTTCACTCTTCCCATTCCCCTTACTTAACTCACTGATGCATTCATTATTTTAAAGTAACCATGTCACTGTTATTATATATTATTGTGCACTACTACTTGAAAATTCAAGCATTAAAAACTACCTCTCTCCTCTTCTCAGGATATTTGGAGGTCTGGTCCTGGATGTCAAGCGGAAGTTACCGTTCTACTGGAGCGACATCAGGGACTCCCTCAGTCTGCAGTGTCTAGCCTCCATCCTGTTCCTCTACTGCGCCTGCATGTCCCCTGTCATCACATTTGGAGGTTTGCTTGGGGAAGCAACCAAAGGCAACATAGTGAGTCCTTCAGCTTTGCACTTAAAAGTCAGCACTAGTACTTTTCCTGAACCCAGAGGGAATGAAACTCCTGCTTGTCTTAAGTGCCATGTTGTACCAAATTAGATATATAGAACTTAGAACCATTTTGTATGTGAGTATATGAATTATTTTTTTGAGTCTTGTGCTGCCACTGAAAATGGATGTTGCCATGGTATTGTGACAGTGAAACTTCAAGTTCCCCAGAATCCTCAAGTTAAAGCAAAGTCATCTGATGGAACAGAGAGATATTTCCCTCAACCACTGTGTGCAACAAGAATGCTTTCTTACATTTATGAGATTTAATATTTATGTATATACATACAGTACATGGTATAGGGGCTAAATACAGATGTAATGATCTGCATACAGTCCATCCCAGTCATAGCCATGACTACGGTTTCTCTAGGAAGAAACATATTTTCTGACTACCTTATTTCACCTTATTTTTAACATATGTCAAGAAAAGTCACCATAATCTTTCACCACGCTATTAAATACTCATTTGTGTGGATGTCTTTTACTGTGAGGTCTTTATTCACTGTCCAAAATAGGATACGATGATTAATCAACCTCCAGTGCACTAATTTGTTATCACACTGCAAGCTATTCTATATAGTGTCTCTCTCTTTTTATTGCTCCCTCTCTCTCCTCTCTCCTTTTTACCTATGTCATTACTAGGGCATGGACTGTTGGCATAGGCACAGTCTGTGTGCTGGTGTGTGTGATGCATCTGAGTAAACTCAGCAGGCTAGGGCTAACCAGAGATATGACTTCGGACAAATCAGCAGAGTGAGGACATTTGAACAGTTTATCTAGCCTCTCAGACGCAGGCCAGAATGTCTGTTTAATCGATACACTCTGCGTTCTGATCGGAAGTGTCTTTTTCACCTCTCTCTTTTCTTCTTCAGCCTTTCCCTCTCAAACCTCCTTTGAATGGTTTCACCTCCCCCATCCTACCTTTCTCATTCCCTCACTCCCTCCCTCTCCTCTTTGTCTACAGAGTGCCATAGAGTCTCTATTTGGGGCCTCACTGACAGGAGTGGCATACTCCCTCTTCGCAGGCCAGCCCCTCACTATTCTTGGCAGCACAGGCCCTGTTTTAGTGTTTGAGAAGATCCTCTTCAAGTTCTGCAAGTAAGTTCGAGCAAGTTTGCTTTTGCTGTGACATGATGAAATAGTCAAAATATTGATAAGACTAAAAAGTCTGCATAGTTTTTGTTTTGAAGTTAATTGATTTTATTGTGGATTCCAATAGTCTAATGGGCCCTAAAATGCATGTGTGTACCTGTATCCATTCGCCTCCATGTCACGTCTGTCTGTCTTTCCCAGTGACTATGGCCTGTCCTACCTGTCGCTGCGGACCAGCATTGGTCTATGGACAGCCTTCCTCTGTCTGGTCCTGGTGGCCACAGATGCCAGCTCCCTGGTCTGCTACATCACCAGATTCACAGAGGAGTCCTTCGCTGCACTTATCTGCATCATCTTCATCTACGAGGCTCTAGAGAAGCTCTTTCACCTGGGAGAACACTACCCTGTCAACATGCACAACATCTTGGACAACCTTACCCTGTATTCGTGAGTACTGAGCTTTCAGTTACTTTTTTATTTTATTTAAGTTTCATATTATTCATTTTTTTTAAGTTGATTTCTTGTTTAAAGAATTTGTGAAATAAACTATGACGTTCCTAGAAAACTAATATTATATTGGGCAGAGCTTACCACTGTAAAGTTTCAGGTACTAAATGCATTCGTACATTTATATTCTTTCAATACTTTTGTACAGGTTGCATTATATTTAGTTGTTCAAATTAATTAGGAGGAAGTGGGAGCTCTAATTGTGACGAAACGGAAAACTCTGTTGTTGTGCATCAACCGTGTTCCAAGCATGGCCATTGCAAATAAAGTAGTTGTCTAGTAACTTAAAACAAAGTTAGCATCTTGTCAAATCACCACTTCAGCTAACCAGTTCTTTGGGGGAAACCCTGAAATTGTGTTTGGATGTTTGTCATTTTTCCTTTTGTAGGCAGATGTTACCAAAAACATCTCTATTAGACTCCAACCAAGAGCCAAGATTAACCATCTCCAGAAACCACTAAACTTTTATGTTTTTGTGTGACTCCAGCTGGGATTTAACTGTTTGACTATTTTCAGCATATTTATATACAGTTTAATTATGTATATTTATTCTTTTAGTAATGCATTAAATCTATTAAATCATTCTTCAATTGTGTCATAATTAGAGCTAACATGTCCATTTTGTATTACACTCTTTAGGTCAGAATGTCACATTAAGTGCCAGAGGGTTACATAAAGTAGTGTATTATGCACATAAATAGTATCCCATTAAGAACACACTGCTCTTGTTGCTGACAACTGTAATTGTAGTGGCTTGAGCTATTCCCAGGACATGTCTTTCCCAGAGTTGGAATAAAAAGTACCCCCTTGCAAACTAACTAATTTAAAAACAACTGATGCTAGCAGTGTTGCTGCAGCCTGCGTTTTTAATTAACTTTAAAATGAACCCAACTCTTTTTCACCTTAAGATAAGCACACATACTTAATGCTTAGCATTTGTTTTCTTGTCCCCAGGTGTCAGTGCTCTCCACCAGCCAATGTCTCAGATCAGCTCATGCAGGAGTGGAACCAGACAGGATACAGCCCAGACTCCATCTCATGGAGCAGCCTCAATGTTTCGGTGAGAGCAGCAAACAGTGATTTCCATTGTGATATGTGGGGATCACACTCACATTTGTAGGGTGTGTTGAGCAAACAGACATCATCAGTCAATATCAAATTAACACTAATGCAACGGCTGCAACTACTTCTACCTCTTCTATAACTGTGACTAGAAGCTAGACTAGCCAAAATACCTGCTACCAATACTACTGTCACAAGTGGAACACCTTCAAACTTCGTATTACCGATCTAACCTAAAACTCCTTTTTCTCTAGATGTGTAAGATACTCAATGGGGAGTTTGTGGGTCCTGCCTGCGGTCATCATGGGCCCTACATCCCAGATGTTCTCTTCTGGTCCATCATCCTCTTCTTCACCACCTTCTTCCTGTCTTCCTTCCTTAAGCAGTTCAAGACAGAGACATATTTTCCCACTAAGGTGAGATGTTTGCTAGATTTGTTATGTGCACTCTTGTTTCACTACTGTTACCACAAATGTGGCTTTTCACAACATAAAATACAGTAGCAGTTTCTATTCTATTACTGAAAATATGAATATCAATAAATTCCCACCTCAATAGGGTATTTTTTCTACATTTCTGTGCATGCAAGTGTGCAGATCTAGCTAAAAGCTTCTCACACTATGTAAATGTTTACATTGTGTCAGTCATTAGTGTGAAGGAGCAGTCGCATTTACAGAAAGAAAAGATCTTCTTGCATCCTCCCACACAGTACCAGCAAGTCTGTTATCACTTGGTCTTCTGTGTAGGAAGGTGCTGGTATTGTCTGAATTGTTATGCTTTTACTGTTGAGACAAAGGTAAGTATTACTTTGGTGGATCTCAACAGTGAGCTGAAGAAAAAGACTGTTTGTTTGTATTTGAGCAGCTTCTATTTGTGCGTGTGTAGCTGCAATTCTTAAATAAGGAGAAAATATAAATTTATATATTTAATATAAATATAATATGTGTGTGTTGTTTAGGTGCGATCCACCATCAGCGACTTTGCTGTGTTTATAACCATCATGATCATGGTGATGGTGGACTATGTAATGGGGATCCCCTCTCCTAAACTTAATGTCCCTGACCGCTTTGAGGTAGGCATCCATTCCAGGCTGTCTGCCCATCTTTATGCATCAATGTTCAAATGTCAGTTGACATCACATATAATTATATCCTCTGTAAAGTTATTCTTTTGTATCGCAAAGGTCTAAATGTAATACTTGAAAACAAATTATTGTTCAGATCATCAAACATCCTCAAAATAATAATTTTATGTCTAACATACTAAATGTAGCCCATCCCTGCCTTTTCCCTGCAGCCAACTTCAAAGAACCGAGGCTGGCTAATGGACCCTTTAGGAGAAAATCCCTGGTGGACGCTGCTTGTGGCGGCACTTCCTGCTTTGCTATGCACCATCCTCGTCTTTATGGACCAGCAGATCACTGCAGTCATCATCAACCGCAAGGAGCACAAGCTCAAGGTCAGACCTGCCTGTAGAGAATTTACTTTTGGCAGTGTTATAGCTCAGAGTTACACATCATTTTAAAAGTTTCCTGAAGTGGAAGCATACTTGATGTCTTCTCTATTTTTTCCTGTGGTGTCTATCCCCTAGTTAAAGGTGGTGTGTGTGATTCTAATCCAGTACACATAATGTTTGTTAAATTCATTCATATTCTTAATATCTCCTCACGGTCCGTTAGCTGTCCGTTCTCTGTGTGCGCTGAAAAAAAATTGGTGTTTGTAAACGGGAAACAAACAGTGGCTCGCACCGAGCCACACAACACTATTTCAGCCATTCCAGCCATGATTTGTGTGTCAGGTAACGTTAAATGACTTGCCCACGAACATTCAGCTTACTTTCTAGTTTGCCAAGATGTGCTGTTGTTGTGATGTCAGCTATAGTATCAGGAGAGCTGTGAGTATTGCTGTCTGGAGCTGGTGTGCTGGCTCTGGGAAACCGTCTCAGCAGCAACTGTAGAGACAGGCTGCTAACCCATAACGTAGTTAACATTAGTTATAATTTGCCTGCCCTGGCATTCGACCTGCATAGGTTTTGTTTTGTTATACGGAATATGCTGAAAGTCTTAAACTAAACTCTTTTTCTTTGTTGTTTTTTCTGTTAATGTGGTCATATTTTGCTTTTTGGTTTTTACCCTTTCCTTTATTGTGTTATATTTTTTTGTTTTAGGTTTTGCTATGTAAAAAAGTGAAAAAACTCAAAGTCCACCCCAAAGGGAGTTACCCTCTACTTCTGAACAGCCTGAAAACCACTCGATTGTAGTCCAGCCTTTACTTCCGTAACGTATCTACGTCACTATGTAACAACCGTCATAATGCACAAATTGAGCAGTTTCCACAAGTACACCTAAATATGAAATTAATATAACGTTGCGTACCCTCCAGGCAGTCAATGGGCATACAATTGTTTACTGTGCTGTAGAGACAGTGCACAGTTAAAACGTATGACACATAAATTAGTTACAAATGAATATAGTTACTGGCTGAAGCAGCTGTGTTTTGGATCACACTACCTTGCTCGTCAGGACCCACCCTGCTGTGTTTATAATTGACTAGTCCTTACCTAGGTACTCCCAACAAAGATCGAATGGAAGTGAGAAGACACAAGGTGAAAAGAGGTGCTGCAGCAATGTGCAGTATGGGGGGGATAAATATGGTGTTTATTTGAAAATTAAACCATGTAAACCTATTTTGGTACAACCCCAAAATAAAATTATGAACCTGAAAATGAGCACAATATGACCGCTTTAACTTTTTATGCATCTGTGCCTCATCCGGCCTGCTCTGTTTCGATCTGAAAACTCCCTTCTCTTCCTCTCTCTCCCTTTGTGTCATCCTTAATTATGGTTGAAGCTAACATATTCTCTTGTCTGTGCTGCTGTGTTCATCTCAGAGAAATGATTCAACTATAATCTTTTTCAGCTTTTTCCTGTGGTATTTTTATGCCACAGTGCTATTCATTTAAAAAAAACAAAAAACAGTCCACCTTGAAAATCTGTAAGGCAAACATTTGAAACTTGGGATTCCAAGTATGAATCTTGTTTTCTGTAATTCTATTTTTACTTACAATCGCTCCACAGGGTCAAACACTTATTACTGCTTAGCTGGCTCTCAAGCATACTTGCTCTCTCTTGTCTCCCTGTGTATCCTACAGAAAGGCTGTGGCTATCACCTGGACTTGCTGATAGTGGCAATAATGCTGGGTGTGTGCTCCATTATGGGCCTGCCGTGGTTCGTGGCTGCAACAGTCCTCTCCATCTCCCACGTTAACAGCCTGAAGGTGGAGTCTGGCTGCTCCGCTCCAGGAGAGCAGCCCAAGTTTCTGGGCATCCGGGAGCAGCGAGTCACTGGATTCATGATCTTTGTCCTCATGGGTTGTTCTGTTTTCATGACCTCAGTGCTCAAGGCGAGAAACGACCCTAAATGAGAAGTTCATTTAACTAGCTTACGTGTGCCGACGGGATTATCTGTTAAATATTTTGCATGTTTTGCCCATTCTGTCATCTTAATTTGTTCTAGAAAATTCCATGTTATCCTTTCCTGAACTGAAATGAAAGTTGAATAATTTATACTGTTGTTATACTCTGTCGCTTCATTTCTGCTCTTTACAGTTTATTCCTATGCCAGTCCTGTACGGAGTCTTTCTCTACATGGGTGTCTCTTCCCTCAAAGGCATTCAAGTAAGACTCTGCTGGTCTTTTGAAGATAATATGCCCTTTTATTCTTAGGTTTGCCCCTTGTAGTTCCAAACCTTTGATTTTGATTCAGAATCCTTAAAAGCTTTTGTTAAATGTGTTCCCTCTTCTGAATAATGTATTGAATTTTGTCCCTTCTCTTTCCAGCTATATTTATTTGCATTTCTTCTCTCTCACTGAGCCCCTTTCCTCTCATTTTCTCTGTAGTTCTTTGACAGAATCAAGCTGTTCGGCATGCCTGCCAAGCACCAGCCTGATCTGATCTATCTGCGCTATGTGCCTCTGTGGAAGGTGCATATCTTCACCCTGGTGCAGCTCACCTGTTTGGTGCTGCTCTGGGTCATCAAGGCCTCTGCAGCAGCTGTTGTATTTCCCATGATGGTAATGACCTCAGACTTCAAAGACTGTCACTTCACATCTACATGATATGTTAAAGGCAAAGATACAGATTCAGCCTCACCCACACAGTAGAGTGTGTTGCAGCTGCAATAGGATTAAATAAAAAATTTGAATATCACCATGATACATAATGTATGTTCATTGTAGTGTCAGATGAAAATAATATATTACATAGGAGTGTAAAAATTGTTTCATTCTATTTTAGTATATTTTATGATGTTAAATCTGTGATAATATGTTGCTTCTCTATGTACTCCAGGTTCTGGCGCTAGTCTTTATCCGAAAGCTTCTAGACTTTTTCTTCACCAATAGAGAGCTGAGCTGGCTGGATGACTTGATTCCAGAAAGCAAGAAGAAGAAAGAAGACGACAAGAAAAAGAAAGCACGAGAAAAGCTGGTAAAACTTGTTTGTAGTTTTTTTTGGTTGTAGTGAAAGATGAGAAGTTTTAGTTTGTGTTCTTCAATAAAAGGTTTACTGTAGCAGCCGTTTCATGTTAAAGGTCCAGTGTGTAATATTTAGGAGGAGCTTTTAGCAGAAATGGAATATAATATTTATAAGTATGTTTTGATTTGTGTATAATCACCTGCAAATACGAATCGTATTTGCGTTACCTTAGAATGAGCCGTTATTTGCTGCGTAGGGAGCGGGTCCCCTTCAACTGAGGCCGCCATGTTGCACCGCCATGTTTCTACAGCAGCCCAGACCAAACAAACCAAACACTGGCTCTAGATAGGGCCGTTCGCATATTTTGTGAGTTTTGCGGCTAACACAGTGTCCCTTACACGTTTGGAAGGCGAGGGTGATGCGAGCGGTATTCAAATGGTTGCAAATTGCAATTTCACCTCCAGATGCCACTAAATCCTACACACTGGACCTTTAAGTGTTTTTGCAATGCAACTTAAAAAATCTAAACTGAATTAACTCAGATGTTGACTTTAGTTACAGAACCAAGCAGACAGTTTTTTGGTTCATGTTTAAACTTAGAATATAACAATATTGCTGGGATTTGTTTTGTATGCACATGTGTGCTAGATCAGTAAAAGTTCAAAATAGGGCTGCCCCATATGTTAAACAAAAATCAAATTGAAATTATTTACGCAGATACTATAATTGCTATATGATTCATGATCAGTGGGAATGATCATTTATGCATCACAATTTTCATTTTCACTGAACAAACTATTAGTCATAATGATGTGACATTTGTTGGGGTCTGTACAAAACAAACATGCTTTCTTATATCTGGAGAAAATAGATTTGTAGGCCAGGGCATCTCTGCACCACTAAAGTACTTCATTATAAGGCTGTTTTGTAACACATTTTACCTTTTTATCAATTTGGATATTGCACTTAGCCATATTGCAAATTCGATAATATTTCGACTGTGCAGCCCTAGTTGAAAAATAATGTAGTGCCTTTTGTACTTGCTTTCCCACATTGAACTGACCAAACGCACACATGCACTTACACCTTAATATTGCAAAAGGCATCAAAATCCTCCATTTCTCTCTGAGTTAGTGTACATCACAATAATAAGATTTCAGGTCAGTGTGATAATGCTACAATAGTGGTAGGGCCGGGTGCATAAACAGTGGATGTTAATGACATTACTATTGGATCTGAAAAAACAGATATGGAAATGGCCAGACTTGCCCTTGTTACGCCCCTGAAAAATGGGGAGAAATAACCACGAGAGTGGTAGTGATGTTTCCTCAGCGAGAACTTTACTCTAATGATTTTGTACATATATGCAATGACCTACAAAGACAATATAACATGAAATAGAGGAAATACAATTTACGGGTACATCGTATCAGTCCGAGACACAATTAATACTCGAATTTACAACCCTATAAAAGGAAGAAAGACTCAAGTTCTATGAAGCTAGTTATCTGCAATTAGATTAATAATGGTGGGTCTAATCTAAACTCTGACAGTCTTAATCAAAACAATCAGTGAAATTACAGAAGATGGCTTAAAGTGTAAAAAAAAAAGCAATTGTCTTCTAATACATTAGCAACAACAACTTCAGACATTTTACTGTATTCACTATAGACATTTACTACTTTATACTGTCTCCACCAAATAGCATGAACTCCGTAAACGCAGACACAAGTCATTAAAGTGCATGAAACATTACCAACAATAATACAAGATATGTAACAAAATGTTTACATGTGAATTCGCACGTTCACAAAATGGCGGCTGTGCCCGGTCTGACAATAAGTTGCTCTCTAATACCAAGTGAGGACTTCACTCACACACACACACACATTACTACACACAGTAAAACCTAACTAATTTACTCATAATATCACATAAACACTAATAGAACACTCGTGAAATGTTAGCGGGTTAATTTAGCTCGGTTAACTCTGTTTAACCCTGAAAGCATACCTGAAAAATGGGGAGAAATAACCACGAGAGTGGTAGTGATGTTTCCTCAGCGAGAACTTGACTCTAATGAGGAAAATACCGCGAATTCCCCAGGTATGTGGGCGGAGACAGAAGTAATCGATCTCAGGATCTTGGATTGACACCAACTTGTAGATCACAGATCGACACCTTTTTAATACCAGACCCGTAACTCTAGTACTTTTATGGCTTAGTTTTGTCATTATGACTGTTACCCATACATGTAGATCTTATCCTTGTGTTTTAACATTACAGGCCATGAACTTATTATACATTTTTATTTATTCACAGGCTATTAGTGACTTAGATTTTAACTGGTCACACCATGCCCCAGAGATATCTCTAGTCTGGATACTATACAGGTATAATGGCGATACAAAGGAGAAGAGAAAATGTACTTTTGACAGTTGTAACCTCACACCAGTGTTTTACCAGTATGGTGCCTTACTGCAGTCTATTTTGTGATTTAGGCTTCCAATACTGTTTTCATTCAGGAAGAAGAGTCCAGACTGCAGGACGAAGAGCTGGGACTGAAGGTCAGCTTCGAGAGCTCGAACCTGCTCAACATCCCTGTGAAGACACTCTCAGGGAAGTGAGTGATGTGCCCCATAAAGCACACTTTGAAGCCCAATTCCGGGATGAAAAGCAGCTTTTTATTGCAAATGCTTAGTGAGGCATCAAGTGTATTCTATTTGTAATTATGCAGTTCTGTATCCCACCAACAAACTCAACTTTTCTTTATCATATTTTATTATTATGGTTTGAATCTTACGAGGCAGCAAAATACATTATTATAATAACTTAAAATGCTTTGTGGACTACTTAGTGTAAATAGTTCCCAAAAGATTTGACTTCCTCCCTAATCCATGCCTTTATGGCTGATATGATCCAGAAAACCCGTCCAGAAGCTTGAAGAAAACATGTAGATGTAGTTCATAGTAAATTATAAACTAGAGCTATTAACACATTTTCTGATGCATCATGTTGTCATGTACCACTTGGAATGGTAATTCTGACACTGGTAGTCAGCTGTGTGTTATTATGTCCATCTTGAACAGATCATACAGAATAGGACTAGTGACCCACAGCCTCCCAATGGAAGAAGAGGTAGCAGGGCTGTGTGTCTGATGCCAAACATCTGACCCACATGGCTGCGTTCTAACCCTGCTCACTGATACTGAGACAGTTAGCGCATGGCCTCAACTGTCACTCCTCGGCTATTTAAAAAACAAGCAGTGGCTTTAAAGCACACTGCATTGTGTGTTGCTGTGTGCTCTTTTTATTTTGAGGGTAAATGGTCTGTGTTAAAATGTTTGTCTTGTTGAAATAATCCTATCCTTGTCTACCTATTAATAATATGCCTCTAATGCAAAGGGCCCACATTTCTTCATACATGTTAACATGGAACATACTGTACTGTCTGGTCAGCCATTTTGTGCTGTTCATTTGTTTTAATCTATCTTTATATGCATGTTTGTGTGTGCTAGTTTGAACTGTCCTGCACTGAACCTCGCCCGCCAAATTGATGTCCACATGCCTGTCTTCTCTTTGTGTTTGTGTGTGTGTGTGTTTGCATTTTGGCATGTAGTTCTGAGTCTGACCCCGTGGTCGTAAATATCTCTGATGAAAAGGCCAAAACCGCAGCGTGGAAAGCAGTGAACTTGAGTGCAGAGTCATGTGCCCACCTTGTGAAGCGTAGTGGAAGGTAGCTATGCCATCTCCTGGAGTTTTACAGACTCCAAATTACATGACTTTAATATGACAATATAATGTTGACCAACAACGAAATTACTAAATGTTCTCTGTCATGGTTTAATGTATCTCAAGCAGGTTTAAAGACTCTGCAAGATTATTTTCATACTGCAGTGTAATAAACTGAAGCTTGTTGCTGCCTGGAAGGCAGGTGATCAATTGAGTATTTATATCAGTTTAGTATATAAATTAAATCAAAATTAGTGTTAGTAGTATTAGGTCCTTCTTTTTAGTCCATAGAAAATATGGACGCCTTGATGAGTCTTGAGTGTTGGGTATCACAGTCTAAATCTGTACAAGCTTCAGTCTTGTCTCATTTAGCTCCATAAGCTGTTAATCTGAGTACGTTGAAAGGAATACCTTTATTACAAAATGTAATTAATCACACCCGTTTGCCTGTATAAGGAAATATGTAAAAGATTTAACATAAGTTGACAAATTATATCTAGAATAGTCACAAGTAAGAGCTGCATATTTTAACACAGTCCTCACGTAAGTCCTGACATCAACAGTGTGCACTGTATGTGGTAAAATCCTGTCGAGTATTGGTAACTGAGCGCTCTCACTCCTCTACCTGACAAGTTCTCCCATTTGCAGTTGCTCTCCACCCTCCGCTCCACCATAAATTTGCACAAGCGCTCATCATGTCTCTATCTTCTTCCTCTCTGTATAACAGCCAGGAGAAGGTGGCCTGTGTTAGAGTCGACGTCAGCCCAGATACACCAGGAGGGCGTTCCACTGCCGAGACCTTCCTGTGATGGAGGGCGGCCCTCCTTACCCTCCTGATACCTTCTCCCACACAACACCATCTTAGTGGCAAGGGGAGCAGCACGACCTGCCTACAGGGTTCCCTTCCTCAGGGCAGTAGCCGAGCTCCACCAGGGCTGTGAGTCCTACTCACTCAAGTCTTGAAGTATGCCGCACATGTTCAAATGGCTGCCATGATGTACCGTAGAGTGCACATCTCTGAGGAAAGAAGGAATTCTGCTGTTACTGCCCACCGACGCTCACTGTTTAGGAACTCTCTTAATCAAGCAATCTGTCAACCATTAAAACCACAGATACCAAAGGAAGGGGCCTCACTGGTGGAGATCTTGGGATGCAAGAACTGAATTTTACGTTTAACCCACTGTATATTTTAATTTCAATTTTACTGTTATTGTTTTAGCTGTTCACAGTACTGTATTTTTTTTTGGGGTGGTGGTTTGTGGCTTTTTTCGCTCATGCACCATGAGCTGTCCTGCACTCTTTGTTTGTATTTTAGGTCAAATTAAGACCTTTCACCTAACTATACCAGCTTCAAATCTTCTCATTTAATTAAAGCCATTCAGGTACTGTCAGTGCTAGCTGATTCTATTTCATAATCGGTCTGGCACAGTAAACGACACAAACCCAAGCAGAGGTACATTCAGACATATACTACTACTACTACTACACCACACTACTACTGCATACATCTTTTTAGAATTTGCTCATGACTCATCTCTCCTGTCTGCAGGTGAACACTCAGTATTGATATTGCTGCTCATAAGTTGGTCAGTTGTTTTCACTGTAAACGTCACTATTCACATTGTATGTGATGTTATAGAAATATCATTATGTATGTATCTATGTATGTATACGTGTTTCGTTTTATTTGTAACATTATGGAAAACCTACTTCAGAGGCCATATGAAGTCTACTGTACAGTAAGCACTTTGCCAGTATAGTTTCTTAAGTAAAATGGATTATACTGTGTTAATTAAAAGGTTACTTCTCCTCCCACCGTATATAGAGCTGTTGTTTAAATGTCAGTTAAACAACTCAGGAATCTTGAACGATTTCTGAATGTGGTCACTTGATATGTTTGTCACAAGGTGGTTTTAATTAACTGTTCACTGTATTCATCGCTGGTATCACAACCATTTTAATAAATGCTGTAAAACATCAATTATAGTAAGGTGCAAAACCTAAGAGAATATCCGTGACCCCAGTTAGTGTCACCTGTTTTTATACTGTCTGTATTATTGTTGGTTATAGTGTGTGGTGTAAAGATAATTTGGTATGTTCAGCGTTGCAAATAATTTTATGCAAAATATTTCTACAGTAAATGTAAAAACTATTATATTCTATGACGTTGTTCGTATTTTGCTAAGTGCAGTCCTGCTTTAGCAATAAGTACTCCATACTGTGCAGTGTATGGACTCATGAACCTAGCTAATATTCAGGCAAATAATCATTTTAGAACTGATTTTTGTGTCTGCTTCATCGGCTCTGTCTGTGTGCGGCTACGATAGCTTACGTGCCTTGTCCAAGCTCTTTATGTCTCTTTAAGTCTTGTACTGGTAATGTAATGTGTTCAGAACAGATGTACAGGTACACACATGGTGGCACACAAATGCCAAAGACAGACCGTCATTACTTAACAGGAGTGAACCAGTGCACAGCTCATTTGCAGAGGCTTTCTTGGTCTGTCCTAGTGTTATTCCACGTCGGCGTGAAAGTCGTAGTCTGAGCCCACGACTCAAACAATGTAACTCAGTTTATCTTCCATTTACAAATGTAACCCTCAATACCTTTTCTGTGTGTGTGTGTGTGTGTTCTGCTGTCACGGCTCTAGTATTTGCTCACGACCTAAAGCTTTGTGATCAATGTTACGGTACTGTTTTTATGAACGATCAGTGAATGTCAAATTATTGTACCGTCAACATCAAAAGTGACGTCAGGCGTTGTGTGTGGCTCACCTGGTGGAGCGCGCGCCCCCATGTGCGGGGCTGGATCCTTGCCGCGGCGGCGCGGGTTCGAGTCTGACCCGTGGCCCCCTGGTGTGTGTGCCCCCCCCCCCCCCCCCCCCCCCCCCCCCCCCCCCCCCCCCCCCCCCCCCTCCCCTCCCTCCCCCCCCCCCCCCCCCCCCCTCCTCCCTTTCTCTAGCACACACTT
>CM022477.1:9422244-9464904 GCA_011952105.1 Coreoperca whiteheadi
GGGGGGCGCGCGCCCCCATGTGGGGGGGGGGATCCTTGCCCCGGCGGGGCGGGGTCGGGTCGTCCCCGGGGCCCCCCGGTGGGTTTGCCCCCCCCCCCCCCCCCGCCGTCGCTCGCGCTCTCTCTTTCTCCCGCGTTGCCTCTCTCCTCAGCTGTCCCTATCATGTAAAGGCAAAAAGCACCCCAAAGCATCTTTAAAATGAAGTCGCCAAACATCTATTTTCTGAAAACAAAATCTTGAATTTGAATTCAGTCACACATTTTATTTCCTTACGCATATGGACCATTTATTATATAAATGCGAGTTGTCCGATCGGTGGAATCTTCACAATAAAGTGAACATCCACCAATCAAGGACTTTCAGAATTTTATTTTGATGAAAAGTAACACATAACATCAGTTTTGAGATATATATATATATATATACATATATATGTATATGTAGGCCTATATGTGTGTATGTTTTAGAGGTGGATAAACTATGTCAACCACGGAAGGTGGAGATTTTACCCAGCATCACTAAGTGAAAGTGCATTTGTTCTGATGTACATACACACATTAGTGAAGCACATAGCATCCTGTTGATAGCTTGAACGATGACTTTTCTATCCTTGCCGATTGGTGCGAAGCAATAAAAGTGAATACATGGTGACTTTTCTTCTGTCTTCATTTAAATCACACTGTGCGCCAAAAGGACTGGAGGTGGTGCTCATGTTTGAGTCCTGAGTGTTTGATAGTTCTCCGGTGGTGAAGAAGTGAGTCTTAAGAGTGAACACTTGTTTTGTCTGTTGGCCTGGTTCTTTCTCCACCTTCCTCACTTCAGATGGACTGTGGACCCACATCACATTTTTGTTTTCATCTAAAAGCCAATCTCCCCACTACAGAAGTTATATCTATATAATTACTTACTGTAACCTGTGATGAATACTGTACGCTCAAAACTATAGCAGGACCAACTGATTAGCCAGGCTGATATCTCCTAGTTCAGCTTATTGAAGATACTGTCTTTTGGTATCGATGTTGGCCAATAAGTAATAAGACCCTGAAATACAGAAATGCCAAAGACCAAAACTATGATTGAAATCATTTAGAAACTGTGTCTATATTGTATAGTTTGAAAGTACTTGTGTTAAAAGTTTATTTCTCAACTATAAAATGCCCCGCTCTGTTCATATCTTGGTCACAATTCTTTAATAACCAATTTAAAGTGGTCCTTATCAAAAATGTTTATGTGATTATGAAAAAGAGGGGGGGGGGGTAGAAGTGATGTCCTGCATTTTATCCTCAAATCTTTTAAACTCTTACAATATTGATATTGCTGTTGGTTGAGCTATAGTCACTATATACTGATTGGGGCCTTGAGGGGAAAAGAGGAAGTAGATTAGTGGTCGAGACATTATGTGGAGGTTCTGTCCCATTCACAACAAGCCTGGGGGTGTGTTCAATGTTAATGACAAAAGGTGGCAGCAGAGATCTGTCTCGCACACCACAGCCGCGTACTGCAGGCACATTGCTCAAACATGTCACTTGATCGGCATCATCTCGTCTACATATATTGTCTCAGTTCAGAAGTTGAAGTCTGTGGCACCTTGATTGCTCGGGAGAGTTTTTTACTTTCCTTTCAATCGCGGTATTGAGAAGCTTTTTTTTTTTTCAAAGCTGTGAATGGTAGAGGAATCAGAAACAGACTGCCTTGACTGTCACAACATGAGAAAGCGTTGTTGCAAAGAGCACAACTTAAACCTCTTTAACTGCGCTGGTTGAAACTATTCAACCACTCGGCCATTTATGTGTGGAGGCCTTGGCTTAACAATGTACCTTGAGATAATACTGGTCAGCGCGTCACTTCTTCACTTACAGTATTCCTGCATGAGTGTAATTCAGCTATATTGGGAACTGCATCAGCATGGAATAGGTTCACTCCACTTTGTAACAATTCCAAGAAAGAAATGTACTTGCATGGTGATGTCAGCATTTTATTATACCTATGCACTGTTGATTATGACTGTTGTAATCATATCTACTGAATTCGCTTGAGGCTCTTGATTGCTCATTATGTTTGAGAAGCATGTGCTCTAATCTGGCACTGGCTTCAGCCCCAACGCCTCACGACCAGCTAAGTCCATAAAGCAATTAACAAGATCAAATATTTAAAATATTTTTTTTCCACCCATCCATGTTGTGTATGCTCAACCAAGCCCCATTAAATACAACATGCTGTGCTTTTTACCCTAAAGCTGATTTATAGGGAAGTGCCTCCCACTATAAGAATGAAGAATGCTGTCTTTTTTTTTGGCCCAGGACAATTAAATGAGTAAGTTGCTCTTTGCTTAAGTGAGAATCTGGAGAAAATGATAGTATTACCCATCTAAAGTCACATCACCATGAATGACGGTTTAATAAACATGAATATTGTTATTGGTACACAACATGTTATAGGTAACAGCAGCAGCCAATTTCACAACCTCACGAGGTGTCCGTTTTGTCCAACATGAACTCTGAAATGTAGCTGTGGTTTATTTATTTAAGTGTCCCTTGACCGCTCGATGCCACATGACTGAAATCCCAACAACAGCCGTAATGTTTGATATTCAATTCTTCAACCTCAATCAATTCTTTCAGGCTGTCAGAGAATTAGTGGTACACTGTTTCACTTTAATAAAAATCACACGTCTGTAGCAAACATGACTCTGGGATACACTTCAACACAGTACGCAGTGTGGTTCAGACACATTTTATGAACTCTCATGCCAAAATCCATCATGAAAGTTATCACAGGCGCTAATGATTCAGGATTATTCACTGAAGTTCAGCTTTTGGACTTAAATGGCCCTTTTAAAATGTCTTATTTGGATACAACCACCATTACAAAAAAAATACAATTCAAACAGAACTATTTTAACAAATATTGCAGCTTCTTACAAAGAAAAAAAAAGAAAGAGATTCAGGTTGTTAAACACAAGTAGCACTGTATTATTTTTCTTGCGCTGTCCCTATTTTATAAATAACAGAAACAATGCATTGGCAGACACTTATTATTTTGACTATGTTTACAAGGCATCACTAGCAATCCTTGTATATAGCAGTTAAACTAATGTTCCTGTCATATGACAGTTCAAACCTTTTGTCTTTGTGCAGACAAAACAAAAAAACCTCTGAAGTAATCTATCTTTCTCTTTTCAGGTTAAATCAGTCGTTTGTGTGTTTTGGCTCAAAGTGTTAGATATGTAGTAAAGTAGACTACTGGGAAACTATAACACTGCATTGCAACAGAAACAGTTTCCCTAAGCAGGTAGGGTATTTGTCCTCCTCTTAAAGAAAGGACATGTTCCTGTGGAGAACTGTGGCGGCTCGTGGTTCAGTTAGCAGCGTTTGGCGGTCCCTCCGGGATCAGGGACATGAAGAAAGTAATGATGAACGACCACGTGGAGGACAGGAAGCCTGTGTGGGGGGCGCTGTTTGGATCTTCTGCTCCTTCCTCTCCGCTTTCTCCATCATCATCTGAGCCGTCGTCCATCAGTCCTTCCTATACAGGATAAAGTCAAGTTATAAGAGGACAATCAAGAGAGGGACAGTGCAGCAGGTTTCACACTAACAGCGCACTGGATGAGACTCCAGTATGTGTGACATATTTGACTGTGAAATGAGATATCCACTATGTAAACTTCAGCAATAGCTCACTAACGCAAAATTACTCTCGTTGTTTGAGCAATTCAGACTTGCAGACAAAGCATTTTAAAAGGAATCAAAGTCCAAAGGAGTCAAAGAGGAAGTTACCCTGTAAGCTATAATGTCATTGTGGTGTTTTCATTGTTGTCTTGCCTCGTCACTAGGCATTTCATTACTGATATAATAACCTGTTAGTTCTTTTTTTCAACAATTGGTTTAGGTTATAAAATGTCAGAAAATAACCCATCATCATTTCCCATAACCCATGGTGACATCTTTGAATCAAAATTTTTGTTTGTTAGACTGACAATCTAAAACAAAGATATTCAATTTACAATGATGCAATCCTCACCTCGAGAAACAGCAAATGTTTTAAAAATTGTTTAAACTAATAATCAATTATGAAAACAGTTGATTCATGTTGTCGTTCCAGCCCAACTTGTGTCTAAGTTGTATTTGTAACCCAGATGGGGAGGCTTATTCTCGTTCTGATGGATTAGTATTACACAATCATAGTTACAGGTATCAGCCCTGGGTAAAGTTCTTGGCCAAGCTGAGATGGATGAGAGGCAGCTACCATTTCTTGTAAATCGTGGTTTTGTAGCTCGCCCTCCATGTCGTCCTGATTGGCTCTGTCTCCAGGAAGCTGTAGGAGTTCATTCTCCAGGTTGAAGGGAAACCAGCCGGCCTGATGCCTGCAGACAGAAACACCAAACGGCGACATTACAGACTTCCTACATCCTGCCAATAACAACTGGTATTAATTGTATTTAAGCCCTCATAAGTTCCCAGAGCCCAGGCTTCAAAATGCCTGTTTTTTTGTCTGACCAACTTTCCAAACACCTAAATGTATACAATTTACAGTGTTGTGATAAAGAGAAACTAATCTTGTGCAACCTGCAAATGTTTGGTATTTGTACAGGAAAAATGACTGTAGTAATAAGTAACAGTCGTAGAGCTAAAAATGTATTGTAATAGAGTGACAAGTTAATTCATCACTGTATCATTTGAGCACTGCCTTCCAGTTATATTAGTGCAATACAACTGAGGACTTCAATGCAGTGCTGCACAGCTGCCATGTTAAGTCCGAGTAAAACAAAACAAAATCCGTTAAAGAAACTGAGATTGATGAGAAAACCTTCAGCAGTTCAATGTGAAATGAGATTGGGGTTAGATATGCGGATTCTGTTTTGATGTAGTAGCAGACGAGAACCCCCTCCGCCTTTATGAGAGGTGGATGGCATGATGTACAATATTAACAAAAAGCTCAAACTGCCAAATCAACATAGAGCGGCATAAGTCCGGCGCACTCACAGGTAAAGCACTAGCATGGCCATCATCACCATGACAAACCGGTTGAAGGAGGAGTAGAAGTAGACTACACTGAGTAAGATCGCAGCACGTGAAAACGTGTACACCCAGTCCAGCCAATCCCGATTCAGCTCCTCCTCGTTCAGGATCTCCCCTCCCTGGGCGTTCATCTGGACCTCCGGGTTGCCACGGCGATCCGCCTGAGGTCGCTGGCTCAGAGGATCGGGGTTGTTGGACGGAGTCGAGGGCTGGGCTGGCCTGAGGTGTTGAGAGGAGGCAGCCAGTAACTGACTAGAGGGAGAGAGAGCCACAGGGAGGATGAGAGCAGAGCGGGATGGTAACACAGTTTTCTGCTTGAACGACGCTCCATAAACATTCACCAGAAACATGTAGGGACTTACTAATGCATGTAGTATTGCCGAGCGTACAACTGCTGCCACCACATTAGCGTCATTGGGTTGTAATAAGCGGGCATGTTTGTGGGAGGAGTTGACTGGGTGGAGTACTGATTCCAGCTGGGAGGGGAGATATTGCATTATAAAAACAGTTACATTTGACCTGCCACACACACACACACACAAACCTACTATATCTGTAATTGTAGAGACTCTAGATTTGTTTATGAGGAGTTATGAGGAACAGCAATGGCATCAACCGACAGCCAAGATAATTTTCTAATTAAGAAACAGGCCTAATAGCAACTTAACATGAACCACGATCAAAAAAAGGCCTGGACTTTGGCTGTTTCAAAGAGGCTGGGATGTGCAGAAAATCGAACTCTACACTGGCAAATTAACTAAACTTAACCAAAATAATTAGCTCAACCCAATAGTGGCTCTGTATTACTATAGTCTTTTCAGACATGGAATATGAAACAGCTCGCTTCATCTAGCAGCTGAAGCGATGGCTTTTTGGCATCTCTTTCAGACATAGGTCTCTTTTTACGTGAACGTTCCTTGCGGCTTCACTCAGACATGCCAGGACCTTTCTATGAGAGAGCAGCTCGAGTAATATTTGGCATCTTGTGCTCAAGAGGGAGCGGTGAGTTGGAAACTTATGATACTCTCTCATGCATCACTCATGGATTTTCAAACTTATTTTTCCATTGAAGCTTTATTTAATGCCCACTGTGAGGGCGAGGGATACCCACCTACTCCTCACGGTGAATCCCCTAATAATGCCCTAATCTCAGCCATTTCCTCATTTATTAAATAGAGGATCTTGCTGCACAAGCATGACAATGTAAATTCGGCTCATTCTCAGTGTTTCATTATTTATTAAACTGATATTTATTGTTGTTGAGCCCAGGAGATGATAAATCTCTGTCTCTGTATGTTGGACCTTGTGCTGCTGCAGCTTCTACGTTAATCCGACCGCATTTGATTAAGACGTCCCGTGCTGAAAGTGATATGGAAATGTTACTAGGACCGACCTAGTAACATTGCCATCATGATTGCTGTCACATTTACGTAATGAGGTGCATGTCTTAAAGGAGGTTATGGCACAAGTGTATTTGCTAAATGATGTATTGGTCTGGAATTATGCCCTTAAAGTTTAATTTTTTTCTATGTGCTGTAGTGAGTCAGCTTACTAAAATACCCTTTAACTCTGCACTGCAGTAGTTATCACAGCTTCACCAGTCCAAAAGCTTACCTGTGCATAAATTGTGGATACATATGGTGGTCAGGGAAGGGTCCAGTTCGCTGTCTGAGTCCATCACTGCTCTCTCCTGTAGATGACTGGCTATGTTGCCCAGTGGAAGGACTATTAGAGTTTTGAAGGGGCTGTAACCAGAAAGATAAGTTCTGAATATTAGTAATGGTCCATGGTCCATCTTGAAAGCAAGGCGAGCGACGTTTTTGAAATCCTCAGGGAGGTGTGGATTACAGCAGTGAGCTGCATGATGAAAGGAAATGTGCTGATGATGAAATGAATGGAAATGCGTGAGCGCGTGGTTGACCCACCGTGGGACCGGCTGAGTTCTCCTGAGGCTTGTTACCGCGGCTGCGGGGGGGCTTTGGGGAGCTGGGAGGGGTCCGTGAAGCGCACACCAGATGGAGCATATGGTATTCATCCTGCTGTAGAAGCCAATACAGCTCATTATCAAGCAGAGTCCAGGTATTGCGTGTTCAAAGAAAAAAAATAAATAAAAGATAAACTTTTGAACTTTATGGGTGGACCGAACACTTCTCAATCTACTTTTTGGACATTTGCTTTAAGAACTGAAATAAAAATCAAGAGTTACATGCAGAATGTCTGCGTAATTTTGGTAAATGCTCTACTGACAAATAGATAACAGCATGCCCGACTGATTTTCTCAATAAAATAACACCCACTTACAGGAAACCCGAGATCCCATCACTTCGATAGCGAATATTGCTCTGCCCCCGAGGTGCAAAAGAAGCAGCAAATTTTAAAAAGTCTAACCAATTCAAAGAACAAAACATAAATATAAAGAACAAGATAAACTCTTTCTTTGTGGCTGCAATACATTTGTTCATTAATGTTCTTATTTGCAGCATGCCACCTGTCACACTGGAAAGTAACTTTAGTGAATAGCATGTTTGCATTTTTCTGTGAAAACAATTAGCTATTAAATACCCATTTTAATGTGTACATGTCGCAGACGGCGGCCCTTATAGTAGAAGCCTGACAAAGGCCAGTTTTAATCTGTCAGGTGTGTGTTTCAAATTTAATAAATGTGATTCATCAAAACACTTCAAAGCAAGACAAATATTCCAACCTTCGTGCATCAATGTGCGACACCCAAACAAAGTATGTGGACACCTGAACATCACACCCCTATGTAAGTGAACACCTCATTCCAAAACCATAGCTACTAGTATGTTGCTATAACAGCCTCCATTCCTCTGGGAAGGCTTTCCACACGGTTTTAGAACCTGGCTGCAGGGATTTGCCCCCATTCAGAACGAATTAGTGATGTCAGTCAGAGGGGTTGGGCGATAAGGCCTAGCTCACAGTCCACGTTGCAGTTCCAAAGGTGTTGGATGGGGTTGGGGTCAGGGCTCCGTGCAGGCCAGTCAAGTTACTCCAGACCAAACTGAGAAAACCATTTCTTTATAGACGTCACTTTCTGCACGAGGGCAGTGTAATGTTAAAACAGGAAAGGGCCTTCTGGTGTAGCCGGCGGACATTCGGATAGCGGATATCCGGGCCAAGACTTCCTCTTCAGTGCGCCGCTCGTTGTTAACAGTCCGATTGGCAATCTCGGAACCCATCGACTTTCATCTGACGACGATTTGAATGCAGATACATTTTTAAAAAAGCTAATCTCTAGGGTCGCCTACAGATTCTGCATTCATATGCAGATATCGTTTCTAGAGATTAAACCGACGGTGTCCACGTACTTACCATATTCAGTAGTGCATGCGGTTGGTTAAAGCAGCGACTCAGGCAGCTTGTGTGCTTTTTGTTCGCTTTAGAATCATTAAAACAGAATGACTACAATAAATATGAAATCTGTATAAGAGAGAACTTACCTTTCTGAGCACATCTTTTAAGGTAAAGTGATCCAAAAGCAGCTTCCCAGAATACACCAGCCTCTGGTCTTTGGAACTCTAAAAATCCAAAATTCAAATGATAAGGGGGTCAGAGGAGAGAATTGTATATCAGCAACAATGTAAAGAATACAGTTTACTTAATTTTCTTTGCCCTTTTTATAAACATTTCCAGTTAATATTGACAACAATGTCAACAACAGCAACAAAACAACGAGCAGGAAAACAGCAAACTCGGAAACGTACGACACCAAAAGGCAGAGATTCAGTGTGAGTTAGTAATGAGGATGAGATCATAGTAACCTCAATCGGAATAAGAAGGTCTTAACAGTGGATTAAACTCGCAGTACAACAAGGTCAGAGTGTGTCCTCTTAAAGCCTACAGTCACTGTACGACCGTTCAGGAATTTAAATAGCCAACCCTGGCCAACTTACAACTGAGGCTGTTTGCTTTTATTCTGGGTTCAAGTTGCCTCATTGTTACATTTACAGGAAAGGGAGCAAAGTCAGATTAGCCGCACAATACAGCAGGAATCTAAACGCCTTTCTTTCACTATGACGTCAAGTCTGCAGACTCCAAGGCTCTTACAGCTAAGTGTGACTCTGGAGACCTAAATTCTTTGCCTTCGGAGAGTAGATCAAGGTCTGTGTGACATTTATGATAATTCAACAGTAATGTGAATAACAGAGGAAGCTAATCTTATCTTACACAGCTCACTTCTTTAAACTCTAAGAACATCATAGATACCATCACACGCAGGGCATCCATGTGACCCAGCTGACTATGCATACTGGTATGTAACTGATGTTAACGGTTTGTGTTGGGCTGGGAACATTTGTTACATGCTCATCAGTTTCTCTCTCACACTTTGCGTCCAAACTTTTGCCAATGCAGGCAAAAAACCAAAAACAAACACTGCACACAGGATGTTACTCTTCCTTGTGATTCAGCAAAGGTGATCAGCTGGCTTGGATGACAGAGAAAAGTAGGATGGGCCCGAGAAACAGAGACATAGGCATTAATACATCACTCATGTTCTCATCTCAGCAACTTCCAGTGGACTGGAGCAAAATACTCACTGGTTTGCTTGGGTATACATCTGACAGGTGTGCTTTGAGTTTCTCCACAGTCCAGTTCTGGTAACAGTTGACGGTGTGGTCATCGTACTTCTGGTTGGGTGCCTTGATGACAAGGATAACAGGACCGTCCACAACACCTTGATCCATGACTCAAAACCATTTGTCTCCGGGGGAAAACTAAAACTATCTGCCCAGTCAGGGTCCGGGCTACAGTCCTCCTCGTGGTTTTCTAGCGGGTCCCTGGCACCATCGGGGCAAGGCTTTAATGTTATGTAAAGTCTGATGTTGCGAATCCGCTGCTGCAAGGTGTTTTCTGTAATTTTGTACAGACGACACAAAGCTGGGACCTAAGGAGAGAAAGGAAAACGTGGGGTTAGCGTGGCCCCAATAACGCATTAGTTACGGACGAGTAACTTGTGCTAACTTAACGCTTAACGTTACAATAATACTTGTTATGTTACTGGTTTGAATGCGGTATGTGCTCTGCCACACATTTAACCAGGCAAACGTTGAATGGCACCTAGCGTTAAAGCGTCACGCTGTTATAACATTATTACGAGGTCGTTACATATGGATAGCGACGTAACGTTATGGGGGAAAAAACAAACTCGCCCTGGTTAGGAGTATTTAACAACTGGCTAAGCTAACCTAACGTTAGCCTCAGTAGGTTGTCTGCTGCTAATGTCAGTCAACTCAAGCAGGAAAAGTTGTTAACTAGCACACTTAGATCGCCAGATTAAAACAACGTAGTCTCATAAAGATATCCGTCTCAAACAGAAGAGTGATATACCGTGTTTACCTACCTCGTTTACCCCAGTGACTGAAATCTGCAGCCGACAGGTAACTCCTGACTGAACCTGGGTGATGATGTTCCTCGTTGGATTTCAGGATATTGTAGACATTCAATGTTCATGGTTCATTACCGCCACCTACTGGTAGAAGTGTCAGTTACAGCAGAGACATGACAATAAACTCCAGTGTGGGCCATAACCACAAACAAGTCTTTAAGAAATAAGTAATTCAGTGAATAAACATGAATATCCTCATTTATATCAATTGGGTGGACAAAAAAGTAAAAACTTTTTCTCAGTATAATATACTATTCCACCTCTCTAAAACAAAAACTCAACATTATAGTGTTGTTGTTTTGTTTTTTACAATAAATCACAATTGGAAAGCAGTAAGCATTATTACTTTAGTATATCAACAGGCAAGTGACTTGTATATTACAGAAAAAGAAACAGTAACTTTCCCCACAGTGAAAACAAAGTGATGAGGATTCAGGTCATTGGTGCTGTGTAGTGAAAATGTCATTAACTGACCAGGTAATGTAAACGCAGGTATATATTTTATAGATGTAAAAAAGGGATGACGCTTTGTCAAGTGGGCTGGTGTGCCCTGAGAAATCCATTACCATTTCCTATTGGCCACAGCATTAGTATGGAGAGTGTACAACTGAACTTGATGCCTATCTTTTAATGCTTCATCACGCAATTTATTGTACAAATGGGTATTTTAAGGGGCTGTCCTGTATATGGACACACACAAACTCATAATCATAATACACAGAGTAAGTAAGGACAATTAAAATGATCAAGCCTAGGAATAACATGAAGATCTGCAAATGAGACTGTCAATGAAAAACTGAGAATAAATATGTTCAATCTGCTCTGAAAATGGGTTAGCCTAATTCTGTTTTATTCATAAAATCCTTGCAGGTCCTTGAGTAGAACAAACATTCCAGGCTACTATTTCCTGAATAGAAGAAAAACATGACATTATTCACCTGCTGTGTGTGTGTGTGTGTGTGTGTGTGTGTGTGTGTGTGTGTGTGTGTGTGTGTTCCATGTGTTACATCACAGCCTATCTGTGTTTAGGGGACAAATCAATAACAAATACACCAAACCACAGCGAATTGCACCAGTAAATCAAAAATGTGACCTTCCCTCACTGGACTGAGGCTCAGTTTCATATGATGTGACAGCCGTGATTGTTACGTCACTTCTTGACCCAGATTTCCTCCAGGTGCTCCAGTTTCCTCATAGAATCTAAACACATGCAGATGAGGTGAAATGAAAAATGGCCAATAGGTGTGTGTGAATTTGATCATCTGTCTATATGTGTCAGCCCTGTGATAGACTGGCAACCTTTCCTTGGCGTACTCCGCCCCTCACCCATTGTATGCTATGATTGGCTCCAGCCTTAAATTACCCTTACTAGGATAAAGCAGGTAAAGATGATTGATGGATGGATTTCTTGAACCAGAGATTTGGGTAATTTCTCCTATCCTCTTCCCTGCAATAAAATACCACTCTTGTCAAATGTGTTTCGCCATTTTCTGTGTGCATTCTCTGAAAGCTTGCTATTTAAAATCGGTTTTGTGAATAAACACTTCATGAATCATGTCCTACTGGATAGTTGCTTGCTCATTCTTCATGAGTTACACAACCATGTAAGAACGTCCTGCAATAAAAACACCTCTCATCAGGAGGGTGAAGCACTTTCAGTGACGTCCACCATGTTTGTTTCACTATGTTAAACACCTTTGACAGATCGCTCTCTCTCAGATGATGCAACATGTTGACAAGGTGATGTAGCAGCAGTACACATGGATCTTTTAATGACACTGCATTAGAGATGTCCAATTTCTTTCATTTCCCTCTCCCTGTGTGTGTATCCATCGATTAAACTGCGTGACAAAGGACAGTTTTTCACACCCTGCCTCAATTTAGCAGTGGGTGATTTTGCTGCCACTGTTAAAAGTGGAAAGGGTCGAAATGAGGTCAGCATTAACCTAAATGATGATGTAATATTCCATCCCAAAAGAAAATTATGTTTGACGTTTTCAAATATACAGTATAATTAGTTCACATGCTTCATTTGATACAGTGGTGGGCTTTCAGGATTTTTTTGGGGGGGTGTTTTTTGAAGCTGTTTCTTTTTCCCCTCATTGGTTGTGTCTTTGTTGCTGTTGTCGTTGTGTTTACACAAAGCCTGTTCAATGGGCTCTTGCTTGAGCCACACTGCTCTTATTGGATTTGATTAAAACCTGAATTGCACTGAGTTGGGTTTCATGCAAAGTACATGAGTAAAAATTAGTGTGTGTGCTTTGCATTGTAGATCAGAGATTCTCAGTAATTGTTCCTAATAATATTTATTTCGCTTTCAGATAGGTAACCCCTGATAATGGTTGCACCATATATAAATGGACCTTATTTATTTTTCTATTACTCTGAACAAAGTATTGGTAATAATTTATTTGAACCCCTCCATTTAGCAGTATATAAAATCATAAATTATATTTAAATACACTACAATGTATGTGGAAGTGTTTTAATGTATTTGTCAACAACTATGACTGCTCCTGCAAAGTCATTAAATGATTGACAACATAATAAAGGACAGTTGTCATCATACACCTTATATTTTATATGAATATGTATTTATTTATTATATTTGAATTCTATTTATTCATTGCGACCGCCCTGAACACCACAGCAGCTGCCTAGCAACCACCTGAAAACGTCATAACAACAAGCCAGAACACCCTCACAAACACCTGTTACTAAACACCAAACACCGTAGCAACCACCATGCAATCCTTTATATTTATATTTATATTTAAATACTTTTAAATCCTGTAAGGATTTGTTCTTGGGCGTAATCATATGTCATTAAACATGATTACAGCTGTATTATACTGTGTTATCAGACATTTAACAAGTGTTTAACAACAGTCACATCTTCATACGAATAGTTAGAATTGTTGAAACCTAAACATGGTCTTATATCTGCTTACAGATGTATTATAGTGTTTTATAGACAGTTTATTAAGTGTTTACGTAGGCTACTGTTTACTTCTCATAAAAGTGTTATTAAAGAATCCAGTGTCTTCCATTAGATTTTGGATGATGATAATCATCATTGTTAACAGGCCAAGCAGAGTGGAGACTGGAGAATTATTTTCCTCTATTTCCCTCATCCTGTAAAATGTCAGCCTGCTCTCAGGACCCTCGGAGAGCTTCCTGTGGCCTACACTGGCACAGAAGGATGCCACTTGATGGAGGTTTCCCCATATGTCATGCCACTCTTTTTTAAAGGGGGCTTCTTTCAGCAGAGAGGAAAATTCAATATAAAGAAATATGAAAGTCAGAAGAATATAACAGACTTTTTGTCAGGGGCAAGTCCTGGAAGGCTTCTGAGCAAGAGATTAGAATAGATTATAATTTCAAGATAGGCAAAGGAAAGAATGAGATATGTATTTCCCTTTCAACAGAAATCTGCACTTCCTTGCACATGAAAGTTTTTCACAAACAGGCTGGGCAAAATTAAATGACAGCAGAGGAAATAAACAGAAAACACACACATGAAGAGCTTAAGTCTAACTGCCCCTCAGTGGCCATTAGCAGGCATGGCAATGAAGCTCTAGCGAAAGTTCAGTTAAGAAGAGTATACTTGTGCATGCTTAAGTGTAGCTTATACTCGTACCATTCAGCCATTCACTCCTCTCACTCCTGCTCACTCTTATTTGCCGTTGTCATTATCTGGGGCTGTCAAATCGGGATATCAGCTCTTCTCATCTATCCAATAGGACAGTGACACACCTTCATTGTCAACCTCTCATCGTACTACCTACCGTCTGTTTAAATATGATTCTCTCTCTGCCTTCAGTATGTTCATGTGCAACTGTTGTGCGCCCCTCCACCTCCCCATCACCGTCCAGTCTTCGCAGATCCATCAGATCATCATTCCATCAACCTCTTCAGCCATCAGCCTCAGCAGAGTCATCAGCCACCACCACCACCAATGTCTGGACTCCATGGGGGAATTTATTCTATAAATATAATCTAAAAAAAATATATGAAAATGCTGAGATCTTGGCTCATCCCAAATACTGAAAAGGTTTAATTCAATATTGTGTCTTTTTTGCTTTCGTAACATTTGCCCTTTGACATATCAAAAGTCAAAGCAAATAAAAAGCTGGTATTTATTTAACAATGCTGTGAGTTTTCCTTTTCTATTGAACTGAACAGATTCAGAGGCCCTCCTGCCCCCTCTGTTCATAACGATGATGTTCATACATCAGTGACTCACTAGTGTGAAAAGGTCACTGGCTGGAGGAGGTTTTAATTAAGCAGTAACAATAAGGGGTGTAACGCATTTTGATTTAGAGTCAGGGTCAGGGTAAAATTTGGTTTTCTTTGTGTTTTAAACTGCATTCATACTACAGAGCTCTATCTATCTATCTATCTATCTATCTATCTATCTGTCTGTCTGTCTGTCTGTCTGTCTGTCTGTCTGTCTATCTATCTATCTATCTATCTATCTATCTATCTATCTATCTAATCTATCCAGCTATGGTGTCATAGCTACCATGTAGGCCTTTTCCACTAAATTAATTGTCATGACCCCCTTGCCATGACTAAGTGTTTTGGTTATTTTTCTCCTTCAGTATGATTGTGGGGCATCTTTTGTGTTTTGGTTTTTCCTCATTTGTTGGAAAGACAGATGCTGGCGGCTAATGAGCTAACCCAGGCTGTATGAAATATACTGCAAGCTAATGTTAGCTAACCTGTATGGGCTATTATAGTGGTAAGCTAACCGGCAAGAAAGGCAGTGGAAGTGGCTTCATTTTCAGCCCCGGAGGTTGCCACTTGTATTTTATACAGTCCATAAATCTGATTCCTTTTAGGCCAATAAATAAATAAAGGATTCATTATGTCCCCAGCAGAATTTTGTTTTTCAGTGTGTTGCTTTGAAACACATAAAATGTGAACAAATACTAATAATTAAAAACATTTCACACTTTATTTTTTTCTATAATCCTACAGCCCTGCTGAGGGCATCATAGTGAGGTCTGATAAAGTGTCCGAAGCTAGATTTCAATAAAACGCATGGAACTGATAACATTGTTGCTGAACACAACATAATACGTGAAATAACAACATTTATGTTTAAAGGTTCTTAAGATGATCCACAGGTTTGTTGTGAGCAGTTTTGTGAAGGAACTATCGGTAGAAAGAAAACAGTTCCTAAATGAAACTGCTCACAACAAGGTCTGTGGATTATCTTGAGTAACCTGGTCATGATTTCTGGAAAGAGACATTACTGTTGAGTTTTTTAAATGTAATTTTTTGGCACTTTGAGCGCCACATATAGTCCCATTATATTAGAAAAATGCAGACAGCTCTACTGCCAATATCTCCACAACTCTGCAACTCACCCTAAAACAATCTAGATGGATAAACAGCACTACAGGTAAGAGGGAAAATATTTATTTGTGATTTTGGGTGAACTATCCGTTTAATATTATACATGGTATCTTACAAATAAATTAACAAACTAACATCGGAAATATGCTTGGTAAAAACTAGGTCCTCTTCTTGCCACTTGTTTTACAGCCTTTCTACTGTCTACACCTGACTCTGTGATCTCAGTGCAGTCAGCTCAGGCTATAAAAGATTAAACAAGTAAGGTTGCGCAGAAGCTTTGATTCCATTTTTTACCTGCAGTGGCGTTCTAAAGGTACAGAGACCATATTGACAGTGTTGTAAATGATACACTCAGGGTAACTTGCTTGTATGTCACTTTCAAGTACATCTGATGTCAAGGTCTGTCTGTTCAGTGCTTTCTGTAAACAGCTCACCTCTGGCGTAGGTATCAAAAGAGCATTACACATAGGCTTCCACTTGCTTACAATGATGCCAAAGGAATATTACTGTGTGATCTATAGTGTTAGTCATAAAACCTTAAATGTATTTGTAAATGTTGTCAGCTGATGGTGCTGGCAAGTTTTGTTTAAGGTGAGTATGTTTGTTTGATTGTTTTACTACTGTGGACCATGGAGTGAAATAAATTGAATTTCATCCAGTTTATCTATCTGTTTATCTACTCATGACCTTCTATGAAACTAAGCTATTGCTCAGGATTCAAAATCAAAATTGAATTAATAAAACACTGACAAATCCCTTGAGGATATCTGGAATGTTTTTGTTTTTATTTTCAAATGCTGTGGCTTTGTTGTTTTCTTGACATTTTCCCTTTGAAATGTCATTAGTCACAACAAATAAAAGAAAGCAGTTGTCTATTGGTCAATGCTGTCAGTTTGTGCTTCCATTTGTATTGTGCTGAATAGATTCTGAAGCCCTCTGCTCCCTCTGTGTAATTCATGATGGGTGTCTACAATTAGTGACTCACTGGTGTGGAAAAAGTCACAGGCTGGGGAAGGAGGAGGCTTTAACTGCATGACTGAACTCCAGTTTTGACTGTGTTAAAGACCACGTCAAGTCCATTTAACCCTTAATTATGCCTTAATGATAAGTTGAGCTCCTTCACTGTTTGGGGCCATTAACACAATATCCCTTAGCATGAATGACTCACTATATCATTTAACGTTGTCTTTACATATATCTGGTGTCATTGTCTGCATGCTACATTCTTAGAATAGTGTAAACATACATGAATATAATTAACAGCATACTAAATTAAATAATATGCAAACTAATTTATACATTCTCACAATGATGTAAAAGTATCATACACTCACACCGTCCACAAACCTGTTGCTTACACTGGGTGGCAGTATGCATTCAATTTTACACAAAACCAAGAGGCAAGCAGAAACTCTATATTTCCTGCACCTTAACCTCCAATAACAACATGTAACCAAGTATATTTTCATGTTTTCAACATTTGAAAAATGCAAATGTCTCCATTGCATGACCATCTTGTCCACTGTGGACCATGAAATGTGACTCGTAGAAAGAAAAGCTGCTGTAACTTTTGCAGTAAACAGTTCTTCTGCACTTTGAAAGGTGCATCAACAGTGGCAAGCTGTGTCCTCACTGCCTATGCAATGTGCTGTAACTGCTTCCATATGCATGTGCATGCACAAACCCTAACTTGGCATCAGTGGGTCTAGAGAATGGATGCATCCACTCTTCTTTCCAAAGAAAATAATATGTCTCAGTCTTGAATGGATGTTCTTGTAATGCTGACTGCATTTACTGTATCTCTGATGTAACAGCTGGCTTAACCTTGTGCCCTTTGATGCACTCCGCAGCCCCCTTGCAATCAGTCCTACAGTTTAGATTCTCAAATGATGCTATTACGCTGTAATAGGCCATTGATTAATTGGAATGATTTTTGAAGATTACCCTCAGCAATTCATCTTGCGTCATGAGCTATGTATATAAAACTGAAAACTTATCTTTTTGCGCCGCATGACTGTCTTACGCACACACATCCAGGCAGTCTAAAAGACAGCAGTCCCCATGGAAACAGGTTTCCTATCTGCGGGAGCTCCATAAACAGATTTCCTGCTAGAGAGCGGGGAGAGGGAGGGAGAAAAGAGAGGGAGTCAGGACAATATTCAAACTTTGAGAGCTATAACCTTACTATCTATATGCAGTAAATACAGGATCTGCACATATATTGAGAGTTCTGCATGCCAGTTGTTTGGGTTACTCCTGGCTGTGTATTGTCAAGTGCTTATTACCTGCCTGCTAACTTGACGCAACTGAGGTATTTTCTGTTAGTGCTCACACCATTAGCCTTAAGTTTTCTTTGTGCACCAGCATGAACTAAGAGAGAGGATGAATGAATGCAGCCATCAGACAATAAGAATGACTCAACCCTTTCTCTACATGTAAGTGCTCTCTGCCCGCAGGAAGGAAACATGTACAAATTAGGCACGGTCAACTGCATTCTATTTGGCTAAAGAAAATCCTCCCACTAGTGCTGAAAATGGATGTGAAGATGGGATGGTAAATTACCCATGAAGTTTCACTCATGGAAATGGTATTTGTTTCCCCCATCATCCTGTGGTGAGTCGTTAGGTTGCATCACAGGCGTGATGACCCTGTGCTATGTCCCCACAAAGGGCCTATTACTGATGCATGTGCCACCTGTGTGTCTGTGTAACGCTGCCTTGTGTTTAATTTCTGGAGAGGTCCTAATGGTCCCATACAAACCATGAATACTCAGTAGACACTGGGCGTGCACTGTTCAGGCACAGCAGAGGCATTGTGATCATTCAACAATGGTTCCCCACGAGGGTAAATTATTAGCTGCACCAACTAAAAATAGTTCCGTGAATTTACTCCCAAGCATTAAAGATAATTACTGGTGGTGTGCAACCAGTGGCTCATTTTCAAGACATGTGTTTATTTAGGAAGCTGTGATCTAAAATGGAGCCCGCTATAGCTGGAAATAGCACTTTTGGAAATAAGCACATTTAGAAAAAAACTACTTGCATCAGAAGGTGTTTTGTTAGAAAAAATAAAACATCTCAAGCAAAGAGCGGTCAGAGTGAAAGAAGGTTTTCCAGCTCAAGCTTACAAAATGAGCCAAATTAAACAAAAGGGTTTGTTCAACCTGCTTTTGTCTTTCTAACAGCTCAAAAAATTCATCCAGTGCTTGTATCCTCGCGTTTAAACCAAGAAGCGGTAGCATGTTTACAATTAGTTCAAAATTTTACAGCACAATTAGCCTACCTAACTAAGACTACACAGGTTCCCTGTATTATCCCAGTGCTGGTTTCACTATGGCTTCCTATTCTATTGCTTCAAATTCAATATTCTTTCATTTTTCGGCCTTACACAATTTGGTGCCAACATACAGTATATCACTGAGTTCCACATCCCTAACAGGTCCACTAGGCCTCTCAGGTTGTCAGAACAAGCTTTTCTATTTTGTGCCTCGCTTAAAGTTCAAGAGTCATTCAAGATTAAACTTTTGCTGTACTTCCAGGTTATGGAACAGTCTCCCTCTGGAGGTCAGGTTAGCAAATATTAAATGTAATGTGTGTTATAAATCTCATTCCAAGACTGATTTATTCTTATTTATTTTATTGATGCTTCCTTGCCTTGATTTGCTCTTATTCCTTAACAATTGATTTAAATATTTGTTCAAATGTTTGTCATCTTTTGCCTTTAACATAGTTTTTTGTAGCTGTGAAGCACTTTGTAACCCTGCGTTTGAAAAGTGCTGCATAAGTTAAGCTTTACTGACTAACAATACAATTAGATATTAATTATCAGTGATGTTTGAGATACTTTCAAGGATATTGAGTGGAAAAACACTTGACAGCTCAGCCCACTAACAATAGATGTTCTGTTCTCCCTGAGATGTACCAATATTTGTTTTACCGCCCACTCTAGAACAAAGTCAACAGCAAAACCCTACTTTTAAAAAAATCTTAATGATGGCATATAACTTATTCAAGATTCATTTTAAGAGCAAAGTCACTAACTAAACTTTTCAGATAATTTTAAAGTGTTGTTATAGCCTACTATACTGTATATCTCAGTTACAGTTAAGGAACCCTCAATGTGGACACTTACTTGGTGAACAATTTTCAGCAGGTGTGACTGCGACGGGGTCACTTTACCTGATCATTTGATTTGCAAACATACTTTTCTGAACATGATTCAACTCCTCAGTCTTGGCAAATCAGGGTCTCCGACTGTAATCATGGCCCCTCGAATGGCCAATGTAAAATAAATGTTCCTTTCCAGACCTCATTAGTCCTCAGCAGGACTCACACATTAACACCCAGACATCACAACAGTTTCTCAGGCACCTGTGGTGGACCCAGCAGCTTAGATAGAAAAGGGGGGGGGGGGCACTGAGCAACAATATTATGTATCATCCTAGAAAATATTATATTGGAAGCAAAGGAATGTAAATCATAGCCAGACATCTTAATGCAGTTCTGGAGCTCTACTTTAATTGTATCATCTAATTAAAAATGCAGTTGCACCTTTTGAATGAAACAGTAGGTGACCAGTGATAGAATATGCAAAGGATATATGTTTTTTTTTTAAAGTTTCATGATTGTCCAAGGGTTGTCCTGAGCTGCAGTTCTTATGAAACCATGTTCTGTGTCAAATCACATCCCATTCATGTTATCCTCCTCCTACAGTGTGATTTAATAAACAATATGAAGCTAATAAACATGTTTACTGTCATCCCACTTAAAGGGAAAAATAAAGCTTAAATTAAGCAACAAATTGCGTTGGTAGTGTGAGGCATGACAACCAGTAAACCCCCTTTTTCTTATTCCTCCTCCTTTAAATAAGCCAAGAAGTGAAACATGAATGGCGGTACAGACTCAGGCATGTCAGCACTGTCAATGAGCTTGACTACTCATTCAGAAAAAAAAACCTGTAGCGTATACAAACTGCTGAAAACGGGCTCTGTGTCTATCATTTTACTGTCTATCAACATTGGGATAATGGGTGAAAGGCCTCTGCAATAAGTGAGTCAAGCGGAAAGCTGCACTTAAGTGAAAGTGCTGTGCAATGCTCAAAGTGTGTTGTATTGAACAAGTTGGCTCTCAAGGACGAGTTTCCATAGCTACAGGTTCATCAGAATGCAGGACACGTATAGTCTATCTCCACTTGAGATGTGAGAGAAGGGATAAGCAGGTTGAATTGATGCACTCTGCAGAGTCACAAATGGTACCATTAAGTTCAATTAGCAGGTGTCTGTCCGATGATTTAACATTGTTGTCTTGTATTTATTCCAAATGGTCTTTTACGCCACAGAGAACCACTGTATGACTTATGTGTATCTGAAAGTTAACTACATGCTATATAACTGACATACCTGTAGCTCAATACTTAGGGCCTTGTTTCAGACCTCTGAATCGCTGCCCATATCTCTGATTGTTTCAGCGTTTCAAACAAAAGAAAAGGCTCTTCAGTGCAATTATCTGACTACTTAAGCAAGCAAAGCAAAGGTGCCAGCCAAAAAAAAACCATTTAAAGAACGATGATGGCATTGAATATTCCAGTATGTTGTTCATTTATCTGTTGGCTTTGAGTCAAATCAATCATATTTGAGTATTTCTATATCAAAATACCTGTCTTCTCTTTGTATTTGACAAGCCACGCCCGCTTTCGACCTACATATTCCATTTCACTCAGAAATAGATCACATCACTGAAGCTAGAGGCACTCTAACTGCCTTTTCAGGGTGACTTGTAGGTTAGGGAAAGACTGTGTTTATGGTTAATAAAAAGGCTAACATCAGGTCTGCAGGTCTGTGACGGGGTGCCAACTCCGGTCTCCTGCATGAAAGTCAGACTCCCAACATGCCTGTCCACATCCGTGACCTTCACCTTACTTTCTGTAAAATGACTTTCTGTACTTAACGTTGGCATTGGATGTAAATTTTGAGCTATGAAATCACCCAGTATGTACATAATTTCAAGGGATACTAGGCTGACTAGTTACATTAAGCAGAAGCTGTTTAGCTCTTGGGTTGCTACTCCTATTGTATTCTGCAATACATCCCTCAGTCTGCAAAAGACTCAACAGAGGTGACATTCGGAAGTGGCTTTTCTCTTGATTGTCATAGCAATAACTTGTAATGATCCTGCAGCGCTTGACCTTGAGCCCCACCCACACACCCCCTTCTTTGCATCCATGTTGGTCAGTGCAGCCCTCAGCAGTGCCCTACTGTGCCCAGCCTTCCTCTCAGATCCAGGCAGAGAGCATGAGCCACCTGACAGCAGCCACTAGAGCTTGTCAGTATTAGAGGGATGTATTCAGCTCCCCTCGTCTCGTCTCCCCTCAAGGACAACAACTTCCTGTTGCTGGGTTACACTAATTGCAGCATTAGTATTCTGTATTGAGCTGCTGCCGGAAGCTGAGGCTTCACCAGGCACCGATGGCCAGTGCAAGCCATTTTAATTACGACACCGCAGAGACCCTCTGTACTCTTTGTCTGAGTTTTTCGTTTTGACTGCGTTCGTTTGGCTTTTTTCCATTTCTTATTCTGACCTTTCAGTTAAAGGGGTCCTTTTTCCTATTTCCCTCTTTAGACCACATCTATATAGGAGTTGTGCCTTTTGATTCAGGACCTCCTGTCGATCTTGCAAGTCATAAAAGGTGATCCTGCAAAATGTATGTTTGCAAAGTGCCATCTACCAAGGACATAGTCAATTCGACTGAATGGGAGTTAAGTTCTTAAACTGGCATAGTGTGAGCAGCCCAGATGCAGTTTCCGATATACAAAATGATCAATTATCAGTTCTGTTATCCCTTTTGATAAAATGACTTAATGATTTACATCTTATCATAAACTTGTTTGCACTGACGTTCTGTGTTTGTGCATTGGTATTGTAGAAAGTATGTTATTAAATGTTCATTTGAATGCCCTGTTGCCTTGTCATATCATTTAATTTATTCCGAGGAAAGACATCACCACAGCAACACAACTATGACAAGCTCAGGGTTCCTCCATATGTCAGGCTCAGTTACCGTGACAACATGATGTTTCATGGTGAAGTTCCAGCACAGAGGAGGTCCCTGCATCTTTCTGAAGAATACTCATAATATCTAAATAAGAAAAGAGGAATTACCTTTTGTTTGGAAAACATTATTATAAATTTGGTGTTTACGTCTAGCAGTGATCCTCTGTGTCAACCAGAGCATGCATGTGCTCATGCAGTGGGTGTTTGTATGCACATGCATATGCTTGTGAGAGGGTGTTGGATGCAGAGGCGTGGGCGGTCATTCAAAATATCAGAGTTGTTGGTGCTCATTCAGTGACGCAGAAGATCTTTTGCAGCCTTCCCTGGCCAATGGCATATGGAAGATTTGTGTCATTCTGAGAGGGAGGTATTTTTCAGACATAAACAAGCCTTGCTTCTTTTGCAGTACTCTCCTACTTGCTGTTTAACACACTGACCATGTACACAGAATCCATGAAGTGTGCAGTGTTGCAGTAGAAACTTGAAAATAATTAGACTTTTATAACTTTGCATGTAGACCATGATTCTGTCCTCCTGCATGGATGAAAATGGAAGAAAGCTTCACTGATCCAGCATAGCATGGATTTCACGTTCCTGCTGTTCACCTGCCTTTCTGCCTCACCAAGCATGCGCTTTTTTCAGGTTGGTGTGCGTCACTAGACCTGCGTGAGGCTAATCTCTCTGCAGTAACATCTTTACTTCTATCAGGTGGCGTCACCAGGTTCTTATGAGTAAGTAAGTCAAATGCTTCTGCATCTCAATGTGAATGAAAGACGCAGACGGACATTAAACTTTTATAGGTGAAGAACATTTATATTTCTTTTTGTAATGAAAGACAAAGGGATTATCAACAGCTGGAGGCAACTGCAATAAACACAGAGAAAAATCCTTGTATATTAAATAGAGGGAATTTGTTATAACACCCTCTATGTGTAATGTGAAAAGTGCTGCTTGTAGTGATGAACCCACAGACACACCCTACTCTGCAGTTTCCCTCAGTTCTATTTAACATTTTAATGTCTTCCAGCTCATTGTCTTGGTTTGAAAGCCTCAGGAGTAAGTATAAAGCAAAATAGGACATACGTTCGTCAGGTCACTCCAAATTAATGCCAGTGTTGCTTCATGTCTGCTGCATGTGTATACAGTATAGATGACTGTTTGCTAGCACAAAGATGCCTTATCGTTTGCTTAATGCATAATGTAATGTATAATGTACCAGAATTACTTCAAAGGTTGTAAATTTCTATGTTTCTGCATTTTCTGTGGGAAAAGGATCACACTGCATATACTGAAATACCTGCTCCAAGCCCAAGTCATCAGCAGTGATAACAATGATTTGACGGAAAGGATAAAGTTCCTTGATTCTCACATGTCAGTTGTTTCCCTGTGCAAAGGTACCATGCCATTAACCGAAAATCATTTGTGAGTTTCATTGATCACCTCTCGGTGTACATTTCACATTGTAGTGTTTGAAGTCCCCGTGCATTTCTTTCACTTTGGCTTTGCTTCACAGTCTTTGTCTTTCCTTCTCTCTGCCTCTTTTCACCATCACTGTTCAATGACGTCTGTTTCATCCCAGGCTGTTGAAGTGCTGTCATTCATATTGTCATTGTGTTCAATAACTGCAACCAGCCCACTCGCTTTGCTTTCTCTCTCTCTCTGCTGTATATGCGTGCGTGATTGTGCATGTGTGCACGGTTAATTTGTGTCTGACTAGGAATGAAAAGGGTCTGGGAGAAATTGTTGAGGCTAGCCGTTTTTTTTTCTTTCCAGTGACGTCAATGACATTTTCAGGGAGGCAGAAACTACAGAAAATTAATACCTACAGCAATCACTTACTTGGAAATACCAGTTCACCGAGGCAATTAGAATGAATAGACCAGACCTCTAGAAAAAAATGTATTATTTTCATTCTCTGTAAAGGCTTTTCCGGACATCAACAACTTTGGTGACTTTCCTTCTGTCAAAGGATTTCCTGTCTGTAAGGTAGTCTGCTGATATTCAGTCATTCAGCTTTCTCAGACACAGAGCATCAGTCCCTCTGTTTTCAGATCAAGCATCTGACTTGTTGCCAGGGCCAGAATTTCACAGGTTATTAATGTTATTAAAAACATTAATGACTATTTAATGTTATTAAATGTTATTATTAACGTTATTGGCTTTTTCTCCACAGGGAACAATCCCATAGATAAATCTGATATAGGACAAAATATGTCAGAATCAGAATCAGATCAGAATCAGAAATACTTTGTTAATCCCCGAGGGGGAAACTCACACAAGAATGGAAGTATTCATACAGTGAATATGTCTGTCTTACACATATATATAGATTTATGATGCTTATAGATGTGATTTAAATATAAGTCATCACCATATATATTCATATCGTATACCTCATCAGACTTCATCCAGAAGACGCTAAAACATGTTTTTAAAAAGTCTAAATCTATAACATTTTGAATCGTTTTTTCCAGAGCTGATGATGGAAGTAGCTAATGACTGAGCCATCTCGATTCCTTCTAATCTTTGTAGAGAGTTGTGCATTACAGACCTTCTTGGATGACAGCAAAGACGCTCAGCACAGCGACCCAGTGACCCTGAAGAAGACGTGATAATAAAGGTAGGCTTTTGAAAAACTACCAAAGAATAGCCTATGCAAATCAAGCTATAATAATACCAATACATTGATTCCCTTGTTTGTGACTAAAACAATCTTTTCTAATATGAATTAAAAAATAAATTATTGTTTTGACCACAATTGTGTTTTTATTTCTCTAGAAGTGTTACACTGTTTAAAAAGGCATTAGTGCTTTTAGATGAATCTATTTAAGTGAATCAAAATCGCGTTTTTAAACTTATGGCCTTGATGGCCTGGCACATGGAATTTGTGCCTTCAAAAAAATTGCTCCACTAGCCCTGCCCCTAAAATTACGAAAAGTCCAGGCCTGCTTATTGCACACAATTTGAAACTAAACTATCTGAAATAACGTCCCAGGTTACGTATGTAACCATGGTTCCCTGATGGGGAACGACACGCTGCGTCAGATGACGCTATGGGGAACGCCCTCAGGGTGACCGCATCTGAATCTCTGTATCAACTAGACCAATCTTGATTGGGTTAACGTCAACACGTGACGCACCCCGCCAGAACCGGAGGTTACAAAGGGAGCCGGCTTCACTGTTGTCGTCAGCCTTCTGATCAACTGAAGCAAGCCGTTCACAGGCATGCCGGAACCATGGCAGCGAGATGCAGCTTCCCGTTCCCTATCAGGGAACCATGTTTACATACATAACCTGGGACGTTCCCTTTCAAGGGAACTTCAACGCTGCGTCAGCTGACGCTATGGGGAAAGCAGTACCAACTCCGCCATGCTGAGGGGTTGCCTGTTCGAGTGTGAAGCCAACAGGGCACACTTCAGGACAAGAGAGCCCCTGACCCCGTATTATTTAAGCGGTCTAGGCTATAGAACCTCAGCAAGGTGTGAGGCCAGGACCATCCCGCAGCATTGCATATATCGAAGAGGGGGGTCCCCGACCACCAAGCTCTGGAGGATGCCATACTCCGTGTGGAGTGGGCTCTTATTGGCAGAGGTGAAGGTAATCCGCGCACCTCGCGAGACATTTTCCTCAAACAGCAGGGCAAAGTAAAATTAGTTACCTAACTAAGGTCTGCAACTCTCATCTAATGATGCGTGTCCACAGGATCCGTTATTGCCACGCTTTTCATTTTTACATTGTAGAAAGCCCTGCAATGCATTCTGGTAGCATTGTGTTTCGAGAAAAGGGCTGTCACGTTGGGTCCTCATTTGCACAAAGTTGAATTTTTATGCTTTTTCATGCAATTCAGGGGCACCCATTCGCCAACTATTTCTTGCCCTTTTCCATATTGCCTTATTTCTAGCCTAAAATATTTTGCATGTCCTCCCCGTGTTACCGTGGGTTCTCTCCGGGTTCTCCAGCTTCCTCCCACCGTCCAAAGACATGCACGTGTAGGTTATTTGAAAAATCTAAAATTCCCCCTAGTGGATGAATGCGAGAGTGAATGGTTGTCTGTCTATGTGTCAGCGCTGCGACAAGCTGGCCACTGTCCAGGGTGTACCCCGTCTAAGGCCCGAAGTCACTGGGATAGGCTCCAGTCACCTGCGACCCCTAACGGGAGCAAGCGGTGGAAAGTGGCAAGGCGGCCGTGGCTTGGTGGCAGAACGGTTGCCTGCCAATCGGAAGGTTAGCGGCTCGATCCCCCAGCCATGCGCCGAAGCATCCTTGAGCGAGATAGTGAACCCCAAAGTGCCCCCGAAGCTGCGCCTTCAGTTTGTGAATGTTCGCATATGTAAGTCACTTTAGATAAAAGCGTCTGCAATGTAAAATGACTGACTGACCCCTTTATGAAAAATGACTGTTGTCATGTTTTGCAGGTGCATTTTTGATGAACAATCGCAGTTCATGCTAACCTTGGTGACAAATACATTGCGTCTCCTGAGACTGCTTCACAATAAGATCCACCCCGTGTTTCACGTGTTTTAATGTGAAACAGCAACAGTAGTATCTTAGTACAGCTCCGAGCTCTGTAGGAGACTGAACAGGAAACAGTGAGGTTGATATCAATTAAATGAAATAAAAAACAGTAACGATGGATTACATGCATGTTTCCTCTCCTATGCATCCCTCGTGCGTGTGAAGGCAATTGGAATCCAGAACGGGAATGGCAGATTCCATCACTAGCAATATAAACTAATGTATAGAGTGGTAAGTATTGACTGTATTAAATATACTGTATTAAATGTATGAAATACACTGAAAGACTATTGCTGAACAAAATGCAGACCATAAATCATATCAAAAGCAGGGTTTGATTTCATGAAAATGTTAGGATTGTAACTTAGAAAGAATAAGTAAAATGCAAATGCACCGCTGCCTTTTTTTTCTCGCTATGCTGCTGTTTCACTGTTCAGTTTGCAAACACTGCTGCAAATGATGCTGCTGATGCTCATTTTATTAGTGAGCTTACCTGCCCACAAGTCAGCTCGTGACACTTCAGCAGGGCTCCTTTTATTTTTTTAAATGAATCCATATAAGAAAAAAGGAAATTTATTACAAGATCTAAAGGTAAAAAGAGGAAATTAAGGTGACTGAGTGCAGAAATCTTGAAGTGAAAATTGCCCTGAAAGGAGAACATTAATTCTGACATTTTTGCACAAATGGCATGTGGAGCTTTTCCTGGAAAGCACATCGTCGCACCACAAAGATGCTGTATGTGTAGGTTGATGTGCTTCCTGCAAGTACATAGTTTATTTAATAAAACATGTGTGTGCTAGACAAGTTTGTGCATCAGCAGACCTTTTCTCTGAGTTGAGTTTATCATCTAAAAGATGTGTCATCATTCTTCTGGTTTGTAACTATTCTAACATGTCCTGCAGTTGCTGAAAAGCAAGAGCCCTGGGTTTCATGGGAAATAAAAGCTGTATAGAACCTCATTGATTTCTTCTGTATGGCACCACCAGCAACTGAGGGCAAACACAAAAAGCCGACTGAGGTGTTTATTACCTCAGTGTGTAATCATCTTGAAGTCTCAACCTTTTAAAGAATAAATGTAAGTTTAACAGATTTAAGACGCAGATGGCAGAACAATTCTCTGGGATCAGAGGAGCGACGTGCAGATCACCATGCGAAGGCTCAGTTCTCCACAGCGGAAGTGACCATTAGAGGCTCAAAAGAGCTGCTCAGTCATAGGAGTTGTTTAACAACTCAGCATTAGCCGCTTCCTGTCTGTTACACAAACAGGCAGGTGAAGGGAGATCAAGGCAGTCTGTTCAAAGAATTGTAAGCAACCATAATAGGCCACTGAATCCTTTAAACTGCAAGCTGCAGGCATTAACCTGCCAGTTTGTACAGACAGTATGGCGCTGAGCACCGTGCAGATTTAACATTCAACCCATCTTAAATTGAATGCTGTCATTCATGTCTTCTTGGTGGGGATATCAGGTTCTTTGAAGCCTTTTTAAATCCCTCTCAGAGATATTGCTGTTTTTTATCTTTTTATCCAGTCATGCTATGAGCAAAAGGCATCATTTACACTTTGCAAAATATTTATTGCTCATTATTTCATAAGAAAATGAAATAGAGGGAACATTGTTTATTGCTTCATTAAAAGATTAGGTTACATTTTAGAATTGCCTTTATCTTCATGGAAAATACAACACAATGTTGAAAATTTTACACTTTTACAAGTTTATTATTAATCAATGCAGTAAAACAACAAGTAAACATCACATATAGGTTCAAATAGGGCAAGAAGAAAATAAGATACACCTTTAGGCCACAGTGATACTATAGATCAAGCAGAAACCAGTCTATGGATACAACCGAAACTAGAAATTGTTTTCAAAGTCAGCAGCTTACACACGTTTATAGCTAACAATAGTTCCAGAAGTCCAAATTGTGAACACATTTATCATTTTCAAAAATTCTACTCCCAAACCACTGAAATGTTAATCAGTTAAACAGTACAGCTGGCTTATACTTCCGGTAATGTTGCTGTTGAGCTATGCACTGTGTGGTCTAATATCTCTTAGCTCAGCTATAAGACACCTTAAGGCCACCATATAATATAATTATTTTATAGCATCTGGGAAACACAAATGACTCACAATGCAATAAAGCTCAATTATTCATTTAGTTGAACTTTATAACATATTTCCTATTAACTGATAGGTAATAAATGACAGCGCTTTTCCTAAAAACCTGCAAATTGGCAGCTTGTTCTCCTGGCTAATTCAGAGTTGTACTCCCCAATCAGTTTGGCTCATTTAAATTCTCATCCCAATAACTCAATGTCAGAGCTGCTCATTATTGCAACAAACAGAGCTATTCAGAGATACTGTATTGGTCCCTTTTACAATAACCTTGCTGATTCAATAAACGTGTAACTTCTGAACCAGGATATTGACGTCAGCACTCTTATTGGATTTTTAGTATGGGTTTTAGTGGACTGATATCTATCACTGCCAGATGTCACCTCCCCTGTCTGCTCTCACTTCCTGTGAAATTGAAACAAACACAGTAGCAAGAAACCCTCAGGGATTTTGATATTATATGTGCACACAATTTATATGGCTATTCTTGGTTTGAATTATGAACAGCACACAACTGTAATGGGTTTGAGTTTTTCAGAAGGACCAAGGTAAGAACCCCACTGTGCAAAACTATATTGTGGAGTAGAGGCTAGTGGAGCAGGAGCCTGGATGAGGGTGAGGCAGGATTTTATTTCATTTTTATTTCATTTATGTTTTTGGAACAAGCTCCTAAACATTAAAACAACAATACAAAGCTGTCACTTAACAATTCATGATTTATTATTTCTCAGGGGAACTAGAAATACAATTGAATATTCTGCCCAATTTCCTTATATTAGCATGTTAATATCAGACTTTAATTATGCATCGCTAGATCTTGTAATGAATATGGAGGAGATGGTGTTGGGGAAGGCCTGTGCGTCATACTCTTTCTCATTCTGCTTGGGTTAGATTGAGGACTTCCTGGGTTGCAACCACTTGCTGTGTACGGTTTGGATCACTGACACAAGCGCCCACCTGATGACTACAATAACTGCCTGCACACCCATTCGCACGCATTGAAATGCACACACACATGCACACATACACATCAGGCAATACTGACTCATTCATAAGCGTAAGAGCATGAATGTACTTGTAAAAAAGGGAATTATATCACTGGTAATTGTTGCAAGCTGAAAAAAAAAACAAATTAGTATATTATTGTAGTCGGACATGACACACATCTCATTTTGGATCTAAATCTCTGCTCAGTGTGTTCACATCATCAAGTTTCGTACTAAAATAGGCCCTGGGGCACAGTAGACATAGTATTTGTGAATCACCATAGTAATCTCCAGATGGGTTTTAGGACGATGTTTTTTGCCTGCGGTATTTGATGTTACACAACAAATATTATAACAAAGAAAGGAAACAACTAGCTAACATTTTACCATCCAAGCATATAATACAACAATGAATTAAGATACTTATATAACTGAAAGGGAAACGGAAATGACAAAATGTTTTTGTTTCAGGGTTAGGGAAATTAAATCTGAGTGGGCCATGTTTAAAGCATCCACTGCTCTTGAGGCAACAGTTTAAAGCTTTGGCAGTCTTGGTGGCAATTCAAGGAACCACTGGTGGACACCCAGTAGTGGAGGAAGTCCTTATGCCGAAGAGGGGGGCCTTTTGGGTTTGGTCAGCTCAGGAGTTTCTGGAATCAGCAGGCAGCTTCTGCGGTCACAATAGCAAAAACATGCTGCCCCAAGTGAAGGAGTTCATCTTGTTGATGGGTAAATGTAAGGTGGATGGGTTCTTTGTCATCAGTTAGTTCTGCATTGTAACAGACTGCTATGAAAAAGGAGCTGACCCTAAACACGGAGCTCTCAATCTGCAATCCATTCTTCCCTTCCTGTATACTCATGGGTTCTCTGTGGTGACTGAAAGGGTGAGATTGTGGATATAAGTGGCTGATATCTGTTGTCTTTAAAGAGTTCTCCCTTAGGGACAGGGTGAGGACCAGTGAAAGTAATTCAGGCATCTGATATGGATGTTTCCTGGGCACCTCCATGCTGAGATAGTCTGGGCAACAAACAACTTGAGGAAGATCCTGGGTAAAATAGGAAATCCTCAGGATTTGGACGTGACTATGAGGATTGCATGCCATGGCGCTCTCCAAGGTCCTGATCCTGCACTCATCAGTAGCTTGAGATGTGTCCTGGATACTCTCTCTCTTGTTCACACTAGTGGATTGGTTACCCTTAGCAGGAAATGATTTGCCATGCCTAATCATTAACTTTATCTGTGCTCTAAGATCTTGCTTGGGTTTCCTGAATGCTGAGTCTTGAGTTTGTCTTCCAACTGTGACTCTTCCAGAGAACTGTGACAGCTTAGCTGTGTTTGTGGTTTTTGGTGCAGAAGAGAGACGGACACCAAGTGGTTGCAATGTATTTTGTTTTGTGTTTTTTGCCGAGATAATAAAACCCCTCTTAAGTATGTCTACAAAAGTGTGGAATAAGAACATAAACATTATTTATTTGACATTGTATTGTTGTTGTCTAAGGGGTTGACATAGTTTTGATTGAGTTTTCATCGTATACGTGTTATCACACTGATGATTGGATGATTAACCACATCTGTCATCATAAAGCATATCAACCTACTGGTATATAAATGTGGGTGTGATAACCATTTAAAAAACATTTTTGACCTGACAAAGATCTGACTCGGTTCGAAACATTGTCCATCTAAATAAATTTGTGGTTAGGAGACAGTGTGCATACGTTACTTATCCCCAGGAAGTAGCTGAAAATTTCTATTTTCTTTTTTTAACTGGTGTTGTTAGTTAACTATTGCAGATAATGCATTAATATACATATCCCTCTGGGTGCTTGATCGCGTAATTGGATATGATTTAAGGTTATGATTTCTGCAGTCTTCCTGGCAACTCTGCTGCATATAACAATTTACCATATAGTCGATTAACACAGAGGCTAACACTGGTCCCAACACGCCCTCAAAAACAGGAACTGTCAGTGGAATTCCTTTAATGAAGTTTCTGTCAGTTATTAATTATGAGTGACTTGCCTCAAGAGGATTTCAAATCTGTACAGCATACAACACCCTCTATTCTTAGATCCTTGATTCGCATAAAAAAAATGTAACAAACCTCAGGAAGAGCAACGGAGGAGATGTCCCTCTCCTAGGTAGATGTTGTGTGTACAGAACAGACCAACGTAAAATTAAAGTATGGACAATCAGGATGACAACATCATAGATAGATTGTAAACATACTGTATATGAAGAATATGGATCCAGGAGGATGTCGAGTAACTTCCAGGTGCTGCCAAACAGCTAGGACCTGAGCCACACGATCTCCTCTCCACCATGGAGACCTGGAAAGAGGACAGACTACACAAACACACAAGAGGCAAGGCTCACCATTCACACATAGGAGAAAGGAAACAAACACATACACAGAGAGAGATAGACAAGGACAACATGCACACAAGGGAGAGAGAGAGAGGTCACAGGACGGCTGACGGCCTGAGTGAAAGGAGATAACAAGGACGAGAAACTTGGGAGAGAGTGACTATTTTATTATATTAACACTGGCTTTTATTTGAGAATTCACAGTAAGATGGTTAGTGACACAGCAAAGGACCCTGCGGGTTTTCAAATTTTGTGGCTGCCCTTCTTTAAAGTTGGCTGAACCTTTAAAGTGGGCCTGTGGTGAAGGCAGGAAAAATGGGGCACTTATCATGGCTGGAGACGCTGTCCGACCGTGATAATTCCCTCCACACCACGCTATTCAGAAATTATCAAACGTTGCACCTTTCAGTTAACAATACCAATGACATCTTACTTCATTACTTACTGAATTTTTATTACAATAGTTATGCGGAGTCTCCATCACCTTTTTAAAAAGCAATGCTTAAGTAGTGAACCCTGGCAATTTACGACATTTTCAATTCTAGCAAACACATTTTTGATATAAAAATACATTTTGTATTAATGCATAAATAAGATATGTTCCCAATGCATTCGATTTTTTGACAGACAATGAAAAGTAAAGTAAGGTTAAGGGCAGCTATCTGCAAGGCTTTGCGGGTGACAGCTCTTTGTGTGGAGGGATGCACCTCATTCCACATGACACATCTGTGGTGATAGGTAGGGGTGAAGGCTTTTCTTCCTTTCCTGACTATTATCAGGAAAAGAGATAATGTTATTATTATCACTTTCAGGGAATACATCAGAATCAGAATCAGCTTCATTGGTGTGTACACATACAAGGAATTTAACTCCGGTTTTCCGTTGCTCTCTATGTGCATACACAGAAGTAGAAATAAGTATGACTAAGAACAAGGACAACAAGCTCAACGAGATGAACAAACATTGCAAAGTACAAAAAAAAAACAACAGTAACATTTGTAAACAGTAAGACAACAAGTGCAATGGTGCAGAGTGCAAATGGTGCTGAAATAAATATGATTAATGTAACAGGTTGCTTTATATACATGAGGTAGGTGGATATGACAGTATGTACAGTGTGTGTAGGTATAAAAAAGTGTTCATATTTACATAAACAATAATGTAAATGTACAGGTACAGTGGATGTTAGTGTCACAGGCTTATTGCATAGGTATTGTTCCAGACACTCTTTGACTGATTTTAACTGTTCATCAGAGTGATGGTCTGTGCGTAGAAACTGTTCTGGTGTCTTGTTCTTTTGGCGTACAGTGCTCTATAGTGCCTACGTGAGGGGAGAACAGGTTGTGAAGGATCTGCAATGATGCTTCCTACCCGCTTCCTGACTCTGGATGTGAATGAGTCATTTAGCTTAGCTTAGCATAAAGACTGGAAACATGGGGGAAACATCCAGTCTGGCACTAATCAAAGGTGACAAGTGGAGACTCCAGGCCAAAAAGTAGCACAATGTCTCATTTTTTGTTTTTTTTACCTTGGTTCGTATTTACCAAACAGACATTAGTGTGGTATCAATCTTCTCATATAGCGTGAATGAGTATACTTTCCCCCAAAAAGAACTATTCCTTTGACAACAGAACAGTGTTAATAATATAATGATATGTTAGCGAATGTTCTGATTTTATTGCTTCATATTATGTAGTGATACTTTTTAGTAGAACAAAAAATCAACAGAGCTAACCATAGTCCTATAGCATCATAGAATCAATCTTCTGTTTTTCAGGATGTCCTTTTACCAGTTTTACCTCTGAGTGGTCATATGGGAGCATCTGAACATCTGCATTCTGATGTGAGGTTTACTGCTGAAATGGCTATGAGTTTTGAAGGAGGCATCTTTTCCAGTAGATATGATATTCCTCAGTATGGAAACAAACTGTGCACCCAGAAACACTAGCACAGGCATTCTAATAATCCCTGGATTCTGCAGGTATATTTTCTGGGAAACAGGAGGCAATTAAGGTGAGAATTAGCAGGAAGCACCAGGATATCAATTCCTGGTATTGAACCCCGGTGAGAGGTTCTGTAACATCAACACCTAGATTAGGTGCAAAGTGACACTTCATGCGTCATACTCCTGTAGATTTATGACAACACAACCTGATCCCCTCGATGCTCACAGAATATGGGTTTAAACATCACACATAAAATGCAGTAACAAAGTATAAGGGCAGTGATATGTTTTTTGTTGTTTTTCTCTAGCACATAGGGTTTATAATCTTTTGATTAACCTTTTAGTACAATATAGAACTTTATTATTTTTCCAATTTTGCTTACAGTATACGTGCAAACCTTTACTGCGTAGTTAGAAAGTGGTCACACTACAAAATACATTTGGATACAATTTTGATGAGTTAATGTTTACAACCCTGTTTAAAAAAAGGGGAACTGTTTTTCTGAACATTTTTCATCATGAAAATTGGCTGAAACATTGATTCCTCAAAGTCTGACATAGGAAAAAAAGAATCTTTTTTTATAACATCGAAGACACTGGAATATAGCATTAAAGTACAAATCTAAAAATACCAATTCACGTCATTTGAAAACCAAGCCAATAATGGCAAACCATGAAGACGGTAGTGATTCAGTCTCACAGTCAGACCCCCTCCTTCAACAAGGGAGAGATCCTCTGCTGGTGGCCTCCAGTGAAACATTGAGGGAATACGTCACACACTGAGAAATTCAACCTTGCAGCACAACTGTGAGTTCATGCTGGCATAGGTTTGAAAAAGTGTTTATATATCTGCATAGATTTCTCTCTACATGCCCGACCAATCTGTCTTTGTGAGAAAGTTTTAATGCACAGTTAATCAAATGGTGTTTGAGTCGTGTAAGAGGGGTGGAAGGGATACTCTTTCTGTGCCTCAAAGCCTGTTTGTCCTCTGTGTATGTATGTGGGTGTGTGCTCCATGTGGCACATGACTCAGTTACATTTAGAATAGTTTTAACTGTACTGTATATGTGCATTTGCATCATTGTGTACGTAAGAGCAACACAATGCCAAGCCAAGTATTTCTGTACTGAATGACTCCTCCCACATAATCTAAATACTGCAACGTTTATAATTATTTCTGTTCCAGGATTTCTTGCAGTACATTTCTGCTCTCATTGCTTGTTTGTCATCACTAAGATTTTCTATTTTCTTCCTGCCGCTGCCTGCCCAAAAGGTTCTTCTGTCCATATTCTGAAACAAGAAACAAATGTGGTACATCAGCCTAACTACATACTGTATACTCTTTAGGGTTAATGTCTTTCACCAACAGCAGTATAACTTTTTCTTCCTTTCACTGGAAAGCTGATGAGATTTCTACCTAACCTGGTTCTGGGTCAACTAAAAGTCAACCTAACCCAACCTGACAAACCTGTTAAAGCTGTGCATTTGCATTTTCTGACTGTTTTTTTGAAAAATACACATATTCACTTTTTCGCCAAGAGCTAGATGAGAAGATTGCTGCCACTCATGTCTGTGCGTTAAGTATGGAGCAAGAGCCAAGAGGCAATTAGCTTATCTTAGCATAACGACTGAAAGCAGGGGGAAACAGCTAGCCTGGCTCTGTCCTAAGTTCAAGAACCCACCTTCCCGCACCTCTAAAGCTCACCAATTAATTGTACCTTGTTTGATTAATCCTTACACAAATGGAAATGTGAAAACCTCACTTTGGGGTTTTTAGAGGTAGATACACGCTCTTACTATTTTAATAACAGTTTACCTATTGGTTTATCCATCAGTGCTAGAACTAGGAGCTACAGAATGTAGCTCATTGCTAAGATGATAAATCCTACTGACTTTGGTGATCTCCTGAGTTTTCCTCTAACGCCACCATGAGGTTGATTGTACCAAATCTAGCTTGCTCAGAGTCCATTGAAGCCATGAAATTTGGTTCAGACATTCATGTCCCCCGCCCAGGATGAATCAGTTTGGTGATCCTCTGCAGAATATATAACAGATTTTAAAATTGCAATATTGGCTAGGCATATAATGTCAGGATTGAAAGATGTACTATGCCTTGTGTTTCTTTTTAGGCTTGTAAAGCACTTGTCTTGTTAAAAGGTTCTATACAAATAAAAAAATTAACCTTGCCTTACTATATAGGAAAATTATGTGTTAACAGAATTTCCCACGCTAAGATTTATTGTATTTAATGCCCAGAAATGTAATTTACAGAAGCAAAGCTTTCTTGCAAAAGAACAACAACATAGTCTTTTAGATTTCAGTGGAGCCAAAGTGCTGGCAACAAACTTTGATTTTAATTGCTGTTTTCCCTTTTAGGAAGACTGAACTTTAGTTTGTTGCAAAGTAACAAAGATACTACATAAAAATATGGAAGACCAGAAAACAGCAGTGCTTACTACAGCAAGCATTTATTGTAAAAGCAATGAAACTAAATGGTACAAACCTTTATCGGGGTAATTGTAAAAAAGGAAATGTTGTCCCAAATGAAACATCCCTTCCACACTAATAGAGTCTCACAGACGTAAAGGCTAGAGCAGGTTTGGATGAGGAACGCAGACAAAATAAATGCTGGTTCATCCACAAATTAACTGAGGTTAGGAAAGGGTCTGTGGGGGAGTGTTAAGGTCATCTGATGTGTCACTTCCTCAACTAGATGAATTCAGAGTGAATGCGAGTGATGATAAAGGGGTGTCTTTGGTTCTCAAGACACATCATTAGCAGACAAAATTTTACAGATCAGGAAGTTTGATGCAATCTCTGCTGTGAACAAGCATCTTCGGTAGTGCTGCAATATTAATGCAAGATTACCACAAAATTGTTCTTAAGTTTGGGAGTCTTCAAATTTGGATTGAGGACTCTAAAACACCTCTGCCATAATTTAAAGAAATGCCCGGAGTAAATTTTAAGAAAGAATAATTACGCAATTTATAATTTTTCACATACAGCATCTAGGTGACAATTAAGCTCTCCATGTGAGAGAAAACTATTACAAACCACAGCCACCAGCAACACCTGGTGAAAAGCATTGCTCTCAATGCAATCTGAAAGCACAGGAAATTGATCCACCTCATGATTGCTGCACCATTCTCAGCTAGAGGCCATTTACCTCTGGGAAACTTGATTTTTGACCTTAAAATCAATTCATATGAATGAAATAACAATACCTGTTAAGCTCAACACAAAGAATCGGTCTCAAGCGTGCAATGGCATTGTAATTTATCTGAAACAAATTAAGTTAAGGGTAGCAATGTGATTGCAGGACAATGTCAAAACGTCTGCTCTAACAGCACAAACACGTCTGTACCTGTTAATTAATTAGTCTAGTGCCACATTAATTTCAAATGAAAAAGACAATAGATTCCCTGTTAATTCCCAAAAGGAATTTTAATAGCAGCACAGTATTTTAAGAAAGGACTCTGACGCGGGCAAAAACTAATGCCTCAGTCTATACAAATTGTTATGAATACACTAATAAGTAGATATGTAAATTATCTGCCACAAAGAATAAATGCATGATGGAATATGTGAGTGAGTTTGTTTCCTAATTAAGGTGATGAGCATTTGAAAAACTATCACTGGAAACCTAAAGGAGCCAGTATGCATCAACCAAAGTGGTTGCGTCGAACAGATTGGGAAACTCCCTCCCCTCACACACCTTTCTGATACCCCAGCCATGAGGATCTTCAGAGTGAGATTTAAAATTCATATGGTTTGATCAATGTTTTAGTTTCTGAATATGAGTTTGTAACAATAGACCTATAAGTGTGTTTCTCAGAGAGTCACTTTCAAAAATTGAACAGGAGACTAATATATATCAGCTTTAGAATGTAAATAAGACTATAATGCTTGACTTGGATTCTACACAGCTACTCTGAATTTTGTATTTTCATGTCCTCAATTGAGTTGGAACAGATAAAATATCCACGTAAATGCTTTTAGCTATTATGTTGTTCTGAAAGTTATTCTTAGATGTAATGAACGCTGCATCAAGATGCATGCATCTGAGGATAAAGTGGAAAAGGCAAACCTATTAATCAGTATATATGGGTGGACTTCAGCACATACAGTAGTAACTACTGCAGTGTACTTATCCTGGTCAGTAAGTTATGTCAGAAGTCCACATATGCAATATCAGGAGCAATTTAGTCTCAGTCCTCCTGCGCTGCATTTATGTATTGGGAATGTTTGGAGAAACCAGGAAAAACTCTTTGAGAACATGCAAACTTCACACAGAAAGTTTTGAAGTATTAGAACACGAAGCAAAGTCCTTCTTATTTTGTTATGAATCTCTGCTAAGTGTGCTTTATTAACCAATACTATATTTAGATTATATATCTAGTAGAAAGTTCTTTCTTCTTCCCTTCATAAAAGCAATAAGAACACCATTTCATCCTCCACAGACTTGAAATAGCCTCTGAATCATGGTTCTTTCAATAAAGACTAAATGGATTGTGTCACTGTTTCTGTGACTGACATGGTGACAGCAGTAAACATGAAGATGACAAATTTGGGAGCGTGGGCAGTGATGGAATATTAATTAATTAAATATCTTAATTTTGTTCTAAGTTGATACTTGATGTGTCAAAACAAACTTTTAAAAAAACATCAAAGAAGACTTGTGCCTTAAAATATCAATGTTAAACTATGATGAAATTAAATGTCTTACATTTCTTTAGTAGTAAAAATGTAGGTTAGACTTTTATTTATTTATTGCTATATTTAAGTAACTACAATGTAAAAAAAGGCAATATAACTGTATAATATGCTTTAGACAAGATCAGTGATAGGGTATATTTTAAGGTAAGAATTATTATTAGGAGGGACTGCACATAGTTTGAAATAGTGCAACAAATAAGCGTGGTTGAATATCTGTTTTATGTATCATAATATCATTGTCTCAGTATCATGATTGAAATATCTGAATATAATGTATGTGAAATGTAACATTTAAACATTTATCAACAATTTGGCTGAGCAGAGCAGAGTTCTGTTGCATGCTCCAGAATCACGGAACTACACCAGTTGCCACTAACCTGCAATCACTTTTACTGAAGAAGTGATATATGACAAAAACATCGGTAACATATTGGACCTTTTCGCTTTAAGATATGCATCTCCATCTTCCAGCCATCGTCTTCGGCTTATCCGGGGCCAGGGGGCAGCAGTCTAAGCAGAGATGCCCAGACTTCCCTCTCCCCAGACACTTCATCCAATTCTTCTGGGGGAATACCAAAGCGTTCCCAGGCCAGCTGAGAAACATAGTCCCTCCAGCGTCAGTCCTAGGTCTTCCCCGGGGCCTTCTCCCGGTTGGATATTGCCGGAACACCTCCCCATAGAGGCATCCAGGAGGCATCCGGGACAGATGCCCGAGCCACCTCAGCTGACTCCTCTCGATGTGGAGGAGCAGCGGCTCTACTCCCGAGCACCTTGTCATGACAAAAAAAGTTTTAAATATAATTTGTAAGCCTGAAACAAAGGTCAACATGCAAACTAATTAAGGCAAAGCATTATTTATTAAATAATTGTCTTTCATTATTTCTTGATATTTCTATTTTTGTGCTGGAATATAAACTTTGAATATCAACAGACCTTTTGTGTAATGTTGGATTTCTCTGGCAAAGCAGATTTGATTGTGAAATGCCAAATGCTCCTTTGAGCTTCATTAACTTTTACGGCAATCACTTCAGCTCATGGTCTCAAGAAGGACAGAGAATGACGCTCACTGGATGTTCAGAATAGAAGAGGATGTCACAGACAGTCATACTCAATGTGCAGAATCAATGACAAGCTCATAAGCAATAGCTTTGCTCCTCAGAACATGTGACTCCATGTCAACACCTCCACCTACTAATGCATGATCCATCTTAACAGAATAGTACAATTTCTGCAACTGCAATAGAGACACTGTTTTGGAAATGGAAGTTTATGTAGAAAATGTCAATATTGTGACTGTCCAGTCACATGTGCAATGATTGTGATGTTTTTCCACAGTACATCCTGTCATATTGTCCTTGAGAATGATGCTGAAAGCCTATTTGATCACTCATCTAAGACATAATAAATAATAGTTTCGGCTACAATAAATGTTCAAAAAAAGAAAATCTAGGATCATCCAGATCATTTTGAACACAGTAATTGTAATCAGACAATCACTGTAACTGAATGCAAATAAACGCAGGAGGAAAAATATAATAACAGTAATATTTACAAGAATCTTGTAATGTAACAAGCTCCTTTGACTGTAGTTTGCATGAAATCAAACTAGTAAAGAAAGAACAGCTCTCAGTAGCTTCCAACTGTGAATGAATTCATGCAGAGTAAAAGAATAAGAAATGCCTTTTTCCCTTCTTAAGTCACTATTGTTATTAGTAGAAGTTGCAATAGTAGTATTTGTAGTAGTATAAGTACTAGTAGTATGATTATTATAACACACTTTCAAGACAAATGTGATCTTAGCATTATTATGTACCAGTGCCCTTAAAAAAAAAGGTCAAAATAGAGGCCTCTGAAAAAGCTCTAATAATTTAATGAGCTAAAACTCTTCATTGAAACAGACGGGCAGCCCTTATTCATCGGTGAAATAGAGTGTCAGCTGAACTGCTGTACCTCTTGACTCTAATTACAGCTATTCCAGCGCAGGAACAGCCAAGTACCCTCTCTAGTGCAGCATAAGAGCTCATGCACTCTCAGGGCAGCCATTTCATAACATCTTCCCAGCTCTGGAATGAGACTCCTGGCTTGTTTACATGATGGTAGTACACATCATTTATGTTGCGTGCACAACGTACATGCAGTCCATGAAGTCCTGACTGACTGCCGTCTCCTCCTGCTGTTGTCTGTTTGATTGAGGTGGTGATGTCCTTGTCAAGCAGAGGGAGAGGAATATGGGATACAAGGACGGAATTTACGCTAAGCTTTTGTTGTCACTGTCATCATGCTGCATCTTTTAAACAGTCTTTTACAAGCAACTACAAACATCTTTGTATTTTAAACAGGGAATGTAAAACCTTTTTCACTAGAGCAGCACAGCTCTACTCTATAACACTGGGCAATCTAATAAACCTGTGGTCACGTACCCTCCGCCATGTATATTATTTTTGTGGACCTCTGACATTGAATGTATGATGGACGGTTGCACAGATTAGGACAAGGACAGCAGATGTACAGCTAAATCGACCTTGAGGCAGACCAAGTATGGTCTGATGGCTGAAATCAAGGCAATAAGCCAATCAGATCAAGTAGCCTTTATCCTTGAGCTTTGATCATAATCCATCCGAAGCACATCTACGCAAATCGAATCACTTCTTTGCGATCTTCTTTGGATCTGAAGTGAAAAGTAATTGGTGGAGTGAACATTTGGTGCACAAGAAAAAAATTGCATGCTGTTATTTATTCTCACGTATCATAGATTTTTTTGGTCGCCAGAGAGATGATCAACAGTAACAGTAAATTAAGAGAGCTTCAATCCTTGTAGTGACATGAGGGTTTACTTTAATCTAAGAGTTTGCCAAGCAAGCGGATTAATATCCATTTTGGCAAAAATAATGATCATCTTGATAGGCAGCAGAAAAGTGAATTATGCAGTAGCTGTTTATATGGGGAGGGTGCACGGTGGCAGAGCGCCCAGCTCCCCCGCCCCCCAACAAGGAGACCGTGGGCTCGAATCCCAGACCAGACCATGATCCCCCCGGGTGGAACCCGCACGCCGCGCCACCGCGGGCCCCCCCGGGCCCCCCCCCCACCACCCAAAGACACGCACTCGGGTTAAGTCTTCTTTTCCTTTCGGCTGTTCCCTTTCAGGGGTTGCCACAGCGAATCATGCGCCTCCATC
>CM022477.1:9465004-9596731 GCA_011952105.1 Coreoperca whiteheadi
TACATGCCGGTTGAAATCTGCACCAATCACCACTCTCTCACCTCTGGGGATGCTCTGCATCACTTCATCTAACTCACTCCAGAATTTCTCCTTCTCTTCTAACTCACATCCTACCTGTGGGGCATAACCACTCACAACATTGAACATCACCCCTTCAATTTCCAGCTTCAGGCTCATCAACCTGTCTGACACTCTTTTCACCTCAAGAACATTCCTCACAAACTCCTCTTTCAGGATAACTCCTACTCCGTTTCTCTTCCTATCCGACCCATGGTAGAACAACTTGAACCCTGCTCCTAAGCTTCTAGCCTTGCTACCTTTCCACCTGGGCTCCTGGACACACAGTATGTCCACCTTCCTTCTCTGCATCATGTCAATCAACTCTCTAGCCTTCCCTGTTCCAACATTCAAAGTCCCTACTGTCAGTCCTACATTCTTAGCTTTCCTCTTCTCTCTCTGCCTACGAACACACCTTCCTCCTCTCCTTCTTTGTGATGACACCAAATTGCCCCTAGTGGATGAATGTGATTGTGAATGGTTGTCTGTCTCTGTGTCAACCCTGCGACGAGTTGGCCACTGTCCAGGGTGTACCCCGCCTAAGGCCCAAAGCCACTGGGATAGGCTCCAGTCACCCGCGACCCCCAACAGGAACAAGTGGTAGAAAATGACTGACTGACTGTTTATACGGATTTTTTGATACTTTTGTTTAGTTGTAAAGGTCGGAAATGCATTGTAATTCACATGAATTCATGCAAACCACAGTTGCTCTTCTGTGTGAAAGAGAAAGCTGTTAACTCACACGACCACCTTTCAAATCTGCAGGGGATGAGCCTTTACTAAAAAAAGGTTTTAGTGGAGTATGTATTTAGTTTTTGTTGTATTCTTGCTGAAGATGGATGAATTAAAACATTGTCACATAAAAGAAAATAAATGAAAAGACAAATAAAAAAACAGTCATCCCTTCACTGAACACTGTGCAATGTGCAAATTTGGTCATTTGTAATTAATTAAAGGGACAATTAGTGAGAATTTGAGCAAATAGTGTCATTTCAGAGCACAAAATGACAGTATCTGTTATTGGTTTACAGGATTACTACTGAATATCAACAGCTGTATTCATTATATCTCTACCATGTTTGCTGGTGTTCAAAATTATTATCTTCAATAAAAGAGCTATTTGTGTATCCACATGAAGTTTGTTTTGCATTTAACTAGTCAGTGTGAGCCTAAATTAATCAAATGTTCTCTCCGGCTAAGCATATTAGTTAGGCTATAAAATGACTTACTCATCATTGAAAAATTGATAGCCGCTAACTAGACCTCTCCAGAAATATTTGTGGCACATGGACAGTTCAAGTGAGGAACACAATTTTCACACAATCTTTTTGGGAAAAGTTCCAATCTGTCATGTAATATTGAATGTATGTGAAGTGGTGACCCTTAGACCCCCAGAGTGCCCCAGCAGGCTAAAGATTTTAAATATTCCTACAGTTCATATTTTAAAGCCATGTTTTAAACAAGACTGTGAGTTTACAGCCAAGTTAGTGGCTCTGTAAGGCCCTGTGAGGCTGTGCTTAGGCACAGCGGTGCTTTGAGCCTAATGATAATATCAGCATGCTTACATGCACACAATAATAATGCCCCATGTGGAAGTTTAGCAGGTATAATGTTTAGAATATTAGTTTAGTGTGTTAGCATGCTAACATTTAGTAATTAGCATTAAACACAAAGTATAGCTGAGGCAGATGTTATTAGTATTGGACAAATTAAATTGTTGACCTGATGATAGCACTAGATGAAAAGAACACCAAAGTTATGAATATTAATGATATGATCATCAGTTGCAAAATGTCTTCTTTGCTGAACTGTTCCCCCACATGCCCCGACACTTCTGGCTGCTCAGCTTTACTCACGTTTTTTCTACAATGCACTGAGCACAGTAGTTGAGTTATCTCATATCAAAGCCACCAGCAAAGTATTTTTCAGACACATGATCCCCACAGAGACAGGGAGTTGAGCCAAATCATACAAATTAAACAGTCTTATTAATAATAATAATAATAATAATAATAATACATTATAGGCACCTTTCAAAACACTCAAGTTCACCTTACAAGACAGAATTAAATGACAACTTACAACTTGATCCAGTATGATAACTTGGCAGACTGCCTTGTAACTTCTTAGAACGTCAATATTTAGAGTATAGATATCAACACTATTTACAGTTCATTAGTCTGCAGTAACTTACAGTCAGTGGTTTAAGTGTTTGTATCAGATATCTCATTATGTCTGTATCATTCCTAATATCTCTCTATGTATCTTTCTTCCTCTCATGTCTGTGTCTCTTTCTCTGTCTCCTTATTTCAAATTTATATATTGCTTTTTTTCTCCAGAAAATTGCAACACCATCCACCCACTACTGTCACCTTTCTGAACACTGTCCACAAATCAGATATTACATGTATCTAGTGAAAGCGCTATCTGTGAAGGAGTGGAGAAGAGATGTCGTGATCCTGTGGATTGCTTCAACATGTGCTGAAAAGAATCACGTGCAGCTCGGCTTGAGTAAGACCAAGGAGCTAGTCGTGGATTCCCAACACAGCAAGACACCGCTGACACCTGTCACCATCTGGGGCGGAGGAGGTGGAGATGATGCAAGAGCTGCCAGTACTGTACCTGGGGTTGCACATACTATATGTAAGCAGCAAAGTAGCCCGGAGACATTGTACAAGTGAGGTCAGCATAAACTTTTCTCCTTGTTTATTCATCGCAATAACACCAAGCTCTTGTGCTTGACAAGATGTCTGTTGTTGCAGAGGTCTGCTTAGGATGCAGCATGAGAGCAACAGAGAGGGAGGATGAGGACAAAAGTAAACTCCACTTGCCCTCTATGCTAACCTGCTGCAGCTATGGATCATCATCGGACTCTGCTTAATTCCCCTCAAGGTGCAACATGAAGTGCTTTAAGTATTCTTTTGTGCAGTCACAGTGTGCAACACTTCCTGTACAGACAGACTCCGCTCAGTGAGCAGCTGCAGAGCATCTGTAGTGTATGTATGAACAAGCATGGATGAGTTGTACTATGAAGCAATCTACGTATAAATTGTCATTATATACCTTGTATTCTCTGATTATTGAAGTTTAATTTTCATATATGCAGAGACATGCATGATGGATCAAGTATCAAACATCTGCACATTGGACATCTAAATGCATGTACTGTACAGTTGCTATACATTTACATGTGGATAGGGGCACATTTTTAACATCTTTAACATTTTAACTTTTCACACATCTTTTCTGCCCATTTTATTGTTATATATTTCATCTATATTAATGTTAGATATGGAATATTAAAATTATTTAAATTTTTCATAATGCATATAGTGTTGTTCTCATTTGTCTACCGTAGAAAATCCTCTCATACTGCTGCTGCAGTTCAACGCATCACTTTTGTTCATTCACTGAAGGCGTCAGCTGCTCTCTTCTAAGTTATATCCTAAGCTTTTTTGACCAATTCAATTTCTATGTGATCTTCTGTCAGAACAGTTTCCTGAGAAAGAGTAATAAGATGTTACCTGACACAATTCCTTTGCCGCCCTTTCATTCTGCTATGAATGCTCTGTGGCCACAAGACTATGGAAAAGGCATCCACAACTTCATGACTTTGGTAATCCAGTAAGATTATTGTACTGTTTTACTCATTGTTAGTTAACTCTGTAGTCCCCTAAAATTTAAATCTATACACAAATATGATTTCCTTCTTCACCACATACAATATAACCAATTATCTATGTGCCTGTTTGTGCAAATGTCTCATCAATAAAATTGAGAGAGGGAGGAGGACTGCAGCACAAGAGGAATACAAAAGATGAGGACAACCGGAAGTGCTGCTGCTCCCAGTTCAGCCTGAGAGGGGCAGAAGAGAGCTGGAGATTCCTTCTCTGAGCAGGTTTCATGCACATTGCCTGATGAAAGTACAGGCTGTGAGGTTACTAAGGGACATCTTAACTGTTTTGTCATACAGCTGAAATTCAGGCACCGATTCTCCTAAATTCCTCAGGTTTTTCTAAAAACTCAGTCAGTCAGCCTGTAATTAAGCAGACATTTAGCCTACATTGTAATACAGTTACTTTGAGTACTTTTTCCTGCAGTGTATATCGTATTCTGTCCTCGCCCTGCACATGTGCTGTGCATACACATAAAGACATAAAGGCACATGTGCACACACACACACACACACACACACACACTATACGCCAGATGTTTCTGAGTAAAATCTTCATCCCATGACTCACAGCGTTCTCCATATTGAGGATGACATTAGCACTTTCAACAAGTCACACACTGGTCTGACAGTGATTCATCACATCAAGGTCTTCTCAATTATCATGAAAGAATCAAGTGAAAGCTAGATTAAAGCTGTCTTTCCAAACATTACTTTCACTAGCCTCTGTCTGTGGTACTGTATGTTCAAGTAGTTGATCCAACTTATCTCTGATAATCACTTAATAAATAAAACTGTCGAAACAACTTTCATTGATCAGAACTGGTATTTAATGTTGATACTGATATTTCTTGCTTACCTATTAATATTTGACAGTTAACGTAAAATTAAATTGACCTGAATCGTTACATTCTTTTAGTAACATTGGTCTCTTTCGCTGCATATAAACAAAGCTGGTTTTAACTTAAGAGGGAGGAAACAGCGAGGCGGAGTGAGTGTGTGATGGTGGTGAGTGTAAGGCTGCTCCATCTTCGTGTGGGGGTGTTTGACAGTTTGGTGGTTAGGCAGCAGGTGGAAATCATTTTTAGACCAGGAGCCTCATGCTTCAGACCTGCCCATTTCGCAGCCTACACCCAGGGTTGGGGTGGGAGTGGACAGTGTGTCAGCAGTTACTCATACTACGACTTGTAGTGGTGGATCAATAATGAAATAGAAATATTCTGGTTGTCTTTTGTCTTATGCTTTTTCCCCGCGTTTCATGTCCTACTATGAAGTGGTGATATCATAGTGGGCTGGTGGCAGTGGTAATGTTTGTATTAATAGTTGCAGTGTATGAATTAAACTGTCTGGTGCTTTGGCACATTGTTACAGTAGGTACTGAGTATTACTTATCGTGCTACTCAGAAGCACATGACAGAAGCAGAGACTGAGGTAATGAACTTTTTGGCTGCAGAGGCAGTGGCATACAGCCTCATAAAAAGAGGGAGAGCAGGGGAAAACTTACATTCCCCCAGCAAACTGTGTATCAGGCTGAAAGAAAGTAGCTTGTTTATTATCAAATGACAGCGAAACAAAGAATGACAGCCACTGGACAAGGCCATGTGACAGACACAAAAACATTGTCAGACTGGAAAAGTGTACTTGTACTAAACTCACGAACATGAGTATTCAGTATGAGTTTGGATGGAGATGTAAATTGGCCAGATGACATAAAATTGTGGATGTTTAAATTTCAATTTTTCTGAACACTTTAAGGACTCCTCATCCATGTTGGCTTAAAAGTTGAGATTGTAAGTTAATTTCTGACTGTGGAAAAAGTAGTCGATAAAACAATCTCACCACAAGGTTTATTTACTAGTTTACTGTTTTGAGCTTTCAATTATGACATGAAAACATATGATCAAAAACTCCACAACAGCTACTAAATGGACCTTGCGGTTGGATTGTTTTGTCATATGGACAACACAGTAAGTGAGAGGCATGCTGTTGTCAATTTCAATTAATGTACATGTTTTATAATTAGTTTGCATGCAATTTAAAAAGCAGTCAAATATACAGTATATAGGTACGCCAACTAACCCAGCAAAAAACTCTTAACACCACAATTTTGTTTTGTAAGAATATTGCACGACTGAGATACTGTAGATCAACTGACTGCCACTGTAACATTGCATATACAGTGGGAACACAAAGGGGCTTGTTTAAAAATACAAGTTGAATCATGTTTTTTGGCAGTAAAGTGTAAAAAACATTTGAGGAAGGTGTACATACAGTAAGTTTGTCTTTTACAACTGACTGAAAACTGACTGATTTATACATGCAAGAGGAACATATATAGAATATGCAACACTTCTGTCCTGACATAATAGGACATTTTCCCAAATTTCTAGTTTTCTTTCTGTGCATATTTTGAAGAGTTGCACAATGAGTGTGTTTTCACTGGGAATATTCTGGAAGCTTTGGAGATTAAGAACAATACAGCAGGATTCCTCCAGTCCTCTTCTGTTTGTGTGTATGTCTTAAAATACACTGTTTCAGGACATGGGGTACATCAGAGAGAGTGAGTATGCCAGGAAGCATGCTCAGTATGGAGACAGATGGCTTACAACTCCTCCAAGACATCTATTTACTGTGAGTTACACCATCTGAGCCAGATGCTAAGAAAAATGGGTGATGGACAGCCCGTCACATTAGTCTCTCCCATTCTTAAGGTTGAAATTCTAAAGTCGCCACTCATTTACTCTCGTGGCAATGCTTGGAGTTTTCTTATAATAAAATCTATTGAACCTAACTGAAAAACCAAAATTATTTTCCTCTGGTGCATTCCAGCTTATCCACTCTATAAATCTCCTGAATCATAAGAAGGGCTGGATGTACTCTAACCATATGTTTCCATAGCCTAAATCTTGATATGCTTGGTTAAGCTCGAATAAACAAATGTGTTTCAGTTCACATGGGTGCTGACAGCTATAAATTTCTACCAATGTCAACACAACCTATTCATTTTCAATGAAGTTCCACTTGAAATTTAGAGTTATTTTCCTTTGGCTCTGCTGTTTCTTGCAACTGGAACAGATTTGTCAACATATGTTTGTTTCAGTACTGTGTGTGTGTGTGTGTGTGTGTGTGTGTGTGTGTGTGTGTTGTGTGTGTGGTTACTTAAAACAGTGTGTAGGATTTAGTCGCATCTAGCTGTGAAATTGCAGTTAGAGCCAGTGTTTGGTTTGTCTGTTCTGGGCTACTGTAGAAACATGGCAGTGCAACATAGCAACCTGCTCCCTCTGTAGACTTAAAGAGCTTATTCTAAGCTAATGAAAGCCAGATATTTCTCTCAGGAGTTGGAAGAAACCAAAAACAATGCTAAAAGGAAAATAAATACTGGACTTAAATTCATAAAAGTGTCCTGAAAAATGGCTACAAATAAATTCTAATGTTGCTCTGCATCTGCTGGGTGTGTAAATAGGCAACTGTTTGCTAACACATTTGCAACTTTATAAGGTAATTGATTATATGTCAGTGTTGTGTTTACAATTTGTTACATTGCACCCAAATGGCCAAAACATAAGCTGCTTATAAGCGGCATTAAAAATCCATTGTGCTTCATTTAAAGAAAGCTACAGCATTTGTTTTTTACTGCAATGCATGTTTGGATTGAATAACAAGCATCATATGAGCAAAATACAAAACAAAACACTGTATAGTAGTACATTAACTCCTACATATTACATAAAGAAACAGCCAAAACAATCACAGTAAGTAATTGGAGTTCACAACATGATCTTTAATGTCTATTTACTGCAACTATTGCAAATACTCCCTGTCTCCTTGTTTTTCTAGTCTTATGTTGAAATGGGAAGTCAAGCAAAAAATAGCTCTCAAATGATGGGGCAACACTTTGTAATTCAATTTTCTGGGCACAATCAATTATGTTACATCTATCTTGGCTGAGATTGTTTGATGCTAAATGAAAACAAATACAGATGTCAGTCGGGCTAGTGCTTCTATAAGTGGCTCAATCAATTGTTTTTCAAAGTAAAATTGTGGTGATATATACAGACTATTTTCTTCAAATAAGAGGTCCCTTTTGATGAGAGGTAATTGTATGTCATGAATTTGAAAACCCTCTCCCATAAAACCTGGTTTGGTAAATGAACTCTATTTTTTGCACTGTTGTAGCAATGGCAGTACCTGAACTGAAAGTTGATGACTGTCCTCATCAAGCAAGATCCATCTATTTCATCCAAGAATAGAGTTTTAATGATGTTTATTCCTGGAAAACATATAAACATTCACTTTGCGAGCATGCTTTGGTTCCCATCAAAAGCTGAAAATGGCTAACAACCATCTTTTTTTATCCCAGGAATCAGATCAAAGCCTTTGGATTTAAACTAAATCCAGCACAAATTACATGAATTTGGTAGACGAATGCTCCATGATGCCTTGGGTATAATGTCAGGATCAGGGTGTAATTTGCCAGTCGATACATAGTAGTAAAATAAGCAATTGCCACTATGAGTCACAGAGACCTCAGTTTGCAACTGGATCGGTACAAATGGGACAAGCCAATAGGAAGTGTTCAGAAGAAAAGGCCCAATAGCCTGTTGTGTTTCAAGAGGAAGCCAAATTCTTGTGTAATGATTACACTACTTCTTCATCGTAACTTCTTCAACTTCATCCTCTTCTGTAAGAGAGAGAGGGCACGAGAGGCAGAAGGAGACATGAAGACTGTAGTGGGATTCTGCAGAGCTGTCACGTAATATCCTCTTCAGTGCATCCTTTTATTTGAATTTGCATCAAAGGTGCTGAAGTCTGAGGAAGGTGAAGTGTTTCTTGGATCTCTGTAGTCCATTACTTCAAAGTAGCATTCTTGATCAACAGGGCTATAAAACCTTCAGAGACTGTACTGTACTTTTGAGCAGTTGAGAGGCTATGAGGCTATAGTGAAAATATTTCAACTGCCTGTCACTCTGCTTTCTAAGATTATAGCTGCATATACTGTAGCTCCTCTTCCGTCTTCAAAGATGGCTGAAAAAATATGTTGCATCACCATCAGTTGCATTATCCAACTTTTTGAACCTCGAGAGCAATTTGACGTTGTTTGCAATTACATGTCAAATAGGCTGATCAAGTCGCACTGCTTCAAGATGCACTCTCTTTGCTTTGGCTCTGACAGAGTGAAGTGCAAAAAGTCAGATATTATAGGAGTCAGACATTTACTGCACCACTGGAGCATTCTAACAACACTTATTTATCCTTTCAAATAAATACATACTGTAGGCTACACATTGTCTACTGTAAGTCAGTGGACCAAAGAGATTAAAAAAAAGCTGGATAGCTTGCAAGGAAAGGTCAGTACTTTCTCACAGTAGGTATTGGATTTGCTGTGAGGTTCCGAACACCAACATTTTTCTTTGCAGACTTTAAAAAAAAATGCTTGCAGAGAAAAGGTGCAGAGAGGACAGAGGTTCAATTTACTTTTGGTTCTCTTCCAGTTTTTTTAATGAACCCAACTGGCATGCAATTTCTTTCCTAATTTTTGCTTTTAAGTTAGCTTAATGCTATATTCTTTATTTTTTTAACAATATTTGTTTTATTTAATATATTTTTTCTCAATGCACTCATGCGCCCAATTAAATTATGTGTTAAAGTGAGTGGAATGACTTTTTGGCACACACAAAGGAACATATATTTGTTCTTGGATAGCCTATAATAAGTTATAAAGTATGAAAAATGTCCATATTTGGTGCAATCAATGAAGTTTTACAACTAGATTCGGGACCAAACCCTTTTCCCTCCTCTCTTTTGTTTGAATACAGGAACCACCGCGGGCTCTATCCAAATCAGAGCACATGAAAAGACGGCTACCCGACACAGTCTCTGGTCCCTCCTGTCTTCCCGTCAACAGCTGGCTCCCGTCAACAGTTGGCTCCGGTCCATCATCGTACTCCTCCATTCATCTGTCTGTCCACGACCCCAATTTCCCCACTCACCTGTTCACCACTCAACTTTCCGCCCCTCACCCTCTACCCTCAGCCCCTCATCTCTTCATCCCCTCATCCCTTCATCCCCTCATCCCTTCATCCCTTCATCCCTCGTCCCTCACCCTCCCATCCCTCATACCTCCCTCTGGACCCTCAATCCATCCCTCCTACATCATGTTGCCTCTCCTCCATCCATAATATACATTAAACTATTCTAAATCCATATCTTTACTGGTGTGGTCCCTGTTAGTGAATAATGCTTTATGGACATTTCTCTATTTTTTGCCTTCATTAAAGGTACAAATCTGTTTTGTGGCATCACTTCAGTACTATTCATTATTTTTGGTTTTAATAAGGTCAGAAGAAGAGAAAAAAGTTAAAGTTTAAAAAAGTTTAAGAGAACCAATTGGTTCATTTTACAGTTATTATTATTATTGTTATTATTGAATGTAAATATATTACTGTATATTGTTATTAAATGTACACCAGTGGGGTCTGTAGGACGCCAAGTAAAGGAAGTAAGGAAGTAAAGTCAATATCAACTAGGTTGAAATATTTGCAAAAATACATTTCTGCATTATTTGGGTCGCTGATGAGCTGGTCCTTTAATCAACTTGTAATAATGGATTGCATAATAAAATACCTGACAGATGGACAAAGCAGAAATCAGTGCACATTATTTTAATTATTAGCATTAAAACAAGCAATGACATACAGCCGCTGCATATATTGATGCAAGCAGTTGACTGACACAGCTGTTTGCAGCTAGAACTTTGCTTGAGTTTCTCTCCGCCTCTTTTGTCTCTTTTATTTCCTCTGAGACCCGATTAACCTGTCGGAAGTGGAAAATCCACTGCTAAAACAAGTCCTTGAGAATTCACCACCTGCCAACTGAATGATTCTCTGTCCCCATGGAAACTTAATCAGCTGAGAGAAAGAGAGTGACATAAACAGGCAGTGTGTGAGACACAGAGGAAGAAAACAGAGGCAGAAGGAGAGAGAAAATGCTGAAGGTGTGTTTGGGGTGCGAGAAGAACACAGTCATGGGTCTCTCCCCACATGTTGTGAATTCATTTATCATTCATTCAGACTGTTACATGATTCGTTGAACAGAAAGATGAAAGTCTAGTTTATTGTCTTTTGTTAAGCAGGAGTAAGTAATGCATCAGTGTCTGTTAAGATACCAACTTTTTTGTTTCAAAGAATATTAACTCTATAAGTCTGGACAAAATGGTAATGTGCTTTGTACAATATATTATACAGAAAATATAATATGTATGGGATGTATGGATGTTTGTTTTCTGCCTTATAAATTTTCAGTTACTGAAATTGCTGTTGGCCACAGTCCAGGCTGTACCCCGCCTCAGGCCCGAAGTCACTGGGATAGGCTCCAGTCACCCGCGACCCCTGACGGGAACAAGTGGTAGAAAATGACTGACTGACTGACTGGAATTGCTTCAAACTTTTTAATTCCAACTTTTATTGTTTTAACTATCTGATACATTTAAAGGTTTTTGGCCCCTTTGGCCCCTTGGCTTTTGTAACACAATACTGATATATTATCACCTTAAGTTGTCATGGTGACTGTCGTAGCAAAACGTTGCATATTTACACATCCAGCAGATATGGAGCAACGTGAACATTCATTTGGAGTCCAATAACAACTTTTAGCTCTGTTTTGATCTCCACCGACTCCTCAGCTGCTAAATGCTCCACTATCATCCTTCCTCTAGGCGCTAACTTTAGTCTGACTGCCGTTTGGTGCGAGGAAGGTAGTGTGCAGTGGGTTTATTAGAGAATTTTTGGTGAAAACAGCTGCTTGCTGCACCAGGAAAGGTTTATGAGAGTGAGACAGAACAGTATTGTGGGCCATAAAATCAAAACAACAAGCTGAAAGACGCTAAAACGCACTGTAGAGCTGAGTAATAATTATCTGTCTGGTTCATAACTACAAGGGACCCGTTTCACATTGCACATAGTCATTTAATCAATTGTTCATATGAAAATATTGATGAGCAGCTTTAAGTTTTAAGGGTCTTCGGTACCTTTTCAAAATAATACCAATTAGCCTAGCACAATGTTGTATGTCACCAGATGTACATTTGATTGCTTCTACAATGGCAGGGAGACACAAGTGTTATTTCTACACAGTGACACTATTGTAAATAGTCCTTCAAACCACATATTATGTAATTTGGTAACATAAAAACCATATATTATTTCATCACCCTTAAGAGGGTTTAGAGACTTTCATGCCTGCATTCCCTCCCCATCTTGTCATTCTTCAATTGATTTCTGTGCATAATGTGTCTGTTGCAGAGAATGACCTCTCTGTCAGTGTGCTGCTCTCTTATCCTTGATGTGCTCTTTGTTTTGATCCCCCGACACCAAATTCTCATCAACTCTCACTATGAAGTTTTCTCTTTCTGCATGTCTCTCCCTCCTCCTCTACAGTAGCTCTTATCACTGCTTTTCTATCAGTCTTTCACAAACTCAACATATTGTCTGACTCTGCCTCGCCCACCACTTCCGCTCGCTCCCGGTTACTCTCCTTCCCTCCCTCCTCCTTGCATCTCTCTCTTTATGCTTTGGCTCTTGTCTCACAGCCAGGTTCACGTCAGCATAATGTGAGGCTCTTATGTTTCTGCCCTGAGCTGAAAGCTGTTTCTTTCGGCTTTACCGTTTCCCTTTTATATCCGCCTGTCTCTCACTTTTCCCTCTCTGTGCCTTTTCTCTTCACAGTCTCTCAGTGTCTTTGATATTGACATCGGAATAAAATTTTCCTAAGAAACCTTTTGCCCTCAGGCCAGAGTGACTATCAAGCTGTATTCAGGTCATCAACACTGATTGCTTTCAGACAGACAGACACCGATAGACAAACAACAGATCATCATGTTTCATTATATGCTGAAAATGTGCAATGAATTGTGCGAATGAAACTGACCTTTAATGTGATCTTATTTGGGATATCTTTTGTGTAAAGAGTGATAACAGGACTTACTCAGGCAACTCCATTATATTATACTATATTATATTATATTATATTATATTTAACAGTAAAGAAAGCTATCTATTTGCCGTCTCAATTGGCCATCATCTTAGCAGCTAAAGGTAGCCACAAAATCCAAATCTGGTTCTGGCTGGAGGTGACACCGGACATGCCAGTAGCAATGACAATGACAGCTTTTGTGTGGTGTTTTAATCAAGCAAACATATCCCAAGTTTCAATCAATAACAATAATCTCAAAATAAAAATGCCGACAACCCTTAGGAAAAAACTGTGGTATTAGGACAAAAGATTTTGCAAATAAATTACTCTTTGTATTTAAAAGAAAGTTATTTTCTTGTTCAGCAGGTGAAGAAACTGGTGGATATCAGAGGAACTGTAGCTCAACAGTCAATGCTTCCACCCCCCAGTAGATTCACTACTCACACCTCACCCATGGTGGTTGCTGCTTGGTCTATAGAAGATTAGCACAAGCAGGAAGAAAGAAGAAAGATAGAAGTCCTCTATACTCATAAGTGCACACATGCCATGTATACTGGGCAACACAACAGATCACAATAATAAAGGACTGGGACTGATCATCAGCCCTTTCGGAGTGTCCTTAATGTTACAGCTAACTTGGATTCTAATAAATAATAAGACATGGGTTGGCGATAGCACACTAGACCTGCAACAAATTCAGCTTTTGCAAAGTTATGATGTAAATGTTTTGTTTAGACTGTGTCACAGTTTGATATTGCGTTGCATAATCCTGCAAAGTGTACCTTTTGCCCTCCCATCACCACTTTATTCACTGCTAATTGCAGACAGTGGCACAAATAGTGTATATGGTGGGGGACTACTGGGTACAGCTTTCAATAGAGTAGCATGTAGTGAAGTGAAAAATATCATAAAGCAGAGTTCACTCAACATTATTTTGTAACTGTCTCAATAAAAATGGAACATTATAAGCTTCAAAATGAATCACTGTAGCTATAGGGCCACTGCAATGGCTGTATTTTGCTAGTGTTTCTGATATTGGATTAGATTTGGGGGATTTGGAAATGTTGTCATTTTAATTCAGCAATAGGCACTTTCTCATCTACCGACACGCTCATTTAGCATAACACCAACAACAGTAAATTAGCTGTAAGTGCTTCACAATTTAAAACACACCCACAGCAACATATCAAGATTCTGCTAGATGAACTTCACCTCCATGCATCATCATCATCATCATCATCATCATGTGACTGCTGCAAAGTCAAAAAGAAGAGGAAACACTTAAAATAAATATGTTGAAAAAAGTATTTTAAAATTGCAGAGTGCAAGTATTGTTTCCACTTGTTCATTCAGGTCAAATATAATGGCTAACAGGAATAGAAAGAAACTAAATAGGAATGATTTGTGTTGAGAACACACTGTTATGTCAGCATAGGAAACTATCACCATTAGCGTATATAATTTGCTAAAATGAGACAAAATCCCAACCATAACTCAAGTGGACTAGTAGTGGGTTATTTTCCCAATGTGTTCCATTACCACAGCTCTTGCTTTTCATTCAAATACATCTGCCAGCATGGTACCAGTGATGGAAGAAGTACTCAGATCTTAAGTAACTGTCTGTTACAAGTAAAAGTCCTGCATTTAAAATTTTACTTAAGTAGAAGTATAAAAGTATAAGGATCAAAATATACATAAAGTAACAAAAGTAAAAGTATTCATTATGCAAAATGGCCCATTTCAGAATCATATGTATCTGAAAATCTAATAAAGTAACTAGTAATTTAAAGTAGAAAATGTCCCTTTGAATTGTAGTGGAGTAGAAGTATAAAGTAGCAGAAAATACATTAAAATGCAAGAACCTCAAAATAGTACTTAAGTCCAGTAAATGAGTACACATACTTAGTTACTTTCCACCAATCATGGCCACTCCCCTGTGTCTCTGATCTGCGCTATATTCAGAAGAAGCATATTTTTATATGTCCTAATGGATCTCAACAAGGTGTGTATTTACACAGTTGCACTTCCCAAACCACTTTCCCAGGTTGCTCAATGGGGGAAAGGAAGATGTTCACATGAGCTGAATGGGTATAATGGAGCTACTTGCTGGCTTGTTTTAGTTATGAATAGCTACAGTACAGTATAAACAGGATGAAATGTATGAGAGGGGGGAGAAAGCATTTGAAGATGAGTCAGGTCTACCTGATTGTTGGGTACTGTACATGTCTTCTTCTGCAGGTCCCCACTTTCTGTTCAAGAGCAAAACCCACACTCTGTCTCTGTGAGTGTACAAGAGTGGAAAACTGAGCACAGCTGACGTCAGTAAGATTTACACGTCTATTTCTGTCCAGTTGGCCACATACCTAATTACTATATTGATGAAATAATGTGCTTTTTTTTAATTTTTGTGGAGCTGGACAATTTGGCAACTCATCACTCCATAACCAAAGTATGATATGAAATACAAGCCAGTGCTAGTGTAGAAATATACAGTATAGGTAGAATATTGTGCAACATTGTGGTACAAATGAGCTGACCTGCTAGTGTGGCTGACATTCTTATGAAGCGGTCTGACACTGAAACAGTTTCCCTGCCGTTTTCCACTCACAGAGGTGGGCGTGTGTAGATTTGTTCCTGCAAGGGGTTAGGGGTGAGGGAGAGGGTAGCTGTAAAGTATAGGAGGGCATTAGACTCTCTAACCAAACTGCAGATTGTTGGTACACCATTAACTTGCAGATACAGAATCCCAAATAGCCTGCCTCTCGTGTCCTGCTGAAACTAGGTGTGGGCAGACCAATACCTAAATTATCGATACTACCAACATTACATCTTGTTATATGTATCAATAGCAGTGTCAACCGAGTGATAAAAACAACTTCTATTGTCATCTTCTCACAAGACTGCCACATTAGATCTCTAGTTGGGCCTGTAAACACACTTGCTTTCCTGCTGCTATTGTGTGCATGCATGCAGCAATCACCTCATTATCTCAGACAGGACACACAATAAACATTTTGGTAAGACTTAACTTCAAAAATGTCCTGTTTTAATATGCATGTGTCATAGTTTGAGGGTTTATGTATGTTATTTTCAGTTTTATTTTGAAATATTCTCCTTTAGTCATTTGCTTCCTGTCTTGGTCTGCTTTTCCCGCCAGTTTTGATTGTTTGTCCTGCCCTGATTAGTTTCACCTGTGTCTCGTGTCTCCCCTCACCTGAGTGTTTAAAGTCTGTGTGTTTCTTTTGTTCTGTCTTGAGTTGTCATTGTCTAATGTCAAGCATCCAGGCCATGTTTTCTGTGTTTCCCCTGTATGTTCTGTTGGATTATTCTGTTTCTTGGACCTTGGTTTTGGATTTTTGGACTTTATTGGTTCCTTTGCCATAGTTGGACTGGTTTCCTGGTTTTACTCTCTGCATGCCTGCCTGACAATCCATGTAAGCTTTTTTGTTTCTATTCAATAACTGAACTGCATTCCTCTGCATTTTGGGCCCTACTCCTGCTCTCCTGGTTACTCTGCTTGATAAACTACAACAGCATGTGGCTCTCCCTATAGAATCTTACGTTCACTGTTTTTAAAAAATAAAGGCACCCATATCACTATCAGCATTCGTGATTCTGGCCCGTCTATTACTCAACATCAGATCAATATCCCCAGTTACTCGATGACAGGCCAAACACAGGCAGTGAGCAAGCAAGGTGCCTTTTTTTATAGATTGATATATGTACGTTGAGTTTTTATTGATATTACAGTACTAACACTGACCACTTGACAAGTTAGACATACCGTACAAATAGCCCATGTGAAGGGCATTTGTACAACAGTTAGTTCCCCTGTATGTAGGCTTTCCCAAATCCAGATTCTTGGTCAGACCACAACATCTTTACACCCTTTCCCTGAAATCACAAAACCTGTTCCTGTTGTCTCTGTCACACCTTTTTTAGCCAGGGAAAAAAACCCTGCTTAAACTGGAAGAGTTACAGTTGCACTGTGAAACAATTACAACAGCCTGGAACACAATTTAACACCCACAACTCTATATTTTACACCAACTACTTTTGGTCTGAACATGGGCCATTATTTTAAAATAATGTGTCAAACTAATAAGTTGATTCTGAAAGGACCTCTTTACTTTTTTTTTTGTATTGCAGTTTCATTTGTAGCGACTTTGTGCCGGTAGATCACAGGAAGTGCTTATCATGATGGCTTTTAATGATAACAGTGTAGCTTGCGAAGGAAAGTGGAATGTTAGCTTGTGACCATTATTTTGTTGGACTCAAATGACAATTATTTCATTTGCACATCAGAAAGTATTAATGACAGGCACATCTGATTGTAATTCACTTTATTAATGAATTATTAATGTTTGGTCCTCAGACCTAAGATAGGTCAAATTCACATGAATTGATGACCTTAATGTTAAAGTTAGTGCAAGTGATCAACGGTATGTTGGAATCTTTGTATTTCTCACAGGATGAAAGAAGATACCGACTCTTACGTTTTCACCTGTTCTGTTTTTCTTTTCATTACACCTTCATTCATAACTGTGATTTTAAAATTGGGTTCTGAGAAGGTATATTACATTTACTCAGTGAATATACACAGCCCACCAGAATCAAAAAATGTCTTCCCTGGTGAATACAGTTCCTGCAAGAATTGACTCACTGTAGAACAATTGACTCTGCACAAGTATTTCAGTTTGAGTGTGACAAGGTTTGAAGTCACGATTTCAACTTTTTGTTTTTCTGCCAAAAACCACTTTGCCGAATGGAGTGCATTTTAGTTCAAGATGCATTCATTTCTTTTGTTGTTACAGGAAAAAAAGTGACAGGCAAGTCCATCTGTGAGTAAGGTCAGGTAGAGTGTGTAAACAATGTCACAACATGGTATTGAAACGATACTGAATGATAACGGTTCAACTGAGACTGAAGGTTCGTTTATTCAAATGTCAAAGTTCGTTTTGTCTCCGTCAGACACCCACGTGTAGAGTTGGCTGGCATTCTGACTAAATCCACTTCTGACAAGATGAGGCTGTTGCTGAGGATGACTAATCAGCTGATAAACTGATGTTTTGACCTTAGTGATGCTTTGTAAAATGAAGGCTCGCTTGTTCAGTGTATCAGAAGTGGTACAGTATATTGGGTTTTTTGTGTGCAGGAATCTTTCTTCATCTTTCTAGAGGATTTAAAATTGGGGTTCATCTTGTGATCTTGTCATCCTGCATCAGTACTAACATGGAATATTTATTTGGTAAACAGAACTATTGACGGTAGAACAGGAGGTGTGAGCAGCAGTCAAATTTCACATATGATCCATCTGAACTTTTACAGATGGGGGGGGCTGTAAAGAGTTAGTCACTGGGAGCAGACTGGGTTAGAGTGTAGTGTGTACGTGTTGGTCTGCACGCATACATGTTAACACATGAGAGGCTTTTGTTGGCCATAAGTCATACTCAGTCTCACACACCTTCGTAATCTCACACATACATCGCAAAACACCCACACACACCCCACTGTACCAACTCCTGCATGTACTGTCACACACTCACATATATCAATGTTCAGCATATAAATTATGCCCACACACACATCTGTACTTTCACATACATCCACTATATTATACCCACTATACCAGTGTATGTGAAACAAAGGTGTAACATGTGTGAAAGAACTGTTGTTGAGCATGAAATTATTCTTGACCCTGGAAACTAGTTGGAAATGTTAACTAGGGGCAACTAGTTTTCCACATGACCTAAATATGTTATCGCATGACTGAAGTTCCCTTTCTTAGGTTGAGTGATCATGTAGTTATCTCCAGTCGCTGAAGAAAACCATGAAATTCGATTGAAAGCTTCAGACACAGCTAAAGAGTAAAGTAGGTTTTTTTGGGGGGCGTTTTTTGGCAAACTACATTATTATGGAAAGTTGTGTTGTCTGAGTGAGATTGACAATGTGTCAGGAGAAATGTTAATATACGTCAAATCAAGTACATTTCATTGTGTTAAGTGTATTAGGCAAACTAGTGTGTGATAGATGATAGCTGTGTGTGATTAAAAAGTACAAGTAATGCATGCGAGAAAAGATAGTAATGTTTGACAGAAAATAGTGTGTGGGGGGATAGTAGTGTGAGGGAAAAACCGACAATGCATGTGACAAATGACAGAAACTGTGTGAGAGAATGAATGAGACAAGCCACTAGAAACACTATGGAGCAATATTTCTTTTTGAGTTTTGTTTGTATCATGCATGCGCCTGCAAGGGCAGTGAAGAAGACTGCAAGCTAGTAAACACGAATGTAAACATTGCAGGACTTTATAGATATTTTAAAAAATCGGCTTTGCAAATGTATATATGAGGAAGGCAATGCATTCAACACTCAAGGCTCAAGACAACTTTATTGATCTATATACATGTATGTATATACACACAGTATAGGATAGGGTGCTATTTTAACATAAGCAGCGCAAACAAGGAAGACAACATGAGGTGCAAAAAGAAATTGGTTGACAAGCTGACATGTTTGTTGGACCTCAAGAATACACACAATGTGTTTTGATCAGAAACACCAAATGTAGATATCTTTTGTATGTTTACAAGAATTCTCCACGGGATACCATAAACTATGCAGGATGGTGGTTTGATTGAACAAGAGGGTTCAAATTCTCAATTCCTTAGAGACATCTTAAAAGCAACGCCTGCAACCAAATTTTGTCTCCAAGGAACATTTAAATCAAACTACAGTGGCTTTTAAAGGATCATTTAAAATGTACAGTTATGCTAGAAAAGCAAAAATGTTTCCATGATTTTCTGATCATTTAAGAATGTAAGACGACTGGAGACTGAAAACTCATAAATTAATTAATCATCTCTCTTATAAACAGTATAATCGTCTCTCATACAGTGTCTGTGTGTTTGATTATGAGTTATGGATAAAACAGTACTGTGTGTGAATATTCATGTACTGTGAGAGTGTATGGTAGTGCGTGTATGCCAAGAAATGCACAAACATACTATGGAGAATAATGTTGTAAAGATGATCATTAGAATATTAATTTGCACATGGTGACGCGTGGATATGCATAAGAATGGAACGCTTCATACATTTCTTGTAAATACACACTCATATAAGGTAAAGGTAGAAGCGCCTCAGACCTTGGCTGCTGTTATGCCTGAAAGTCTTACATTAGTAAGATGTGAGTCATCAAGTTCTAGTTGCTGTTTTAAATGCTTTATATCTTGTACACTTTTTATAAGTGTAATATTTTTTAGGAAGTATGCTTACAAAAGTTTGCTTTACCTTGACAACAGATTGCGTTCTAATGGCTTGCATACCATTTCAAACATTTACCTTCACAACTCCAGCCTCACATGTTGGTCTTAGGGACCCAGATGGCTTTAGGAGATGTAATCTCCCCATCAACTCCCCGAGTATACAGACAAACACGAGAAAGACACTGACTGAACATCTCTAGATAAGCAGCCAATTCTCTGTTGACACAAGGGGCCTTAACCCTTCTAGAACACTTAGTCCTGCACAGCAGTCCTAAACTCTGTTTTGGCAGACTGCAGCCCTTTTATCAAACCCATTTGTTTCTGTTGTTTTTTGCTGTTTTGCTCATTCAGGGAAAAATGTCCAGAGAACACAAGAACATGATTTCATCAAAGAATTACTTCAGCATGACTCACAAACTCATTTAACACGATGAGATGTAAGTTCTGTTGGCATGACTGTTTTGGAAAGGTGATATTGTAGAGGCTGCATTGCTAACATTTCATAGAGTCAGCTCCTTCTTATGATATTTTAGAAAGCATGACAATTGGAAAATCTACCATATCCCACTCACTAAGTGATTCATGCATATTTATGAGGGAGTAATCCCATTAAACGTGGCAACATCGCTTCACTGAGGAGTATTTTGAATGTATCGCAACAAAAAAAAGCAGCTTTTCACCAAAATATTCAACCTTTATTTGTAAATACAGGTATCAGGCTGAAAAGTGACACTTATTTATGTTAATGGTAGTAGATTACAAAACAACCAGTGTGACACTGTTGGATAATGATTTAGTTCTCCACACAATTACAACTTGAGTGCGATGACTACAACTGCAAGCATAGGTCAGTCTCCACAGGAAGCATTTTATTAACCCCATTTAATGACTTTATCTTCAAGTAATATTTAATAAAAACTGGTCGGTTTCAAATGCTGAGCCAGGTCTGCCACAAGAAGGCTTTGCTGTATGCCTTCACCAGTGCGGAGTTATCGTGCAGTTATAGAACAATTTTAGGCTGTATGAGAAATGTTTATTACATGCTTGAACAGCTGTAGTGGAAACTCGGTTATTTGTCAGTGCATTCTAAAATGACTCATATTATTCACATTTTGCTGACTTGGTCCCCCATCCATAGGACGAAGACACACCAGCAGTACCTTTTTCAAGTTTAGACAAACATAGCTACTTTTGTTAAGGTTAGGGAAAGTGTTAAGGTTAAGAAGCTCAAAACTCTAGTACTTTGATGTCAGACCAATTTGTTTCGGCTTGTGGCCTTCACCGGGATCATCAAGGTCATAGTTCAGGTTGAAAAAGAGAAAACAATAATTGTAAAGAAAGAAACAAAGTTTGTTCACTGTAGAATACAGGACACAAACCATGGTCTTCAGTCAGATGCATTCTACATTTATCATTTCTTCCCAAAGGTTTGCAGAGGTATAAGAATTTAACATTACTATTGTAATAAAGTGAAGGCTGGCTGGCAGTGGGTTGTTTGGGGATTACATCACGTTGACATCAGTAGCTATCTCAAGCAGATGCACCCCAACAAACTATGTTCAAGTTTTATTGTTTGTGGTTGGTCCAAATGGCTTAACAGTTGACTCTTTTTAAAGTTTCATGTAGAAACTAGTTCCTACATGAAACTGCTCACAACAAAACTGTGGATTATCTTGAGTAACCAGGTCATGATTTCTGAAAAGAGACTTTGCTGCCTAGTTTTTCAAATATGTTATTTTTTTGTTTTTGTTGCTTTGAGTACCATACGCTGAGTGCCATATAGTCCCATTATATTCAAAAAATGCCGGCATCTCGGCAACTCACACCAAAACAATCTAGATGGACAAATAGCACTACAGAAAAGAGGAAAAATGTGTTTCTGATTTTGGGTTGAATTGTCCCTTAAATACACCTGGGCTTTTGAGTTACCCCCCCACCCACTACCAACCAGCCAAAAAAGAAGATAGTGTGTGCCTAATATGAGCCTACTACTCATCCTAATAAAGTGGCCAATGATATGTTTTGGGGTTTTTTTTATGAAGGGGGGAATTGTTGGGCTGCAAAAGGTTATTTGTCAAGAAAACATAATCGCGGGGTTTTTTAGACTGTTGTAATAAGCAACTGGTGAGGTAATAAACTATTTGATCTTATTAACATTAATAAAGAAGTTCGTGGGAGCTTATAAACAATTTATAAGGATTATCCATTGTAAAGTAGCAATTATCTGTGATAGTTAGAAAGAAACAGAAATATAAATTTAATTTAAACCCGACTTCCAGAGTTCCAGACTGAGTCATCCTTGTCTCACTTGTCTTTTTCATTCCCATTGGACTATGCTTATTGCCTAGATGCATGCCAACACTTGCTATGACGCATGTAACCACCATAAAGCAGCAAGGGGTTGGCAGGCTGGTGGTTCCCAGGCTGTACGTAAGTGGTAGCCTGATTTTTTTTAAATTTGACTCAAGCTATTTGCAGTCGCCAACCCAGACAAAGTGCGTATGTGTGAAGATTTAAGGGAGATGATGTAAAAATGTGGGCTACAATATTATGAGCTGCCAATATCCTCTTTGCTGGTATTTGAAAGAGAAACTAAATAGTAAACAGGATGGTTCATGAGGGTGGCAGATGATACACAAAATAGCATTGAGAACATGCTGTCAGACATTTAGCCATTCTGCAAATCTCTTAACTGGAACTGTACCACATAATTTTCTGTTAGTTTGCACTATGTAGGTCTCAGAGGCATTCGACAGCTTAACAGAATAGACCATGTTAATTTTACACCGTCTTTAAGCATTTAGCTTACGCCCTCATCCAGAGTGACGTAAAATGTATGAAACTATAAAATATTCCTAAATCAAGGAACCAAAAGAGGTGGATGTGTCAGGGGTTAAGTATCCTCATGATGCTCTTGCAACCGGTTTATCAGTTATCAACAGTACAATGAGATTGTCGTAACTATTGACTCTTGTGAAAAAGTTCACTATGAGGTCAAACAGAAGCTACTGGTCATAGAGTATCAACAGTCAACGCCTCATGAATGGTGACCAAGAAAAAACTAAACAAACTGAAAATTACAGAAAATATCAAGAATTGCAAGCCCTCAATAAATGCACTTTTTTTTATACATCTTTTTTAAACATCTTCAATGTTTTAGTCAATATGTGATAAAGTTGAGGCAGTTTTAAATCCACAAATCAAATTATTTGTGTTATTCATCCCTCAAGATTTGAGGCAAACAAAACACAAATACACATGAACAAATCACTTTCTGAAAATACAAAATTTAATAATGTAGGAAAAGGAGAATCAACTTTTTAAATTCAAACCAGGATTGTTGTGGTCTGCACCAGGTTTTAAGAACTTTCTTTGACACATTAACCACAAATTGTATAAAGCAGTTTTTTAGGAGAATAGCTCTCCAGGCAGCAATTAGTTTCCACTTATTTCAAATTGTGGGAATGGGGAGGGGAAAACCAGCCACTTTGAGTTTCCCTTTTATTAAAAAAAATCTTATCCCATCTGTGTATCATGTTCAAAAAGAAATCCATCACATTGAAAAATCTGTTAAGAGTCCTGTCTGTTCATAATCTATCTATTTGGACATAATGGACTTCATCTCACATCTTTTATTACATGGCATATGTATTTCAAGCTATGCTATGCATTGGTGCATTCTGTAGATGTAGAGGAACCAAAAGAGGTGGTAGAGGGCTTCTAATAAAGCTAAAATTACTTGATTATAACATCTCCCCTTAATTTGCATGTAGCTGAACAAATGTGCAGCGACCAAAACACACTTCCAATAATGATTGAAGACCGGAGTTTCCCTTCGTAATTTACTGGATGCATTTGTGAAACTGTGAAAACAGTATTGGACAACAAATCTAATATTAGTGATTACAAAGTGTCACAAGTCTCCATGGAAAGTACAATACAGTAATTAATGTAATTAAGTCCACAAAAGAAAAGTGTAATACATAACAGTTAGCCCAACAGTAATTCACAGATATAATAAAAACTGAACTCACACATGGCAACAACCCCCAAACGACGTAATTTTTAAAGATAATGTTCCAAAATGATCATGCCAACACCTTGCATGGCAGCTCCGTGACTGTCGCCTTCAGTGTGTGAGTGTGTGTGAACGGGTGAATGATAGGCCAATTGTAAAGCGCTTTTGTCCATTAAGGTAGAAAAGCGCTATATAGGTGGAGTCCTTTTACCATCCATTTAACAACAGGGCTATTATGGGAGAAGATATAAGATGCCTGTGAATATTGTGCACATACAAGCAATTTGACTCCAGTTTTACTTTGCTCTCTATGTACATACAGAGAAGTAGACAGTGTGGCTAAAAACATACACAACAAGGTAGACAATAATTAAGCTATTATGTGCAATATTATTGGGGGGGTGTTTTGTACAAAGTACCAATACAAAACAAAACACCAACAGTAACATCTGTGAACAGTAAGACAATTAGTGCAACGGTGCTGAAATAAATATGATTAATGTAACAATTCAATTTTATTTATATAGCCCAATAAAAATCACAATTTTCCTCAAAGGGCTTTACAGTCTGTACAAAATACGACACCCTCTGTCCTTAAACCCTCAATTCGAATAAAGGATAAACCACCCAAAAAAAAAAACGTGGGAAGAAACATCAGGAATAGCAACAGAGGAGTAATCCCTCTCCCAGGACGGACAGTCATGAAATAGATGCCATGTGTACAGAATAGATTCACAACAGAAGATCATAGTGTATATATAATTATGATGAAATTGTAGAATATGATGAAAAGTGTAGATTGTAAAACATAAGGGGATATATCCAGAAGGACAACTGAGCAGCTCCAGGTGATGCCCACCGAGCAGGATCCGAGCCACACCATCTCCCCTCCACGAAAGAACAAAACTATGGGAGAGAGAAGATATCGAGTTAGTAACATGCATTTATGGGATAACAATGCATACAGAGGGAGAGGAGGAGAGCGATGCATCATGGGAAGTCTCCCAGCAGTCTAGGCCTATAGCAGCATAACCGAGAGACGGCTCGGACTACCTGAGCCAGCCCTGACTAGAAGCTTTATCGAAGAGGAAAGTCTTAAGCACACTCTTAAATGTGGAGATGTTGTCTGCCTCTTGAACCCAAACTGGGATCTGATTCCACAGGAGAGGAGCCTGATTGCTGAAGGTAGGGATTGTTCCTGACGCTATGTGACTGGTGTTCATCAGAGTGATGGCTTGTGGGTAGAAACTGTTCTTGAGTCTGGTTGTTTTGGCGTACAGTGCTCTGCAGCACCTACCAGAGGGGGAAGGTGGAACAGGGTGTGAAGGATATGCAATGATCCAGGACAGGAAAGCACCAATAATCTTTTCTGCAGTCCTGACTGTCTGCTGTAATCTGTTCCTGTCCTGTTTGGTGGCGGATCCAATCTAGATAGTGATGACTGTGCAGAGAACAGACTGGATTTTTGCAGTAGAACTAGATCAGCAGCTCCTGAGGCAGGTTGAAATTCCTGCGCTGGGCCAGGAAGTACATCCTCTGCTGGGCCTTTTGGTGACGGTGTTGATGTACCCATACCCATTTTATGTCCTGGGAGATTGTGGATCCCAGAAAGCTGACGGTTTCCACAGTAGACACACTGTTATTGAGTATGGTGTTGGGGGGGGTTTTCCTGAAGTCCATTGTCATCGCCACAGTTTTGAGCGTGTTCAACTCCAGGTGGTTCTCACCGGACCAGAGGGCCACTGCTGATCCCAAACTCACCTGGCTGACCCCTCCCACCCTGGACACAAACTGTTTCAGGGACTCCCCTTTGGCAGGAGGCTGTGGTCTGCCAACACCAACACCCCACGCCCTCACAGACACTGATTCATTATACCCCCCCTCCTTCAGTACAGTAATTCTGTAAAACTTTGCGCTAATATGTACCTGTAAACCTACTTGGCAATAAAGCTGTTTCTATTTCTGATTTGTAATTAATTGACTGAAACATGCACAGTCATTAATCTAATCTTTCCAGGGGCAGGAAGCTTGCAACACAATCTCTGCTTAGAAGCACAAATATCAGAAGGACTAAGCTCAAACGTCCACTTGCCAGTGATTCAATTTCAAATACATCTCAGTCTTCATTCCACAAAGGTCAAGAATAAACATCCACGCACAGGTCTTAGGTCAATATGGACAAGTTTGATTGAGAAATAACATCAATTCACAGATTTTCAGAAGCCTGGTTGTTAGTATCTTTTCATTTAAGGAGTAGTTTATTTATTTATACTTTTATCTATATCATTTATTTCCTTTCTTTTTGAGAATTAGATAAGAAGCTCAATGCCACTGTTTGTTGACCGCTAGGCGATGGTTAGCTTAGCTTAGCATAAAGATTGCAAACATGGGGGGAAAAGCTAGCTGCTGGTTCTAGGTAGATAGTTATCATGCAGACATGAGTGTGTATTGATCTTGTCATCTCACTATTTGCAAGCAAGCGAAAAAGCACATTTCCTAAAATGCTAAACTATTCCTTTAATGAAGTATATTAACAGACAGGAAGAATACAGATTTCTTCCATGGATCTTACATTAGACACAAGGACAGCAGGCCCTCAATGCAGAGAGCAGTCCAAGACAAACTGGATATGGCTATAATGGGGCTTGAGTATTATATCGTTTCAGTGATCCACACATGTCCTAATGGTAAGGAAATGATAACTGACCTTTTTGATCAACCATTCAGACTCTCCTCCTTTGATCTCGATGGCACTGACCCTCCATCTCCTCCCTGTGGCTGATCTTGCAGCCCTCCTTGTTCCTCCCTTCCATTCACTGCTCTGTGTACGTCACCCACATTGAGGGCACTGTACTTCCCCCGCTTCTGACTCATTACATGGCCGTGTGTGTGTGTGTGTGTGGGGAGCATACGAGGTGTCTGCCAAGAGAAGGATCAACAAAGTCCACATGGCTGCCCAGTCCACTCATTGTTATTAGGTTTGCTTGTTGACCCTACAGCAGCAACATAACTGATGGGTCCAAGGCTTGGGTACAGCTTGCTGGATAGCAAGTGATACCAAGAGAGATAAACAGAGGCAGAGAGAGACATATTCATATAGATATGTCATTAGAATTGAGAGGACAGGAGAGAAAGCGATAGATAGTGAGACAGTGTTGGTCACTTTGTGCTCCCTTTGCCACAATCATAATTAGGCAGGAAAAATGGCATAATGAATATAAATTGCAGTGGAATACATTAAGCCAGCTCATGTATCCCACACACTGCTGACCAGACACACACACAGTAATGACAAGAAGACAAAGGTAGTGGTCTAGTGTTTTGTTTTGTCAGGCCAGTAAGCATGTGTAGGGCGTGGGAGTCAGACATTGAAGAGCCTGTTTTGTTTTTTTTTTTATCCATGTGTTAGCTCCATTTTAATGCCATCTAATGTGTTCGCCTCTGTAGTCTAAATGTACTGTTGTACATCAACTAAAAGCTGTTTAGGTGCACATTTGGCACCATTTTGCACATTCATTTAATAAAACTTGTCTGCACTTGGTCATCAGATGCATCTCCACTTAGCTGCATTACAGTCAGATTGCTCAGTGATATATTTGCAACATTCAAATCGATCAACAGTTGTTTCTCATTTTGTAAATCATAACAGCCGTTTCATAATTTCATTACATTTAGGGAAAGATATCACCAATATATAGCAGAAAATGAGCTTTTGAGATCTGGCTGGTAGAGATCCCTCCACAGTGAATGTCTCGAACAGAACACTAAGTCTGTCCATCTGATGATTAAATCTGAGCTATTTTATAAAAGATAAAGAAGCTGAAATACATGTACCACTTCCACTCAGTAACATATGTCAATTATGAAAATCAAAAGAAACCTGAAGATGTTCATGCCAGAAAATTGTCCTCTTTACAATTTCACTAAAAGTTGAACATTTTACTCCCCTGCCAATCTGCACATACTAATCTTCCCAGTTCTTATCTCATATTTCAGTACTGTTCTCCGATTCAGCTTGTTTACCACCATGCTTACCACACTCTTTGAAAGATTCTCATCTTCTACTTGAGCCATCTGCTTTCTGTTCATCTCTACCAAACCTTGACAGTCTGAGCAGGCTTTGCAATGCACTTCAGTGATTAACAAAGGTTAAAAAGTAAACCGCTCTTGTGTGTGTGTGTGTGTGTGTGTGTGTGTGTGTGTGTGTGTATGAGCTGGAAAAGCTGTGTTCATGAGTGCGAGTGTGTGCATAAATGCATGCATGTTTGAAATGCAGTGAGCGATGAAACACAGCAGAGGTCAAGCGAGTCAGACATGAGGTGTAGAAATGAAGGGACCATGACAGGTAACAAATTGAATGATCACATTTGCAATCATCCAGAGTTCAGAATGAGGGGGACCTGAACTGTGAGTTTTAAGTGTTAGTCTGAGGGTGGGAAGGGTGTTGGTTCAAGTGAGTGTGAAGGGTGAGTATACTGAATATGCAGTAAGTCACCAGCCGGAGTGTGAAGGTCTTGTGGGAGTGTCCAGATGTTACTGTGAGAGACTGGAGACATCTCCCCGCTTGTCTTGACATTTCTAGAAATTGAGTCTTGTATGACATTCAAAGGTCAAATAATAATTTCTCGAAAGAAGATGATGATTCAAATGTTCTTCAGGCTCATGTGTACCAAACTCTATTGGATACACAAATGTTTAAAAAAAAATGTAAGACTGAACATACAGTACGGTTACCACAAAACATCGATAAAGCTCAAAGAAACTGTAAAATATTGAAAGAAGTAGTTGAGATGATCAAAAGGCCTCTTTTACACTCTTACACCTTGATCATTACTTGTAAGTGTTGCATCTCTGCCAATTGCATGTGCATGTCCGAAGCCCCTTTCATACATGCACTTCTTTTTGTAAATGTGACGGAGATCTTAACTGTTGGTCTCACGTCTGAAGCATGAGTCACTTTTACATAAGAGTCATGACGGCAGTCTTACAAGGTCAGACCCAACAACATTTCTGTCACATTTTAAACATGGCACATGAATTAAATGCTGTTAGATTAACATGAAGGCTGCTGCAGAAAAGGTTAAAAACACAGAGATAAATGAAAAGCGTGTATGCCTGATTTAGATCACTGTAATATATTTCTCTCAAAAGTATCATCTCTTACACTCAAAATGTCAGTTAAATGAACTTTGAAATAGTGTGAATTTTTACATTGTTACATGAGATTTATTTCATGTAAAAAATAACTTTCCTCACTGTACAGTACAAAAAAGGTTAAAAAAACATAACTCGTACAACCACAGTATTAATCAGACCAGCTGTTTACCTCCTTATTTTATACATTTTTCCATGTCATCTGCATGGATGAATAAATGAATATTCAGCAAAACGCTTTAGTTACACCATGTGAGGAATTATACCGGAGTGCCAACTTAATGTATTAATGTTACACTCTATACTTGTACATTGCCGGATTCTCTGCAACAAAATTCACTATCTAATAAATTACAAAACTGATGAGAAAATGTATGAGGAAAAGGAGAATCACTAAAGAAGCGAACGCAAGATCTCAAGCTCACAATGGCCATTCATTTAGGTTTCAATGGCCAAAATAGGTTTTAAAAGCCATCAGTGATGCAGCCCAATATTCTTTTGTACACTGTTTTCCAGCCAAATTTCTGTAAGTGTACTCAGAATTAATCCATAAGGAAGATTTACGTCTGAATTTCAAAAAGCCATCACTTTCACAGCTTAATGAAGCCAGCAATTTTACATATTCATTGAATATTTCAAGAAAATCATTACCTGAAAACACTCCCTGAGAGTGGAAACTTAGAAAACTTGCTATACTGTAGTTTGATGGGATTAGCATGTGCCATTAGTGAGTCTAATAAAGAGGGACCCACTTGAGGACACAGGTTACTGAACTGAAATTATCAGAGAGGCTCTTGTCCACCTACAGACAACCTGAGTACCCAGAGCTGTTTGATGAGAGGTTCATGTTCCCTTTGCACCCAGGTACTGCATACTGCTAACAGTCACTGTCCACAGAGTAAAATGAAAACGCGGGGGGGGGGCAGGTTTGATAATGAAGGAAAACTTGAAGAGTAAAAAAATGGTTGCTGGAAAATCACTGTCGCAAAAAAATCCACTGTCACTCATCTTGCTAAGGGATGAAAGGAGGGAGAATATGAGTGATTTTTTTCCAGATTAAGTCCATGAAAGATTATGACAACTGGAAATCAACAGCTGGCCAGAGTGAAGCTGAGTTATTTGTTATTGATTATGATTGCATCTATAGCTTGGGAAATGCCAGGCCACAGTCATTCCACAACTGGCAATAAGTGGTCTAATCAGAGCACCAAAGAACTGCTGTTCCTGTCATATCCTGTTCCTGACAGTTAGCTCATAGCATGACTCAAGCTGAAGGGCAAGCTTTCCTTTGATTTACAGGGGCAAAAATATATTGCTGTGAGGCTCAGGGACTTGGTTGACGCCATACCAACGCAGGTGCATGGCGTTGTCATGGCAATAAAGGGATTTCCTGTTCACCACTTGGAGCACAGCACATATTACCATCTGATGAGCTCTGCACCTCCACAGGTGATACCCAAAAAGTCTCCTCCTACGTTCACATGCAGGAAAGAACACTTCAACACATGGACAATCCCAGTTAGTTGCCATGGACATGCTGCTGCTAACAACAAGAAAACATTTTTTTTCAATGCATTACGTTACCTCCTCCCACTGCAGTCTGTTTGGAAGACCAAGGTTCATTAATTACATAATTATGTTAGTTTTGCTTTAGTTCCCTGATGAAAAACATTTTAGTCATTCACCACTCTGCTGTAAACTCTTACCTCTACAACGAAAAACCTACTTGTAGTACCCAGTTATAATAGCAAAGTGAGACAAAGGTAGTGATTCCATTAAAATCAAGCTGTCATGTACTGTACTAGCAGAAAGGCTGAAAGTAACATTTTCTCAAGTTACAAAAAAAACAGTGTCTACATGTAGTTGGGTCTCCTTGTGAAGATTCAGATGTATGAGTCATTAGCACAAGGAGGCATTTTCTCTCTAAACATCTCAAATGGTTTGATTTAAATAACTGTTTGAGACACAAAGCAGTGCAATCATCCAATATCGCACAAAAAATAAATACAAATTTCTGTAGTAAAACCTTTTTCTTTTTTCCTATCCCCTTAATCATCTCCATTATCATCTCATTGTTGCATCAGTATTAACTAATAATGTAGTATTATAACATATCACGGATATGGGCCATTTTCGGTGAAACAAATACTTTTACCTTTGACACTTAAGTATACGCATGACAATACTTCTTGATTTCTTCTTATGTAGAATTTTGAATGTCGGACTTGTAATGGTGTATTTTTTTTATTTGTTGTATTACTTATACGTAAGTAGAATATCTTAGTATGTCGTGGCAATGTCCCCAACCCCAGAGGAAAATATTTGGGCTTATTGCATCACATTATTTCAGTGCATTTCTCAAGCTGAGTCATCTAAACTGACTAAAGCAGTTTCAAATTGAGTTATGAAACAAATCTAGATCTTTTTATACTTGTAAAATTATGTTTTTGTTCGATCAGAACCTCTTTTCTGAGAAAATGTCATTATGGTCATTATGGTCTGAAGTCAATCGTCATGACTAGAAAAAGTAACAGGAAGTGAGTTATGCAGCTGGATGACACAACCAGTATTTTGTTCTCCATCTCTGAGCCCTACATCTTAGTAGTAGTTAATTTATGCAGTAATAATCCGTCTGAATACTCCAATTGGAAATACAGTATTCAAAAATTCAAATCCATGTGTTGGTGTTTGTCACATTTGGCTAGATTACCTTTTCTGACTGTGTGATCCAGAATTTTCTTCTGCTGCCCTCATTTTGTAAGATCCATTAACATTTAACTGAGAGGGGAAAGCCTCTTGTGACATTTGGGAGCATTACATAAGTGTGGTAAAAGGCCAGGCAGGCGGCGTTGTGGAGTTTGTCAAGGCAAAGATGTTGACTTTGTGCCTGTCAGGACGTAGGCGTTTTGCATGCTGCCAGAAGATCAGAAACGTTGAAAACCAGACAGTGATACCAAACACACGTCTGCAACCTCTCACACAGGAGCAGGCAATTTATGCTGCAAACACAGGAACAACTAATGACCTGGCAGAGGCTAGGCCTGTCTCTCTGCCTGGTGTTCTCATTAAAGGCCTTCTCCCTTTGCCTCTGCTTTTGTCTCTTTAACACCTTCATCTCTCTTAATTTCCTCAGTAAACCATATTACATTGTCCTGCCCTGGTGTACAATTACTAGCATACATTTAAAATCACTAAGTGGGAGTTTCTTTAAATCACAAAAAAAAGTATTTTCTCACTTTCCCCAGTGTTGTGGGTTTATTCACTAAAGTTTTGAGGTATTGTATAAAATGTAAAAGGTGACTGAAATTTCATTTTATAGCTTACTGGCTCTAAACTCAACAGTAGCATGTCTGTCCAGAAACAATATCATGGTAATTTGGAAATGTTTTAATAGTCCCGTGTCACCTCTGTTGTATTGATATGGAAGCAGAAGTCAATAGAGGGGATTTGGGTGAACTGACCCTTTAACTATTCCTGCACAATTCAAGACGCACATGAATTACTGTGGTCAGTTTAATCACAAGTTAAGTTAAAGCAACTATAGTTGATTTATATTAACATTGGATGACTACTTCTATGAAAGGGATCACTACTGTGACAAAGAATTCTCAGCTGGCTTTGCAGATTTCCTCCGCTTTATGGAGCATTTTAGCATCTTTACAACCTAACTGTTTTGGCTTACTATGCAGGCAGCTGTTTACAGCACAAAGGCTCTGATAAACCCACTGTTCACTACCTGCCCAGCATCAAACACCAGACAGACAAAATTAGCCACTAAAAGGTGAACATAGTGGAGCATTTAGTAGCTAAAGAGCCAGGTATTTTCCTCAGGAGTTGGTGAAGACCAAAACAGAGCTAAAAGAGAGTGGATATTGGACTTACATTCATCAGGTGGTCAGAAACATGACTCAAAACAACTCCCAATGTTGTTCCGTAGCTGCTGAATCAGTCACTAGGCAACTTTTTGCTAACATGTTCGTCAAATCAAATGAGGTAATTTAAGATGATAGTGTTGTGTTGGTCGAAGCATAATTTAATGCGAGTTTAAGTGGAGTTGAAGTAAAGAATGTGTTTCCATTAACATAGATTAGAATTCTAAAAAGAAATTCTTAGTATCAAACTGATTAGGCTTATTTGAAGATAACATGACAATTGATTACTCAATATTGTAACAAAACATTGGTGACGATCATTTACTGGGGGTCATATTTCACCATCCACTGCGTATCAACCGCCACATCATTGGAAAGGACTGTGCATCATCTCAAAGTGTCAGCTGTCAGTCCTTAGGCTGCGGAGTAATCGCTACCTTGTCAAAACAGCGCAGACAGGCCACCATTGCTGTTTTTTATCCCTGTGGACAAGAAATGTATTTATCTTGTTTGTTAGTAGCCTGTTTTTTACCAAATCAGAAGGTGGTCAAGGCGTTTTTTATTTTGACTGGACATGAATGACAGCCACCATATTTACATAAAACTATTCAAAGTCCTCGGTAGTAAGAACCATGTGAACCTTTCGTACTTTTCAGAAGTTAACTTAGCATTTTCCAGGAAGCTCTCCTGCTGATTCACCTCGTCATCAAGTTTTATTTTTACAGTATTTTTCTCCCAGTTGGCTTAGCAACGGGATTATGAATAACATCCCAGCAGTTATTTTTAATGGACTTACCCCAATGGCATTATCAGGTTGCCTAGCAAGAGGTTTATAAAAAGGCCAGCGAATCATTTTCACTCAACGGATGAGATCTCTCAAGAGTCTCAAGTTTCCAATTGATAAATCCTTTGTGTCTACCAGTGCATCTAACCAGCTGTGAATGGAAAACCCTTGTTCAAAGAACTTTGATGTGCCTCATTTTAAGACCAATGCCTCTATTTACGCAATTTCCAAATTTAAACACTATATTGAATTATGATGACTGAAACTGAACAAGTGGCATGGTGGCTCAGTACTGTTGCCTCCCAGGAAGAAGTTACGCCAGGGCTGACTGGAGGATGAAGCTCTTCTGTCCTGTCTGAGGCCAGTCAGTGACTTGGTCAGATGAGCTGCACACTGCACATAAAGAGTTAAGATGGGTGAAATGTAAATATTTTCCCCCTAAGGTGAAATGACAGTGAAGATGTGAATGCAAACTGTTAAAGCAGTAAGAAATTACTTGATAACATATCAAAATGCTGCAGACAACAGCACTTTTGAAGAAAGCTGCTACTGGCAGACCAGGATGAGCTGTGAAGGCTACGTATTCTCAGATGTTCTGTCCTGAAAAGCTCCCAGGACAGAACATGAATTATCTATTCATACTGTAAATGTGACAGTTCCTTAAAATTTACCATACATGGATCCTGTCATGGTGATATTAGAAAAAATTAACTATTACATTGCATTTGGGGGTGCGCGGTGGCAGAGCGGTTAGAGCTCCTGCCTCCCAGCCCAGCAAGGAGATGGTGGGTTCGAATCCCAGACCAGACCAACGTCCCACGATCTCTCTGGGTGGAGTCTGCATGTCCTCCCTGTGTTACCGTGGGTTCTCTCCGGGTTCTCCGGCCTGCTCCCACCGTCCAAAGACATGCATGTGTAGGTTAATTGATTACTCCAACATTGCCCCTAGTGGATGAATGTGAGAGTGAATGGTTGTCTGTCTATGTGTCAGCCCTGCGACGAGCTGGCCACTGTCCAGGGTGTACCCCGCCCAAAGTCACTGGGATAGGCTCCAGTCCGCGACCCCTAACGGGAACAAGTGATAGAAAATGACTGACTGACATTGCATTTGAACATGTGAAGAGGGCAGCGAAGGAGGTTGTTATGAATGAATCACCAGGAAGCTCCTATTCTGCTCTAATGTTTCATTGCTGCTAGAGCGCACTGTGATGTCATTAAGGAAGATGAAATCACCAGGAGATTGTATGACAAACTGCAGAAGGTCGTCTTCCCCTCCCACAGCCTCTCTGTCTCTCTTCCCCTGTTTCAAGTGGTGCTCCACACTACTTCTGCTCCTCCACGCTGATTGCTTCATGAGAACGTAATCACCATCCTTCTATGTGGGACACATCATGACAACAATCAAATCACCCTCTGTTTTTCTCTCCCTCACATTTGTGGTTCACCCTCCAGACAAAGCCATTTATTCTTAGTAGAAAGCTAATTAGGAAGTTTATGATCCTGACCAAAAAAAATAATTTATAATCTTTATCTGGTTCATGCAAAATAGGTTACTCTTCCTGAGACTGCAGTGTGTGCCAGCTGACCTCGTCACCTGCCCTCTTTACTCCTCTCTTCCGCCTACCGCTCGCTTCACCCTGGTAAGCCTTTGCCTGCCCTCACACTGCATAGTGGGTGTCACATGAAGGAAACCTACACATAAGCCCAGATATAGTTAGTACACATCTATGACAAATCGCACAACAAACCTAAAGACACCTCATGACAAATGTATGAATGGCGGAGGGTGAGAGTGGGTAAAAAATAGATATTTCACCCTGGAATTGATAAGAATTAGTGTGAGCCGGATATCTCTTTTTATGGTTGAGTCTCCTACACACATTCTGCTTTTGAAAACAGAATGACTCGCATGTGTCTGTGTGGGGAGGGATTCCTAAGTGACTATTTTAAGTATCTGTATCAGATAAATCAACTCCCTTACATGAAGTCTGGGGGAAAAACAAGCTGGCGTATGTTATGTAAATGATCTGTTGACCTACAGCAGGTAGGATGTCATGACGGAAACATGAATGGTGCCCATGGTTGTTTCTATCACATGGATTGTTTCAGGAAGATTTATTTGAGCATAGTCAAATTTGTCTGTAACAGTACAGACATGTAACAGACACAAAACAGTACATATAGTACATACTGTATAGTTTGTAGTATGGAATTCCAACACAGGAAATGTCACAAATAATTGTAAAAATTGTACATTGTTTTTTGTAAAAAAGGGGGGAAAAAAGAAAATGTTCAAATTCAACTACTGGATGAAATTACCCAAGAAGACCTGCAGCTAAGAAATATTAGAAAATGCTTCAATTAACTAGTTCTAAGATGGTATGGTGCACTGCCTAAACTCAGGGATTAAGACAACTTCTGCAACTTTTTTCAATGCACATCTTGTTCGTACTTAGGTCCTCCATGATGCATTTGATACAGTCACATCAACTGTGAGTAATTAGCCAATCACAGATGCATCAGACGTTGATTTGGCAAACACAAATGAATTTGAACTCCCAACATTCATTAAAGGAATGACTCATCATGTCATCATAATGCCACTTGTCTGTGGTTTACTGCTTGTTAAAGCAGATGTGAAAAGTCACTGTCAAATTGTGCATTTGATGCGCTTATCTCGAACTGTAAGGAAGTTTTCTACACATACAACTGTGAAAATTGTAATGTTTCTTACACAATTGGGGAGGAACTTTCCAAAAGGATAAACGTGGCAGCATGGCAGAGAATGGACTCCCATCTGAGGTCCCAATTGCTTAATTCAACATAATGGAATCGGTCACTTGTGCTTTTCAACTTTCGCCGATTCAAATGAAAATGATTTTGATTACAATGAAGGCCTGTTGAGTTAAGGCACAAAAATATCAATAAGGTTACATGGTAAGGCTAGCAATGTATTATCTTTTATTAACTAATCCCATGACAAACACAAACCAGCATTGAATTTATCCTTCTAATAAGAATTGTCTGTGTTAGCACAATCTCATATAGAATTCCATTTTCACCCAAAAACTAATGACATACATTCCTTCATTAAAATGGATGCACAAAGTGTAGTTTATTCCTCTTAGCTTGTCAAACTTACAAGGCAGTGTAGACCTGGACCTCAGTCCCAGTGAAGACAGTCACTGTGACTGCCTAACACAGAGCTGCTCCCCAGAGATGGAAAATGCAGTTGAAGGTGTTTCACCACTGACCATGCTTATTATAATTAGGGAATGGGTCATCAAATGCAACAGTATGGATCTTTGAATTTTTTTTTTAAAGAGTTTTTGGATGACAGTGGAGACATGGCTTTAGCTACATATATCAGACTATGGCTGCAAAGACAATATGTGAGCAACTAAAAATGCATTGTCGGTTTTGGCCTCCTCAGGGTATTCTTTCATAAAACAATACAGTGATAATATAATGCCAGCCTAATTCTTTAATAAAGATGTTGGGGTTTTCTTTCAATCAACACAGAACAGACCAGTGACTGAGTTACACATTTGAAGTAATTTAGATTTCAGTAAAGCCATTTATCAAAACTGGAGAAAACAAAGTCATCCTTTTACTGTTGAATTTTACACTTCTTTGTTGCAGTTTGTTCCCTGGGTCAAGTTGGATTCATTTTGAACAGAATGATATCAGGATGACAGCTTTATTATCCTTAAGAACTGGAGTCAAACACTAAGAGTGAGTCAAGGTGGCAGCAGATGTGAATGACTCAGGCACTGGTCAATGGCACATTATCATGTTTTCTACCGTTGCATTTGGTTCCCTCATTATCTCTTGTTAGGACAGACTTGTTTTGTCGATTGGACAGATCACATCACAGCACAATGATTGTGTTGTACGTCATATATTATGGCTTGGCAGTTGATTTGGTGGTGCCGGATAGCAAATATGTCAAAATACACCAGATGGATGGTACCAGCAATGCCGTATGACTGGACTGTCGCTGCACACTAAATTATTTGTTGCTTCATGTGGAAGACCTGTAGCTTAAATCAATGCAGAGAGTATATTATTGGTGATATATTATACAACCCCTAGAATAAATGTCATTAATGCAACAAACTCCCAATTACAAGCAAAATCAATGTCTAAGCCCTTTCAAAAAACAACTGAAATCAGACTATTTAAGAACATTGTCAGAAACATCCCATGGAAAAGTGGATCGTGATTCCTGTTCGTAAATAAACAGCTCCATTACAAAATGAGCATGTGGGCATTACAAAAAGACAGGAGTCACGATCTGGGAGAGAGTAGATACCCAGGTTTCATGTCAGCACAGGTTTTGATCACAGCACCACGACCTGTAATTCAAGCACACAAAAGCAAAATCATTACAGGTAATCTTGGTGTAAAACTGAGGCAGTCGCCCTCGCAAAGTCCTAAATCCACTGATTTATAAATCTCATCTGCCTGGGAAATAAGGGTAATTAGTGGAATTATTGGTCCTGAGGTTATTGGGTACATCAATTATTTTGTACCACTGAAAATCCTAGAGAAAAATATTTAATTTCAAGCTCAATTTTAAAAGTAAACTGTTGCATATTTTAACAGGTACATTTTTCAGGCACACTAATGAAACCCCCTTTATCATTTCTTCTAGCTTTTCATCATTTTTTAATTCAAGCGTCTATCCCTATGTCCCCAGTAAATGTGATTGTCTCTTGTTTAACAGAACAGTTGAGGAAATCAACTTCCATCAACACTCGAATTATGATTTTGAAGAGAGAGGATGAGTGCAAGGGAGCCAGAGAAAACAGAGACAGTACAAGAACAAGAGACAGAACAAATAAGGGCAGCCAGGTGTGGAAGAAGCCGAACAGGCTTAAACAGATTATATTGCTAAACTGAGTCCAACTGGTTCTTCTCCAAGTAAAAACAAATGAATCAAAGTCTATCCAGTGACAGCCTTTGAATCTCTGCTTCAGTGTTTCTTTGAGTTTTATTTTGCTTTGTACTCCATGTGTGGGGTTGGATGCATTGGTGGGTGTAGGTGAATCGTGTAGCTATGAGTGTCAATATGGAGGTGTGCACAGGTGTGGGTGTGCAGGTGGATACAACTAAATTCTATCTTTTAACACAAGACCAAAGAAAGTCAACATCCCTTCAGCAGGGCGGGGTCCAGCTAAATTAAAACAAGTGGACTATTTTTGATAGTTAGACATACTTTAAGAATTGATTACACTGTTGAACTGCCAGACTGCTTGAGTGCTGCATGAGAAGATCGATACCACTCTCATGTCTGGACAGTAGATATGAAGCTACAGCCAGTTTTGCTTATCTTAGCACAAAGACTGGAAACATGGGAAACAGCTGGCCTGCCTCTGTCCAAATTTCTTGTTTTGATTAATCCGTTCGAAAACCGAAGAAGAAGAAATGAGAAGTTATGGTTTCATGAGGATTTGTGCCAAGCTATTTCTTGACCTGCCGCAGTGACTCCAGGAAGTCACTCAAGGCTAGCATGTTCCTCCTGTTTCCAGTCTTTGTGCTAAGATAAGCTAACCTGATGGCTATAGCTTATTTATCGTACAGACATGAGAATGGTTATCATTCTCATCCAACTCTGAGCAAGAAAGTGTACAGTATAAGTGTATTTAAGGGCGGCTGTGGCTTGGTGGCAGAGCGGGTCGTCCAGCAATCGGAAGGTTGGCGGTTCGATCCCGGCTTTCCCCGGCCATGTGTCGAAGTATCCTTGAGCAAGATACTGAACCCTGAACTGCTCCCGAAGCTGCGCCTTCGGTGTGTGAGTGAGTGTGACTGGTTAGTTTAATTTGTACTGATGGGCAGTTAGCTCCTGCCATCAGCGTGTGAATGTGTGTGAATGGGGTGAATGTGATGTAGTGTAAAAGCGCTTTGAGTAGTCCGAAAGACTAGAAAGGCGCTATACAAGTACAGTCCATTTACCATTTACCAAAATGTCAATTTATTCCTCTAAAATGATGGTTACCTTCCTCCCTATGCTAAGCTAACTAGGTTCTGGCTATAGCTTAATATTTACTACAGACATGAGAGTGGTGTCGATCATCTTATCTGACTAATTGGAAAGAAAGCAAATAAGAGTATTTCCAGAAATGTTGAATTATTCCTTTTAAGTTTTTGTTTTTCATAGTGTAATTTTTCAAAGTATTTGCAGTCTGTTAAAGTTCTACATCCTGTTTGCATCACACAGGCAGAACAGTGGGTGGTAAATTGATAAATCCCCTTCAGGCCCCCAGAAGACAACATGTCTGCATGAATGCAAATAATATCACGATTAACCATAGGAATTTTGGTGGATGGCTCCCTGTGACGTCCTGTCTACTCAAATGAGTCCACATTGGAGCCACTCATAGTGATTTATGTGGGTGGGAGGCCCTGTTATTGTGTGCCAACCCCACTGATGATTCAACCCTTATGGCACTTTCTACAAGGAGGAAGACTAAGTTAGAGTTGTCCCTTGTAAAGGGGACCTGCCAGCCATCAGCGGCCTGTTCTGGGCATTTGGCCGAGTTATCAGTGATAAACCACGTGTACGGAGTGATGGGTGCCATGCGATGCATCATACAAGTGGTATTCTGGCTGGAATGGATGGCAACAGTTAGGCCTGAGTCCTGGGCAGTGTGGGAAGAGGTGTAAACTAAATCATCATTAACTCCCCGCTGTGGTGTTTCATCACCACACACAGCCTCGTGGGGCAGACTTCTTCGTCACTGGTTGTCTGAACAACACCTCCCAGCATGGGCATGTTGTTATTTTGGGCAGTGATAGAAAAATATTCCATTTACATACTGCACAAACAAAACCAGCAGGAAAGAGGGGGAATAAATAGGTTGGACAATGATGCAAAAACGGCCAGAGTAACCTAGGAAATCACAGTGTGGAGAAGACAAATCAGGGGCCACTAAAATGTGTGAAAAAAAGTTACTTTTATGGCCCTTAAATGTATATTCAAACAGTCCTACTTACATTGCATACTGTGAAATTAGGTTTGGGCTTTTTCTTTGCAGACTAAAACAATATTATACTTTTATAGAATACGTTTGAAAAATGTATAAAATTTGAGATGAGCGTTTGATTATCAATCATTAAATCAGGACCACTTTGTAATTGCTAAAACTTACTTTATAAAGGGTTTGTAAGTTAAAACTAATGGCTAGATTATAAGTAAATTCCTAACAGTTTATAAAAAAATTATAAGCCATTAATAAGAACAATCTTTGGGTTGCCAGGTTGTCAAAACTCCTCCTCCAGCACGATACTTGCTTTGTCTTCTTAGGTAGCTCTATAGTTCATCAGGAAGACCACTGCAATAGACTGTTTGACCACTTACCCTGTGGAAAAAGGGCTGCACAAAATCTGTTTTCAAAATCTATTTATCTATTTATTAACATTTACAACTGCAGACTTCATGGATTGTTGTAAAAGCCTTGTAATAATAACATTTATACATTTACTGCAGACTTTATGGTGTATTAAAAAGTGAAGAAGTTACAACTGTGGACCTGATGTATTATTAGAAAGTGAGGAACCATTGAGCATTTTGTTTAATGAATTACTGACATCTGTTACTGCATTATTATCAAATAGGTTTAAAAACAGCCAAAAGAATTTTTCACATGCAGTTAGCCCAAACAGTATTCTTATTAAATGTTTATCACTTATTAGCATTAGTAAATTATTTATTAACATTAACAAAGCCATTTGTTAAGGGGCCCATTAGAAAGTAGAACTATGAAATCAATGTGTGGAGATCTGTTTGGGTTACAGTTGGCTACACACAGATGTTGGTCCGAGAGAGGCCTGGTTATGCCTGTGAGAGTATAGCTGAGAAGATCATCTATTGTATTTATAGAAAATCGTCTTCTATTTGTTGGTTAATTGCTTCATTATTTTGCACTGCAGGTTAAACATTGGACAGGAATACTGTGCTCAGGTCACCACACTATTTGGCCTAATACATATTCATCCTCCTCCTTAAGTAAAGACAAATGCAAAGCCTGTCAGGAATGAGCTGTGTTTTCAATCTCCCCTTTCTCATTTTGCCAAAGGTTCGGTCTCTTGGTTCACGTTCAAATTTCTGTTTGATATATGTGTTTGTACATGAGTGAGCATTTCGTGTGTGTGTGAGTCGTGTCAGTCTGTCCTACAGAGCAATTAGATGTATTACAATAAATCAAACTTAGACTAAAGCAGCACTAATTTGTATTTATAAATATCCAAACAAAATGTGTTAAGAACAACTTCCGAAGTATGCAGTTAACCACAAAAACAAGTCCAAAAATACTCGACCCCTGACTGAGCTGTGAGTAATTTTTCCTTGTCCCTGCAGAGAGTAGACAGCAGCTTTCACTGATTGGAAACACAAGACCAATTGTGCCAAAAGACAGAGGAAAAAATCCATTCATTTTGTTGGGATGTGAAGGATAAACATCCTGTGATGAAATAGTGGTCTTGCCACATGCACTTCCTTTGAAATACCCTAGAGAAATGGTTTGATTATCAAGTGGTTTGATTTGAATGATGCAATTGACATTACAAGCAAAACACATGAAAATCATGTCTCTTGACCAAAAAAATAAATGTATTGAAATGTGAAGTTTAATAAGCTTACAGTGCTCTGCTTGGCAGTTGTACATGCCTATTCCCAGAAGTACAGATTGTGAGAATAAACTCACATGTTGATGTGTGCTTGTCTATCAAGTTTTAGAGCTTTTTGTTTATTTTTATCCACAGGTCCTTTAACCCAAATCTTTTTTGGCATAGTGGGTTTTAATGTTCTGTTCTTCAAAATAGAAAAGCAAGGGAAGTTTATTTATATAACACATTTCATATACAGAATAAATACACTAAGGGCACATAGCTAAGCAGTAACCCAACAATTTCTTGCCTTGCTCAGTTACAGTAAATCTAGGAATACAGCTTGATACTGTAAAGTGCTCAGCAAAGGTAACACACAGGTCTCCCTCTGAGAAACTGAGAGACTGGCATTTAAGTGGTAAATGTGTCTGATATTGACCCATATCTAGCTAGACTATAGTGATCAATCCCCTGGCCTTTTTTATGTTTGAGAGGGTAAAAGTATTTTTCATAACCATGTTGATCAGGTTTTCATGAACTTTGATGTGTGTGTGTGTGATGTTGACTGTAAAATATGCTGCCTTGATTGTGCAGTAAACACGTGTGTATACTGTATGTGCTTGAGAGACTAACACAAACATCACACAAAGTAAAACAAATTGTTGCAACATTTAAGATGATTTTTGCTAAATATTTGTTAAATATAGGAAAGCATTGTCAGATGTAGAAGGAATATTTAAACTGTTGGGAAAATATACTTACACTTGTCGAGAATTAGAGTACTATATCACCACTTTAATGTCTATATGTTAACTATGGAGCTAGAACCAGAAGTCAGTTAGCTTAGTATAAAGACTGGAAGCAGAGGAAACAGCTAGCCTGATTATGTCCACAGTTCAAAGTGATGTCTATTAAAACCTTGTTTTTAATCTTTACACAAACAGAAATGGAATGTAATGTAGTGTTATAGCCTCAATAGTGTGTTTAAACTCTTTGAATAGATAATGAAACATGAGTGTGCATCTACACAACAATTCATTTATCATATCTGGTTTTAAAAGAAAATGGAATGTGTAAGTGGAAAGTTAAATCCCTCAGAGCAGCGTGTGTCTTATGCCAGCTGCCGCTCCTCCCCCACCCCCCTTATTGACATGTACTGATTTTATTTTACTTTTTCATTTTGCTGTTATAGGTATATTTATGCATATATATAATATATATTATAACATGATAGCTATTTATGATTAACACTGTTACTTATTGCAAATTGGATAATTCTGCTTATTTATAAAATGTGTAACATGCCTTCAGCAACTCAAACGTGGGAGAATAAAATTGGTAAAAAACTTTATTAATTCTCTAAGAAGAAATTAGAACAAGTAGGCCTAAAATATTTTAGATAGAGAGATCTGGCATGGACGGAGTAAAGAGTAACGATACCGTTAGTAGGACCATAACGGACTTAAACATCTGGCAGGTTATCTTATAAAAGCAATTAAGAAACGTATATTAAAATTAGGAACTCCCATTAACTTAGGTATGATAGTTAAATTGCTTTAGATGATTAATAATTCCTAACAACAGTCTCCTTGGACTTTTCAAAACTTCTCAGTTGTTGAACGGTGTCTAGTTTATTTCACTGGTAAATATTAAAGTTTGTCCATGTAGTGTTTTCCTTCCTTTATCTATGGTTCATCGCTATGTTCATAGGGTATCATTCATTCATGGTTGCATTTATCCGTTCATTTGTGTGTCACAATTGGCACTCACTTTAGCCGTGATTGGTCAGCCAGGGTTTGAACATCTCTCTCAGCTCTCTTGTTTCATTCTTGACACAACTATTTCGGTCACTTTTCGTGTGAACAAAAGAGTCCAACACTATGAATGTCTTCCAGGAGAGACTGTCTGAAAATGTGCACCGTTATCCCCATATTTAAACAATTACTCCCTCAGTATGATGGCTGGCTTTTTACTCCGCCTTCCTCTGTGTTTTCCGTACATAACAAAATGTCAGACTATCCTTTAATATTGTCTCTTAACTCTATATTCCACAATAAGACATAATAAAATGAGTGACATTGTGAACTTGGATAAATTCGTATAAAGAAATGTGTACTTTAATGACATACACACTAATGAACAGCTGTTCTGGATAATATTCTATACATCTCAAAATCCCTTGTAGTGAAAATGACTAGATATGTGATTGCACTAACCCTGAAGAGCACTTGTCTTTCCCTGCTGTCAATTACGAGCAAAGAAATCTGCCCTTGATGGGATGTCGTGTAGGCTCTGAGCACGTCTACAAGACCCAGGGGTACCTTTTAAAATGGACAGTCATGGTGAGCTACATCTGGCTGCTGAAGTAGATTCCCTCCTTGGCTCATGGAAAGATGCTGTCGCAGTAGTTATTGCTTCTGTCTCAATCAAAAGGGTTTAACGGTTGTAGCAACTCCCATTCTCTACATGAGTGAATGAGCAAGGGAGCAGCTAAATAAATCAGTGAGGGAGTGAGAGAGCCATTGCATGAGGAAGTACACTCACTGACATTATATTAAAAGGATTTTCTAATATTTTTTTCCTCTTTGTATGTAAATGTGGGTGGACAGAATATTAGAAACACCTTTCAAAATAATGGCTGACAGAATGCCACCCCCATTACTCTTGTACAGCCGCAGAAAATTACTGTGGAATTAAATCAACACCTCTCTGATCCTGTCTCATTAAAAACTGAACATTATAAGGTTCACAAAGGTAGGATTTATTGTAGGGCTGTTCTACTGGTTTTCTTTACATTGTGCAGAAATTGTAATTTTTCAAGTTACTGAATGTAAATTACAGTGTAATAGTGAATAAGTAAATGATTGAATCTTATTTGCTCAGATAATAACATAATCACCATGTGTTATGTAACCACACGAGTGAATCTTATTTAGGCCTTCAATTTCATTTATACTTTAAAACGTGAAGCTTCACTTCAGCCACTCTGATTGAGATAATCAGAGTAATCCTTTTCCTAATTAATAATAATCATTACTGATAGCACAACATTCTTCTTAGCCACAAGCACAAATACTAAAGCCAACAAGAAACCTTATTGAAAACAAATGTATTTATTAAATCAAAGGCAAAATCTGACAGCCCTCTGAGGTCAAATATTTCTATTCACCTTCCCTAGTTGTGGATTTGATTTCATTGTGCTTGAAGGATAATTCTGCTTTAATACAGTCGATTATACGGGTTTCAAACAAACTAATTTTGATGAGAAAATGAAGGTGAACTTTTTTTGTGAATTCCCATATCTTAACCATTACTTACATCTTACATGACAGAAATGATAGCCAAAACTATGAAAATAAGACCCAAGTTATAATAAACCCGAATTATTATTATTATTATTATGCTGAAGATGCTCTGCTAAGGCTTTGGTTTCAGCAAGGCCGGATTACCGACTGGGCAAAGTGGGCACTGCTACGGAACCTCAGACCCAGAGGGGCCCCAAATTTGGTAATTTGACTAATTGTACATTTGTTAGGATATTTGCACCACTAAAGAACATTATCAGTTAAAGTGGCACCTATTATTAGCTAATTTTGGGATCTAACGTTTAGGAGGAACTATTGGCAGAAATATAATATAATATGAGTATGTTTTCATTAGTGTATAATTGCCTGAAAATAAGTATTGTTGTGTTTTCATTACCATAGAATAAGCTATTTTTATCTACAGGGGGAGGTCGCCATGTTGCACTGCTATTATTGTTCATGGTCGGGCTAAAAATGACATTTATCCATGCGCTGTGGTAATCCTGTCTATTAAAATTGAATTCTCCCACTTTTCATTTCTTCTTGTAGTCAGAATGCAGGCTACGACTATTGTGTCTGCAACATGTCTTAATGCATCCTGACAAGGTTTAATGGTGAAAAGCTGTATTGAAATTAGTGTAACAGTGGCCTAATACATGCAGTTATACTCATTTCAATAGATAGTAAACGTAGTGGCACAGAGCATTTCAAGGGACTATGGCATGTTTTATTTTATCAAAGCATTAAAATTTTAAAAACAAAATTCTCAAAATGTCATTATGTTCAACATCTAGTATTCCAGAGAGAGCATGAACTAGGTATTTTTGTGGTTTTTGTTTTCTTTTTTGTCGTTTATAATTCAACTGCATTGTCACACTAGGCAGGGGACTCATTCCTCATTGTTTTCCAGACAACATGCTGAGACGGAAGAACAAACACACAGATGTTTGACAAAAAAGTTCTTTGTTAATCGGATAAATCCACTATCCTACAACATTTTCACATCCATTGCTGGCTGATGTAAGAAACAACTGCAGCAGCCTAAGTCTTTTGCCAACAGCCCTCCTGGTGTTTGTTTTCTTTTGTTTTTGCATCAAAAATTATAATCTTGTTTTGTTAATTTTATTGATTTACTGATACATACACTGTTTAATTTTGTCTTGTAAGGTGACCTTGAGTGTTTTGAAAGGCGCCGATAAATAAAATGTATTATTATTACAAATGCTGTGTTGATGTCCTGACAGTTTTGTTGTTTTGTTGGTTTTGCGCCTATTCTGCAAACTAAAGCATGTTCTCTGTAGTACTTGTTCCAAGGAATATGTCTGGCTCTGAGAAATAAGTATACGGAATAAATGAATTGCCACCACTTTGTGCCATCAGGGGTAATGTTTGTTTTTGCCTCTGAAAATAGCCCATTTAAAAGACAGCAGAACATTATGGAGAGTTGTGGGCTCCAGACACCAAAGTCAAGTTGACTGTGACTAAACTGATCTTGGTTCAGCTATTCAGAGGTAAATAACTCAAATGAGTGCAACCTGACTTTTGCATCTTACTCATACCACTCTATATGTTGGGCCTCGCCTCGCTTAAACCTAGCCTCCCAGGTGGGGGAAACAAGACTGTGGCATGCTTGCAAGGAGCTAGCCTCAACTCAAGGCCTGACTTAGAGACAAATAGCCAGACAGTTAAGGCGCCAGAACAGCGCTAGCCTATATTTCACACTGAGGTGTGAGATTGAGATGAAATCTCGCTTAAGCTCAAGTGAACCCAAACAATGGACTCTTATTGGACCGGACGTGCAAGATGGTGCATGAAATCTTGGTGCGCGGCTCTGACGACACTGAGATTATAAAGCCCAGCGCCAAACTCTCTTCTTTGTCTTTTTCCACAGTTACTCCTGTTACCTCAAGAAGACACTTTTCATGTGAACTTTAATTACCTTAGGCAGGACTTTTGTAAACGTCTCAACTCGCTAGTCGAGCTAACAGACTGTCTGTGTTTGTTGAAATACTTCTCAGCTCCTCGATCGTTTACTCCATAACGATCCATATCTGCAGAAAGGAGCAATGCGACCTGATCGCCGCTTCACTGGACCCACTGATCGTCAGACCCAGCTTCGTCAGCACCAAGCCTGAGAGAAACTTCTCCCAGACAAAGCAAACTGATGCATCGCTGGACAAGAGCGATCATATTGATCATATAACTGTGTGTTATTTCATCTAAGCTTAATTGTTGTGAATTGTTGTAGGAACGACAGTCACCATGCCGTCTTGTTGTTGCCTGTGGTTCTTGTGTGTATTTGTATTTGTTAGTCCTGGGATTCACCCTTCATTAGCCATTATTAATGTAAGGTAATATTTAAATTATCAACATTTTTAGGTGGACAGCCATCTTTGGAGATGGTTTTCATGTTTGATTATTGGTCCCTGATTACAGGGTGGTGCCCTGTAATTATTAATTTATTTTAATAATTGTATTAATATTAGGGATTTCAAAATGTATGCGTTAATAACGCCTTAACGCTAATTTATTTTAATGGCACTAATTTTATTAATGCTCAGTGCGCATTTTCTGTTTGATTCGTGGCCTAGCCAGTAGTTGGAGAAATCTAGAGCAGCCACAGATGTAAAGGATGCAGCAGCCAACAGTTGAACCCTGGTGCATTTGTGTGCATCTTACATAATCACAAACATCCACAGGGTATGATAGAAAACAGAACGTGGGTCAATATATTGGATGAAGGGAGCTTTGTGTTGCATGCTTGTAAAGGGACTCGGAGGAGATTGCATGGGCGATGCGCGAATACACTGCAAGCTCGCTCTCGCTCATATCCGAGATGAATCATTAACACCGTCACCACTTATGTGTATTATTGAACTATACATTACAGTCGGCTAAAACGAATGTGCAGGTTACGTTTCTGAACAAGAGCACTCCCGAGTGTGAGTTTCTCACACTGTTCACGTGAATCGCGGCACAGTTCGAGTGCAAACGAACTCAGAGTAGCTCCTTCAGGTAGCCTAGGGTTCAGTACCCTGGTGCGCTCCCAGGTCCACATGACCGCTTTCACATGACTATTTATGAACTGAACTGCCAGTGTAAAAACTGCCTTTATTTATATTCTTAAAATGAGAGAAATCACTGCTTATTCTGAATTTTTAAGCTTAGGCTTAAGAAATCTGAACAAGTTCTTTGAATCTATGACCTTTGATACATGTCTAGTGTAAATGCTCTGATGGTTTCACTAATATATAACATACATTTGTATAAAGCATGCATATATGTCCATACCCATGTTGATTAGAGTATTCAAAATTTGAAAAATATTAATTTAAGGTACATTTAGAACTGATAAAAATGTTATGAGTTAACTCGTGACAATCATGCGATTAATCGCGATTAAATATTTTAATCGATTGACAGCCCTAATTAATATTCATAAATGTCTGTGATAGTTCTGATGATGACCAAACCTGCCCTACCTGAATCCCAACATATATATGTGTGTGTGTTTTTTCCCTTTTCCACTGTCTACTTAATTTGTACACATTTAAAGCTAAGTATATGTAGAGTTTAATACACAATTATTTTTTTTGTCTTTGTAAAAATAGATGAACTGCATAGACACCCAAGTTATATCAGGTATCAAGGAGCTTACTGGTTAAAAACATGTGATGTCAAATCAATCAAGTGAACAAATGGTAATAGTCACATTAACAATAAACCCAGCTGAGCAGGAGAAGCTAATGACAACAAAATGCTGCAGTCAGTGAGGAGTGAAAAACCAAACAGGAACATGACTGGAAAAGAAATAGCTTAGGCTTAGGCAGTCTTTTCTTTTCTCCCACTTCACACTGTTGTCTGTGAGTGGGTTCAACAAGTGACCAAGCCAAACCAAATTATATTTTTACCACACAGATGCAACATGATGAGATGACTAAATGGTATATAATCACAAGGAAAATGATGAGGGAAATTCCAGGATCAAGTCTTGTCTGAAATATACTTTTTAAATTTAATTAGGGTTAAGTTGGGGTTTTTTTTTAGGCTCAGTTTAGACAATATAATTTATCCAGAATAATGAATCCAGTCTCAAAAAACCTGCTCTTGGTCAACATTAGTGTGAGTGTGTGCACATGCAGTTAGTCTGATGCTCATAAGCTACAGAGGATCATAAAAAGTCGATAATTTGGTGGAATCGAGTGAAAATAAACCAAAAAATTGGAAACACAAAAAAGGACACATTCACAAATGTGATAAAAGCCTATAAGTAACAAATACATGGATAGAAGAAGTGTTTCCCACAACAATGCTGTATCTGGATTCCACTAGTGAGATTATCTCCACTATGCAAAAATGGTTTTGTAAGCTGAAACTGAGTGTGTGTATAAACAGTATATATCTATATACCCTTGTGTGTGTGTGTGTGTGTGTACATATACAATATATATACATGTGCGTATGTATATATATATGTATATATATATATATATATATATATATATCTGTGTGTGTGTGTGTACAATGTAATGTCCTCTGAAGTGATGGAAACATGACTGTGTGTGTGTGTGTGTGTATACACATGTAGCTTCCATTCTGTGCACAAACCAAATGAAGCACATAGATCAGGATGACCTTAGTGCTCTTGTAGCAGAATAGGTTTTCTCCTTTCTTTCCAGGCTGGAATCAATGATTCACCGGCGCCCTAATTACTGTGTGGCACTGCTCCATATTTAGACGGGTGACCGCTACTCTGAGGTACGCTTCCTATCTCTTCCTGGAACCTGACTTCCGTTTTTTTGGCATTATCGGCAGTTTGGCATGGCTGGTTTAGATGCCGTGTCTCTTCGCCATCGGGTTTCCCAGTGATAGTGTGTGTCATTTGCATTATATCTACCTCCACTCCCTTCCTTTGCAACCTAGCTGGCTCGTGTTCGGGCTGCAACCTAACCTGCCAAACCACAAAAGACCCAGGTTTGGCTCCGGCACGTGGAAATTTGCTGCCTGTAAAAAAATATACTTATATGCTTTTATATATATATAAAAGCTGAAGAGGGTAGCCTACCGTGTTTGATAGTCTGAAAGCCAAGTCCCCCGCAGCAGCTACAGCTAACGTTAGCACGCATGAAGCCAGCAGGAAGGAGTTAACTTACCCTCCATGGATGACTAAACTTTAAGTGAGGCAGTGAGGTAAAATGTAAATAAATAACAATGTTGAAATTGAGAAGGTTGGACTTTTTCTTACAACTGAAACTACATTTTTGATATTACAGAGAGTAAAGTACCAAAAAAAGGTACCATGGGCTACTGAATTCCAGGTAACAGTACTGGTATCGATTGAAATGTGAAAGGTACCCAACCCTAATTGTCTAATGACAATTTAGCCTCTGGGGGCAATGTTATAATATCATCAAATGTGATTTCTTTTTAGAAGGGAACATTGACAATCTGGGCAACCTGTTGTTTTGTCTTGCTTATCTGCCTTATGATTGGAGTGACTCTGGTTTGCTATAAGTTTATCATATTGTGTGTGTTTATGAGATAATTCAAGAGGGAGTAATGTATTTATGCATGTGTTTACAGTATATCTGTGTTGATGAGAGAGAAAGAACATTTATACATATTCATATATCCATGCCTGATTCATTGTTCAAAAAATCTCAATGTTCCCTGAATAAAGAAAACCCTGAACCATTAATCTGGGTAAAACTGGACCAGTCTTTGTCCTTGTGATGAAGAAACCTCAGTGTGAGAATTAGAGACCCTTGTTCTGAAAAACAGTACAGAAAAAAAAGAGAAGAAAGGAGCTTATGTTGTCTCTGCAGTGCCTGCTCCTCTCCACTACAAAAGCGCAAAAAAAAAAAAGGATTTCCTGGCTGCCCAAATATGGCCAATCAATGATGAGGTGTGCAACAGATGAGTCATCCTTCAGACTCCCACACTCCCCTGCCCTACATGTGTGCAAGAAAGAGAGGGAGAGGAACAGTGAGAGAATAAAGAAATAAAAGCACTGCAAAAACTATAGAGAGCAAACCTCCAAACCAAGTAATGGTGTTCACATTATGACATCTTCACATTTACACTGAGGAAATAATGAGACCAGAGAACAACAGCAGTGACTGTGCATAACATTACTGTCTGCACTCTGTCGTATAAACCTTTTTCCTCCCTCCCTTCAGACCACTGCACTGTTCTACCCACAACCACTAAAACAACCTTCAAACAAAGAATCTGGTTTGGCCCTTTGTTTGGCTTTTGTGTCATGCACATTGCAGTGCATTAAGATGCAGAATGTAAAATGACATGTCTTTGGCTAATTGTACAATCAAGACTAATTGCACATTTCATGATCATTCAGAGGTGTTTTACCACCTTTTCCCTGTAATAGTGATTTTTAAAGCTTAAGGTTTGTAATGCAAAAGCTGTAATAGTAAAACATGTTGCCATCCTAGCGGCGAAAATGTGAAAATGTTGCTCCTTGCACACTGGAAAACAAGATTTCTAGAAGCATGAAAAATGAAGCGATCACTTTACAATTCTAAGATGATTATCACTAGAAGAGATATTCAATTCTGTACCAAAGTGTTGAATCAACCAAACACTGTCCTTCCTGGAGCCATGCTTGTATCCTGCCTAACATGGTTCGTGAAAATGTTGCAGGTTCAGATTACAGATTAAATCCAATGGAACCCAATACCTAACTGAAGGTAATATTTACATGGTCTGTGGTATTGATAATGAACTACAATAATAAACACTGCAAAATCAGAAATTACCACCAATCCTTTTGGACAGTTTGGAGACACATAATTTAACTTCGTAGACTTCTCAATTTGGAGGGAATGATGAGTGTAAACTCCTTTGAGCTAGAACATCTTGTCTCGGCTGTTTGTGTGCCAGGAGACAGGATGTTACACAGAAAGTTACCGAACTGGGACATTTGTCTGTCGCAGGGCTTTTCTCTCAGTTCAGTTACATTTTCAGTTATTTTATGAAATTTTTAAACACTTTTTAGCTCCAATTGATTTCATTCAAATATATGTGTGTGTGTCTGTGTGTGTGTGTATGAATGTGTATGTCGGTATATGTATGTGTGTACACTGCTCAAAAAAATAAAGGGAACACTTAAACAACACAATGTAACTCCAAGTGTTCCCTTTATTTTTTTGAGCAGTAGTCTGTCTTGTTTGAAGACACTGCAAAGATTTTCTTGTCTGTCTTTGGTGTTAAACGCCAAGCAGCGAGTGCCAACCCCATACAGAGGTGAAGCTGTGTGGGGAAAACTCGCTAATGACATTCATACCACACATTTATGTCTACATTATATTTTTAGCCTGTCATACTGTTAGTGATGCAAACCTATATATATTTTTACTTTCCTGAGAACACTGTAAAATGTCAAGATGTATTAACCTATGAAATACTGGTAGCAATGTGGGCATATTGGAGTCTCCCATTTATGTAAGATTCCTCTTGAAATCAGCACTATGCAGTTTTCCAGTCAGACACTGAAACAGTTAAATGAGAAGATTGATACCACTCTCATAGATGTAAATATGTTGCTGTAGCCTAAGCATAACGACTAAAAACAAAGAGAAACAGCTAGTCTGGTTCAGTCCAAAGAAAAGAAACCAGATATAATGTGTTAATTAGTAAACATTCTTACCTTTTTACAGAACTGTTTCCTCTCTTTGTGCTACGCTAAGCTAACCGTATGCTGACTGTAGTCTTGCATTTAATGAAAACAGATGAGTGGTATTAATGTACATCTAACTCTCCACCAGACAGCAAATAAGTGTAACTATTCATTTAAACATTGGGTTGTGTAATGTGTCCATTTTCAGCATAAATGTTATTTTTGGAGTTTACTGTTTGACCATTTTTTTCTTGTTTTCTTGTCAGTTCATTATGTATTTAAAGTGAAGGAAGCAAATGGCAAATCAATCTTTTGACTGTGATCTGTTAGAGCACAAGTGAAAATATCTGTCAGTGTCACTTTGGTTCCCAGAATTTATATCATTCTGTAGAACCAAAAACTAAACAAGAAATGAGTCACAGCTTCAAGGCCAGCCTCCCTCTGCTTTGTCCAGATTTTGACTTCTCTCTTCAGTTGTTTGGGATTTACCCAACTACTCATCCACAGGTAACACCATGTATGTCTTTCCTGCAGCCATATCAGTTTCCTCTCAGGAACCTGTTGTGGAGAGGGCTTCCTCTGGCACTCAGTGTAGCGAAACACCCATGAGTCACTCTGCTTCATCCCTACATCTCTCTCTCGCTCTCTCTCTGGTGTTTATTAAATTCACACCACCTGCCCCATCGATTCCTAATGAATTTTGGTCCTTTCATAGACATGAAGATGACTAAGAACAGTTCAGTGTGTGCTCTTAGATTGTTGCTGTTGTTGTTGTCATTGCTGAAAGTGATGAACAGCAGGAAAGCCTCCACTGGATTAAAATTGGATTCATGTTCTCGACTTCTTCATATGAACCAACACAAACACTCAATATGAAGCATTTGTCTGTCCTCAATACCATGTCTTGCCCTGTTTTTCTTTGCAAAATCATCCTTACTGGCATGAACTACGCCTGATCTTTCCACCTCATTTGGCCACATGACAGGCTGGGTGAAGTCATTCCTGCTCTTAAAGTTGAAACTTTGCCGATTTTCAACAAGGTTTGTAGCTTTATAATGTGGGTAGTATTTGAAAATGAACACTGGTTAACTTCCATTCATGTTCCCTGCACCCAGAGTTCCCTGTTCATTTGCAAACATCTGTCGGACTTTTGCCAGCTCTAGGGCTGTTGTTCGAACTACAGATTGTACTTCTGCATTTGTTTGTATGCCTGCCTCCATGGACAGTTAGTAAGAAATAGAAAAAGGGGCGGCTCCTCACTGCTCCAAATCCAAAACATCCTGTCCAAAACCAACTGGTTAGAACAACCACTGGCAGAAGGCAACATTTCTGTAGCTATGGAAAAACTATTTTATATTATATTATCTACTTATATGAGCCAGAACTGGCAAAAACAGCCACAGTCAGAAACAGACGTCTATAGAGTAAACAGCGTTTTGCACGGCAATGTGTGAAAACATACAATACACATTTTTTTATGAGGCTTAGCAAATACACTGCCCCAGTTTGTTATCCGGCGGGGCTATCAGAGTTTAGCCTAACGTTAATAGCTCTGACCTGCTGTTTGTGAGAGTTGGGGAAGTTTGGAAGTGGGAGTAGCCTTGGAAGGCAAAGGCCCAGTGCATTCTGGTTGTTTCTGGTCTCCACAGCCCTTTTCTGTTTTCTCTGGTCATGTAGCACCAATTTCAAAAATATTTGCGTCAAATAACCCTTTAAGAAAAAGTCAGGAGGTTCAGGAGCGCTCTGCTGGATGTTGCAATAGACAAAATCAATTTCCTGCCTCAACTCAAATGGCAGCATTTCTGGGCTTTTTCTTCTCTGAGCAACAAAGTATAACTTATGTAACGGATTTAACTTACGTCAGGTACGTAATGTAACTTAACCACCTGTGGACCGTTCTTCATTGCTGTATTTGGGCCGAATGTAAGTGGGTTGTGTGGCCCGTCACTGGGCCAGACCAATTTAGCTATGTGGGTCGGTCCGTAGGTAGGCTATATATGAGGGAAGAAGGCAAGGGCATAGGATTCATTTCAACATTGCAGGGACCCCTAGAAAACCTTGAGCAGTAAACACTTCATTTCCTACATTCTGGGGAAATTTTCTATAGCAATTTCTGCATTTTCTGCATCAATTTATGATGGAAATGTCTTCATTTATGTAAAAGGAAACACAAAATGTAAGCAGCAGATGAAAATTCAAAATATAAAAATAAAATGGAATATAATGTAGTAAAGCTATATGTATTCTCCTGTAGATCAACTTTTCTCATTTAATATTATCCCTGCTGAGTCAAAACACAAACTTCCATCCTATTTTGTGTCTTGTTTGGGGAAGCAACCTCTTTAAATGTGCATGTGGCATGTCAGTGATAAATTAATTTATTTGAATTAATTTATAAATCACTGGACTTCGATAGCTCCCATGTTTCAGCAAGTGTTCTGCTCATGTTCAAAACTTTCTGCACATTCAAAATCTATCCCGCATATTTGTTTTCTTAGATTTCGAGAATAAAGTCCTCATATTTTGAGGTCACATTATCACAAGAATAAAGTCTTAATTTAATGAGAATAAGGTCATAATATTGATAGAGAAAAAACTACCTTTCATACTCTGCTGTGCGTTAGCCTATTGCTCTGCTGTCTAGGTTGTATCCCCTTCAGACCGTCTGACAGACACAGTACCCCGTTTGGGACTTTTGTGGATAAGACAAAGTTTAAGGAAGCGGCTGTGCACTGTTCTTCATTGGTGGAAAACCGAAACTAACTGAAAACACTTCTGACATAAATCTCACACACATGTTAACTTCACCATCTCCAATAAAGTGCAGCTCACAGCCGCTTCAGTGGGAAGCATCCTTGAGTAGTGAGAGAGTCCCAAACAGAGCAAAGGTGTCAAAGACAACGATACTGGTCAGAGGAAAGGCGCCACACTGCAGTCCAAACTTTAGATGCCCAGGAAATACTAAAACATGCACATATGACTCGAAGCAACCTATTCTATTATGACTTTTTTGTTATAATATTATGAATTAATTCTCAAAATCTTCTTTTTCTTATTTTTTTCTAACAGGAGCCCTTATATTCAACAGACTAGAATTCAACCTTTTGGTTTGTGTTATTAACTCATTAATTTGTGGCTGACCGTTTGTGTACCAAATACACTGACGGACACCAGTATTTAATTTCTTTAGGACTCCGGAAAATTCAATAGTCGCTGGATATTGGTAGGGACATGTCCTAATTCTATGCCCCTGGATTAAGGACAGAGAGGAGCTCAGAGAAAGGCAAGAACTCAAGAGCAAAACACAAGAGAGACTGTGACTGGCTCCAGAGATAAGAGGTGGAAGGTGTCACAATATAATTTGGAGATATTCTTCTCTCTTTTTCCCCTTCAGTTATTAATAGGTCCCCTTTTTGTTGCTGAAAGTATTCCCTCATGTGAAGAAAAGTCTTTTGCTTGTATTTGTAAATACAAATACTTCTATCTTGTACAATCCCTTTTATTTGTACATGTAAGGTAAATTATATAATTTGATGCCCTTTTCTCACCATCACCTCTTTTGCTTTCAGAAGAGCTCTTATTTTGGAGTTACGAGACAGGGCAGCCTGTACTCCGAATAACACTCATGAACCTATTATTTCGACTCGTGAAGAAGGAGTCAGGAAAGACAAGCAGGAGGTCATTGTAAGTTAACATCTTGGCATGAAATTAGGCAGTGGTTCATTATCTACATGGTGTTACAGCAAAATTGCCTCTATTTTCTATAATTGGCCTCCACCAGTTAAAGTAAACAATATAGTACATTAATTTTGAAAAGAAATTGATGCAGCCTTTTAAATCCATGCCAAACAAAGCAGTTGAAGGACAACAGCATCGCTCACGCCTGCAAACACCCACAAAGAGTTCTGTTTTTGTCTTGTTTCACGCTCTGTCTTAAATGGTTGCCGTGATATCTCGACCAGCACTTAATATAAAACCACACACATACACAAAAAAACACATGAAAGTCTATTTCTGTGCGTGGTGAAAGTAAAAATAAAAACCTCGTCAGTGGGTAAACTATATGTCCTGCTGATTGCTAAAATTAAAATCAACACTTGATAAGACTTCAGGTACACAAAATTATGGTGTGAAAATCTCAGTAGCTATTTGCCAGTTAGATGGGGTAAACTTTTATTTAAGGGGTGCAAAAATGTGTATTTAAGATGAACATAAAGAGGAGGCTGGGATTAATATGGTTGTGTAACATATAGAATTCGAATGAATCAGGATGACTTTGTGGTCCGTATGCAGGGTCTAGGAAGTGTTAGTTCATTATTATTATATCTATCTGTCTGCTCTTAAGTAACGTATCATATAGTTATTAATTTGGAGGATTTCAGGAACTACTTGTTAGATATTCATTAATCAGCAGTGTGATTTTTTATATGTTTCACAATAACTACTCAGATTTTTTATTGTTTTACTGTAGATCACAGCACTTTTTACCTCATTCTTCACCTTTTCCATGTGACTCAGAAGCATATGAGAAAGGATGAGCTGCTGCAGTTTATTTATATTGTTCTGCCAACAGGACTGAAAGCTCTTTAACAGAGTGGAGGCACTACCTGGTTTGTAAGTAGTGATTTACAGGCACAGGTCATGATAATTGGACAAGCATCAACTTGGGCCTTTTTTTCCCTCTACTGCTTGCCCTACTTCTGCTCTTTACTACTGGAAAGGAAGAGATCCGCACTGACAGAGAATTCAAGCTACCAACATGGGAAAAAATTTACAACTTCAAAAAACCTCTGAATCACTCTTTCTGTGACTCTCCTTTCTCTCTCTTGCAGACTGCCAATCATGCAGCAGCTGTGCAGCAGGAAACAAACATTTTCATGCTGCATCTCATTTGATTTTCAACAAACTGCTTCTTGTACTGTACATCAAAGAGGTTCAACACGCTGGCATAGCTGACTTCAAGTTATACAAGCATGTGTGATACACCGGATGTTCCAGCATGAAGTAGAAACGAGTATTTTCTATCTTAGAGGGTCAAATGGGAAAATATGAGCACCAGCTTCAGTCTGCCCATCAGTTAAATCACACGAGGTTTCAACAATGATGCTTAAGCCTCTGTATCCCCCAAAAGTGCAGCAGGGATAGCTTCAAGTGCTCTTTAACACGTGCAGCCATCACATTGCACAACACTTTTACACTTATTGCATGAACTACATACACTCTGCATTCTGCAAGTAAAAGTGAATCAGTACATCACAGTAATTCAATATTCTCCTCAGTACTTTACAGTCCATGAACATTTATGGAAACTGCCAACTTTGTGTTTTTACATGTTTCCATAACTGTGTATTTATATATCTATTTGTTAATTGTTTATGACATAATTTTCTCTCTCTGATCAAGAAACCCTCTTCTCTTCTCTGTTGGTTAACACATGAACAGAACACAGGCACAACCTGCTGCAGCCTCATCACTCAGGAAAACTTAAACATCTAAAAACAGCACCATCTAGGGTCCAAATACCTTCATAGCTGCAAAGACCATAGTCCATGATGGTTAAAAGCAGGAATGAGAAAGTTAATCATCATTTTGGTGTAATTCAAACAGTTTCGGAAGGAGTCATAGAGAGTACAACATAGGCACAATGTCACAAAATGTCAAATAATGGTGAATACTTTTCATAGTGAGTGTAATGATTGTTAAAATAATAATCACAAATGTAGCCTGTTGCAGCTTTTACACCAAAATCAAACAATCCATGAAACTCTCTCAAACCTCAGTGAGAAAACTACATCCTCTGATTCAGCTTTACGGGATAGTCTTCTCTTTGAATGTAACACGGATACCTTTTTGCAGGTCCGTGACTGCTTCATCTTGCCTCCAAAATACCTGTATAGTGAGAGGACTGTCCTGGCTCCTGTGGTAAAGAGTGTGGAGGCGAGAGGTGCAGAGGTGCAGTGGTGATTCCTCAAAACGTTTTCTCTCACACTCACTTATATGGGCATTTGTTTATGTAACTCTGCCTGCAGCAGCCCACGCCTCCCTCATAAATGAGCTCTGGCAAACCAGAAGGCATTCAAGGTTCAAATGAGCAGGTGCAAATACTTGGCTGTCGGTTGTTTAGAATCAGATTATTGTTTATTATCCCATGAAGTATATTTGTTAATTACACCCACATTGACTGCATGCATCCACACGTGCCCGCAATGTAGTTCTGGCCACAGAATCTCCTTCAGCGGTTGGAGGTTAAATATACTTGCTTAAGGGCAGTTAAGCAGTAGACAGTGAACAAAGAGACTCGGTTTGTTGTCTCATTTCCCAAGACTGTCTGGAGACTTTCCACCAGACTGACTACCACTGTTTTGGCCACTTTCACCTAAACAACATCAGCGTATCATCACAACTTATTATTGCTCATGGTCCCTTGTGCCTGCCATCCCCATTACAAATACAGAAGGGGGGAGGGAGGTTTTTGAACATTGGGTCAAACCTGTCCTCAGCTTCTCACATGCTGTGCTTCTAATAACTCATTTGATTACACAGTTGGACATAAATTTGGTACGTCTATAGAGAAGGTCTCTACTCAAACAGCAGAAGTAATTAATATGAGCTAAAATGAACCTGGAGGATTTCTTCTTGGACGACAGAGGATGCCTGCTAGTTTGTGAATTATATCTACATGAATAAACCTGCTATATTATTGGGTTTGTTCAGTCTCCTACCATATATTATACATGATTTTGTTTGCAGATGTTAACCAGATAACATGTCTTAAGCTTGATAAGTTGGTGTGAAATTAAAGCAAATGTAAAAAATTAAAGTTTTGTAACTCTAATCCGCTCAGTGACAGATCCTGGAGACTCAGCAAGCTGCATGGAACATCCACTTCACTAACAGAGAGGGTAATGTGTACACTTGTGACTAATATCAAATAAAAGCAGGTTAATAACAGGGTTAGAATGAAATGAGAAGGACTGTAATTACTGTATATTGTGTACCTTTCGATGATTTACATGTGGTCTGCATCTCTACAAAGTGTGATGATGGGATTTAATGGATATAATCTACCATAATGAGAGAGAACAAATGTGTGATATCAAGTCATGTTGTATGACAAGCAGCTCTACGTATGTGAGACATGACTTTTTGTGTTGCCATGCACAGGAAGTTGTTTTGTAGTGACACATTTTACTCAAAGGGTGTGCACACGTGTGAAATAATACTAATGCTGTTCTTTCTCATGATGCCAACGTCATAGACCGTTTGTTCACTCCAGTCCAAACAACAACTACAATTTTGCTGCAGCTGTTCTCATAACTGTTTGAAGTGTAGCTCACTGAAGGGATTTGGGGTTGGCTCTGTGCACACTCAAATATCCATGCTGTAAGGATGCCAATAAGAGAACAGGACAGAGCAGATTTTCAATACTCTACAAGACACATTTTCTGCACCAGTATGTAGGCATGCTATTAAGTAAAAGAGAAGATCTTCAAATGATTTTTCATATTAAAAAGTGACAGTGACAGTGTCAATGAATAGAATAAGTACCTCTAAATGACAGGTTTCTACGTCCTTGATTTGAAAATGATCATAAAATGTTTTGTGTATGACCTGATACTAAAACTAAAAGTGGTTTATGTTAAACTAAAGTACAATATTTAAGGTGAAGGAAATAAAAACTGACAGAAAAAAAAATAAATTAGCACATAAAAGCCCATTTTTCCACTTTATTTCTAAAAGTAATTCATAAAGGCTTTTCAAAGATCTTAAGTTGACACCAATTTGGTTGATCTTATGAATAATATATATAAGTCTTTAGGGCACTTAATGCAACTGCCAAGTCCCCAAATGATAAGACTTTTACAGCCTTTGGCCTTACAGTCCCATCTGCTGATGATCATTTCAAGTCATTTCCCCCCAAAAAAGATTATAAAGGCTTTTTTTGGAATAAGAAACACAGTATGTAGGATATTTGCTGCAAGTTCAGGACACATTTGTGGCTCTGTAACCTCAACCCGAAAGTGTGTGTTTAAATTTGGTACATGTGCTTAAAATAAAGCCTGTTTTTCTGACTACATTTACAGAGTAATTTCAGTCCTGCTGGTCACCTTAACCACAAAGCTATTAGGTCAAGTTAGCCCTTCCCCTGGAGGAATACATGCTCTGAATCTGTGATATTACTGTAAATGTGCCAGGCAACATATTAATGAGGGAGGAAATAGCTTTTTAATGTTGCTCTGTAAGGTATACAGTTATTTCCCCAACAAGCTGGGATATAAAAAATTCCCATGCCACCAAAACACAGCACAGCATGACACTCTCCCACCAGGCTCTGTTTTCTTGAGGAAATTGAGTGGCAATATTGAGGAAAGACAATGACTGGTGATCCCTCGTAATCAGCGCTCATGTTTTACACTTCCTGACTCATGTTTGGAAAGTTATTAATTTATTCTGTTTCTCTGTCTCTCTCTCTCTCTGTCTCTCATATCGCGTGGCTAGAAGAGGAACCGATCCGGTATTACACCAACAGGCAGACACCCACGTTAGGTTATCCCTTTCACACTTCGAGAACTACCCAGATCCACCCACATCCCCGGAGAGAGACTGAGAGAGAGAGAGAGAGAGAGAGAGAGAGAGAGAGAGGAGGATGAGGAGGAAACAGGGAGAGATGAAGGGGTGACGCCTATTCCTATGTGCACGTGTGCGTTTGTCTACGTGAGTGTGTGTTTTTTGAGAGAAACAGGGACAGACAGAGAGAGGGAGTGCGCGCCTGTGTGTTTCCTTCCCTGCATTACTGCACTGCACCGCACCTCTACTTTTAATTGGATGTGGTGGTAACTTTCGCTATAACGCCGCCGGAACAGTCATGCTTTCTGCACAGCTGAGTTTACAAAGCACCCCATGTGACCATTTAATTAGTTCGATTGCCCTTTAATTTACACTAGAAAGCAGATAATCCCCTCAAGCCCTCAATGAACTGGCAGTGAGTGAGCCTGAATCCCGCATTAGCTTTAAATGTTGTGTATTAAATGAAATGTACCCTATTGGACATAAAAAACAGCTATGTTTCTTATAATTGAACAAATGAGCTATCATAATCATATTTCATAATTAATATATCTCCAGGTTGCCATAACTAAACATTTCTGCGCAATGTGCGCACAATAAATAGCTCATCAATTAATCTCTCTATTTCATCCCTGTGCATGCACACCGATTCCGCTGATCCTCTTTCCGGTACCTTTGGCTCTGCGTTGATATCTGCGTAGTTTGGTGTTCATAATCGTTTGTCTCTGTCCCTGCACAGATCCCTCCCTTCTCTTCAGATTCAAGCTCCCTCCCTCCTCCGTGCGCTGACACAGTCACTCTCACACTTACACACGCGCGCACACACGCACACTTCTCCCCCGCACACTCCCCCCTTCTTGGTGCTGTCTCATTCACTTCAGTATGCCATCCACGCACTGACTCCAACTTGGAGCAGGGGGGGGCGGGGTTGGATATATACCTCCAAGAGGAGGCCACAAGCTACACTGAGACTGGACCCACTTGCAGTGCAAAGACCACAAGCAAGAAGACTCCGAAGCCGGGAGTAGAAGTACCAACATTTATCCTGGAGCTTAGAGAGAAAAGACAAGCGAAACCACCGCGTTTGGTTCTGCGGACTGTCTGCTGGAGCTCCGATACAACTAATTTGTCACTCCGCTATACACCAGTTTCTCTGGATATAGCAGCTAAACAAAGTTGGTAGTAAACTCTTTGGAGTTTAGTTAGAGTCACTTTATTTTTTCTTTGCTTGTGAGAGTGGACTGCACTGAAACTTGGGATCTTGGGGCTTGGACCTGGCGCATCATTTCGCGGCTTCAAACACTGCGAAAGTTTTGGCCAGAGCACAGAGCCAGAAGAGTCGAGTCAGACTTTGAGTAAACACTCAGCAGCTGCTACCCGAGCCCTGCTCCAAAAGACTTGGGTGAGGGGATAGAGAGCCAGTGACAAGACGTCAAAGAAACGTTTTCAAGGTAAGGAAAGACCACCAGCCTTTTATGTCTTTGCTTTTCACTTTTAAATGTGTTATTTCTGTGAGTGCGTTGGACGGGCCATCGGAAGTTACAAAGTGAGGACGAGCGATGTACATGGATGTTGTCCTGCAGCTTTTGAGTTTGTTTCAGCCGACGTGTCTGTTTTTACTCGTCTGTCGCTGTCCGTGGTGCTGAAACGTAAGCTTCTCAGCCGGCTTGTGCTCTGCTGAAATGTTCCAACAACGTGCATCTATTGCATTGCTTTGTGCATTTATTTCAGCCTCTATCAGAAACACTGATCGTTCCCATAATGTCTATTTCCTCACAGAACCTTTGAACTGCCATATCATACTGCCACTTATGTAGGCTACTATTAGTGTAGTACTATAGTACTATGTGACGCTGCTGGTTGAGGCGTTGTGAACGAGCTGCAACAGTAAGTTAGATTGTGGCAACAGGTTGCTCCATATCATTTCTGGTGTGCTTGTATCGCTTAGATTGCATGAAAGATGTGCTTACAGAAGATGTTTAAGTGTTATGACAGAGCATTATGGCATAATGCAAAACTATTAAGTTTCATAATAGGCATATATCGTCTGCTGCACATGCTTTTACAATAATGTTTTAAACAGCTACACAGATTTGTAGTTGTTTGAAACAAAGACTTTCTGCTTGAATCAACGTTTTGACAAACTTGCACAGCAATCAGATAACAGACTGGATTTCATTTGCTCTGCTTGTTTCACTTTTCTTTAAGAAAGGAAAGACGGCAGCATAGAATTCACCATAGAGATAACAATGATCAATTCTTTAAATGCCTGACAAGTAATAGCTATGTAATGATTCTGAACAAACACACACTCTTAAAACGCTGTCCCTCGATGCAGGGAGTTGTTGTCAGAAACCTGCAGTGATTTGCTTAGTTTTGCTGTTTGTTTTCTGCTGTCACAGGGATTTGCAACAAAGATACCCAGCAATCTAGTTTCTTGCACGTGTGTGCAAGCGTCTGCACAGGGCACAACAAAAGAAAAAGCGTGAGCAATTTATGGATGACGGATGACCTGTAATTGCTACAACAAATGGCTTTTCTTAAGTTTGCTTCAGCAAAAGAGAGCAACTTGCAAAGAAAAGAATGAGGCCAGGAAATTGTGATGCCTATCTTTATCTATTGCACTCACACATACATACACTCACATAAGGCAAAAAATGTATCATTCAATAGGGAAAAAAGTCCCATCTTGAACACCATTCAGACAGAAAAGCTCAATTGTCACAATTTAGTGTATGGAAGTCTGGCTGGAAAATCATACAACTAACCTACTACCCTTTCAATTTACTTAAATTTTATTTATATAGCCCAATATCACAAATCACAATTTGCCTCAAAGGGCTTTACAATCTGTACAACATACTACACCTTCTGTCCTTAGACCCTCTATTTGAATAAGGAAAAATTACCCAGAGATCACTCTTCCAGGTGTATGCATCACATCAATAGTAATCAGTTTGTCTTCAGAATGTCTCCTATATCTTTTCACAGCTTTCTGGTTCAGTTAGCCATGCAAAAGACTATCTGCAGACATTCTCTGCAGCCATTAAATGCCTGCACATTTCTTATTGCTTTACAATGTAGTCTTGTTTCTTTTGGTCATACGCCTAGTATTATCAGGTGATCATTTTCTGTATCTGTGATGAGACAGGCTACTACAAAACTGTGCATGGCAGCATAATTAGAGAGCTTGTCCGCTGATGGTAATTTTTCGGTTCTTTACAGTTTTCACACAGATCTGCAAAAATAAACTGTCTCCATAACAACAAACTCTTTAGGCTGCCTGCTTGGCAGAAATGTTGTTGACGACAGCAAATGGACAAGGAAGAGAAAGGCACAGAAAGGTCGGGAGGGGGGAGGGAGGGAGGGAGAGACCATGTAGAGTTCTCCTACGACAGCTGGACCTCTTTCTTTTCACTGTGCCTCATCAGATGCCCATTCATGGAGCTTCCGGTTGTTTGGAGGCGGGAGAGAGGCACCCACCTACACAAAGCAGAGGTCTTTGCTGTGATGCTCACAGAGGGGAGAGGGAGGGTTAGAGGGAGGCAGAGAGATGTGAAAAGAGATGTGAGGAACGTAATTATGAGTTCTCTGCCTGAAAAGTGCAGGTGCTTCTCAAAGTGAATGTCGCTATAGGCATCAATTTTCCTGCTGTGTCTCTGCACTGCCCCTTCTTTAAGATTAACCCTTCGGTCACATACAGAAAATACAGGCATTTACTGCTAAGCCTTAAATAACACCTTAGGCTTCCTTCATACAGACATCACCATATTCCTGATTTTTCTGTATTCTAGTTAGCAGTGGATGAAGTCCTTGCTCTGTTCTACTGACTGTAATTATTGACAAAGGAAAGAATAAGTGAGAAGGCAGAAGAATAACCCTGAATGCGTGTGAAAGATGTTGCTGAGCAACAGTGTTTCCTCCTCTTGTCAGTGCTCTGAGGAGCATTTCCCATTATTTCAGCCGGTCCAGTTATCTAGAGACCCAGATATTGACTCTGCGCTCTTTCTCCAGGCAGGGTTAGTCGTTCCATGGCAAAGGTCAGAGTCTCTACAAGTGAAGTCTACATAAAGCATGTTTGCAAGATGAGTAACATGGGAACAACTGAAGTAAAAATGACTGTGAATGCGTCATTTGAATGTATGTAGCCCCTCTGCAGAGTAACATTAAAAATGCATATTTTGAGTAGGTTTAAGGAATGCATCTACTTTACAATGCATGCATTTGCATTAATATGCAAGAGTGACTATCCTTTGTCACTCTAGATGCATGTTAAATTTCACTTTATGCTCTGGTATGCAATGCAGGAAATATTCCCAAAGCAATTTTGGAGATGCGACAGCAGGGTATGTAATCACACTTTGCCATGGACACAGACAAACCATTTCTCTTGTTTACCGCTCAATAGGAGGAGTGCATTGCACAAATAACAGAACTCATAAGCGTCTGTGGTTGCCAGTGGCAATGCTTCTGTGGACGTCAGACTGACGCACATGATTCGCGGTTCAGTTCAGTGTGTGGGAGGAAAGAGCAAGAGATACCAGCCTGCTGTGAAGGACTGTAATTGCAGTGCCAGAGCAATTATGTCCCAAAGAACTGGGCATTTTAGATCATTGAATCTGCCCCGAAACACTATGATACTGATCAGAGGCAAATCCCTGATACATAAATATCTGTTGGACAATGGGTCCAATTAAAATGCATCTCATGAATATTGTGAATAAAATGCATTTCATTTGGAAAAAGCTCTTATCCTGCATATCCTGCATCTAGTGTTTTGTTCTGATTATTTAGATGTTGGAGCATACTGACAGGTTTGTTCCTCTTTTTCATTCACTTTTTCTGTGCAGCCTCCTCACTGATGCAGACAGACTGTCTGATGCACTAAATCCTGCAATTCCATCAGTTCTTCAGAGGGGTTTCATTGGTAATTCAACAAATCTGAAACAAGTGCAGTAACTTGCAACAAAGAAGTCAAAGAAAAAAAACAGCTATCACAGAAACAAGAACAACACCATCCTCTATCTAAGCCGGCCCAATGGCGTGGTCAGCTCTAACCGGCCCCTGTGTGGCCCTCGTACTGCTCTTCTTCGGTTTGACCTCCTGCACACCCTCCGGCCCAGCCTCTGCCACCTGCGCCACCCTGGAACAGAGTCGCTTCTTTGGTGTATTCTCCTCAACCACGACCCTGCCCTCCACACCATGCTCTTGGACCCTGCAGAACCCTGATCCTCGCCGCTACAATGTTTACATGAAAATCACCAAACCGACCGACTCCTGCATTCCCCGCCAAATCAGGACCTTCCAGTTCGACTCCTTCATCGAGACCTCCCGTACCTACCTGGGCATGGAGAGCTTTGACGAGGTTGTCCGGCTGTGCGATGCATCAACCACTGTCACCTACCTGGAATCCAGCAAGCAGTTCCTGCAGATCCGCAAGGTGGCCCCGAGAAACGGCCTGGAGATCGTGGAGGGGCAGAATGATGTCAGTGAGTTCAAGGCTGAGTTTCTGGTCGTTGGGAAGAGGAACCCAAGTATGCCTGCCTGCCAGATGCTGTGCCAGTGGCTGGAGAAGTGCCTGTCCAGCAGCACCCATGATTATCCCTGTGGCATCATGAACACACCCTGCCAGTGCTGGGAGGCCCCAAAGAGGAAGCCAGGAAGCTGCTACAGAGGCGGTGTCTACGTTGAGAAATGCCTTCCTGTTCCCAGAGACAACGGACGCGATGCTGAGATTATCAGTAAGTTTGTAACATGTTTGGTTGGATTTACCTCCAGAGTAAACTTTTTAAAATGTGATAAAAGTGAAAGAAAAACAAATATCTCAAGGTGTATCTCAACGTATCAGGTCAAACGAAACAAACAAAAGCAGTGTACATTTGTTGTGTTGAAAGGGGGTCATGTTCTCCAGGACCCCCCCAGCTCTTCAGGCAGTCTCACAACCTTGCTATAACTCAGCGTTTGTGTCTAGGAGCTGCTAAGGGTAATGATCAATGTCTGCAGAGCAGGCGAAGGATGTGCACTCCGCCGCCACAAAGTAATAAGAAGTAAATCAAAGGTGTTAGAGAAATTTGCCGTTGTACCTTAAGGCCTCATTGGCAAGACTCCCTGAACCGCACACATCACCAGCTCTCCATTTTGTCTTAGGCAGGCATGTTAGGTTTAACGCTTGGCAAGGAGTCTGGGTTTTGGGGCGGGATAGAGGACATCTTTGTGCATTAGGTTGGGGGGGGGGGGGGTAGAAAAGAGCACAAAGACCTCACAGTAAGCTGGCAGCGGAAATCGAAGTGCAGCACTTGTGGTTGTCATAGCAACGTGCCAGTCGTCCTCACACACTGCTCTGCCATCGTTACCACCAAGTGGTTAAAAGCAAACAATCACCATTTCAAATGGAATATCTGTCAACATGAGTGCTCAGTTCTGCTCACCAAGAAAAGTCCTTGGTCATTCTCTGAACATAAAACAAATATTATTCACTTCCTGTTCTTGTATAGATTAATTTTACAGAGGGAGCGTTTGTTGAGTCATGCTTTTGTATACTTTTTATGTACAAATAAAAGTGGGGGTATCAAGTTTTACCCAATTTAACTGTAATTTCTTGCAACAGTATCAGTTTTCAGCCTTACTTAGTATCTCTCCTCTTCTGATCTCTTCCTGCAGTGGGTTGGGCCGGTTGGGGCCGCTGGTCAGTATGCAGCCAGGAATGCGGTGGTGGAGTCCAGGTTCGCAGCCGAACTTGCCAGCCCGAGGATGCTGTGTGTGAGGGAACAGTTGAAGAAGGGAGGGCGTGCAACCCTCAGCCCTGCATTGGTAAGCTCACCTGTCATTTAATCATTTAGCTGGGAGCACTCAGCTGCTGGTGGCTCAGATCCAAGGCAATAATCATGCAATTTTCAAATTCTCTTAGGCAAAGAGCGCAACAGGAGCCAGGGTCTGCGAGCCATCGTCGGTTTGAAGAGAGACAATGCTGAAGATTCTAACCATGGAGTTGTTGCAACACAAACAGGTGATATAGGAAGGTCTTGTTAATGGACGTTTTACACACTGTGATGTACTTAGGGGCTATTTATGCATAATGCAGATGTGAATAAAAAAATTCATGGCTTAGTGCAAAAAAGTGACAATATCTGCACCCCAGAAGCTTAAGTACTCTCCTAACCATTCCAAGTGTTGAGCGCCTGGTGTGGTGACCCTCTAATTCACGTTTTTTCCACAGATGATGCTAAGACAGATGAGTGGTCGTCCTGGAGTGGATGTTCAGTCACCTGTGGAGAGGGCTGGGAAACCCGTACTCGGAGCTGTGCTACTTCCTCCTTTGAAACCGAGTGCACCGGACCCCTGCGTGAGAATCGGCCCTGCAACAACACAGCCGTCTGCCCCGGTGAGCAACTTGTTCCTCCCCTCTAATGTGAGCGTGACCGGGGAGAACAGAGAAAAAGAGAGTGTGATCTAGAAAATTTCAGGGACACTTGGTCTTTTTGAACTACACAATAGGTAAAAGCCATTATCCCTTAACGATTTACGTTTATACAGCAGCAGCCACAAAGGGAAGTAGAGAGAAGCAGGCAAGTTAAAGAGGCATTTTTGAGCTTTCACTCACTGAGATTTGGATTTTTGAAAATAGGCTGCAATTTACTATCAAGTAAATGTCCTTAATAGTTTATACATTTAGTGTCTTAGGGATTGTGTGGAGGACTGCCCCACCTAGTGGAGGGATTACAAAATGTGCCTGCAGTGAATTCAAAATATCAGTTGCACATTTTTTCAACAAACTATGACTTGCTTCATCAAAATATTCCTCTGTGTCACCCATGTGTAGTGGATGGTGCTTGGTATGAGTGGACCCCCTGGAGCCTGTGCTCATCCACATGCGGCCGTGGTTATCGTGACCGTACCCGTACATGCAAGCTGCCCCAGAATGGAGGAGAGCCTTGTCGCGGCCCTACAAGACAAACCAAGTTCTGCAACATTGCAGTCTGCCCAGGTGAGATGGGGATCTTAAGATTTTAAATGATCTTTTTATCGCTGATTTAGATTTGATGAAGTACAGGATGATGATCTACAACCAGACATACAAAACCAGATTCCATTACCTAAAAAAGACACTTGGGCCAGTTTGTTATTTTACTACCATACTTGACCCTTCAGCTAACTGATTCATATGGAGATAATTGAACCACTTATTGGCATCACCACCATCACAAACAGCAACTGCAGTGGCAGGTTGACATTACATCTGACGCATCCACAGAATAAAAGCCTCCTTGGGCATTAGTCAGTGGCTGTATAATAACTGCCGGTGACTCATACTGTGGTCACCCAATATATTAGAAGCTTAGTTATTTTATATTCTGTTACCTGTGCGTGTGCTGAAAGGTTTTAACTCATTTTGAAGTCACAGCTGCAATTTGTACAGTTAGTTTTTTTCCACTTTTTCCACACCAGGTTTGGTGGGTATCATTATTATGTGTGTGCTTTTATTCAAAAAGGGATTTCTTTATTTATGCAACAGTATATTTCCTTGTTGCAGTTGCATGTTAGCATCACCAGATGTCTCTATGCGCCACAGTAACAGAGGATGGGCTGTTAAGCGAAATCATTATTGAGAGATGATTAAACATTTCATTTGAAATTGAAAGGCTTAGAATATTGAGTCAATCTTAATAGCCAATTTAACACGATAGAAAATTATATTTTGACTTTTAAGACTATGCACTTCATTCAATCTATTTTACCATCTTACAAGGCAGCATTCAATTGCAGTAGTGATAGATTTTTTCTATTTTGAAGTTTTTAATCTTTTCAAGGCTGTTATATCCCAAAATTTAATCTGGAATATGAAAAGTGTTTTCCTGAGGTCAATCATTATTCCTTTTCATTTATGCCCAATATAGAGCTTTTAGAGTAGCATTGCTTCTCACAAGACAAAGAAGATGGGTCTCTTGCTTCACAAGATTGAGCTTTTTTATCTTCTCAGTTAAGTGAAGTGCGCTAAACAATGCCCAAATGTCCATTATGACATAAACTTGATTTTAGTTGTGAGGACAGTGGATCTTAAAGGTTGAGAGGTACATAAAGTCATGCTTGAAGGACAGATAACCGAGCTCCAACTTTCTGTTTCACTTAAACTCAGCTGAAGTAGGTCATGTGAAATGTTAATAGCTCAGTGAGTGTGCTGTGATGCCTGTGGCTTGAGGGTCTGTCTTGTCCTTGCACTCAATACAATTCTCTTGTGTATCTGTCCCTCTGCCTCCCTCTAGTGGACGGATCCTGGAATGAGTGGTCTGGCTGGAGCACATGCTCTGCTTCTTGCTCCAACGGCACCATGCAGAGAACTCGGGAGTGCAACGGGCCATCCTACGGGGGCTCTGAGTGCCACGGCACCTGGAAAGAGACAGCCAACTGCTTCCTGAAAGACTGTCCCGGTAAAACAAAGAAGCTAAATTCCCATATTCAAGATTCACTAAACACATAAAAGATAAATTAATTAGAAGTTTCCCAGTCCAGGGTTCATGGTGTGAAATATTCTCTGTCTGCAGTTGATGGGCGCTGGCATGCATGGAGCTCTTGGGGCAGCTGCAGCAGGACTTGTGGTGGAGGCATCCAGCAGAGACAGAGAGTCTGCGAAGGACCTTTCTTTGGTGGAGAACCTTGCCCTGGTGATAAGGGAGAGCAGAGGCGTTGCAATGAGAAGAGATGTCCTGGTTAGTGACACCCACACAATAGATAATGGTGGCCACACTACAGTACAGTTCAATAAGGAAAGAGATTACTTATCCGTCTACTTATCCTTGTAACTTTATAGAGCCCCATGAGATCTGCCCTGAGCAGAACACTGGAGATGTTGTGTGGAAGAAAACCCCTGCTGGAGACATGGCTGCCATTGTCTGCCCTGCTGATGCCTCAGGTACAGTGGTAGTGAGGACAGTGACATGCTTTGGTTTCCTTGGACATGTTTGACTGTTTATTGTCTCCCATTATGCTAACTACAAGTATGTGCTTTCTCTCATTAACAGGTCTGATTCTGCGCCGGTGCTCCCTGGACGCTGTAGGTCTTGCGTCCTGGGAGAGCCCAATTCACACCAAGTGTGTCTCCAAGAACTATGAGACGATTCAGATGCTGGTAAGCCCTGAAAACGAAACACCCTAATTAAATTGCTAAATGCCTCATCTGTTGTGTCCTCATATGGCTAATTTCCCAATAGTGAAGTCGAACCAGTGAATGTCAAAGATTCAGATTAACCTCTCGACTCTTCTTCTGTAGTCGAGGGACTACATCTCCAAAGCGCAGATGGGGCAGAGCGTGTATGGGGTCGCTGAGGTGATTTCACGCCTGAGATTCTCCTCCGATGAAGGGGCCAAGTACAGCGGCGACCTCTTGGCCATCATGGAAATCCTGAAGAACACCACTGAACTGTACAAAGGAACCAAGCTGAGATTGAGCAAGGATGATGTTGAGGTAAGATGAAAATAACAACTGAAAGGATTGGTGTATTAATGTGTTACATACTGTATGTACATATTAAAAAATAATATCATGTAGCACTCTCCCATGCTTCTCTGACCAAAAATAGTTTCTAATTAAGCTGGAAGTGGTTTCTTCTTACACCTCTGCCTCCATTTACTGATTTGCAGAACTACGTCCAGACCATCAGCAACTTACTGAAGGAGGAACATCGTGACAAATGGGAAGAGGCACAGCTGGTACGTGATAAGAGGGTGTATGTAAAAGTGAATATGAGCAGGGGAGAAAATAGGTCTTTTGTGCTAATTATCTTGTGATGGGATTAGTGTGCGCAGGACAAATTCAGGGAGAGAGTTATCAGGGTGGTGTATGAGAAGTTATCGTGGAAAATTAGATAACTGGGGGGGTTAGACGTTCAATGACTGGTGCGCTTGCACTAATTAACACTTCCAAATGCCCTTTTACTAACCCAAATAGTGAATTAGAATGTAATAAGAGTTTGATGCCAAGAGCTTAATTGATTTAATCATCTAATTCTACCCCGCAACCCCTAACGGGAACAAGCGGCAATAAATGAGATGAGATGAGATTTTTTTTAGATTCGTGTATAAAATATTCTTACAACTGACAGAACTAATTCATTTGACCACCTGTTGATGTACTTGTTTCCAATTTTCATGACACGTGAAATCAGTGTTCCCGCTACAGTGAGTGAAGAAACGCTTCCTACTAATCAAGTTCCCTTCAGAAGATGAGAAAGTATAGAAAAGTTAGACAAACGAGACAAAAAAGACTCCAACTGCAGTGAGTAAACAGATATTTGTGCACAAATTAAAAAGTGGATGGTGAATTACGAAGGCCACTGCGACAAGAGAAAGCGAACACTTCAAGGTGACAGTGAGAGAGTGAGAAAGAGCGAGATTGAATCAGGGAGAATCACCATGCCCACTTTGCAATCTGTGAGTGTCTCTGCCATCCTACACACCGATGGCAGTTGTAAGGGGACACAGACAGCACATCGCATGCAAGCACACACCTTGCGCCCACATCGCTGCAGTTCTGCGTCAGAGACACGCAACTCAGGCAGCCCTCCCTTCCACCGAGCGAGAGGACAAAAAAACAGGAGTATGAATCAACAGCCTGCCCATTTATGGCCTTAAGGAAGTTCTGGGGTTGCATAGCAGCAAGAAGTGTACTTTTTCTTCATTTTCACTCCACTGCAGATCGCTCTGAAAGAGGTACAAGTACAAGCTGGACTGACATAAGAAAAGGAAATCTAGATATGGGCATGTAATCAATAAACGGAAGCCTTGTCCAAGTGCTCAATTACACTAATTGTGTAAATTGCATGTAATGAAACTACATGAATGTGCCCCTGCCCTTTTCCCATTATTTTCCCTATTTCTGACTCTTCCTCCTTTTTTCCTTCCTTTTTTTTCTTTCATCCAGATGGGTGCCAACATTAAGGAGTTCCTCCGCCTTGTTGAGGACTTTGTGAACATGATCGGTATGCAAATGAGTGGCTTTCAGGACATTTATGAAGTCACAGAGAATTTAGGTGAGCCCTAATTTCCTCTGCCAGCTGCTCTCTGCTCATGTCTTCTCAGGTTGATTTGTCCTTTCTACAGCCAGAGAGTGCATCAATCTTAATCTCGTCCATATCCATATCAGAAGCATCAGAATGCATCAGTTATCACTTTGACAGTACATCTGAGTACATCAGCTATACCATATTACACATGGCATCTCCAAGATTTGTCCAAGTATATTTGGCATAACACATACAGTATATGTATATCTACAATTTACACAGATTTATCAATCTGTCAAATACTGTAAGAATAACTGTAAACTTCACACTGAATCACTCTGTGATTTGTGTGACCGTTTGGCTCAGTGAAGGTGACATTCTCACAGGATTTAGTGGTGAATGATTACTCGGGTCAGAGACACACATGACGCATGAAACCAAAATGTCCTTGGCATTAGACAATTCTTCAACCAACACAGTGTGGGAAAAAAAACTATGTAGAAGTCGATGACATCTAAGCGCTGTTTACTAACAAAGCCCCTGTCTCTCAATCTCTGTCCTTCTCAGTGCTGAGCATCCACAAGCGCCCGACAACTACAAACTCCAACTTCACCTTCCCCGTGAAGGGCTGGAGGGCCATGCTGGACTGGGTCAGGACCTCTGAGGAGAAAATCTCAGTGTCCCGTGATGCTCTTTCCATTGAACAGTCTGGTAAGATCAAACAAACATAATGTTCTAGATCAACCAATCTGTAGTCTTATGAATTTGAGTCTAAGCAGGCATTTTGTTCTTTCCAGATGGCAACGATGCTTTTGTGACTGGAATCGTCCTCTACAGAAACCTTGCTTCTATTATGTCCTTCCAGAGGTAAAACAATTTCTCTGTTTTTATATGCATGTAACTCGCTCTCCATGAAATATATTTTCTTGACACAAGATGGCGCTCCTTGTTGATTTGCTACTGCTGTATTCTGCTATATTAAGACCTTGCAGATACCTCATGTCAAACCTTTACCAAATTCCTTCAACTATAATGTCTCATGCTGACTGTGTAAATTTCTGTTTCTCCACAGTAACACCACCCTCCTCAACTCCAAGGTGGTGACAGTGATCGTCAAGCCCACCCCGACTCTACTATCATCCCCTGTTGAGATTGAGTTCCCCCACCTCCACAACGTACGTCCCTGATGGTTACCCAATCTAATGGAGCCTTATGAAAATATCAACCCCCCTCTGGGTGTTTTCTCACTGCAGTACACAGAGCCTGACATTTTGTTGACATTTGCAGTGACACTGTGATTTTTACTTAGACTTGTGTCAGTTGGAACCCAGCAAAGTTCACAGCAGAACCGAACGGTCAGCTGACGATGATGAGAAACCATGCGCAGTAATCATTAATTAGTCTCTGCAGCTGATAAGAAGCTGTTTTTAGTTTTGTGCATGTATTGTGGGGGAGGGTGGTGAGAAATGTGGGCAGGTGGCTGTCAGCAAGCTGTTGCATCTCACACGTTTATAGTACTCTGTCCCAACCTACACCTTTTTCTTTTCTGCAGAGATTCCTCACACTGACTTCTCCATCTGCCTCTCTCTTGCAGGGCACCATGAATGAAACATGCCTCTCATGGGACGAAAGCGAAACGTAAGTGTTGACCACAGTCATTTTTCTACTTAAACGTGCGTCTAACCATCAGTAACATCTATTTTCTGGCCTTGTCAGTTGATCTGACGCTTGTTGCTGTTAAACTCCTCGCTTTTTAGCTGAGGTCCTTTCAGTCATGCATCTGTCACTGCATATGAACATTCAAGCCCCCTTAGACCTACCCTCACCAGAGAGAGAGCAATCACGTCTCCCAGCCAGAAGCATCAGACCAGCTGTCTGACATACTTGGTGCACATGGAATTAAGAAATGACAGCCTTATTGATCCCCACTGGTTCTAGCTGAGTGACACTTCACTTCGCTCTAACAGTATCTTCGCCTCGCTTTAAATGAACCACATCCTGAGGAGGTAACAATACACAGGCAGCACTTCTAACCTCATTACATACATCAGTGGGTAAATGCATTGCAGCGTCCTAATAGGTCATACCGCAGTGTGTCAATCTAAAGAGAATGGCAGCCCTCCCTCCCTTGCCTCTAAGTCATGTTCATATGTCACTGCCGAGGTTAATGGCTATGGCGCGTGGGAGTTTTTAAAGATGCTTAGATGCATTTGAATGACTTACGAAAGGAGCTCCTGGTGGCCTGGCCTGGATCAATCAGCCCCAGGCCCACTTTGCCCTCCTGAAGAATACACAGGTGGACCATTTGCATTTAGATAGATTTGTACACTTGTGGAGGACAGATAAGAAATGAAAATGCACCCGCATCCACATACCCCCCACACCGTTTCGCATAAGCCATAACAACCAGAGTCAATGCATAAGCAAAAGCAAAAATGAATTGAAGGAAAAAATGTAATTAACTCTTATACTTTCGAAAGGAGGGTGATGTGTCTCTAGTCAAATTAGATTCATTTTTGACAGCGGATGTGATTAATGGGAGGATAGAGATAGTGGAAATGGAAGAGGAGGAAGCTCTGGCTGATGGCAGAGTCTGGGGTCAATGCATGTTTGCAGAGCTGCACATGTCTGATCACAGGAAGTGCTCCATTAGCTCCTCCACCAATGAACTTTCCCCAGATGGATACAGCTTAAGTGCTCTGCAGCTTTTTGTGACATGAAAATAAATGGATAGCAAACAAGAGCCACACATTTTTGGGGTTTTTTGCATCACACAACATTGAACCCATCTGCATGATAAGACTCCAGCATAGCACACATTAAACTGTGCAGCCAAGCCTGCCCAGATGCCATTCCAGTTAACTGCTATGGCGATTTTGCCCTGCGGCCATCAGCCTATGACACTCGGCGCCAGGCTGGACCGGCTGGCTATGATGCCCCTCTGTATTCACCAGTCAGTCAGAGCCTGAGGGTGCTGCTCCTCTGTGCTCTCTGGCGTCTTCTGCTGATGCTGCTGACACACAGAGATCTTCAATTTGTTTGGAAAATGTCTCAGAGCAAGATGTGAACAAAATACTGTAGATTCAGTGATTTGTAGAAGTCCTCGAACAACAAGTGCATCTCATTTGAAAGACGGCTTCAATGAATCACGGATTTATTGATTATTACTTTCTGTTTGTCATGTAATTTATCCAGCGTATTGAGAGATCTTGGCACAGAATAAGTGAGAATAATCAACTCGAACGTACAGTATATTTAAAAAGAAATCACTTTCATTGTGTTATAGATGGCATAAATACAAACAAATCAGTTGGAGTGTAGATAATTCAGATTGTCTTCACATTCTCCTCCTTTTTCATAAGAGGGAACACATTGTCCTTTGTCCCCAGTGCACTGGGCAAGTATTGCCAATAAGCTCATATCTACTGAGGAAAGATTGCCCAAAACACGAAATTATAGATTATGCTAATAATGAGATTTATGAAGGTCTATCATCATTAATCATGTCGCAGATTGTTAATAATTACATAAATGTAAAAGCTACCATCAAGGCTTTCCTGAGATGCAACTGAGCACCTCAAGTTATGTGAAATAAGATTCACTTTTCCTACACTGGATCACAGAAGTAATATTTAAATGTTATATAACACGTAAAACAATGTGCATTTGGATATTTAACATACAATACTGATGGGTTTACCACAAGCAGAATTAATTTTTTTTTTTTTCACCATGTATATATGTCAAAAATGTCATTCACACGAGAGATTTGTCAGATCTCTCCTCTCCTAACCCGTCGTTGCCTTTTCCTCTCTTTCCTCGTGCAGTTCCTCTCTGCTTGGGTCTTGGTCTGCTCGGAGCTGCAGAGCGGTCCCCGTTCATTCATTCAGAACCAAATGCGTGTGTGACAGCCTCTCCACCTTCGCCATTTTAGCGCGTGTCAACTTCGACTCGGTAAGTCTTCTGTCTCTTCAACAATCTGTGATTGTTTTTTATCCACTATTATTCCTAAATGTTTCGCGCAGTGCGTGTATGAATGCGGTGCAGTGGAAACGTATAGTACTTGTTGTTTTCGAGCGGTTTGCTGTAGCGCTGCCTGCCGGCACCTCTTTGTCTCCGTGCAGGTGCCGCTGATCGGATAATTACAGCCTGGCTTTTTGTTGTTGTTGTTGTTGATTGGAAATAACCGAGCAACATGTTGATATGCAGGAATTGCAATTAGGTTTGAGGATGAAAACATTATGAGTTTCGTATTGGCATGTCGATTTTTCTCGAGCTTGGTAATTTGATGCTCCTTTGCTTGAAATCCGCTGCATAATTGACAAAATAATATTATCGCAGCTATGGGAAATAGCTAAGTTGCTTGAAGGAAAATTAAGAAACATCGATCCAAAATTATTAATTCAATCAGTCAAAATGACTTTTTGATTATTGTGTAATCTGGGTTTGCATCTAATTTGCGATTATGTGTTATTTTTGAATAATGCAAGTAAGCAAGCAGAGTTAGTGCATGGGGAACTTGTGAGCACAGGATGCTTTGATTACCGAAATCTGTCATTGTACATCGCTGTATTTCATGCGCAGAGACAGTGTGTAATTTCCCCCTGTAGACTGTGTTGCCTCTAAAGCTGCTCGCTCTCCAGTTGCCGTGGTAACGGCTTCTGCAGCGCGAACTCGGCCTCTGTGATTTTTGATAACTGAGATGCTGAAGGAAAAACACACACACTCACGCACACTCACACACCCCGCTCACTTCTCTGAGCAGCCCCCCAGGACAGAGGAAATGGTCTGTCCATCTCTGCTGTGCATCTGACTACTGCTGCACACTAAAAAACAATCAACAGATGTCTATTAGTTTGAGGAAATGTATATTTTAAATGTGCATTTAGTTAATTTCCTCATTTATTTAGTGTGCAGTCAGTGGCAAAACAGCTCATGAATGTGGACTGCAGTGTTTTTCTGCTGCTAAACCCATTCAGTTGCCTGTTGTCTTTTTCTTTCCCCCAACCTGTTGTTTACATCCTAGATTGGATTTGTCTTGCTGTTGCCAGTCTGAACAGCACCGCCCATATTTGTTATAGGCTGCACACACACCAACCCCCCCCCAAAAAAATGAAAAAACACCACGACAACCCCATTTCAACATCCAGTAAAAAGTCAGCTGCGGCAATCATTTCACCTGCCAATATCTCTGAATTCTCGATTACACCATCCCCATCCCAGCCACCCCCTTCCTCATCCTCGTTCCTCTTTGGCCACAGCAGCAAGTCTGAAAATGCCAGAGAGGCGGACCAATGAGAGACAGACGTCTGGTCATGCATTGATGGTTCCTCCTCTTCCTCCCCCCTCGCCTCTCCATCCATCCTTTGATGTGTGCCGTGGACATTTTCAATAACGCCTTCCTGCTAGCCTACGAGGAACACCAGAGAGAGAGAGGAGTGAGGAGATGTGAAAAACAGCCAGATACTGCAGTGTGTTACAGCTCTCATTTGATATAGTTTGATTTCAGGAGTCCTGTAGCATCATGTGCGTTGGAAACATGACGGTCCAGTGGGAACAGCCCACAAAGTACACAGATGCCCTTGACTGCTGGGGTGTATTATTATTATTATTACTATTATTATTATTATACTACCAAGTGTATTGGTTAGGGGTTTCTCTCCACAATGTTACCTGCTTCAGACGTATTCATGTAATGTAATTCAGTCAAGGACATGCTGAAGACATGCTTCATATTTAGGTCAAACTGGCTGTCTGGATTTCATTCAGAGGCCCGTGGTGCAAGCATCAACCCAGATATGGAGATTGGGAAGAGAGGGAACAGAACTGTATCGTCCTTGTTATTTTTTCTTTTCCCAGATTCGGTAAAGGTAACAGCTCACCGTTCTGCTATCTGCCATCTGGTGTGGGGCGTTTCTGATGTAGTTGGATAGATTTTGAAACAAATTTGCCACACTAATTAGTCTTTGGCTGCTGTAGGCTGGACTTCACCAGCTGTGCTTTGATATCAAAAAGGCCTATGTGGAGAACATATTGAGATGGAAAGGAACAATCCTTCAAGGCTCAGTATTATACAGTTTAAATTCAAGACACTATTATCAATGGCAAACATATTAGAAGCCATGGTTCACATACGCTTGCACTACAAGAATTTATGGCCTTCATAAATCAAATGAAGGCCAAAGCGGTGTCTATTTCTTTCCCAGCAGATTTATTATATTTCAGGACATTTTCTCACTCACCTTTTGGAGCCACTTAGCCCTTTCTCGCCTTTTTCTCCCTCAACACATTAGCAAAAATATAATCGCACCATTTGTCAATGAAAGCTTCATTCAACTTGATCCGAATTGTTAGATTAAGTCAAAAACCTATTAAAGACACCAGAGTAATGTGAGACAGACATAGATGGACGCATTGAAACCACACAATTAGCTGCTGGGGGGTGTGTAGGTGTGTTAGCCAGGCAGCGAGGGCTTTGTGAAGTCTCAAGGAGCTGAGATTTGTGTGTGCAGCAGTGACCCGTCGGCACCTCCAGGTGAATGAGCAGCAGGGAAGACAATGCCATCCTCCGTTTCATCCACCGGAGGTTTCGGTGCCAGGGCTGTTTGAAACATGGGACAGCCACCGACGCTGGCAGTGGCAGGCGCTAAGCTGCTGTCAGAGATCAGAAGGGCGGGTGGTGGCAGATTAATGCACAGGTGATAATGGTCCACCTGTTCACTCCTGCGGGGATGGGCAAGAAGCTGCTGGTTGGCACAAAAACACCAACATGGCGAGAAAATGCTAAAACACAGCTAAAGGAGAGAGAAAAAGAGGAGCTCAGGATCTGTCAATGATTAGAAGGTGGCTGCAACTAATGGCTGAACACAGCAACCCCCCTAAAGTGCCCCTGGGAATTGAACGGCCCCCCTCCTTGCTGAGTTGAGACAGATATATGTGCAGTATCCTCCTCGACTCATTTGCTGACTCAAAAGCTCAATGGAGTAACGCAATGACCCTGGCCGTTTGTTTAGTTTGCCGCTCCATCTTTCTGATATGTTCACCTTGGGGTCACCTTGCCTCAGCAGTGGCCTGATTGTGCCATTCAACTGTTTGCCTACAGGGAGCTGTCTGCTATTCCAGATAGTGCACACCCAGAGGCTTCGCTGGCGCGTGCATATGTGTGCGTGGCTCTCAGTCCTGGTTTCCCCTCTGCAGGAATGTGTGTGTGTTTGTAATCAGCACTAAGAGGCATGTTTGGTCTTGTCTCCTCTCTGTAGATCATGGACAAGGCACTGATCCCATCCGTGACTCTCATCGTTGGCTGTGGGGTCTCCTCTCTCACCCTGCTGCTCCTCATAATCATCTACGTCTCCGTGTGGAAGTAAGTAACCCTACAAGCAAAGTCCGGCAATGTCAGCCTCTAACATTATATGCTGTGTGCTTTGATTTGTCTCTCCTCTACCTACTCAGCCCTAAACGCATTCTTTTCTTCTCCCTTTCTAAAACTCCAGGTACATCCGCTCCGAGCGCTCTGTTATCCTCATCAACTTCTGCCTCTCCATTATATGCTCCAATGCCCTCATTCTCATCGGACAAACTCAGGCTCGCAACAAGGTAAGGCACTCTTCTAGCCAATCCTAACCTCTCTTTTAAACCTCTCTGAAACTCACTGCTTTGGGGATTTTGGAAGTAGCAGTGCCACTGACACAGATTTCTCATCTTTTCTCTCCTTCCTCCTGGGCTCCCACAGGTGGTGTGCACTCTTGTAGCTGCTCTCCTGCATTTCTTTTTCCTCTCCTCTTTCTGCTGGGTGCTGACAGAAGCTTGGCAGTCCTATATGGCTGTCACTGGCCGTCTGCGCAACCGCATCATCCGCAAACGCTTCCTGTGCTTAGGCTGGGGTAAGCAATGGGGGGGAAATGTTCCCTTGTTTGTTTGTTTTTTCTTCCTCTGTTGCATCACTTTTCTCAAGTTTTATTTAATTTATTTTTTATCTTTTCAGTGTCTAACTTTTCCCCTCCTTTGCTTATTTTCTATCTTGCAGGCCTTCCTGCACTGGTGGTGGCTGTGTCTGTGGGTTTCACAAAAGCAAAGGGATATGGCACTGTCAACTAGTAAGTCTAGTCTCAGCCTGACATGTTTGAGGCTTGTCTTTTCTCATCATTTATTCTGAAAAGCTATTCTCTTAGCTCAAGCATTAATATTCTTCCTCCTTCTCTTTTCTAGCTGCTGGCTGTCTCTTGAGGGCGGACTCCTCTACTCCTTTGTTGGCCCTGCTGCAGCTGTTGTTTTGGTACGAATTCTGGCTTTCACATCCCAATCCATCACAATACATCTGTCTGTTTGTAAATGCATTACCCATTATTACATTGTCTCATCCATGTTTTTTTTTCTTCTTGCAAACAGGTGAATATGGTCATTGGTATTCTGGTCTTCAACAAGCTGGTATCCAAGGACGGTATCACCGATGTGAAGCTGAAGGAGAGAGCTGGGTAGGTCTTATTGATCTTCTCCATACACCAGAGTATTGCGCTTATCGCCCTCATCAGTGCCATTACAGGTATATTGATGATGTGCTTTGATATCAAGCCACACAATCAAACAACAGGAGTGAATAGAGCTCTGCCAGCAGAGAGACAGAAGTCCATTGCAGCCTGTGTAAGCCTGTTGTGTCTAATCTGTTGTTATCTCACCCTGCAGGGCATCACTGTGGAGCTCCTGCGTGGTTCTGCCCCTCTTGGCCCTCACCTGGATGTCTGCCGTGCTGGCCATCACCGACCGCCGCTCTGCCCTCTTCCAGATCCTCTTTGCCGTCTTCGACTCTTTGGAGGGATTTATCATTGTCATGGTTCACTGCATCCTGCGTAGAGAGGTAAGGAAGAAGATATAGATGAGATAAAGTAATAGGAATTAAAATAAAAGGTTGTTGTTTTTTTTGTTACATGAGCTGTTGTTTGAATGCAATTTCATGAATCTTTCCCTCCATCCATTAGGTTCAAGAAGCTGTAAAGTGCAGAGTAGTCGACCGCAAGGACGATGGCAATGGAGACTCTGGCAGTTCCCTTCACAATGGCCACACCCAGCTTATGGTAAATTTCTTGGCTTATTGCCTTTTTAATGTCTTGAGTGCCTCTTGCATTTTATCCCTAAATGAATATGTGCATACATTAAGCACTGATAGAACCTTTTTTATTCTTTTATCAGCAGTCTGATAACGAAAAGGATGGCGATTCAAGTAGACAAGGTAAGCCGCTTTTACTTTATCTTTTTCCTCTTTCGCTTAACCATTTTTCCATTTGCATTTCGGATTCTGTGAGCCTCGCGCCTAAAACATCCGATCATGCATAAAAAGACTACATATTTATTGAACCAATTTTTTAGAGGTGACATGTTTTTTTATAATTTTTTTTATTCTCTTTTTCTTAAAAGGAATGATGAGCTCCTCTGAAGAGAAGATGTCTCCTCCTCAGCTGCCTCTTCCCATGGGTTCCAACTTCCACACCCTGCCATCCAACCCTAGTAAGAGTCACATGCAGGCAGTTCCTGAATATTCCAGCCACACCCTCACCCTGAAGAGAGAGAAGAGCCGTCTGGCTGGAGGAGTCGACCCATCCTGCGGGAAACCCGTGTACGTCTGCGAGGGAGAGCTCTTCAAGCAGCTGGACGCCGACCTCGCTCGGGCTCATGCTGAGGGCAGTGTCTCAGACGGCAGCAGCTACGTCCTCATGCCCAACACTACCTCCACGCTGAGGTCCAAGCCCAAAGATGACCCGACAAAATACAACATCAGCGTGGAGCAGCTGCCACAGGCCAGACTGATGCACCTCAGCGGGCCCTTTGCCGAGCCCCAGGCTGCCTTCGGGATCAAGTCAATCCACCCCGACCAGGTCAGCGTGTCGTATTCAGAGAGAGACTCGCCCATCCAGAACATCCACAACATGTCCAGTGAGTCACACATCACCCACAGCAGCCTGGAGAACACCTTCGAGTCCATGAACTCCATGATGTCCAAGAGTGAGACCATTTCCACACTGTCCATGAGCTCCTTGGAGGTGAGAGGAGATGGAATAGCAATACCTCTTGCAGAATAGTTGTTTCATTCATCCTTGTGCATCTAATATTTATCTAAAATTAAACCAACTTTCTTTGTCCTTCTTTTTCTTTACAGAGACAGAAATCCCGTTATGCTGAGTTGGACTTTGAGGTAAATATTGTTTAGAGACTGTCTTCTGAAAACATTATAAACTACCTGTGAGATATATAGATGTATTAAATGTATTGTAGTAAGCATTCATTTTGAGAATAAAATTTTTTTTTTTCTTCTCTAGAAAATAATGCACACAAAGAAACGCCACCAGAACATGTTCCAGGACTTAAACAGGAAGCTACATCATGCTGAGAAAGACAGAGAGTCGCCTGCGTCTGACAGCAAGGTAACATATCATGATATTATGCTCATCGTCCATTTCCATACATGGTAATTTTCAGGAAATGCAGAACAAAACAAATAAATAGTAAAAAGGGAAACGCATAACAGATGCAATTTTACTGTAAAAGAAATGCTTTGATGTAAAATGACCTTCTAAAACAACCAGTGACTGGTGTATTGAACTATGGTTGTCATTACCTTGAGGTCATTTGATGGTATGTATTTTCTTCCTTCCTTCTTACAGTCTGTGAGATGGAGTGTGTCATCAGGAGGAAGTGACAAAACGAACCACAGTGTGAGTGTTTATATACAACCTCACAATCTCAAATTTTACTGTCAATAGATGAAAAACACCATCAGACATTAAACTTGCCTCAAGGAGGAATCATTTCCCCAAATGACAATATGAATTTCGTTATTAGAAAATCACCTCTGATGTAATGAAGCACATTTCATTTTCATTAAATAAGGAATTGTTCGGGGCTGATGAGTGACACCAGTTCTAAAATGGCTCCTCTTTGTACCTCAACAGGACAAACAGCAGGCTCCTCTGGAGAGGCCGTGGGAGGGAGTCCGGGGAATACCACAGTCACCCCCTGCATGGGTGCGTAAAGACCTGGAGCCCCTAGCTGCCTCACCTCTGGAGCTGCACTCTGTGGAGTGGGAGAAGGCCAGCACCACCATCCCTCTGGTGGGGCAGGACATCATCGACCTGCAGACAGAGGTCTGAGGGGGAGGAGGGGGGCAAGCGAAGCCACCTGATTTCACCTTGGTCACCTTTTTGGTTTGGGAAATGGGATCCTGAAAGGATAGAGTAGAGGAAACCAAGAAAGTGAGAAAATTGGTTCCAGAATCAATGTCTTCAAACCCTCAGTTAGAGCAGGAAGGAAGGAAGAGAAGGAAAGATGGAGGAGTGGAGGTGGTGATGATGATGATGACGATGATGTTTAATGTAGCTTCTCTGTGTGGACTTAAAGCATTTCGTGTCAGAGTGCTCTGAAGGTCAAAGGGTTAGTGGAGCGACCAGTGGTCTCCATGGTCCAGGACTGGCTATGGTTCCATTAACGCTTCACTGGGAGTTTCCTGAAACCTTCAGCCTGGGTTCAGAAGATGTGGTCGACATGTCTGTGCTGCTTTTTTCCTTCAACTCAACTTTGGAGAAAAATTAAATAGTATAACACGGTGTGTCCTCCCTGCTTCTCGGGAGTAACAACCGGAACTCTTGGCTGCTCCTCTTCCAGCCAAGTTACCTTCCAAAATAGGACAAAGCAAGAGAGCATAAGGGACCAGTTTCATGCTTGGAGTCCAACACTCTGCACTTCGGTAGATGGGCACACTTATTTTATTTTTTCTGTTTCTGTGTTTGCAGTGCTTCATATTTGGAACTGCTTCAAAAAGCCTAAAATAAGACTCTCCACGAGACTCTCTGTACTGAGAACTACTCTTCTAAAGAGCAGGCTTAATCATGCTGATAGTGTTTCTCACTGTCATTATCACTATGGTTATTATTATTCCAATGATTATTGTCAGTGTTATGATTGTCATTATTGAGTTTATAGAATATATTTTGATTTTACATCCCCTTCATGGCTGTCAGGCACAAGTTTTATAGTTCTTGTGCTGTGACCTACAATACTAGTTCCCAACAAATGATTCAATGCATCTTTAATGTGTTGCGGGCCCATATGGACTGCATCGGGACAAACATACTGAGGGGTGACTGAAGCGGTGGTTACCCAACATGTCCTGGTTTTTCCAGCATTCTGCTTCAATACCAAAACACCAGCACCAGGATGAACACAGACTCTCTCACACACGAAGAGCAGTGCACTCTGGGAAACGCTGGGTGGAAATGTGAGGAGGTGGAGGGATGCCGCCCCTCTCGCTGGCACAAGATGCAGGCTCTTCCATGTCATACATGTAGATTCAAGAGGTCAGGGAGACCTTTCCTCATTGCCCTTTTGTTTCTCAGCCTTGCAGTACCGTTGGAACAAGCAGAGGCTCCTGGCGCTGATATGACTTCCAGTGCAGCGTCAGGTCCTCAAGACTTCAACACATTTGTGTTTTCAGCCATCAGTGTGAAATAGTGCAATATGATGGTTGCTTGATGCTCAAGCAAGACTGATATGATTTAGGCAGAATTTTTTCTTACCAATGTTTCAAAACTTTTATACCATCTTACTCATATTTACCGATGCTTTATGAGAATATTGTATGACAAATCTGTATTAGTAATTCAAGGAATTTATTCACTAGAGATTTGTTAGCACAAGACTCCATATTTGGAGCTCTCTGTGACAGGTAGATAATTGTACTTCTATAAAGCAAACATTATATAGAATGAATAATAACCTATGAATATCTCTAAACTGTGCTTCAGGATATTTGTTATTACTCTCCGCTGTATAGCGATGAGTAATAGAACCTCATGTCTTCTGTAACAGCGTGTTTTTGATAACCTTGTCAGTAACTCAATAGTATGTACTACCAGCTAATTCCCCTGTCCCTTCAAATTCCAGTGTCCTGCCCTCAGCCCAATTCATACCTTGAGTTACTTGTATTGAATGCCCATTTGTATTTTCTTGTCACTACTTTGTTTTTTATGTTCGGTTTTACCTCCTGTAAATGTACAGTTTTCACAGCACAAAATGAATGTGACTTATTTCTAATAAAACACACATATTACATGAAGAATGTGGTTGTCAATTGTTGACAGATAAACACATAATGGTGAAATACAACTTTAAATCTCATATTCTCTGAAGTCTTCCAATTATCTGATGCAGAGCAACGGAACAAACAACTTCCCCTGTGGAGTCAAACTGGCATGTTGACTGACAGCGATATCTAAAGCCAGAACAAACAAATCAGCACCTAAAAACAAACGTTCAAAAGTAAAATCACTAACCAACAAACTGAAAATATATTCAGAAAGGTAGACAAAACATGGAGAAATGGATTTTGAAGCCATTCCATATTAAAGCCTCTGGCAAACATTTCGCTCTCTAAATATAGATTTGATTTGCAGGTACTATAACAGCAATCTCTTAAGATGATTAAAGTGCAATTCTCTGTTCTATTTTCATGCTTTGCAGGAAGAAAAATCATTACTGATAAAAAAAGATCTATGAAGTTGAGAAATGAGAAAACAAACACATTTGACAGGGGCCAGAATATGATTATGACCTCTTTTAAAAATAGGACATGTTCTCAACTGTTTAAATTTAGTTTAGCTTGCTTGGTCTGCAGCCACTGTGCTTTCTCTCTTCTCCATATAATCAGTTCTTGTTCTTCGTTTTAATTGAACCAGTGTGCTGTAATTCTGCTGCAAGGCATACATAAGCAAAAGGAGATTTACATCATCCATTTGTTGAGCGCTGCTCATTTTGTGAGGTCAACTGGAGAGCAGACCGGCTTGTGTGCAAATGGTGCTTTGTTCGTTACCGCATCACATGATATGCACCATTTCCTCTGTGGCTGTCTGAATATTTTTTGCTTCGTGGAAAATGTTGTGCTAATTTATTTTCACACCAAAAGTTGTCTGCGAATGCTGCTCAGTGCACTGTTGGAGCACATTTTGCAGCATCAAAAATGTGACTCCAGAAACATACCAAATGACTCACAGTGGCCCCTCATTATCTTTCATGTCATGACCTGCACATAGTTGCAATCAGTGAGCAAGAAGACTGACTGAAAAATGGACAGACAGGTACCCATATAAACGCATATATCTACAGTTTATATGCAGCTATAAAGAAGCCTAAACCATTGCGTGTTTAATAATATCTACAAGGATACAGCCTCTCCTTCCTCATCAGCCATTAACAAAATCAAACCCAATCTAAATCACATTAATGAATATATGCTGATGCATTGTCGTGTGTGTGTGTGTGTGTGTGTATGAAAAACACGTCCAGAGCTAATAACATCCTAACGCTGTCAATGACTAACACCCCCCACCCTCCAACACACACATTCATACATACACACAGCTCCTGATTCTCATCTCAACCCCCCATCCCTCCCAACATGAAATCCTGTATCAATTAGCACCTTGCTGGCAGGAACAGCAATGTCCTGGCTGTCTCTTAATTGAAGGCTGTTGCTATAGAAACAGCAGATGCTAATCCTCAAGATGGGGTAAGAGAATAGAAGGTCTTTAAATTCCCAAAGAGAAGTGGAAGAACAGAAAGGGAAGATGTCATTTCTTTCCACAGGCAGTAATGTCTTCTTAATGATTGTCAGCAATACATGAAATTATTATAATTATCTAGAGTAAAGCAGCAGCAAGCTTAACTCTGAATTGTTTTCATCTCTTGTAGTTAATATTTAAGCTTATATAAGCTTGATGAAAAGAAATACAATGAAAAGGAGAAGGTTTGATTACCTTTACTGTGTTTTTTGTTAACCCTGAATAACAGTTTGGGATTATATCACCTCAATTAACTCAATTGTTCCTTGTTTTTTTCTTTGTTCGTGACTACATATACAGTATAGTTTAATTTAACTGATATATTGTTGTGTTTCAATTTCCTTTTAGATATTACAATCATTCAACCTAAAGACCTTAAACCTGCAATAACTGTTTTGGAGTTTTTTTGCCACTTTGGGGCAGCGGAAATGAGCTGCAAACACAGCATTGACATATCATAACCTTTGAAGATGATACGTCAAACTTGTTAGCAAACATTTTTTACACATCCAGCAGTTATGGAGCAACATTATCATTCATTCTGTCCACTTGACAAATGTAAGTCCAATATTCATTCTCTTTTAGCTCTGTCTTTGGCTTCTACCAACTCCTGAGGGAAATATCTGACTCTTTAGCTGCTAGATGCTCAACTGTGTTCACCAGCTAGTCTCTAACTGTGTCTGTCTGTTTGGTGCTGGGCAGGTAGTGCACAGTGGGCTTTTAGAGGTTTTTCACTAAAAACAGCTGCCTGCTGAAGCCGAAAATGACACTATGAAACCACTGACAGTGAATCAAAACAGTAAAGATGCTGTTCGGACAGCTAAACAATGAGCTGAAACTTGCTATAAAGCTCCGTAAAGCCGAGGGAAGCTGCAGATTCAGGTGATAATTCCCTGTAGGTTCATAAACGATGCCGTTCACATTGTTTTCACATTGTAATTTGATTTTGATTCCATAAAAATGTCAGTTATAGCCGCTTTAAGTTTTAAAATAAATGTCTGATTGGCATGCTGATTGGCATGCTGTCGCCTAAAGACTGCATGATATTGTAAGGTGAAATTTTATCTGAGATACTAAAAAGAAGCAATGATTAGAGTTCGTTGATTAAATTCCTCGAACCGGACAATGGCTTTCAGCTACTTAGTATCCCTGCAACCCATCAACATATTGTGCTGCAAGACACTGAAGTACCACCTGCTCACTCAGTCAACAACAGCTTCATGCCTGTATACTATTATGTAATGTAATGTTATTTACATGCAGGTGTGGAGACAATACAAGCAGAATCCTGTACAAGGTATTACAAACCAATTTACAATTCTAGCAATAGAAGAAACAGCAGTTGAGTGACCAATCTCATCACAAGGTCTGTTTAGTAGTTATTCTGGAGCTTTCAATCACGTCACATGATCTTCATCAGCTTATTGAGTTTGTACATGTTGCATGGAATTGGAGATGTTCCAATTTTTTTCATAAACTGTTAAGAAAAAATGAATATTTGAAATTAACTGAAGATACAAATCCATGCAAACTTTTTAACGATGCCACAACTCAATTTTCCAGCTATGTGCAAGCTTTTTAAGCTTATAATATTCAGTTTTTGTTGTGACTGTGTCAGAGAGGCAGTGATTTAAACCCACAATTTTGTTGTGTTAGTGTATTGAATTTCCTTCACTTCAGAACATGGGTTTTATATTCACATCATTAATATTCAAACAATTAGGTACACCCCCCAAAAAAAGACTTTTCTTACAGTCTTCACATTGTGTTCAGTCAAAGTGTCTTGCTGTGTTTGTTACAAAACTGGTTTCAAATCATTAGTGGGGAACAAAACTTCAGCTCTGAAGATTAGCGACATCCATTGTTTTTAGCTGTGGCACAGCATGCCCTTCAGCTCTTTCAGAGCGTAACAGATCCGAAAGCAAGACTCTGAGACGCTTAAACCACCGGCTTGTCTGTTTCTGGCGGCAGAATTTCTCTTGAATGTCAATACATATTTAAAGCAATCACAGACCACTTAGAGAATCAGCACATGGAGCAGGAATGATGATAGGACTGTAGAGGATGATATTATATGGTCTCTCACTGACCTGAAATCCGCACTTTAACATATCAATACAAACACTATTGGCTCTCTCTCTTTCACACACAGTCTCTTTTTCTTTCACTTTTCCTCCTGATTGGGGTTGTTAAAGGATTGCTGTGCTATGAGAAAAGGGTCCCCCCATGTGGCTCCTTCACCTCAGAATGATATAAAGCCAGATGTGGGGGATTACAGCTGTGTTTGTGCGTCATAGCTAAATGCCAGCAGTCTCTTGAGAATGGTTTCCTGAAGGGCATTACCTCTTGTCTTACTTTCAGACCGTTTGCTAACCCCAGGGGTTGACTGGACTGGGGGAGGTTAATGACCAGCTTTGGTACTGACTGAATGCAAAGGGCTTTAATACTGAAGTGTATGGACATTTTGTACAATAAATTCAGTTTGAATTTGGAACTTGGAAAGAGGCTCAGTGTGGTCACAAGTGAGTGAGTCAATAGTAAGGCTGCATATTTTTGCGGAGAATTGGAAAACTGACTTCCCTTTGTGAAGAGAAGATATTTTTTTAAATGCTAGCAACATGGCTCTAGATCTTGAGTCCAGAATGAAATATCCCAACTATTAAATGGATTGCATTGAAATTGTATAAAGACCACAGAGGATGAATCCTACTGAATTTAGTGATTCCTTGACTTTTCCTCCAGTGCCTTGAGCAAGTTTACTTGTTTGCCTTTTAGTGAAATGTCTTGACAACTACTGGATGGATTGCCATGGGATTTTGTAAAGATGTTCATGGTCCCCAGATGATGTATCCTAATGAATTTGGTGATTCCCTGACATTTCCACCATGAGGGCCATATTTTTGATCTTGAGTGAAATTTCTCAACAACTATTGGAGGGATTGCCATGAAATTTGGTAAATATATTCATGGCCTTGTAATCACTTTAGTGATCCCTTACCTTTTCATCTAGCGTCCAATCCCTGTCCGATACTTTGTTTAATGACCAAATATGTACCTGCAAAACTAATGTTATTCCCATCAGCCTCAGCTGTACTTAATGTTAAGTGCTAATTATCAAATGTTAGTATGCAAGTAACACACCAAATTAACATGGTAAACATTACACCTGATAAGCATAAGCATGTTAGCATTGTCATTGCAAGCATGTTCGCATACTGACATCAGCATTTAGGTCAGATAACCACTCATTGTGTCTGGAACAGAGCTGCTAGCATGGCTGTAGAATCTTGTTCATATATGTGTGTCTCACTATTCCAGACAATTCTGTCAATGTAACAGTCAGACCCTTTACATTATAATGCAGCTGTTAGTGAATGCTTCAACAGTACTTTGAGAGAGTAGTCTGAGTCTGTGCTGCCAGATTGGGGAAAAAGTGAAGTACATTCTCTGTTTCGAAAGAACTAATAGGCTGTGTTTGGACGTACCCTTCACATTGTAATCAGTTTGCTAAATGAGTCAATTCCCATTTAATTATTGCCAAGCTGCCAGTGAATCCGGTAAATAATGTCTGCCACTGTTCCTTGGCCAAAAGACCTTGTATGTACAGAACACAACGAATCTGAACCCCTTTATCAATCCTGTTGGTTACCATGGCAACACTGGCAACATCCAGGCGGCTCATGAGGGCTAATAGCAGCAAGGAATTTAAGCACCAGCAGATTTTGAGAATTAGATTAGCTGATGCACATAAAGGAAACCAAGAAGTCTAAATACTTTTAAAACACCAATCAGGGTTTATACTTACAAAACATCATAGCTTACAGTTTCCTGCAATGCAATTCAAAGTGCAACGGAATTTCCATTTATTGCATGTTTCATAAATGTGCTCCCCAAGATGGCGGTTTCTAAAGGAATGGATTTGTCATTTCAGTACCTTACTAAAGTGAGTCCATGCCAACACAGTGCTATTACCTCAGCAACATGTGTTGAAATCCTGAAACGTTCATCCCCAGAGGTATATCATCATGCATTTATCAAAGGTAAATTAATTTCAAATTGGAGCCCCCATTTCATGCAATTATTGATGTGCACTGGTAGAAGGAGGCAGATTATAGGCATTACACAAGACATCCAAATATGTGGGTTTATAAAAGACTGCACCAAAAAGGCTGTTCAAATTGGGCCATGCAAATATAATGTGAGTTCAAATTAAACGTCATACCCAATAATAATGCACAAATGCTGAAAGGATATTATGACAAAATAGTGATGAATGTCCTTGCAAGCAGAGGTTTTGAACATGAATTGTTCACACACGAACATTGTACCACATCTTGTTGTCTGCATGACCTTACTTTGTCTTTGCTCAGGTTAATGCTGTTGCCAGGATACTATTTCCTATGGCAACACTTGAGCCGGCGAGGTGAGCAGCTCTGAAAGGATCCAGATAACTGGTTGCTCTGTATCCTGTGGACCGGAAGTCCATACATGGCCATAGAAAAACATGCACAAAAAAACAGCCCTCAAAGATCAGTTTGCCTCAGTGCGGTATCTGATGTTTTCTCCCAAACGCAAGAAAATGAGTTCCGGTTCAATTCAACCATTACTTGTTCCTCGGAGGCAATTTTACATGAAAATGTATTCACGTGGACATTATACAGGTGTCCACCTCTTTCAAACATTTATCAGTATTTTTCCCAAGTTATCAGTTATTTTGGTTTCTTACAATTGTCACCGTTGAGTTATGTGACAAATGCAGCAGAAACAGCTACCTCTGTGAATATTGGAGCCTTCTGTTCAATAATGATTATTGCATTGCAGTAAGAGAAGACGGAATTGTTTTATATGAATACTATAGGAATGGTAGTTTATTCCATAGTCATTGCACCACATAGCAGATGCTCTCCAAGTGTACAAGAGCACACTGCCACCATTTGATGCAATGGTGTTATTACCTGCAGTTGTGCAGTTTCCACTTACAGATTTGGAAAAGTAAAGTCATATCCAAAATGTATCCTCTATCAAGCTAACCTGGAAAAGCAAGTTATCTCCTTTACCTCAGAGAAAAACTGTGCAAGTGGTTTCTCATTGACCCTGTTCTTACTGTCGCACAATTTCCAAGTTATGTACAAGCTTTTATACCTTCCTTGTCTTTTATTCTTCCTTTCATATTCACAACCCAAGGATGTTGCATTACAGAACACAGTGGCCCGACAAGTTTGCATGCTTTTCTTTTCAGATCATCATGGTCATTGCTGAACAGCTTGACAGGATGCAGCACGTCATCACAGCAGCAAGCCTTCACTCTCTCAGTGACCATCAACTCTGCTGGCTTCAGATGATAAAAGGGGAGCTTCAGGGACGGTGAGCTCATACAACACTGTGCTGGGATGAGCATTGTCTGGCAGGGAGGACTCTTCATCAGTTATGACTCATCTGTACTAAGCACCCACCACCTCTCTTTACTGTGCAAAGCTTCCGTTTTTGCTGCTGAGTGTGTCTCATCCAGCACTTGAGAGATGAGCGGGCCTCATCCTTTTGAGTAATAGGGCCACAACACAGGGATGTCAAATTGGCTTACACTCTGTAGACAGTTAAAAAATATGAGCTTGAAATGAACTTGAGTAATCTTCTGTATCACTGCATCAGACAGGTTTACAAATCAATGAAAGATTATGTGAGTTTGCCTGTTTTCCCACTGTTTGCATGGTGCTCCATTTATCTTTCTTGAACTTGAGACCTGGTCAGAGTGAGTGCATACAATAAAAAGAACAAAATAGACAAGTGTTCAATATCATAAGAAAAATGCAAAGGTGGGATGAAACCCAATAAAGGCTTGTAAATTAAACCCACCTAACATTAAGATAAGAAACAGCTAGGCTATGCTTACCAAAATTTCACAAAAGACATACATATTTTTAAAATATCTAAAAGAAAAAAGAGAATACAAATTCCAAACAGGAAATACTAGAGTTAAAAAGAATAACAACAAGGATTACTTGCTTAATTGCTTGCATAATCTAGAGAGTCTTTTAGTCAGTGCAGGTCAGTTATATGGGCAAGCAATACAAAATATATTTGAATAGGCCTAATTAAGCTTTCAATAATGAATAGTGGAATTTTGCTTGGGTTTAAATGTTGCAGTTCAAGAAAAACGTTCCCCTATAATTGGTGCCAAATTACACAACTTTCTAGTTTTTTATAAAGGAAATGACTGACCTGTTATAACATAGAAAAGTTCATTTACACAGGAGAACAAATCGGTACGAGCGTGAGGTTTCTTACACAAGTTAGGCTTAACTCGCTGGCAGTTGACAAATGCTGCTGCATGAGCACAGCTGCAAATCACAAGTATGTATTGAAACAATGAAATCACTGTGTGAAGAGCGCACTGCACGAACCTGTTGCAGCTCTCCCCCCTCACCGCGCGGTGGCAGCAACACGCCGGCGCGTCCCAGAGGCGCTCGTCTCCACGCCCCTATGAGACGGTCACTTCAAGTTTCCGCATTTTGAGCAAGAACCAGTAGAAACAGTTAAGCGTCTTCTGCCCTGTCACGGGTGCACGTAATAATATCCGAGTGATAATGTCAAGGCTTCTTCTCAGAGCAAACCTAAGGCGATGCATCGCCTTTCAGACGAGAATGGCATCTGATCAGGTAACGTTAAACTCTGGTGGACAGGTGATGGTTGGAAAGTTAGCATTAGCTTGCTAATATCAGCACAGTTGATGTTATTGGAAGAAGCCTCATGAAGCTAACAAGGCACGCTCGGTCCCAACTTGTAAAGTCATCATATTGTGTGGGTTCATGTATGACTTTTCTAAAAACATTTGCGATCAAATACAGACGTGTGCACGCAAAGACTGCAGGGGTAAGTTAACGTTAGTTTGTTTTTTTCGTTTGAACCAAAAAAACGAAAACACCATGTTTATTTTAGTTTTATACCAAAAGCAAATAGGGAAAAACAAGGCAGTTTTTCCGTCTTTGTTGTCGGAGTTCAAAAACGGAAAACGACAAAAATAATTTTCAAATAATGGTCCAACTTTGTTTTTTGCAAATTCCCTTTTTTCATTTTCCGCTTTGAAGAAAAGCATTAAGAAAAGCAAAACACGTGACCCGGAAGTGAAAGTAAATATGTCGTCCCAGGCGTCTGCTAAAGGCTAAAGCTAGCTAATGGAAACCGGTGCGACGAAATACACAGGCCCAGGAGGAGAGCAGCACACATACAACTAAGAGGCTTTTATTTCCCCGTTGTTTGGTTTTGTTTAAATATCATAACACAGATCTCCATTGCAAAATAAACGGGAACCTGTGGCTATCTGCCTCTTTCTCCTGTGGGCTGTTTTTCACAGCGAGCCTAGGCGGTCTCTCCCGCAGCAGCAAGAAGCTCCACAAACAGGCGCGACTGCAAACCAGCGCCCGCGGGGGTTGTTAACTAGCCAGTCGGCCAGGCGCGTTCACAAACCCCGCTGTGAGCTGGCTGGAGCGGAGCACCAGGGGCTGGACACTAGAGGGCAGAGAGCCCAGCATGGGGCCCAGCGCCAGCAGCTCAAAGCGGGGTCTGTGGGTGTGACTGACTGGCAGGCTGCAGCTCGTGACCCCCTCTGCTTAGGAACTCTGACAACAAACCAACACCAGACATTTCAGGAAGATTTCCCGCTGTGCTATATACTGTGTGAACACTGTCTTTGGAGGTGGCTAGAGGCTATATTGTATAAGAATGAAACATGGATCGTACAGCTACTCAATTCTAAAGAGATGTGTCATATCTATCTTCTCACACTTCAGTGTGTATAATAATAATAATAATAATAATGCCCATTATGTCACACATAAGCGAAGAGAATATATACAAATTTGAATGTATTCAACTTCAGCACATTCAGTGGCATTAATAAACATTATGAATTATACCCCGTCAGGGTTTAGTTATTTTTCTTCTAACTTTACCCAGGTATGTCTCCTGGTACCTTTTTTTTTATATATATACTCTATATTTTGTGTGTGTATGTATTAAATGTTAAATTAATGACCGCCATAGTCTTGGCTTTTATTTGTATATATTTACTTTCACTTTCGGGTCAAAAATGAGATTATTTGCAAAAAACAAAATTGGACCATTATTTGAACATGATTTTGTTTTTTGATTCGGACAACAAAACGGCTTTTATTTTTTTTTTTATTTTTTTTTTTAGGTATTTAAAAAAAAATACATGTATTTTTGTTTTTTGGTTCAAACATAAAAACACTATCAAAACGTTGTGTACACGAATAGTGCAGCATATTTCTTATGGCTCCTATGAATCATCATGTAGCTAATCTAACTGAAATAAAGTTCCTGTATTACTGCATAGGTTAATTCATGGTGTTATATAATGACACACACAATTAAATTAAATTAAATCAACTTTTTTCCTCAAGACTTTATTGCACATTGCATAACAGGAACATATCAGTTCACAAATATTGGACGTAGCATATGTTTAGTACATTTTATATTTTGTAACTTATAGCAGAGACAGCATAAAAAAGGGAATAAGAGTAATGGTTGGGTTTTTTTTTTGCTGTGCTGCTACAGACATTAAGGGTTGCATAATATTTTTCATAATCAGAAAAGTATAATTTTAGGCTCACTGTCTTAAACGTCTTTGTCTGTTAGGGAAATATGTTCATAACTCAAAAACGACACACAATAATCACTTGCTCTATTGTTAGTATGAACCAATCAGAACAATATCATGTACTCAGAGAAATTAAATTAAGTAAATAAATGTCTCAAATTATTTTGGAGAACCAGCAGTAAGTAAACAAGTGCATTGGTTCTATTGTATGTTTGCAAATAGGAGAAACACCTTTTTATTTTTACCAATGAATTTGATACGTAGGTAAAGGTTATGCAAAACCTTTTTAAGCAAGCTTCTTTTACTTTGCAAACATGAGAGGGTCTTTTTCAAATGTATCTTTTGTCTAACTGTTGCCTACCACATAGAACCTGTGGACTCGGAGCTACTGTACATTGTGGGGCTCTTTCTTACATGTGAATAGTGACAATAAAATATTCCCTCTGCTCTTGTTCTAGCTTGGCGAGTTGGGCAAGGGAGCAGGCAAAGGTGGCGGTGGAGGAGGCTCTGTGAGGGCAGCGGGGGGTGCATTTGGAAAGCGAGAAGTAGCAGAGGAGGAGAAGTACTTCAGGTGAGAAGCCGTTATATTAGTCATCACACTGTCCTTGGTCTTCCACAAGATTTGTTAGTTTCTTTTTTAACCCAGTTCCTCTTCACTTTGTTTCCACCTGCAGGCAGAAGGAGAAGGAGAATATGGAAGCGCTGAGGAAGCATCACGTAGAGGAGATTGAGCACCACAAAAAGGAGATTGAGCGCCTACAAAAGGAAATCGACCGCCACAAGGGCAAAATCAGAAAGCTGAATCATGATGACTGAAGGTGGGAAGCCTGTTATCATTTCTCTTCCTGAGAGTCTGACCATCTTTTTTGCCACGTGAATGATTATCTGATATTGACTGATTTACTGCTTGTCAAGGCAGGTCCTGTATAAGACTTCATACTGCCATCATCGATACTAATAAACCATAAAGTGCTCAATGTTTGAACATGTGTGTGTGTGACTCTTGTTTACTGTCAAAATGTCAGTTGTCGATTCCTTGTGTAACATAAGTTTATATATCAAACCTTTCGTAAGCTTCGGGTGTCTTAAAAAAAAAAGTAGATAATATGGGTGTTGGTGGTAAAGTGTATATAATTGGATAAATGATTTGTTATTTGGGTTGGTGTTGGGATATCATTTTCAGAAGTCTGTACTCAAAAACAAACCCCCTCAAGCTAGTGTAATTAGCCCTCTTCTATTCTCGATTATGATCAGTTACATATAAACAAGTTGGTCCAGATATTGGTCACTTTCTGCAGATGATGGGACAATTTGGAAACGAAGAAAGGAATATAGAATATATCCTAGTACAGAAAGTCCAGGAAGCCATCATTGAAGTTGGAAATTGGTCTAAAACTTGGATTTAAATGATCTGTGTAGAAACAATCTAAGACTGGCTTTTTATTCTTTTAGAAGAAAGTCAGTGAAGAGATGTCTGAAACCTTATGGTAAAAAGATTATGAAAAATCAAAACTCACATTTTTAGGAATATAGTTTGATGCATTACATGGGGGAAAAATAAAGATCAATGTTGAACAGTCTTGAATATTATGAGATGCTTGACAGCACTTCTTTGGGGAGTCAATTGATTTCCTTCTTCATCTAAGAAGGACAAATGTAATTAATCTATACACCTTATCAGAAAGCATCCAAGCTGAAAGTGTGATGTCTGCAATCAAGTCGAGACTGTGGCTCATGTCGCCTTTCTTTGTCTACAAGATGCGACTGATAACAAGGATGTAAGAGTTCTGTAACACTACAGTTGGTGGCGATAATGCTCCGCCCGTTTCAAAATCGCCATTAGAAGAAGACATCATTTTGACCACACCCACCCGCCCCAGTGCGCGTTTTTTCATCCACATCTCGCGATGATTGCCGAGCGGTGGCGTTGTTCGGGCGATCCGACGACGAGACCGTAGCTGTCTGGAAATTTGTCTCGTGTGTTAGATTCAAACGTATCCTTCCCATTACACATTTTTTGTACGTCCGACAAGTTAATCGTTCCAAATTTTAACACACGTCGCTGTTAGTGTCCTGAATTAGACTGGTAAGTTTTGCTAGCTATCGGTTTGTACCTCGCACGGAGCGTGTGTTTGATTTGTGAAAGGTGTTTTTCACGGCTAACGTTAGGCCTTCGTATAAGCTCGTTAGCGAGCCAGCAAGCTAAGTTAACCAAAAATACTGCCAGCTCAAGATGAGAAAAACGTATATTTTGCTCTGAAAATGGTAACGTGCTTCTGACTGTCGAAGTCGCGTTTCACCAAGTAAGCCCCTCTGCATGTAAATGTGAAAATACAATGCATCTACGGTTACCTCGCTAGCTAGCAAGCTGCATGTGAAGGGGGCGGGACGGTGGCTGTCACTTCAGCCACCAGGTTATATTACCGTGCAATACAGGAACGTGACCATTTCAATTTTTAAACCGTACTTTCATCAAATGCAACTCCTGGTAGAATGTTTTTAGAAAACCCCTGATAACTAACGTTATATCAAAGGAAAGTAACCTAAATGGGGTTAAAGTTATTTAGGTCGCCGACTAACCGTCAGATTACAGCATCCATCCATTTGAAAGCAATAATTTAACAATAGTTACAATAGTATCAAGATTGGCTCTATTAAAAAATATGTTCAGTTTCGGATAGTGGAAGCCCTATTTGTTGATCAATCCTGATCAATAAAAATAACTTCTTTAGATGAATTTTTACTTTGAAGACATTGCTTTTCCTCGTTGCTGTATATTACAGGAGAATGGCTGCCGCTGAGGTGAACGGTAGTTCTGCCCCGGCCAAGGAGGAAGAAGAGCCCATGGATGTGACAACAACGCACACAGAGAACTACCAGACGCTCATTGATGCTGGGCTGCCCCAGAAAGTGGCTGAAAGTCTAGATAACATCTTCCAGACAGGTGGGTGATAGTTGTGTTTGGGCTGTGAAATTTCATATTAACAAGCAGCGCTGGAGTACAAAGGGTCTCTTCTGTAGCTGAGCCTGACCATGACCATGCTTGTAATTGTAGGCTTGGTGGCATATGTTGACCTAGACGAAAGGGCCATTGATGCACTGCGGGAGTTCAACGAGGAGGGGGCGCTTACTGTGCTGCAGCAATTCAAAGAGAGCGACCTGTCCCATGTACAGGTAACCACATGGATGGATTACATTCCTTTTCTCTTTGAGATGAGCTTTGTGTTAATGTAGATTGTTATGAATAATAATATCTCATTTGCTTTTTAATGTAGAATAAAAGTGCTTTCCTTTGTGGCGTCATGAAGACATACAGACAGAGAGAAAAACAAGGAAGTAAAGTGCAAGAGTCCACCAAGGGCCCAGATGAGGTGAAAATAAAGGTAAACATAGTCCCGTGGTTGAGCTTTGTTTAATAGAAAGTCAGAAGGAATGTTATCTTTACAGCCTCTGCAGCCATGCAGCTCAGTTAATGTTTTTTTGTGTTTTTCAGGCTCTATTGGAACGGACAGGATACACCCTGGATGTCACTACCGGGCAGAGAAAATATGGAGGTCCTCCACCTGATGATGTGTTCAAAGGAACACAACCAGGGATTGGAACTGAGGTAAATAAGTCCTGGTTTTCAAGGCTCTGGTGCTTTATATTGGGTGAGAAATATTGGGTCTGTGCTTCAGTATTATTGATAAAGAATCCTTAATTTTATACTTTATATTCTGCTTTACAAATCCTTACACTTATCCACCTGTTTCTCTCGTCTTTATCAGGTGTTTGTTGGAAAAATCCCAAGGGATTTGTATGAAGATGAGCTTGTGCCACTCTTTGAGTCTGCTGGTCCCATCTGGGACCTCAGGTTAATGATGGACCCTCTCTCTGGTCAGAATAGAGGTTACGCCTTCATCACATACTGCAATAAGGATGATGCCCAAAAGGCTGTGAAGCTTGTAAGTAGTCTGGTAGGGTATTTGAAGAAACATATCAAACCATACGACAACTGGAATTTTTAAAGGATAATAATAGTCTGATCTCAGGAGTATTACTTTAAAGACATAAAAAAAGGAATTCAAGCTTCACATTGCTTAATGCTTTACGTTGCTGTTCATTTACAATGTGTTTGAGACAGTTGGCCTCTCTGTTTAATTTTCAGTGCGATAACCATGAAATCCGCCCTGGCAAGTACCTGGGAGTGTGTATATCTGTTGCAAACAATCGCCTGTTTGTCGGATCAATTCCAAAGAACAAGACCAGAGAAAGTATATTGGAAGACTTTGGCAAAGTTACAGGTCAGTTTCAAAAGCACGGAGGTGGATTTGTGTCAGGAACTCATTAAATTAACGATGATGGATTTGAAAACTGGAAGTTAGAGATGTTATTGTTTTATCTTGCAGAGGGTCTCCAGGAGGTGATATTGTACCACCAGCCAGATGACAAGAAGAAGAACCGTGGCTTCTGTTTCCTGGAGTACGAGGACCACAAGTCCGCAGCACAGGCCCGCCGCCGACTAATGAGTGGCAAGGTCAAGGTGTGGGGGAACCCAGTCACTGTAGAGTGGGCTGACCCTGTTGCTGAGCCAGACCCAGAGGTCATGGCCAAGGTCAGCAAGTCTCAAGTCCTGCTCTCTAAAACACAACAAGTGTGCTATGTTCTACAGGGTAACAAACATCCTGTTTGTTTGTCTTCATAGGTTAAGGTGCTGTTTGTAAGGAAGCTGGCTACAGCGGTGACTGAAGAGCTTCTTGAAAAGACCTTCTCTCAGTTTGGAAAGCTGGAACGAGTGAAGAAATTGAAAGACTACGCTTTTGTCCATTTTGAAGAAAGGGATGCTGCCGTAAAGGTAGATTTTTCATTCTTTGGACAAGGTTTTTTTACATGTCTGATGATTCTATGTGTGTACAGTGATGGATTGTTCTGTTTGTTTAGGCAATGGATGAGATGAACGGGAAAGAGCTAGGAGGAGAGGAAATTGAGATCGTCCTGGCCAAGCCCCCAGACAAGAAGAGGAAAGAACGCCAAGCAGCTCGGCAGACCACCAGGAATTCTGGGTGAGAGACGGAGACATGTGACCGGTCAACTACCCGACTTGTTCTCACGTTAAGAATTAATTAAATGTAACACTATCCTCCCCTCTGCAGGTATGATGACTACTACTACTACCCACCTCCACGCATGCCTCCACCAGGCCGAGGCAGGGGTCGTGGTGGCCGAGGGGCCTATGCCTATCCACCAGATTACTATGGATACGAAGACTACTATGATGACTACTATGGCTACGACTATCATGACTACCGTGGTGGCTATGAAGACCCTTACTACGGCTACGAAGATGTGTACAGCATGAGGGGCCGTGGTACTCGTCCCAGCAGGGGGGGGCCTCCTCCACCTAGGGCTCGTGGAGCGCCACCGGCACGAGGCCGGGGCGGCTACGCCCAAAGAGGGCCGCCCCTCGGTGGTCCAAGGGGTGGCCGAGGAGGGCGGGGAGCCCCTTTCCAGCCGCAGAGGGGCCGCGGACCTCGCGGGGCCAGGGGCAATCGCGGAGGTAACGTCGGCGGAAAGAGGAAGGCAGACGTGTTTAACCAGCCTGACTCCAAGCGCCGCCAGACCAACAACCAACAGAACTGGGGGTCCCAGCCCATCGCCCAGCAGCCCCTGCAGCAAGGGGCCGACTATTCCGGTAACTATGGTTACAGTAATGACACCATGGAGTTTTCACAGGATTCTTATGGGCAGCAGTGGAAGTAGATGCACCAAAAGGTATTTGGCAAAGTGACAACAAAAAAAAAAGAGAAAAACAACAATAAAAAAGAAAAAAAAAACAGGAGATTGGCCACAATTTTTTGATTGACTTTTTATTCTTCATCCCTCATGAAAAAAATATCTGTATATATCTCAGAAAAAAACGGACAGACCCCAGAATTGGCTCGAGGTGATTGGCTGGAAAGCCTTTTGGCTGAAGAAGTGAACGTAACCGTTGTGGTGAATCATTTGTTACTCCTACGGTTACATTGGGACATGTGTCTTTAAAAAAGAAAAAACAACAAAAAAAAAAAACACACAAAACACTTTTATTGTTACGTTGTGTTCCTGATTCTTTTAAAGTCAACAATGAACATTTACTAAAAAGTGGACATTGATTCTCAAAAGTCTGAGAGGACATTAAATAATGATATTGCCTTGCAGGAAGTTTTTGTCCATGCCCCTTTCCTCCCTCCCTTTCTTGTACTCCCTTTATTTGTGGTTTTTCATAGTTGCTTAGGGACTTGCTTGTAAATAAATGCATATGGTTAGAGCTTCACACTTCATTTTTTGCAATGGTGGAGGAAAGAATCCACAGGAAGGAAGAAATCAAAGTTTTGTAATGTTCAAAGTGTATGCCTAGCGTTTCTAGCGGTAGAGAAATTGTGTTTGTTTTTTTAAACTGATACCATAACTTCCTATGTTTTCTTTGAACTTGCCCAATAGAATTTGGTTTGGCTTACCTTAAGAGCCATAGCAGTTTGTTCTCTGATGTTCTTTGTATTTATAACTTTTACGTTTGTTCCGTTTCAATAAAACTCAGCTGAGCATAAGTCAATTGTCAGATACTCAAATTCAGTGTTGTCATTCAGTATTTGATTTGATTTTACCTCAATTCTCTTATTTGGATGAAGATCTTCTTTTCCAAGTCAAATTTTTTGCCTCAAAGGATAATCACAAAGACTGAAATTGTGCAATCAGACAACGGGACAAAAGAATTTTAAAGGTGTTTGGATGAATTACAGGATTTTAACCCTTTATTTTTCAGTGCATGTTACGTCAGACTACAGTCATTTCCTGCACTCAGAAATTAAATAGTGAATATCACAACAATACCAAGAACTTATGAAAGGACCAAACTGTAATTTCGACTTCTTGCGATTACTCAAGATTGTACCTTTTTCAAAATGTGTGTGCACAGGTCAACAGTGTATGCTTTAGTAAACTTTAGCCTAGCTTCACTAAATACTGTTCACTGCGGTTCATGAGGACAAGGAAAACATTTTGAGTGCTTCATAATTTATCTTTGTGAAAGTTGTAAATGCGTAATGAACTACTAAAATTTGAAATGCATTATAATGCAATAGTAAATGTAATATAAGTAAACATGCATTATCTTCACAGGTGTACATTTCCTGTGTCTTGCAACTCCAGTGTTTGAGTTTTTCTCACATTTATTTTATATTTGTTATTTTTTTACATAAATGGTGTTTTTGAAGACAGGTTGACACTTACTGAAGCATATACTGTGTTCATCTGTTCATCAACACAAACTTTAAAGACAAGGACAATCTTGCATAACTGTGAGATGTCACTGGCACTGGTTTGGTCATGTTACTGACACCTTTACAACAGTTGGAGCACCTTTGACATTGAATGGATTTGTACTTGTATGCCGAGTTTTCGCCAAATCAATTTTTTTTTTTTTATTTCCAAAAACTGCACATCATCTCAACCATCTGTTCTCTCCTTTGGAAGACACCAAGGATCTGACCATCCAAAGGGTTAAAATTCTTAATAAGTGTTCAACTGTCAGAATTCGTTACCATAGAAACTTGATTTTAGCATCTGCCTTTTGGTACCATGGTATCACTGCATTTTGTTTCATGTGTCTGTCCTCTTATTCCAACCTGCCTAGGTGGAGAAGCATTGAGAGCGGCACCACTAGAATGAGGAACTCACCTGAACGGTGCTCAAGGGTGAGCTAGCCTTGCACAGAGTACTGTCTCCTCTCCTGTAGCTAATTGTAATTACTGGAGAAACACTAGCTATAATTAGACTTGTTCTTTGTATTGCTTCCTTTATACTGTACAACGAATCAAGCATTTTTTTTTTTATTCCATAGGGAGTGTGATTTTTATTTTATTTCTCCCCAAGGCTATGAAGAACACAAGTCACTAAAGTTGACTGAAGAATCATTGGAAATATTAAAATTAATTGTGTTACCAGCATGTTTCTGGGGTTTAGAGAACACTTGAGCAGTGCCTATTTCCTTCACAACGCAGTGCATATTTTCCCCCTTAAGCTAAATGAAAAGTCATGCACAAGTTAAAGAGCCAAATGGCAGTTTCATTAGACTGGATTAAACAGCCAGAGAAGGCAAGCAGTCAAGGATTTGGTAAGCGCCATAAACCCCAAAACCCTACAAACACCTGTTGCCTGTCTGGGCACCAAAATCACCTCAGCTGTCTGCACACATTCTGTGAATGGAGGGGGGGGTGTGGTGGTGGTGGTGGTGGACATTTCCTCTCCTACACCGCTAGAGGTAGCAGTTCCACAACAGCACGACAAGTGATCCATTGTTCCTTTTATCTGATGCTGCATTTATTTGCCATTTACTGAGCTGCAAAGGTGTTAATTAACTGGTAGATATTAAGTAGAGGACCTGTTTTTCAAATTATTCAAATAGCATTGGGGATACTGAATTTAATAATGGCAAAATTGGCTTATGTTGGAACAATGGCTGTGCCTCAAAACTGATGTCTGTACCTTTCAGCGCCACAAGATGGCAGTAGATGAGCTACAGGGTTATATTGCACAGGTAAGACTGAAATAGGGAGCACAGTATTACAGCAGAAGGCTAATTGTATCAATTGACACACACATTATGGTTTGCATTGAAGTGCCATCAAATGCTGGAGTGTCCTTTTACATTTTCTCATATCAGAACTGTGTCTCTATATGTTGCCTCTTGTCACCAGGCAGTAAAGGAGCTGCCCCCATCCATGTGAATGAGTTCACACAAATGGAAGGGACGGATTGGTAAGATTGTTCATTATCTGACTAATGCTCAGAAAGTCTCAACATGTTAGTATGTTTTAAAATATAACAAAATTTAAAAATACAGTTTGATGTCTTAGTTGTCTCCTTATGACCTCTTTACCTCCCAGAGTTCTGTAAATTGGATTTTCAAATTATAACAAGGCATCAAGCCACATATCTGGCATATTAATGTTTTCAGTCGTTGCAGATGTATTGCATCGTTTTAAAGACAATACAGTCTGTTTTTCTCGTCATGTTCGTGTCAATGGTCATGCTGATGCTTAGAAACTGCCGTTGTCTGTGTGGCCCTTTTCTAGTTCGGAGTCAGGAGACTGTTCTTCACAAGCTGCGAGCCAGACCCATCGCAGGGTTTCACATCCCTCAGAATGAACTACTTACTGGACCGTACAATTGACATCCAGTATTCATGGGAACCCTAGCTGGCTGCCCTGTTTACAGCTCAGCAGAAGGCACAGGTGAGAAATAATAGTGGATTAGTGCAGCTTCAGTGAGTTTACCGCTGAAGATGGGAGAAGTGAAATTCATGAGGTGTGAAGAGTAGTGCACTTCTAATAGTCCTCATGTTGTACATTAGTCCTGAAACGTCTATATTCTAATGTTGAATATCTTTACAGTTACCGCAGAAGCGTAGGAGGATACAGTTGATGGACATGTCATGAGCTTCACCCAGCAGGCTGCTGCTTCCTGACCCAGCTTAAAGAACTATTGCTGTAAAGGGAAAATATTCTTGACTGTTCAATACATTTTATTACCCAAGTAAATGTGTGTCTGTGTATGCATATTTACAGTTTCTTTTAACTACTGTTTATATTAACATGTTTCTAGTGATATTTCATTTACAAACAGTACAGCATTTTTATGTTTTTATGTTTAATCAAGTTAACTTAACACGTGCACAGATTTTACTTGTGTGGGTACTCACAATGGAGGTCATTCAGAATATTGTTCTTTGTGAAGTTAAGGGGCGGTTCCTACAGCAAGTGATAAACAGGTTTGTTGTTATCAAACGTCACTAGTCAAACAGATGAGTGGACCCCTGTAAGCTGTCAGTGAGCCAATCCTGGTCACTGTACTCGCCCCTTCCCGCCTCCCGTAGTTAAGCCAAAGGTTAAAAAAACAAAACAATTGGAGGAGCAGGAGTTGCAAGCCTTAAAACTTTGCTTCAATTATTTCAATTTAAAAAAAACGCAATTTTTTTAGGCCTTAGGCCAAAATTATTTTCTAAGCGGCTGAGCAGGCTTTAAAAGTTAATACAATTTAGAGAATATATTAGCTGGTAACGTGGACACTTATGCGTGTATCTGTAATCATATGCCTGAAAACCCGGATGTAAAGGTCGGTTGTTCTTCTTGGTGGTCTGCGGATGAAATATGTGGATCTAAACAACAGTACGTAACTTTGCGTCATAACTAATAATAGCCTACGTAAATACGATGGCTTCGTTAAATCGCAAATCACTCTGCTCTGTAAAATTTAATTTGCTGGTATAACCAGTGCAGCTTTACTGTGCGTGATAATATTCTGCGTTGTCTTTATTTAAAACTAGAAAACGAAAATAACATGAGCAGTGCCCAATGTCGAAGCGGAAGTTTGTTCTCTTTCAGCTACTGACTTCAAAATAAAGCAAGGTGTATCTTTAATTGAAAAAAGTCAATAAATACGTCTCCTTATTTCACAAATTAAGTGTCATATTCTCCGTCCTCAGTACAGATAATTGGCAGTTTGTATGTTAGCAGCTCTATCCGGAATAATTTAGTTTCATATTTTTAGAGCCATTCTAACATAACCTTGCCTTTTTATGTATTTATTCCATTTTAAATCGACAAAAAAACATGAACGTAGATGAATTAATAATGATATACTTGTGTTACATACGGAGCACGCACAGATAAACTTGTGAAACAAAACAACGATTTGCGTTAAATTAACTGTATGGTCACGTGGTCTACTACGTCACATGTAAACCAGGGGGAAGATGGCGGACACCGGAGGAGAGCCTTCTTCTCAGAATATGTCGGATGAATTATTTCAAAACTTTATCTCGGAGGTATGAGAAAACTTGTGAGAATGTATGTGTTTTGAAACTGTCTGGTTCTCTCCGTGCATCGGCTGAGGTCGGCCACTCATCGGCTCTTGTGTCTATCACATACGAGGCCTCGCAGACGTGAGCTAACGCTGAGGAGCTAACGTTAACGTTCACTCAGATGTTTTGTGAGCAGCTCCGTCTTTCCAGTTTTATCAGGACGCCACCAAAGATCGTCTATTATTATTATTTTTGTTTCATTTTCTTAAACCAAATCACAGTTGGATACACGTTAACGTTACTTATTCTCAAGACGGGTGCGGTTAGCCTTCTGTCTAGCAGCTGTGTGAGTCGCAGTGCAGTGTAACGACGCTTTCACCACTAAACATTTCATTTTCACTCGGAGGAGGTCAGACTCCCGGAAAACATGCAGAGCAGCCTTCTGTTTTAGCCGTGGGTCGGTTTCATCACACGTTACTCCTGAATGCTAGCTGTACTCATTCATCCCCAGAAGGAAGTTCCTACTGTTTAGAACATCACCAGAAAGTTCCAGTTTGACTTTGGTTGTATTTTGAACGTTTTCATGGTCCTAGTGTGTTTTTGACAGGTGAAGCAGATTGAGAAGAGAGACTCTGTGTTAACCTCCAAGCAGCAGATCGACAGACTGCTCAGACCTGGCGCATCCTACTTCAATCTTAATCCCTTTGAGGTAAGTGTACCGATGAACTATTTTCATTGTTCACGTTGGTAATAATGATTATTATATATCTTTTTTCAATGTCAAACATATTGTTACATGCCAATCATCAAGTTACTAGAGCCAAATAGGAGTCTGAAAAACAGGAAAATGACCCAAAGTTTTGATTTATAATGACGTGAAATGGGGAAAAACAAGCCCCTCGAAACAAGCCCCACACATCTTGGAAGCTATAAAAGTGTTACTTAATAAATGGCTAAAATGATTGATCCATGAAATGAAATAATAAACCAAATTTCTGACTTACTGTAATTGGTCAAACATTCTAATTTTAAAGTGTTTTCTCTTACATAGTGTTTGCATAATGTTGTATTTCCCAAAACCCGAATCAGAGGTACAGGGGAGGCACCTGTTTTCTAAACAGCTGACGTATTATTACCTCATGTGTTGATCTTTTTGGGTGAATTGTATTTACATGTGTATAATAAACCTACCAATGTTCACATCATTTGCAGGTGCTGCAAATTGATCCAGATGCAACAGAAGACGAACTGAAGAAAAGATTTCGGGCGGTGAGCAAAAAAACAACTCTCTGTGGTCTCCTCTGGTGACATGGCCAGTCTGTGTGATAGTTGTGATAGTGCCGTGATGTTTTCGGGGTTCAAACTCCATTGAGTTCGTACCGGTTTATTATTTATTATTATTCGTCTTATGCCGAGGCTCAAATTGCCGTAAGCTGAGCTGTCGAAATGATGTACATGTGCTTTCACAGAAATAAGAGCCCAATCGGCCACATGGTGGCGCTGTAATAAAGGCCGAGCCGCCTCAGACAGACGCTCCGAATGACTTGAAATGTCTCTCATCATAAGTCCGCCTAACTACTGTCATTTGAATTTTTTGAAAAACACATTTTTGACATCTCCTCCGAAACCGTAGGTCTGATTGCTACCACATTTTCTGTGGATCATCATTGGACCAAGCTTATCAAAAATCGTATAAGACTTGTTGTTATCTCATTTAGTTTTACAAGATATTGACCAATGACTTTCAAAAGGGGGCGTGTCTCAGCACATGAATAGACATGTCAACAACTGTTGGGCCAATCACCACAACATGTCTACATCATCACAACATGTCTACATCATAGACTGTAAAGATGGACGACATAACAGCACCCCAAAGGTGAAGCCAAAACATCTCGATCGCCCCCTGGTGGCCGGCTACAGTAGAGGTCATAAACCCCGCCCCCTCCATGTTAGCGGATGGAACTCGAGCCAAACTGAAAACTCAAAGTACGCGCCAAACAAATGTCCCCCAAAGATGGTTTCTGGCATTTTAGGTAGGTCTTATCACGCTGACGCACGTTCAAGTATTATTTTTCAGATAAGTTTGGCTTTGATTAGTTTTTTGATGCTATTAAAAAAAGGGGCTGTCACGTCATGATTGACAGCTGAGGCTTTCTCCAACTCCGATCACTACTGCGCAGACTCTTGTTGCAAATGACGTTAAAAGCGCAAGACGGCAGCGCCCTATACAGAATATTTTGGCTTCACTTTTGTCGCGTGGGAGTAAGTGGAGACGCGTCGCCCATGTTTATATTCAGTCTATGGTCCACATAAGTACCTGAAACATACCCTGGATGTTTCATTCAAATCGACCACTAGGGGGCGCTACAAATGTAACTAATGGGCGTGGAATAACAGAAATCTGACTATAAACCAGTGTCATTGGTCTCACTCTTTCTTTTATCAGACCTTGCTCTGCTTTGTGAACCCTAAAACCCACTCACTGCTGCTTGCGGCTTTAGTTTTGGTCGATTGAGTTGTTTCCTTCTATTGAGCGAAAACAGGGTTTGAACCCGCAGATTGGCGCTATATTTTGTTTTTATTCTGTGTTTCTTAATGGGTAATATTTGCTCTCTTTAACTGTGCAGTTGTCCATATTGGTCCATCCAGACAAAAATCAGGATGATCCCGACAGAGCACAGAAAGCCTTTGAAGGTAAATTCCTTACATCCCAGATTTACATATGTTATAAATATACATTGGCTATCATTAAACTGATGAACTCGTATCATGTTTGTGGTTTGGTATGACGTGAACAAACACAGTAACTTCACACATTCAGCTTCTGCCTTTTCAGTAGAAGAAAAAGAGCCGTGTACAAGTTTAATTTCACCTGAATATCTCCCTGTTATCTAGCTGTGGACAAGGCATACAAACTCCTACTGGAACCGGAACAGAAGAAGAGAGCCTTAGATGTGATCCATGCAGGAAAGGAATATGTGGAGCATATGGTGAGTGTTCATTCCCTTAGCTTACAAACATTCTAGGCATTTTGCCTCCATGTTACGCAGCTCTCCTGATGTATATTTTGTTTGGTAACATTTCATTTTCTGTCATTCTTTTCTCCCAACAGGTAAAGGAGAAAAAGAAACAGCTGAAGAAGGATGGGAAACTATTGGATGTGGAGGAGGATGACCCTGAAGTGGTAAGGCAAAGTCATAGAAATAAGTACTGGGAGAGTGTGGAAAATCAAATGCAAAAAAATCTGACTTAAATCAAGATAACATTGTAAGGTCATTTTAAAATAAAAAGGTACAAATATCTTTGACTGAAGCAAAATGTACTGTAGCTGTCAAATCATTTTTTAGATATAGTTATTGTGATGAAATGCATTGCATTTTTCTTCAAAAAACACATTTTAAGTTTGATTATTTTAGACATAAGATTTTTACATTAATACAACAAATATTTGTCAAGTCCATTACCATATAGGGGTTATACATGACTTAACTTGCCCTTTTCCAGTTCAGGCAAGCAGTGTATAAACAGACCATGAAGCTGTTTGCAGAGCTTGAAATCAAGAGAAAGGAAAGGGAAGCAAAAGACATGCACGAAAGGTGAATGAGACAGTATATTTTCAACCTGGTTTTTCTTCTATAACACTTGATGTTAACCTGCCTTCACCCCTTTCACTTAAATGGTGATTCTAATATGTAATCAAAATGTTATCACAGATTTCACTAATGAGACAACATATTTGTTCAGAACGTCATTGATTTCTCTTAATTTACCAGGAAAAGGGCAAGAGAGGAAGAAATCGAGGCAGCAGAGAAAGCAAAGCGAGAGAGAGAATGGCAGAAAAACTTCGAGGTGCGTTCCTCCATGACTGTGGTTACTTAAAAATGGAAAAACATAGTGACCTTGCTTTTGGCATTTTTTTTTTTTAAATGACCATTTTTTGGTAACACATTTGTCAGGAAACAAGAGATGGGCGTGTGGACAGTTGGAGGAACTTCCAGGCCAAAGGCAAGAAGAGCAAGGAGAAAAAGAACAGGTCCTTCCTCAAGCCCCCGAAAGTCAAGATGGAACAGAGGGAATGATGCTGTAAAATTGGACTTTATAAGATTAAACACACTGTTATAAAAAAAAAAAAACCAGTTCTGTGTATCATCACCTCGTCGTCTGCAGTTAGATGTGTCGTCATCATCGCACAGTTATCTGGATACTCGTTCTCCAACAACTTCCTCATCCGGACCCTGACAAGCGTAGTTTTGTACTTGGTTTTCTAACGTACAGACTCGTGATCTGGACGCAGAGATCATGCCTGCCTCATGTAAGAAAGAGAAATGATGCATCTTCCACTTCTGTAACTAACGAGAAACGTCGTTTGTCATTATTTTTGATTTGTTTTTTTTAAACAAAATAAAGCTTGGTCTTAACAAGCCTACCGTACAGTGGTCTACAAAAGCTGAGTCGAAGCTTTGCAGGAAAGCTAAATAGCTAGGTTTGGTGATCTCTAAAGGTATGCAGCATTATTGTTTTTGACAATCTGGTTGCAATTATAGCTCATTTTACAAGCCAATCCAATACTGACTGGATTTACACAGCACCTTGAAATATGCTGTCAGATCGGCCAGAACGTCCACAGAAATCTTTGGAATTTAGTTTTAAGTTGGCAGTACAAACGCAAGTTTTGCATCCCCCCCCCCCTTTGTCTGAACCGTGAGCCAGTTCATGACAATACCCCCCTAAGTTCTGCATGTCTTAAATGTATTCATTAAAATACTGTCAATAAACACTCCAAACACCTTATTGGTGTTTGCTGCGCATACTTTCCTATTTATGTTTTTGTTTTTTAAATGAATGACATCCTTTTTACGTGCTTTAGCTTTCAAAAGATTCCATAAAATGAAGCCAGCTCAGGAGTGTGAACACTGGATGAATAAAAGGTCATTCAAGGACAATATGGCAGTAGAGGTTTGCTCAATTTTATAGCCTTCATATTTCACAAAAACAGTTCTGCTCATCCAGCAGACAAGTAGTCACACAGAAACTGAGCAACAATTGATACAGAGTACAATTTGCGAAACAACCATCAGGAACAAGCAGTATTAAGTTCTAAGAAGAAAAAGTCTAAAGGAATGAAGACTGTAATCCAAATACATTTCTTTTCCTCTTTTGTGGGTTTTAAAGGTGTGAGCCTCCATTTTATTTTCACCAAGTCACCTTTCCTCCATGAGCCCTCGGTCATTCAAGTCTCTTGAGAATGAGGATCATTTAAACAGTCTGTCATTAATCAGTCCGTCCAGACTGAGGCTTTGGAAGGCTCCGAAGAAGGAATCGTCCTTCGCTGGGGCTGGTTTCCTGGCCGTGGCGGTCTGCTGCATATGGAAGAGAAGGTAACAACATTTGTATACTGACAAGCAAAAAAAATAAAAGTAAATACATATTCATTGTCATTTTGATTTTATTGCTCACTTACCCTTGGGAGGCAGTGGTGGCTCCTGAAGTGAGTTTTTCTCACCGACCTCTCTGCGTTCTTCTTGGCCAGTAGGGCTTGCTGTCGTTTCCTTTGGCAAACAGCATAGAGCAAGATCAGGCAGCTTATTCATGTGAGGTACAGCCTTATCCTCATTAAGCTGTCTGGCCAAGAGTCTCAGCCGGATAACAAGACAGCAACTGAACACTTAATTTCTTACACACTGTCATAAAAGTATGAACAAAATTAAAAAGTATTAGCTAAAATGGAAACAAATCATTGGATGACAAAATATCACTATAAGAGACTGGAATGCCTGTTTCAGAGCAGATGATTGTGAAAATACATCAGATGTTTTTTCCATGAAGGATCTGGTGAGCCACCCTACCTTTCTCTCTTCAGTTCAGCCTGGTACATTCTGAGCCAGGAGTCCGGGACTTTCTGGCTGCTGCAGGGAAGGCTTCTCCTCCTACTAACGCTCTTCCTGCGGGTGAAGCTGCTTCTGCGGACAGACTGGCTCCTCTCGGCCCCCCGCTTGGCGGAGGCGTTCTTCCCTGACACACAGCTGGTGAACTGCTTCAGGGGCGCACCCAGCGACATGAGGGAATTCATTTCAAGAGTTGTTTGGCGCTGGTGTTGTCAGGTGGCGTTTCCCAGGCTCTGTGATAGAAAGAGTCAAGACATCAGTGTATAATCCTGCACGCTTAGTCCAGGGCAAAGGTCAGCATTGTTGCCCTTCTTTTTATTTACACCAGGAATGATGCTTTGATCTTAAAATATGAAGAATAACAATTAAGCCAACTAAGAATAATATCAGCTTATATTATGTTGCTTTTTCTTTTTGACATTGTCTACCTAAATCTACCTGTACATGTCTTCTTGTTTCTAATGCTCACATTTTACAGTACAAAGTACAAATGAACACAATAGATTGTACACACCTTAAGGAAACAATGGGACACACCTGCAAGTGCTATCTCCTGTGGACACAATCAGCTGATGGTATCATCTGTAAAAGCTGTAAAGCGTAGTAGAGTCCGTTCGTTGCATTGCTCCCAGTTCTTCAGTTTGCGTACCTGTATACACCTCTGCTCTGTCACTGTCGGCTCTTATGGGGATTTGACTGATGACCTCACTGGTCCTCAAACAGGATTAGGTGAAGACGCAAGAGTCGTTTATCTCATTAAACAACAGAGCAGCTCGAAATAGATCTGCACAAGAAACCAGCTGCTTGTGTACATTTAACCACTGAAACAGCTCGTTTAAACACACACACACATATATATATATATATATATATATACAGTCAGTGGTTGGGACTTCAAATAGGGTGACTGTACTTGTATTTCCAGAGTCACATACTCAGTTTCAGAACGAAACACCTGTATAGGTTGTGTCTAAGTTACAGCTGATTGGGTAAGTTGGTGATAGTTTGGTGATAGATAGAGGAAGCCAGACAGATGGAGCACGGAAAAAGACTGAAAGGTGGATGGTGACGCTTCCATGATGCCGAGAGGATTTCTTCCATGTCCCCAAAGACAGGAAGACAGCTTTATTGACTGGAGGCATAAAGCACCTGAGTCACAAAGTTGAATGACTCATTTAATTCATGATTCATTCACTCAGTGAACTCCGAACTGAAGCCAGGTCTAGCGATAAGACTCCCAAATCACTTGGTGAGGATGCTTCAGGACGCTACTACCACTGAACATACACTTAATATATTCCTATATTACTGACTTTAATTCTATATTTTCATATGCTCATATACCATTTTCTACTTCTTTGACCGTCTTACAGGATGGGACCAAGGTTGAATAACCAACCAAGCAAAGCAAAGAGACCCAGGCCTCTAACCTCCAGGGGCCCAAAGGGTCCCAGCATTTCTGTGTGCCCATTTAAGCACAATTTTGACTAGGTGGTAGAGCTCCTTTGTTATGTTTTAGTCTTTAGTCCTGTTGTGTAGCAGGTTTCTTTGCTAATATCTGGACTTGATGCCACACGTATATTTTTTGCTGTAGAGCACTGTAGCAGATTAATCCATTCATTCACAGCACAGGAAGTCAAGAGAGAGAGAATGGGGACAGAGAATGAGGTTAATGAAGCAACGGTGGACTGACACGTTACCGACAGATTGGGAAGTTTACGTGACGAAGCACCTGTTGCAGCAGATCACCCATGTGTCCCTCTCTCTCCTGTCTTGACAGGGTGACAGCTGAGCTTAGGCTTTGGAAGGAAATGAAAGAGAGATTAGTTTCTAAGCGATATTAACTAACAAGAAATGAAGGGTAATAGGAAGCATACAATACCTGTACATGTGACTGCCAAGAGGCCTTAACAACAAAATCAAAAAATAGTTTCACAATTAAAACAAACAAAATGAAAATGTGAATGTCTAAACATAATGGTATACCGGTCTGCAACTTTCTAGAAAAACAATGAAGGACTGAATGAACGGACTCAGACACTGTGATGGTATTTAAAGACAGAACGCCTCCCTTTAGCTACCAGAGGCCCGAACTGATACTGGGAGCACCATAAGCCTTTGGCAAGGAGGTCTTAACTTTAATTCTACACAATCATACATATATACAGTTTTATACGCTTTAACTTCATACAAAAAAAAACAAACAAGTCATGTACAGGTGGGGGTGGGAACTATGACCTACTGGAACTCAAAATAAATACTGTCACCAGGAGCTGTGTGCTTGACCTCATTGGAGAGACTTCAGGTCCGACCATATCACACATGAAAAAGGCAGTTTATGTTTTTGTTTTTTGTGTTCAAAAGTATGTGAGAATGTTCCCATGACTAATGCTGAACTACTACGAAACCACTGCGCAAAACATTAACATGAAAGTGTCACCCACGCCATCCCACCCCTACACACTCACTCACTCACTCACACACACACACACACACACACACACACACACAGAAAGCATTGCATAACGTAACAAACACATATCTATCAATAAGACAGGCCACAGAGGCCTGTGTGTGTGGAGTGTCCAACATTATCATCTCTCTGGCGAATAACAACAGGCCTAACAACCGGGGATTAATGGTACGAGCCTCCATATAAGGGATAATCCTTTTAAACATAAAAAAGAAAAACATATGCAATGCAAGTTCTCACTTAAACAAAAATACTTGAGACGTTTGTCTCTGCTGGAGATACAATGTCCAAGAAAATATGATATTCAATTTGAATTATTTGATGTTAGCATAATAGAATATCTTGCATGTCTCCATGTTCAGAAATATGTAGGGGAGGACTCGCACGGCATATACAGCTCTATCTCCTTAGACTTCTGAATCGGAAGACATTTCTTGCCCCAAACTGAGTTACTGTATACTTTTGTAGTGCTTATTTCCTTAGACAGGTGAATTATTTTCTTTACATGCTAATGAAAATAATAGATGGATGGACGGAAAGAAGGAAGGAAGGGAGGGAGGAAGGTCGTTCAAAAGTCAAAAGGAAGACAGGAGCTGCATAGTGGGCTACTTTTGAGGCTGTGGCCGTTAGAAAAGATTCATTTTGTCTCTTCTAGTCTTCCGTGGATTATTTTGGTCTCTCTGCTACAAAAACATGCCTCCTGTGGCTGCAGAGGTGGATGTCAGAGGGGCAGGGTGGAGGAGCAAGAAGTTAAGGTGTCCATGCTTTAATGACAAACGACAGAACATCCGAAGCCCCGATTGATTCAACAGTTCACTTGCTTCACATATAAAAGACTTGACTTCCTCTGTCATTCAGTCTTTAGAGGCTCGTGGGTCACCGGCTGATGTCCCGGTTGCCCTCCCAGTTCTTGCTGCCCGCTGCCTCGCCAATCCCCCCGTTCTCAAAGAACGGGTGTTTGAGGGAGTCGGCCAGCACCAGCCTCTTGGAGGGCTCGTACTCCAACATGCTTTCAATGAGGTCAAATAACTGGTGATGCTCCTCCGCCTCCGACAGCAAGTACCGCTGACAGGGGAAAGGAGAAATGGAAACAAGAAAGAGATTAAGAGGAATACGGAGACTGTCAAGAGAAGAACTGCAGTACAAAACAAAAGACACTTTTGTTCTTTCAGTACAATGCGCCGTTTTCACTTATCAGCCCTGCTAATCATCGCACTTTCCTTTTCCACTCCCCATCCAGCAGTCTTACCCGTAAGGGTTTGCAGTTTTCTCTGACGTATTTCCCTGCTGAGGAGCTCTCGTCCCAGTCCAGACGGCCACGATAGAAATACTTCTGCTTCCTGAGATGGTACAGAGATCAGTGTGAGCAGTTTGAGTGTATCCATGTTGTTTTCAATGTAAAAATGTTTATTTTTGAGGGTTATAGGCACTTATAGCACTTTGGTGTGTTTGTATGTTCTCTCACCTTGTCTTGCGAATCATCCTAGAGGGCACTGGTCCCAGGATTCTCTCCATCATGGCCAAATGCTCCCTGTTGTCATGAGTCTGAAAGAAGTGTGAGTTAAGACAACCATGATTCAACAGGAACAAGGAACACACAAAAAGAGAGTGACTGATTCAGAAGACAATCAGGGTATAACTACTGCTGGTTCTGCTGCTACATACGGTGTCAAACAGGTAAGGTTTAATTCCTACCAGATTAACACATGCCATGTACACATGTATGTTTCACTCTTTGGTGAGGCCAAATAATCAATTTATCACTATGAAAAGTAGAAAATCAGTCCTAAATGGCCCAAAATTCTCATTTGAATGAGGTCTGACTGAAGCCAAGCTCCTGGCTGCAGCCTGCTGGCAGCGATAGGCTGCCACTGTACCTGAAACAAGGTGAATCCCAGGTAGTACTCAAACAGGATACAGCCAATGCTCCACACGTCACAGGGATGGCTCCAGCCCAGCTCTGAAGGACAAATAAATGAAAAATACGGCATGTGGCGACTACTCCAGGCTGGGGTTAATGGTTGCTGACATCACCTGAAGTTTTTCAAATTACCCAATATTTTAGCTACGTAGAGCCTCAAGTTTATGGCATAAATGCCATGTGCTTCCAAGAAAAGATTAGAACTTAGAGGGCAATAATTCTGACTAAAACTAGTGTGTTCATTGATCTTGACACCTACTGCTCCCTGACAGTGACTTACAGTAGTAGTGTTGTGTTAATGTGCATATATATGTTAATTTGACCTGATTTAGAAAAGGAGACGTATCACCTCATCCACTGCAGAACAAAGCACCTTAAAATGCTTATCAACGGAAGAGTCAGGGTGGGGATGCTGAGCTGTGCTTGTTTCAACTTGTAGAATCTAGTCTGTTTCTATAATAAACTTGCAGGTAAATCGTCTGTCTACAGCGCAAAGTAGAAACACCAACTGAGTCGTTCCAACTGAAAATACAGTTTTTCATCTCCAAACTGATTTACCTGCTGAATGTCTGGGCCATATTTTGATTGGAAATGTGGAAATAATCAAATACACACACATATATTTCCTTTCTTGGAAGTGGTGTTTTCAATGAATTAATGGCCAAGAGCCTAAAATACATCCTCACCTAGTATGACCTCAGGGGCGCGGTAATGCCGCGTGGACACAATGGTGCTGTGGTGCTCGTGGTCAAAAGTGGCACTGCCAAAGTCCACCACACGTACTGCCGTGCTCTTTACCGTCCGCTCTTCTCTCTTCTGCAAGAAAGAAAACAAGAGTTTTTCAGAGCTGTTTAGCTTTAATGGACTTTTCTACAAAGTGTTATTCAAATTGTGTCAGTAAGTTGTGTTTTTCTAACTACCTCTTTTTTTTGTACTGTATTCATGAGCCCTCTAATGCCTAGTGCACTCTACAGGATTTTAAGCCCGATTTTAGCCCAATTTGCAAGTTAACGAGCTCGCCGGGGGGCTCGTTGATCGGGGGCAAATCAGCGCTTGCCAATCTTTATGTGTGAACTACTCAAGACGCATTAAAGATGCTCGCTGGCTCATTGCCGACGCCAGACAAATATCTAGCATGCTAAATATCTGGAGCTGTCTGCCGACTCGACGTTCTGTGGTATCAGGTGTCCGGCGAACTACAGCCAATGAGAGCAAGGCATGAGTCGAGATCATCTCAGCAGACAGACAACCAACAACATATTCTTTTTTTTTTTCCTCCCCCTTTTTCGGGGTTCAGAACAGATCATTGCGCAAAACCACTTGCACCGCTAATTTTGTTTCAACGTCAATTTTCAAAACAACTCCTGTTTCGCGCTTCATTTCCTGTTCCACTTCTCACGAGTGTTTGTGACAAAACGTGGTTTTGGGGCCGGATAGAGTTGTTGTCAGTTGTGTAGTGTGCGACTCCCCGTTGCGGAAAACGTACGTAGTGTCATGTAGTGTGAACGCCACCACGACTTCAAGACTCAATAGCAAGTCACGTAGTCTGAGCAGCACAGCGATTTGCCGACGTTTAAAATCCTGTAGCGTGAACAAGGCATCATTTCAACAAAAGCTCAACAATGGTCAGTATCAAAGTGAAAGTAGTACTGGCTTATATGTTTTAGAACCGACTGGGCTCTAAAGTATACAGACAAAAAAAGTTAAACCTTTTTCCCTGCATTCTACTGCATCTTACCTTTTCTATATTGAAGGACATTGTGAAGTCTGAGTTGACGAATAAGATGTTCTCAGGTTTTAGGTCTGTGTGTGTCAGCTTATTGTCATGTAGAACTATGGAGAACAAAATGAGTTAAATGGTTATTTAGTCTTCACTTTGGACAGTAAATTAACTTAAAGCTACTTTACACAATCCACCTTCTAATCATGCACTGACCTTATTTACTTTCAGATTAGATGAGACATGCTACAATGTATAATGATGATGATATAGATTCAGGGTAATAAATAAATGAGAAAAACATCTGGAATAGTTAAACTCCACAAAGTAAATTTATATATACACTGACATTTGAGCCAGGAATTCTATTAATTTGCAGAATTATTTTCCTCCCGAGAATCATTAGTTAATAGACACACTCCTCTGCCTGGCCTGTAATGCCCTACAGGCTGTCTAACACAAACAACAAAGGTTTCCAGTCTAGCCACTCAACTTGTAGGCAAGAAACATCATTAAGTGTGGGTGTTTTGTTGGAAAACTACTACTTACTTTAGGGACATTAAGACAAAAAAAATGATTACAGAAACATACAAGTTCAAATTATGAGGTCTACACTAAACATGCTGAATTGGTTACTTAAATTACTTCTTCGTTACATTAATCTCATTCTTAATTATCCTAGTCTGTTCCTTATGTACTAAAATCAAATAAAGGACATAAAAAATAAAATTAAAAAAAAACTTACACTTCACAGCGAGACAGATTTGGTAGGCCATGTGTCTGACCTGACCAATTGAGTAGGGCAGGTAGTTGTTTTCCTTTAGAAAGTCGAAGGTGCTGAGAGCTAGCAGCTCAAAGGAGATACACATGTGACCATGGTAGTCAAACCAGTCATACATCTGTACACACAGGCTGCAAGATAAACAGGACACAGCAGGTTTGACAGAGATGTAGTGGATCATTTATACCAATAGCACATTACTTATACAACTGCTAAGCTAAATCAACATTTTTAGAGACTAATCTAGCACAGTGTCTTGGTAAGTCTCGACAGCTTCCAGGAAAGACTGAGGTTTTTACCAAACCAACTGATACGAGCAAAACTATGATGGTGACACTTAATGTCTGTACTGGTACATTTTAGTTTTATCATCCAGCTCTGAAAAAGGTGTTGGTTTAGGCAGTGTTACTTTCGGTAATTAGTTCATTAAATTGCAGTACCACAATATTCAGAACTCACAATTTGTTATCAGGGTCTTTTTCATTGATTTTCTCTAACACGTTGATCTCCAGGCGAGCTGCTTCTTTGTACTTCTCCACATTCTTGATAATTTTCAGAGCAACATGGGCTCCTCCCCTGTAAAACATAAGATAGTATGATGCCAAACAGAGGTAATGAAATACAAAACATGCATTACATACATTTGCATGTAAGCCTCACTTTGAGGAGTAGATGCAGTTCCCAGAAAAGGGCATGATTGAACTGCAGACACAAAAGTGACATGATTTTACTTTACTTTACCGGAAAAACACAACACTTAGTAATATGACAACAATATCTCTGAGCTCGGTGTTAAATAAATGAGAAGTCAATCCTTGCAATAAGCAAAGAATCTGTAAGTGTCATTTTCTTAGGGCCCTGCCCACGAAAATAAACTTGCTTGATGTACATTTCTAGCACTTTCACAAGGCAATAAATCTTCTATAATGAAGATTAAGGCCCACAGTTACACAAAAACAGCACCTTTGAAGCTGTGGACAATCTGATGGAGTAGTTTAATTTAAAAAACAGCTAACAAAAGTAATAAAAACAATAGTGAAGGTGGATGTTAAATACGCTTATCCTAATCTCATTTGGCTCAAGTCTAACCCCTGAGTGGCATGACACAATCACACTTGATTCTAAAAATTAAGCACAGTGAGCAGGTATTCTCTACTGGGGTTCTTGGAAATAGGACCCCAGAGGCTGACAGCTGTTGTTTTTCAATGTTAACTGACACACACCTGCGATGGTCCGTGCACTGCATCACCCTCCCGAAAGTGCCTTCCCCCAAAGTGCTGACGATCTCATCTGAAACACAACACAGAGAGAAAAGGAAGAGAGGGAGAGCGGGGAAAGAAAGAACAGGAGCATTAGACATGTGGACTTAAGCAGGAATACATAATGCAAAAGTGTAGACAGGCGTATCAATTCTATCGCCCATCCCCATTTCAAATGGCTGCCTATTCAATCTGGCAGGCTTGAGACACTTTGAGGTAATCTATGATACTGAATGCATAGTACTAGGATACATGTGAAGAAAATAAGGGGGCAAATGTAAAGCGCTCCCTTCCTTTGACAACCAATTTGCAGCTATTGAAAATAGGGGCACAACCTTTCAAGATGTGGCTGTCTTTTTCCAAAAGGACACGGGGGTAATGTGTAAAACTGGGAAAACTATCAGTATTTCCACTACAACAATGGTTCTCAAAATGACAAACGTGTTAATATAAATTTACTGTGCTTATGTGTGTTGGTTGTGCTAGAAAAAGACTAAATAGGTGATGTGCATGTTAAATGTCTACTAAAAAATAAATAAAAGAAAATCTCTGAAACCCTCAAAGTGGAAAATAGCTACCTTAAGTTGCAGATTTAAACCTGTGTCTGAGTTTTAATCTGAAACGCGACAAGAGACAAACAGCTGCAAATGGGCTTCTACGTTTAGGAAAGTCAAGTAACCTGTGAAACATAGAAAATGCTCCACGGCTTAAAATCCTAGAACAAAAAGGAGAAGGTACCTAAAGTCCCTCTCAAAATCTTCAACATTCTTGCAATCCACCCTGCTATTTCAGCTAGAGCGAAGAGCGTTCTAGCAAGGCATCATCATCAGGCACTCCCATGTCATGTAAATGCTCTATGCTTTAATACTCATATGGAGAAGGGTTACGATAGAGTAGTGGCAGTGAGTACATCTCTCTTGCAGGACGTCCCCACTCCGACAGATCAGGTGCCCTTCCTCGTCGTCCCTCACACTCAGTGCCCTCGTCCGGCTGTTGCTCCGCTGTTTTCACACCCAAACCACCATCAGCAGGTCACGACACGACCGCAGGGAACAGGGGATTTTCAGGGGCAGCCGCAGCCAAGGCGTCAGGCGGCACAGGTAGACGAGGAGGGAGGAGGAGGGTGGTGTTGGTAGTTGTGGTTGTAGGTGGGTTTGGTGGTCATGGGGCGATTCACGCATGACACCACGTGAAGGAAATATATAACGATAGGGATATAGTGCAAGGGAACAAGTCAAAGATCACAAGTTGTCCTCTGCTCCTCTCCCCCCTCTACCTTTAAACCACAGCTGCTTACAAACAAGGAAGCAACTGGCATATCCATTCATCAACGCAAAAACCAAGTAAGACAATAACATAACTAATTCAAAACATATCAGGTTGACTTTTCATAATAAACAAGATGGAAAATAAAATGAGAGGACCATATGTAATCAAGCAGGAAAAATTTAAAGATAGCCGCAACATATACTGCATCAAATTCAACCCCTTGCTCACTTCGATTTATACTACTTACTACACGGGTGTGGTTAAACATAACCCACACAAAAATCATTTTTAACAAATGTAAGACATCTAACAAAATTCTGCATGGTGTTTGGTAGAACATTTTCACTTTTTTTAAGCCTATCTACAATACATTTCACAAGTGGCCAACCACCTGCTACCACAGGTGTTTTCCAAAAGAATTGACAACATACTAAAAAGGTAGGGCCAAAGACAGTGAATTAAGTGTGAGCAGGTGTAGCTAGGTTTTCACAAGGAAAGGTTAAGAAAGCTGTGATGGGTGTGTATCTGAAGAGGAGCAAGAATTAGCGGCTGATCATTAATGAACTACTGAAAAAGTATTTGCATAAAAATGAAAATGCTCTTCCAAAAAGAAATGCCAATTTAGGGGGAAACCCGCTTAAATAAAAAATAAAACAAAGCCCCTCTGACAGACCAAAACACAAATCATAAAGATTTTACTACTTACCAATTCCATGAGCTGTGAGGAAGAAATGGTTAAAGAAAGACAGAGACAGAAAGAGCTGAGTGGAAGAGACAGAGATGGAAGGAGAGAGGATGAGAAGAGTTAAAACACAATCTCAGGTCTGGCTGTACTCACCGAGGAGGATGGGCTATAGGACCTGGTTCTACGCCGCCTTCGTTTGTGCTTACGCCTGCTGCCTTTCCGCCGATACGACTCATCCCGCTCGCGTTCCCTCTCGCGGCCACGTCTGTAGTCGTACATGTTTGGGGAGAAGTCGCGTGGATAGTAACTTTCAGCTGCTCCATGTGGCTCCCTTTCTCTGTCGCGCTCTCGATCTCGGCTTTGATCCAAGCGCCTGTATCCCTCGCAGTGTCTTCGTTCAAATGGCCGGTGCTCCGTAGAGCGATTGTCATAGCTACGACTAAATGAGAGCACAGAGGCATACACTGAAACCTAATGACAAACCAAACCTTTAAAAAAATAAATAAATAAATAAACACTGCAGAGTTGGTTCTGTAAAATACATTTTCAGCATAACAAAGCAAACATATCTCGCTGAACACACAAACATACCTCCTTGAGCGTGCATAGCTTCCTTCCTGTCTGTGTCCCCGTCCCCTTTTGTCTCGGTCTCTGTCTCTGTCACTGCTGGAGGAGTAAGTCGGTGATCTCCTGTGCCGGTGTCTTCGCCCTCTGTCTCTGTAACGATCCTGGTAGCTGCTTCGACTGTCTCTGTCCGAAGACGAGTACCGTCTAGTGTGAGGCATCTAGAAGGACAAACAAAGCATTATTCAGAATTTAAAAAGATATTGAGGGCCTGAAGCAAAACACCCTTTTTTAAGTTCATAAAATGCTTAGTGTATTAAAAGCAACAGGGAGTAATTAAGCTTAAATTTAGGAGACCCCTTTTTACAGCTACTCCTGTTCATATTTTTCTTCTTGCCAAAATATTCACATCCATGTGTGATGTCCACTGCCAGACTCCAAGTGGTCAGTGGGAGTCAGTAGAAGGAGCAGTTGTAGGAGACAAAAATTAACAAAATTGATCCAAATAAAAGTGAACAAGCAGTCTGAAACGGTCATATTTAGCACACTATGTGAAGATGTAAACTTAACTGCTCAACAAAGCTGCCCTTGAAAAAACAAACGGCTCCTTACAATCTGATCAATTGGGCTGATTGACGACAACAGCCTAGGAAAACAAACTTGGTTAAAAATAAAACACAGAACAAACGTAGTTATGTAGGAGGCTTAACGTACATGTGAACGCAGCCAATCACAGAAACACGCAGTTCAACGCTCCAACTTTTAGATGAAGCATGCAGATTATAAATCAGTGCAAAAAATAGTTAACGTTGGAGCTAATAGTAACGTCAGTGATCAAATGCATTTTAATAGCCCTGTTGCATGATCCTATTTAAATATTAACAGCCCACCAATGGTTAGCGTAAATGCAGTGTTGCTCCAAACGATTGTAAACAATCCGCAAATTAACTGTAACGTTATCAATACACGACTAGCGTTACTGGTAGCATGATGCCATTATCAGTTAGCTTAAGCGCTAAATAAGCTCACGTTAGATTCATAACAGAACACCATCCCAGGTTAATGATACGCTTCTAAAAGCATCGCTGGTTTTTTCCTACCAGGTAAGGCGGTGCGTTAGTAACACCGCCGTCAACGCTGACAATTTCAGTAAGCACCAGGACATCGAGTAACGTTGTTATCACTCGACCCTTTTCCCGTTTTCAAACGCCAACAAATGAACAGCAAAAACGGCTTTAAAGTCGACCCAGCTAACTAACTGACCAACGGGCGACGAACTGGCTGTTAGCATGCCCTGCTAGCAACCTTAGCTAATGTAAATAATTTGGCCGCCATCTTAGCTTAGCTGCGTTCATCAGTTAGCGAAACAGCTACTACAACTAGCAGTCGTACTGACCCTTGCGCCTGAATGTGGCTGGCTGAACAGCACGAAACGGCTCGTATTTACCGTTTTAGCAGCGAGGCCTGTGCGTTTGTCCCACAAGAAATCCGTGGTGGCGATCCACTGTTCTTTATTTATCTTCTCGCTAGCCCGGTGTTCTAGGCTCTGTTGCTAGCAAGCAGCAAGCTTTCTTTTTTTTCCCCTGCCTTCCCTCTGTGCGGCTGGTTCTGCTTCAGACAGACTGGTGGCGCTAACGCCTCCCTGCTATAGTCCATATAGTCCAGTCCTCTGTGGACACAAACAGCGCAATACCCTGAACCTGCAACAGTCCAAACTAAAACATTCATTTAATAGTCCAAAAGGCATGCGTGCCAAGTTTTGGGTCCATATAAAATGTGACTGATGGAGAAATGTTATTTAGCCTCATTATTTGCATTATGTTGTATCAGAAGTTTATTGTAAGTCAGAATTTGACAGAGACTTTTTACTAAATCAAACTTTTGACTTGCTACCTTATCATTGTTACTTTTCACTTTTGACTTCTCATACATTTGAATTGCTATCTCATAATTATGACTCAACAATATGATTTACTATTTAATTAATCGCAATTTTGACTAATAACTTTTAACTTAGCATCTCATAATTTGACGCAATATTTATTTTGACTTCGCAGTGGGTGATTTTCATCATGTCTAACTTTTGATAAATTTTATTTTATTGTCCTGGTAGAAATGGGCTTTCTTAGTAGTTTCATTGCAGTTATGTTCATGTACATCTAGAAAATATGCTGTTTAAAAATAAGCTTGAAGAAAATTAGACAATTACATTTTTATTTATGAAAGCTTAAACCATAAAACTAAAACACTTAAAAACACAAAAGACAGTTTTGCGCCACTCTAAAACAAGTTAAAAACCTTCAGCAGCATGTGCGCGTCCCACGGCAGCCCCCCATGGAACAGCACTGGGCTGTGAGGCCATTTTTGGCCAAAGTTGAAATAGCAGGTCAAGTGACACACAGGGGCTCAAACACACTGAAATGCCATTGTCCACAGTAATATTATCTGATACATGTCACAAATATCAAGCATGTCTGAACAGATTTTCTCCAGAAACAATAGCGCCCAGAACTTGCAAAGACAGCCATTTCGGCTATTGGGAGTCTGCTATCACATTCATGCTCTCAACCGGCTCGACCAGAGGGACACGCAAGTGCGGCTCCACTATGGGCCCAAAAACACAGAGGCCTGAGGGAGCTTGAGAAAACATTTTCAGTGTATTTCCTTGGTGAGCAACTTTCTGAATGCATGGGGGGCCATCTTGGAACACAGCATCCAGTTCTATTAACATGGTCTTGGTCCCATATGTGTGTCGATTTTGATGAATCTGAATCTGTACACAAGACAGAGGAATACAAAAAGTGACAAATCAGATATTAGGAATAACTCCATGATTTTATTTGTTGAAGAAATGAACTTACCGTTGACCTTTACACAGATTTATTCTTCTTCTTGCCCTTTTTCGACTCCAAATGCTCTATCATATTAATCATGTGTTCCAAGCGTGAGGAGCCTCGGTAGATCCACTCCTTATGTTTATCTTTCTAAGCATGATGACACACAAACTACTGTAAGTCACGGAATCTAAATAATACAACAGGGACCATAAAACAGCAAGAATCCAGTTGAAAATGGTTTAAAGAATGATGTTCACAGACACTGACCTCGAAAACAACCTGTATCAAGCTACAGTCGACCTGCAGCACCTCACACCTCTGCTGAACTCCATTAAATTCTGCATTAATTATCTGTCCAACCCTGTATTGGGTCTGGGGCGGGTAAGGCCAGGCATTTATATACTGCTTCAGGAAATTCTTGTGGGTGCCATCGGGAATATCATCCAAAGGGTTTGTCACTGTCACAGGAAAAAGAAACAAAGCTCTGCTTACTGGCTGTATAATAGCAGGTACTGTGGACAACTGTGGTTTACCACAGAACACGCGTTCACTTCAAGAATTCGACTAAACTCTACAGTGGAAGGGGGGTTGTTCAGGGTGGTTGTGTGCAAGATGCCAAAGCTAACATCCTATGTATAAAAAACTAAGCTGAGAACTTGAAACCAGGGGGCAGAGAAAAGTAAAGGGTTCATTTTTTATTTATTTCATCAATATTCTTGCCAGGTTTCAGACCTCTAACCTTTTGCTCACGTCTCACTTTTTTTTTTTTTCTTTCTTAATAGCTACCACTTTTTAAATGGCCACAAAAATGGCAACAAGTGTGGATAAGATTGACACAGCTATACGTGTATATCTTAATTCTTAAATCTCTTTGATCAAGCGCTAGCTGCTCCCAGCAAGCACTACCACTTCCATGTTGACTGAAAATGGGGTAAATCACTGCTGATTAGTTAGGGCCAAACAGAAAACGTCTAACAAAAACACAATGACAGGCTGAATAGGGAAGCGAAAATGAAATCGAAATTCAGTCAGATTTAAATTTATCTACCTTTTTTCAATGGTTATCAGTAATTATTCAGAAACTGATCATTGTTCCGAAAGCTGCTTTTGAAGCATTTCTTTTGGCCAGTTATTATAAATACAAAGGGAAACACAGGACATCTCTAAATTAACAGTCTAAAGCTCCAGAACAAACATCCATGTGGATCTTGAGTACAATAAATGTTATTATTAGGTCAACATTGGATTTTAGAAATGATGCATCTGAAAACATCATTGGATTTTTCATTCAATGCAGAATTGGCTGATTTTCTCAATCTTCGAGTAAGTCGACAAAGTTTTATCAAAAACAAACTCGACTATGTTTGTATATGATAATGCTGCCCCACGGTTTACAGCTTCAATCATAGATAAGCTAGCTAACGTACTTACTGCTGGCAACAAATGCCTGTGTTTCTATTTTATTGGGTCTGCCTTTGTGATGCGTAACTGCTGCAGGTGGACTGTTGTCACTAAGCTTGTGTTTTCATTGTACTGTTCATATTTCCACAGAGGACATTTTGACATGTCACAGTAGGAAAACCACAGATTAAAAAAATAAAATGAATGACGGCTGGATTCCCATAAGCTGCTTCACTTTCATGGTCCTGGTATTGTGTGTGCTGGCCCACTTGAATACAACAAAGCCATTGTTAATCTTATTAGTAACACCTGTGCTTTTCTTACTATGACAAGTGAAAATGTCTGCTGTGAAAAAGGCCTTTCAAGAGCTATATCAGCTTATCACGTTATTTGACACATCCACAGCCTTCACGTCTGGACTTTACATGAAGTAAACCCAGGCTTTCTGAGATCAACCCAAACTATGTTTCTAGACCAGAGCAGTTTTCGAAAACAGCTTCCAAACTTGACAAAATGTATCAGAGCAGACGACCTTGAGTCTGTAATAAATCTACAAACCAGTCCGTGTGTGACTAAAACACCCAAACTTACATGGTCTGTACACCAGGTGAAGTAAAGGCAAGCCTACATAGACCGGCGTGTGATCATCAATAAAGACCAGGAACCTGGAAAATGAAAACACGATTTTCATCAAACCATACCTTGGGTTTACATAGGAAACCGTGACTTTATCGAAGAAAAAAAAAAAGACATAACATTTTAATCTGACTTCATCATAAAAAGTTATCCATCACACACACAAACCTCATGCGGTTTTTCCTGCTGGGGACCTCTGCCAGGACACCTGGGCAGAACTGGGGCTGGTCAGCTTGACACTTGACCACCATACGAGTGCCGACAAACAGCTGCTCCGCCTTTGGCATGTAGTCAAAGGCGATGTGATGACCAGATACTAGGCTCTTCCCCTTCCCCTCAAAACTGATCTTGTATTTCAACCTACCATCTTCTGCAAAACATAAATAAAACACTTCCAGTAAGCAAAGCCCTCTTTAAATAATGTCATATAGAATTTGTGGTGGCTAGAATTCATTAGTAAACTCCTTATCTGTGTTGTGGTACTGAAAACCTGCAAAAGATAATGTACGAACAAACTGTATCGGATGACTCTCTCTTCTTCTATGACTCTGTTCGATGCTGGTGAGTGTCATAAGCGCGATGAGCGTCCGAGCACACAAAAGAGATGATTTGTAACTCTGAGAAAGTGTGTACTTCTGTTTTAGGGCTGTTCTTTATTACAACTAAATCCCAAGAGCACAACGTTTACATTTTATTCAATTCAATTTTATTTATATAGCCCAATATCACAAATCACAATTTTGCCTCAAAGGGCTTTACAATCTGTAACACACGACACCCTCTGTCCTTTTATAAGTTTTACATCTGCGCTGGCAGTTTCAAATCATTTTCTGCAGGTTTTTGGAGGACAAAAACAACTCAGTGTGAATGGACGGCCAAAACAAATGGGGAAAAAAGATGTTGTGTGTCAAATGCAACGGTATGAGTGTTGACATGGCCTCAGACAGAGGTTACACATGAGAGTACTTCCAAAATATTGATCACAACACTACTTTTGTAAAACTGGAAGATGGACTGTACGCATTTAATCATAAAAATGTATTACAGTACAATTGGTTTGCTCTGCTGGAGTCCTAGTTAATCAATGAGCCAAAGTTGGGCATGAGATGATTTTGCAGAATTTTGTTATATTCACTAAAATTTTAGCATGGGACTGGATAGCTGAAAGGAAACAGTAGCTAAAACTTGTATCACACTGCTCTTGTACTTTTTGGACTTCTTCCACATTTATATGACTTTACTGTCGTTTCACATGTCTGTGATCAATTTCATTGAACCAGAAATTATTTTTTTCCTCACCCTTTGTTACTATTTCGATGACTTTCCCCTGTTGCCACCTCATGGCCTTTCTTCTGGCCAGAACATTCATGTTCACGCAGATCTCTCCTTGTGGCACGCTAGGAAGGCTCTTGTTGGCTTCGTCAGTGGACTTACAAAGAGTCGATACTTTGCACACAGGGTTCACTCCTGTCAGTGGAAAAGGAACACAACATAGCAAAACTGATGGACCTCAGGACAATGATGTAAAATGTTGAGAATAGAAGTTGCTCCAAATAAGTGGGGTCTAAATATCCACCAACCCAGACACCTTTAAAACCAACTGTCATGGTCTGTCTGGTTAATTCAGTTAACTGTGATTGGTCCAATAAGATGGAACTGTTTTACAATTTAGGTTACAAAACATGAAACAGCAGGTCATTGTAAAAGTTTACCTATATCTTATTCTCTACAATGTTATGATTGACTTAGGTCAGTGCCAAAAAAAGGTTTTTATTGTTAGAAAGTCAGCAGGCTAATCTCTGGCAAAGCACATTAAATCGGCCAATGCAAACACTACTAATGGCCTCTACAAGGTCCATTGACTTGTGCAAATCAGACATGCCAACTTAAGGATAGTACTGGTTAGCAGACAAGATGCAATGGTGAGCGAGCAAAACTGCTGAGCCTAAATTTTAAAAATCTGATGTTCTGAAAATATCAGTTCCCTCTCTAATGCAGAAAAAAAAACCCTGCGTAACAGCTGTGGATCTCCACGACGGCTTTGCATCAGCTGAAAGACATGTAAATGACCACATACTATCTGTCACTATGGTGACAAAATGACATATTTCCTTCTCCTGTTTTTTTCCATAACAGGAGTGATATAAAAGCAATGAAGTATAGTTTTTAGGATCAGAAATCAAGTAATCCATGCAACGTTTTTTTTTTCAAGTGGTAGGGGTGTTCATGTTCTTTTATGGTGTGTTTTTTGCAAACAATACCTTTAGAGTTTTGCGTTGCGTTGCTCTTCGCGTTGGTATTTCCCTTGGCTTGGAGTGTTGATGGTTTTGCTGCGTTTA
>CM022477.1:9596769-9700159 GCA_011952105.1 Coreoperca whiteheadi
GGTGATGTTGTCGTCACCTCGCTCTTAACATTGCTATCGGCGCTGGCTGGGGGTGGTGATGTTGTCTTCACCTCGCTCTTAAAATTGCTATCGGCGCTGGCTGGGGGTGGTGAAGTTTTCATTATGTCGCTCTTATCATTGCTATTTGTGGTGGCTGGGGGTTTTGCACGTCTCTTAGCAAGTTTCTCATTCTTTTGATCTATTTTTCTCCTCTTGTTTGTCCCAGTATTATAACCTGAGACTGAAAAATCTGAATCACTTGAGTCATCGTCAGGTTCCCACTGCATATCGGAATCCGAACCGTTCACGGATTCATCTTCACTGCAGTGACTCTGAAGCGTTGGTGGACGTAAAGAACTGATCTTACACGTAGAAAGTCTGGTAAGGACCACCACTGCAGTCTTTAGACGGATAGAGCTTTTTTTGCCATTATCTCTATCAAGGCTCTCACTGTCCTGAAGCTTTGGTAACAGACAAGAAGGGCCATTTGTAGTTGAAGACTTGGGGGTTTGCTCAGCGTGAACAAACTCAGATGGGGATGACGGTGTATTTCCTACAAAGGAAAAAAGCACAGGTCAAATTGTGGCTTTTACAGAAACAAACAAACATAAGCCAGTTTGCATGGTTGAAAACAACTGAGCAATTAGCAATGGTCGCAGACATGCCAAGAGCACTTTTTTTTTTATTAACGAAATGATTTGCATCTTACCACAGCCTGTTATATTATTATTATCATCATCATCATCATCGTCAGAATCTGTGTCTCTGTACTCCCACCCCAGCAAAGAGTACTGTTTCTTCACAATCGCTTCACATGCTGCCACAGACCTGAAAGACATCAAGACAACATAAATCAATGAATTACACTAAAAACAAGTGTCTCAGCTTTGGATCTTTGGCATAACAAACAGTGAGTGAACATAATTTAGCGTGTTAAAAAACAAGTTTTAACCAGAATAGCCATATTTTCATTCATATTCTGGAGTGTGCAGTTGTTTCTCCAAAGTTTGACGTGGTTTCACTTTTTGTTTGGGTTCAGTTGTCTCAGTATTGCTACAGTTGTCTTGTCAGATGTTCTTTCCTTTCAGTTTGTTACTTCCAGCTATGTAAATCAACATGACAGCTGCATTCTCATGTACCACGGGAAACAACTCTACACTGACAGCAGGCAATAAACAGAGTGTTGGTTTTAACTTACGGAAAGTGGCTGTCCACAGGGGCAACCAAACAGAACAAAATGGTTAATTCTGGTCCAAAGGGCTTTTAGAAGAGGCAGAAACAAGAGCATAGAGTCGATGTAATACTCACTCGCAGAGCTTCAGCAGGTGGGCAGCCTGTCTCTCCCTCCTTTCCAGCAGAAATTGCAGCTGATTGCATTTCTGTAGCACATCAGTGGAGATGAACTTGGTCTTCTTTACCTTCTCTCTGATCCAGTTTTGGAGTTCCTCTTTGCTCATCTCGTTCTCATCCCCTTCCATAATCACTGCAGCGCACAAGGTTTCAAATCGTATGCTGTAAGGTAAAGTATACAGCGGGGGTGTTGTTGAGCGGATGGCTTTTCTTAATATAAGAACTACTGTGCAACGTTAATAATTCACCGGAGCTCTTCCTTAACTACCACATGTATAGTACGGGCAACTTAAAGATCCCCCTAGAAAGTCCTCTTTACAATTAGAGGTTATTTTGTATGAAGGGTTTGCAAAAAGGTAATGTTTTGTACATGGAGAACAAAACACTGTACAATGGTTCAGCCAGGCGGACAACGGAAAGGGTAAAATGAGACAAAGATACCTCTGAGCAACAGTTAAATAAGAATATACGACATCAGCAGTCATTGGTAAAATAAATTGGAAGCTTAGCATTCAAATCTATGCAGATTTAAATAGGAACAGGTTCCTGTTTCTGTGTCAAGTGCACAATAATGCCTATAACAAGCTGCAACAGGCGTGTTGCTTTAGCAAAGCTACTCTCTGATTCCAAACTTTTGAACGGTAGTGTATATTGAGGTTATACATATATGTAGCCTTCATATTTAAGTATTCTTTAGCTCATAATTATGACTATGGCAGCTACCAGGATGGGTAGCAGATTTTATGAAAGAAATGTAGTAACTAATTTGCGATTGCTTTTGGATAACCCAGAATTATGTTTAAAGGAACAACATACTGGAGTGAGATTAAGGATATAATTGATTAGAAACTACTTGAAATACAGTAATGCTAGTTATGAACCCAGGTAATCCTAAAGTAATCAGATATGGTCAGTTACTGTGTTAAAGCAATCCAACAAATTGTGTTACTAATTACAATTGCAAGGTAATCAGTTAACTATAAGGAAATGTATTTAAAGGAACCTTACCCAAACCTGGCGGATACTGTCCATAAGTGAAGTAATTGGATTTCATATATTTTGATTATTGCAGGAGCTTGTCCTGTCTGTGTGTGTTCTAGTCTTTGTCCTGTTTATGTATGTAATGGCATGTGTTATGATGTAGGTGTTGATGGTTGCATTCTCACAATGTATCGTTAAAGCTTAGTTTTTGTGGACCCCAGGACGAACCGCCGCTGCGATGCTGCAACTGATGGCGAGCCTAATAAAACCAAACACGTCCTGAACTCAGCTCAGAGAAACGCTTTACTGTCAAACTCTGCACCTTTCATGTCTAAGATCCAAGTGAAGTCACGCGAAAAACACATTTTTGAGTGGACTTTAAAAACGGTTATATTAACGTTATAGCGGCTATAATATAGCCTCAACGTTATGCTAGGCTACGTGGCTACTTCCCGAGATCACCGGGCGAGACTTTGCGTTTTTATTATGACTGGGCAGTTAACATACCGAGGCTAGCTACATCACCAACTCTGACTAAAAACAAGAAGCTTTTAAGAAACAAACATTTACATCGGGCTATCAGCCCAAACCTGAAACGTGAGGTTACCATGACCAGCCGTTATCTCCCTGCCTTCCCCCCAACGGTAAGTTAATGGCTTTACTTCTGTATCGGGGCGGAGGGGGAGAAGGGGGGGGGGGGTCCGAGACACTTGCCAAACTCATCGGTTAGTCCTCACGCGTGAAATATTTTCTCCCGTAAAAACGTAGCATTTAGTTAGCAAATACCTTAAATAAGGCATAAATCTCCGCTCTGTTTGTGTGGCATGGCCAAGTGACTTTCGGATGCGCTGTCTTCTTCGCCTGCTCAAACCGTAAGTCGCCCGCTGCCGCCCCTTGTGTCCGGACAGAGAACCGACAAGTCTTCCCACGCCATTCAAACCCGTAAGCATAACAAATGCATAGAACACTTAAATAGTAAAATAGTAATATAAATATATATAATACATCAAACATTAATATGTATACACTCAGAAGTAGCCAGGTTACTAGGTACTAAAAGGAATGCAGTCACTACAACCCCGCAGTAAATCGCATTAATGTCACACACTACAGTCTCCAAACTAACCAGAACGTTAAATCAACACCAGTGATGGAAAAAGTATTCACGTCATTTACTCACTTAAAAATAGCAATCCCACATGGTAGAGAGAGGCCTACTGCACCATAAGCAAAGGTCCTGCAATGACAAACTGCTGCAGCAGTTTCAGATACTATCAGTATCTAATTACATTATGTCTTAATCTTATATTACTGGATCGTTATGGCTGATGCATTAACCTATTGGTGAATTTAGCTGGTTGAAGTGGATTTTAAGTGCTTTATGTAATCTTGACTAATCTGATATTTTCTAAATAGGCCTATATTTTGTATATAAATCCTCAATCCAAAAACTAATGAGGGAGACAGTAGCTATAGCTGTGAAATAAATGTTGTGGAATAAAAAGTATGATATTGCCCTCTCAAATGTAGGGGAGCAGAAGAATAAAAGTAGGACATTGTGCGATCCCATGATGGCTGTATCAGTTGTGTAGAAGGCACTCTTCCCCTCCCAACCTGGGAAGCTGCCTGAGTTACTGATGCGCATGGATGCACACAAGGGCAAGGTGGCTTCCCCCTATTTATAATCTAAGTACATGGATAAGTTGACTTTCCGACTGAACAAGTTCGCTTTCTGTTTGCAAGAAATGTGTTTTCGGATTAAACCACAGAAGGTGATAATGAAACAGTTATTTTGATGGAGGAGCTGCAGCTAAAAGAAATCACATGAGAATGTGCATAGGATGCCATCTAGAGGGAATTGCATCTGCAGCTATTTATAAAAAACAAAACTATTGTGGAGAAAGGAAATAATGGTGTCAAAAGTAGAAAGGTTAAGCATAGAATAGGTGGCCCATAAGAGGAGCATGGGGATAATATGAGGAAGGTGCACAACGGAGCCCATTCAGTTGGGACCCAACTCAGTTTTAGACATGTTCTCGGAAGACACATTAAACCATATCATATTGAACTCTACAGTTCTTTTGTATTGATTGAAGAAGCAATTCAACATCAAGGCAGGGGACCAAACGCCATCTGGCCCTGATGGAGGTTTTCCTATGTCAGTTAAGTGATTAACACGTTCCTCCGTATTCACCCTTCGTTTGCTAAAGCAAAATAAAGTGATGAAATTGGAATTTTTCTGGTGTCATTCTGTTTACTATCATTTCAACGAGCCAATCTTTTCTTTCCTTTATTCCGTTTGTGAATACGAGTTCTTGTTTAAACAGACAGCTTGTCCTCTCCAATCCTCTGGTAGTTATTTGCTCACCTAGGCATGTGTATATAGTGCATTATTACAACTCCTCTGTCCTGCATGTCGGTGTCGCCTTTGACGTACACACCGGTTTAACCAGTTTTGGTTATAGCGGTAATGTCCTCTCAGCTACATTTCTTTGTCTCCCAGATTAGAAGTATTAAATATGGACTAGACACTTGAAGTTGGGGAGGCAGCAGATCGTTTACTGCATAAGACAATATGTGGAAGGGATCCGTTCCACATCGGTGGAATGATCTGCCGGCTCCCACAAGATCGGCAGATTCTGTGGCCACCTTTAAAAAGCACCTGAATACGCATCTCTTCCCTCAACACCTAGCTGACAATCACGAACTTCTACTTCCTTTCTATCTCTTTTCATAAAAAAAAATAAAAAATTCCTATCTTTAGCTTTGTATACTGTGCTGGGCTTTAACAACATTGTTGTAAGGAACGCGGCAGAAAAAAGACAAACTTGAACATGGATGAGAAATTAGATTTTTGTTTTTATACATCTCTGGAAATGAGGCTGGGGCATTAATGTATTATATGAGCTGGGGAGATTTGCAAATGACAAGCTAATATACATTATAAAATGTTTTTGTTTTTTTAGTTTTATTACTTACAAAATGAAACAAAAGAATGACAAACAACACTATACAAAGAAATGAAATAATTGAAAATCAAATTGAAAATGCTGATCACTGGCTGATCAAAAAGCTGTTGACTCTGAAGAACATTTGAATAAAGGAATCACTGACTGAGCTGGACAATTTGTTCCCAGATCTTAACATGTGACAAAACTAAAAACAAAATAGGACATAATAAATTCATACAACTGAAAGATTATAGGCATCAACAAAATATATTTACGGTGAACGTCCAACTCAGCCGATCCAGCTTTCCAAAACTCCACACTGGCAAATTTCAACACATGAAGATGTAGCATTTTTTCTCACTTTTTCAAAATCGTACAACAAATATCACACCAAGAGTTTTGCTTTTAACAATAATGGAAAATATATATTTTAATGTGGCCGGGATGTTTTATATTAACAGTTTAAAGGGTGTCACTAATTCACATTAACCATAGATACAAGTGCACAAATGAAAACAGAAAACGAAATGTTTTTGGATGGTCAGGCCACTTGTTACATAGAAGTGTTACACTATAATGTTTTAAGTGTTACCATTTCCCCCGCCACTTCATTAGGTACACCTGTACAATCCTATGTGATCCAACACAACAGCTCTGCCTTTACAAAAATAATAATGTTCAGTTTGAGGCATTCATTTAACTAAATGTTTATTATTGAGGATGTACTTTGCAGTGGTGCTGAACTGGACTGCATTATACTGAGAGGTGTTTCTAATATTTTCGCCACTGCATTTACATACATGAGAGGGCCAGAATATTGGAAACAACTGTCTTTATAATGCAGTCCAGTACAGCATCATCACCCACTACGACCTCAGTAATAAACATAAAGTAGAACTATTACCTTTCTGACACTGTCAACAAAAGCTGAAAAATGATAAGCTTCGTAAAAGTAGAATTCATGGCAGGGCTGTTGCTTTGGGTGGCCGGTGGGTGTTTGTTTATCTGCACATTTGAATAATAAATAAAATTAGAAAATTAAAAAAAAGACAATCAGAACAAACACCTGGCTTGACTCATTCATGTGCACTCATCTAAACAGCTAATCTTATTTTGGGCTGAAATGGTTTCGATTAAGGTCCCCCCCCCCAAAAAAAAATCCAATGGCATATCACTTTGGGGTGATAACGATGGATATTATTGAGTTTTCTTTATATAGTTACATTATAATTCACCTGTGTCTGCGGGCCTTTAGTCAGAATCATCCTCGTTCTCTTCCACTTTCAATTCCAAAAATCTAGCCATGTGTTCAAGTCTTGTGGAGCCTCGATGGATCCATTCTTTATGTTGAGTATCCTGAGTGTGACAAAAAAAAACTACTAAATTAAACCACAAAAATCATCAAAAGTTTAAACAACAGCAGTGTTAAAATGACACGCACCTGAAAAAGGACCTGTATCAAGCTGCAGTCGACCACCTGCACCTCACACCGCTGCTGGCATCCATTTAATTCTGCATTAAGGTTCTGTCCAGCTCTGTACTGGGTTAAATGTGGGTACGGCCAGTCCCTCAGGTATTGCTTCATGAAAAGCTTGTGAGGGCTGTCTGGAATGTCGTCTAAAACTTCTTCCACTGTTGAAAAAAACAAAAAGCAACAGTCACTCTTATTTCTGAAACGTCTGGCATTCAATGGAAGCAACAGTGTAATTGTGAGGCTCTGATTCTTCCTGGGGTCAGCCATGCTTAAAATGTATGCACTTCTGGCACTGTTGCTTTGGATGAACACGTTCACAATTTCACCAAATAAAGGCTTAATCACCACAAATAGCATTATGTTTGCACGAAGGCTTTTAGTATTCAGTGTGTTCACACTGGAAAAGTGACAAAATAAGTATACTCACACCAGACTAATCGCCTACTAAATTCAGTAAATTTTTGAGTGTGCTGTTGATGGATACTATTCTCCCACAAAGCATACATTTTTTTTACATTTTGGGTGGTGGTGAAATTGCTCCAGAAAGACCTTGGAAAACAAAAAAAAAAGTAATACGTCTTCAGAGAGACACTTTCTGTTTGTGAAGTCTAACGGGCAGTGTCATTACGAAGTTGCAGTTTGATGGACGCGTATCACTTCTTGTTAGTATAAAGGTATAATACCTGCAAAAACACTATTTCACAACTAGTATGTATTACATACTGTATAGAATTAGTAGTCGGGGTTTGGCACGCAGCGATTGTGTGTGCACAATACAAGCATAACGGGGACCTACTCATTGCTCACAGTCGAAAACTGCACAGAGCACCTTTAAAGAATGATATTTTATAAATAACGGATAAGTAACAGTGACCTGTACTCTAATAATTCACATGGTTAATTCTGCATAAATGTACATCTCCACAGCAGTTGCCCTTTTCGCTAATTTTCTGCAACCACTTCTATTTTTCCCTGTGCGTTTAAGCTCGTGTCAATGAAACTCATCACTTTCTACACAGATGTTTCACATTAAAAGCCTCCCGGCACCTTAAAGGGCATAATCCCTCCCTTTACTGATCGGCTTATTGGTAAACATGGAGGACAAGTTCCCATTAACAGCAAGAAGCATGATAAAAAATATAAATTGGGCAGCATTAGAAAAAACGGTCTGTCTATAATCTAAGCCTGTCTCAAATAAAAGGCCCGGTTCTCTCTGCGGTAGAGGTAAGTAAAGACCCTGGACAGGATTTGACAATTTACAGTAACTCACAGGACACTTGGCTGTGGGTGTGAAAAAGAAACACAAGTGTGAAAACAGTCAAACTTACATGGTCTGCACACCAGGTGAATCAATGGCAAACCAACATAAACCGGTATGTGATCATCCAGAAAGACCAAGAACCTGGGAAAATAAAATCTGTTTTACATCAAATCAAACCTTTACAACAGCTTTTGGATTTTCTGTAGGAAATTGTGAGGTATAGATGTAGGGATAAAAAAACTCATTAAAAAAAACGCACCCACCTTAAGCGGTTCTTTCTGCTGGGGAGCTCCGCCAAAATAGCAGGCCAAAAGCGGAACTTGTTATCTTGACTCCCGACCACCACACGAGCACCGACATACAACTGCTCCAGCTTCGGCGTTGTGTCAAAGGCGATGTGGTGGCCTGACACAAGGCTCTTCCCCTTTTCTTCGAAACTAACTTTGTACTTCAACCGTCCATCTTCTACAAACAACAAAATGTCAATGAGTGAAATAGGTAAAATGAATTAATTACAGACAAGAAAAACATTTTTCTCTAAACATGCTGTTGTATCTGCATAAAACCCCACAGAAATTAAAATAAACAATTAGTTTAATCGATTAACCTGTTCAGTTGTTTTTTTGATTAATCAGTTAGTCTATAAACGGTCAGAAAACAGTTATAAAGAGCCCACTACATTTTCCCAGAACCCTGAGGTCACGTGTTCAGATTGCATTTTTTGTTGGAACAAGAGTCCAAAACTCAAAGATTTAAACATTTTTAAAAAACTATATAAAAACTGAGAAAAGCAGCAAAACCTCACATTCTAGGAACTGGAACCAGCAAATATTTGGCATTTGTGCTTGATAAACAACTTAAATTAATAATCAATTATTAAAATACAATCAAAGTAAACATTTCCTGTCAAACAATCAATTCACTCGCTGATCATTTCAGCCCAAATAATTATACATCAGTGTTCAAAAAGCTCTATTTCCTTTGTACAAAGTACAACCAACAAATTGACTTTTTTCAACATTTGCATTAGTACGGAGAAATATCTTAGTCAAGATCCGGGCACTCGCATTACACTGCACAGGGACTTTGATTTCACATGAGCTTTTTGTTTTACTGATGCTTGTGATCAATTTCCTGCCAAAAAGAGACATCTTCACCCCTTGTTACAATCTCCACTATTTTCCCCCGTTGCCATCTCATGTGCCTCTTCCTGGCCAGGACCATCATGTCCACTTTCACCTCTTCTTCCGGCAAGTTAGGACGGATCTTCGTGGTTTCATGAGAGCAATGGGCAAAAGCCGATGATATTATGACAGGGCCTGGTTCCACCACTGAGGAAAAACACAAAATGTGTATTTTAAAACTTATGAGCTTGAGGGATTCTAAAATATGAATCACCGGTCATGGGAATTTTCCGGGAAATAAATATGTATGCACCAGTAAAGAATTTTCTGTTCATAATCCGCATCTAAATATTCACAAAACAAACCAGAAAACATTTAAACCTGTCATTATGAGAGTGGCGATTAATTCAGTATTTTCTATTTACAACAGTTTTTTGTCTGTGAGTGGTAGCGGCGTTCATGTTGTTGTTGTTTGTGGCATTACCATTGTTGTTGTTAGCACTCATTTGTGGTGCAGGTGCTCTCGTTGTGTCACTCTTGGTGGGTTTTCCAGCCTTCTGTTTGTTTGAGATTGAGAAATCAGAATCACTAGAGCCTCCTTCTGGTTCCCACTGCATATCAGAATCAGAGCTGCTGAGAGATTCGTCTTCACTGTAGAACTGCTGAGGCGTTGGTGGTCGCAGAGCGCTGATCTTATATTCAGGGAGTCTGGTCAAGACCACCACTGCTTTTTTTATTCCACTGAGAGAGTCAGAAGCATCCTTCAATTGTGTCCTCTTGCTGAGAGCTTCACTTGTGGAGGGAACACACTCACATGGGGAATCAGACATATTTCCTGCAGAGAAAAAAATCATTGGTGGCTTGCAAAAAAGGAAACAAACCTACAGATCACTGTGCTCTAGAGTTGCAATGATTACCCAATGAATAGATAAATGAATCTGCAACTATTTAGATAGTTAATTAGTCAAACGTTTGGGTCATATTTCAAACAAAAATGGCAAATATTTGCTGATTCAAGCTTCTCCAGCTTCTTTATATCTAGTACGTGCTATGATCTGCTTTTGTTTTTGTTGCTGTCACCAGCACCTGGGAAGGCACTTTTGGGAGTGCTGTGTACCAGATCTAACTGTTACTGATCTCTGGGACTGTAGAGCTGCTCAGAAATAGAATATATGAAATAATAAATACCAAGTATTAGCTGCTATTTCCTGACACTTATACTTGCTCCTGGATGATATTCTTTTCAGAGTAACAGTAATTGCTTATAACCTATGTGTTAACTGCAGATAAATCTAAAGTACAGTGGGTAATTGTCATGTTGAGGATGCTGACAAATGTGTAAGTTAATGCTCTTTCATATGCGTTCAATGGACATTTTCAAATGCGACTAACGTTACAGTAACTAGCATTTTTAATGTTCAGAAAGAACTTTAGCAACTGAAAGATCTTTGATAACTTAATACTTAACGTTACTATTTGTATTGTTTATTTTTATGTATCACTCAATTGCTCTTTCCCTCTACGTTTGCCTCTTGAACGCCTGTAACAAGCGACATTTCCCATTAAAGTTTAGTTGACGGTTAACGTTAGTTATCTTATCTCAGTCGTTAGCTAACGTTAGCGCTAAACGCGTAGCGTTTATACCGAAACTCACAGTTTACCTGTTGTCTTGTCCTGATTATCCTCTTCTAAAGAACACAAAAGTTTGGGTCACCCCACAATTGGAGCTGAAGTTGGGTAATAAGTTAACGTTAGTGCCGTTAGCTGAAGCTAGCTATCCGGCTAGCACAACGAGCCTGCACTAACTTACCAGCTAGCTAGCGCTGAAAATACAACAAGCGTAGGAAGCGCACAGCCAAGCCGCCGTCTTGATTTTGTGTCACGCCTGTATGACAGTTATGCCAAAGGACTTGCAATTGTGTCCCGCTAAGGAACTGTGTTAACCAAAATTATCACAGCTTCCTCCATTTTAGACTTCTGTTCTTCTGTGCTTGCTTTTTACTGCTTATTCGGTGTTATGTTATGGCGGTCGGCGAACAAAGAAATGGGGATTACCGCCACCAATTGGTTCGGAGTGTGGACCGGGACGATACACCAAAACTGCCACCTTCTGATTGCTAGTGGACACTCAGAGGTGCATTTCGCAAACTCAGAGGCTACATCACATGCACATAGTTTATTGTAAAAAAATAAATGCATTTGTTAATTCTTCATTCATTGAGCAAGAAGAGCTGAGTGCTTTATCTGAGCACTGCAGTCCCAATATACGCTGTTAATATATAATTAACAGCCTATTCGGGACAGATGACAGGCCCCTGGTCACAGAGGGATACTTTGCTTTACACATTTTTATGTCCAAATGTTAAGTTATTGCTAGGTATGCACCATGCCGCCGTATTATAGACAGTAGGAAAAAATAAGGAAACATATAATAAATATAAATACACATTTGCTCCTAGGATTGGCAGACACCTAATAGTAACAGACTCCGATCATCATCAGGAGCAATTAAATAGTGATAAGTACATTGCTCTTTTCAACTGAGCACTTTGACTTAATAAATCTGTTGTTAACACTTATAACAGAAGGTCTGGGTCAGGCCTCTGGATGCCCCGGGCCCCCGGGAGTGTGCTCAGTAGGTCCATTCAGTAATCCACCCGAGGGTTATTTGAAAGCATTTAAGTCAGAAACACTGAAACACAACCTGACACATGTCTTATGACTTCCATGGGAGTGTGATGATGACCCTGTTTTTGTTCAGAAGTGGCCGTACTCGGAAATTGCATTGTCCAAAAATACGTAGACTATTTAGTGAGAGTGTATCTTCATTTCCTAGGGTCCTGCAGAGTCCTGTTAGTGATGGATTTCACCCTCCTCTCTCTCAGGTGATCTGCTCCTCCTGGTAGGTGGAGGTGGAGATGGAGCCGTAAGGATCCACTACAGTCTGGGCACAGCGCACCACCGTCACCAGCAGGAAGAAGCACAGGAGGAAGAGGAAGAAGAGAGCGAAGCCCAGGTCCACGTCCACCTCAAACTGCACCGCAGGTTGAGAAGCCTGGTCCATGTGGGCGATGACGACTGTCGGTCCTTCTTTAACTGGTTCTTCTCCTTGTCAGTTCAGCACCACCACTTTAGGAATATACGACAGGCGTGTGCAAGTGTGCTCTTGAGATGATGGTGATGACTTGATGCCAGAAATATAAATCAGAAAGACAGACAAAGATTAAAGAGGTAACAGCACATTATCGACAATCAGTCTACAGCACCATAGTGGTTAAGATGCATTCAATGTAACTGCAATGTCCCTGGTTTGATTCTGGTGTTTCATGTCACCCCCCCCTCTCTCCCTTTGCTGTCTCTATTTTCACAGTTCGACTATCAAAAAAAAGCCTTAAATGTCCCCCTGATCTTTTTTTATTCCACACATCCTTCTTCCTGGCGCCTACATTACCCACAATGCAGCCCGACCGCCAACTGTTGGGTTGAAGGTTTGTGTGCGTTATGCTAGTATTCTATTGTAGCCTTCGAGCTGCTAGCCTCAAGCAGAGATGAGGATCTTTTGACCAGATTTTTTCAATTTCAAGCGTGTAGTCTTCAGCCCCGACCGGCACTGACACAAGTGAAATCACTTGAGGGATTTTATCTGACCTGACACAGCTCCCTCTGGAGCCACAACAAGCTTCAAACAGCGTTTTCTCATATATACAGTAGTTTTCCCCAACACCTGTGAAAATATTGCTGCTTGTGAATTTCCCCTGAATTATGACTATGTTCGTGGGCTGCAATTTATTTAATTACCGATTGATCTTCAGAGTATTTGGTATGGTCTTCAAACTACTTGTTTTGTGCAACCACCAGTCCAAAACCCAACATTATTTTGATTACTATCACATAAAACAAAGAACACTGCAAATGCTCTATTTTCTAGAAGCTGGAACCAGAGAACGATTGATTTTTTTGCTTGAAAAATGACTAATAATTAATCGATTATCAAAATAAATGCTGCATAACGTTCTATAGATTTACTATTAGATTAATCGACTAATCTTTTCAGCTCTACTATCTTTACATTGGACATGTTAACACAGCCATAACATAGTGTTCTGGGATATTTATTTAGAGGAATACAGCACAACACCTTTCAGGTTTGACCAAAACAGATAGATTAGCGCTCACCAAATTAATTATCTTTATGGGAAGAAAGACATTGTTGTACGTGTTTAAAGTCAAATTTAGCATTACCACTGGATTGTAAAGTAGTTTTAATCACTGTAAAAGCTGACAGCAACACATGATTTCAGCTTACCTGCAGAAACATATTATCAGTTCATTTTAAACGGATCATTTCAAACTCACCCTTCTGCATCGTCAGCAGTGGCCCCAGGGGTGTGTTGCTGCAGAGTCCTTCCACCACCCATCCAAACCTTTCACAGCATCTTTATCTTGGTTCCCTCTGAGGTTCCTTATTACTTGAGTTACACAAGACAGTCGTCAGTTACCAGAGTCTTTACTGTCCCCCTCTTCGCGTGATCATCACAGGAAAAATGAGCAGCCCGCAATTTATCTCCTGCACACACACACGCATACACTCATGCGTGTACATGCAAGATACACAAGCATACACTTGCACCTTGCAACCTCCCCCTGGAGTGTAAAGCCTTTATTAATACTTAAGCAGGAATTGAATGACGGTCTACACAGTTCACAAGTGAATCAAACACCCCACAGCTTTTGTTCACCTGTCAGAAGGACCTTAATCGCTGTCACCAGTTCGGCTTCACACCACAATTAACTCAAGCACCTTAGGTGACACTGAGCCTATTCATTACACAAGGCTGCAAAGGCAACAGAGGAAGGAGGGGAAACTTAATGTGAAAGGAAAGGCAAAGATTTAAAGAGGAGGAGTAAGACTGGACACAGGAGGGGGGCGTGGAAAGGCAAGCCCAGACGTTGGAGCAGGAGAAACAGGAGATGCATTAGCAATTAAATTGTGGAGCTAGATGCGAGAGCAGTGTGGAAACTGACCCTGTCGCTTTAAAATGGAGATTGTTACAGTGAGGCTGCCAGTGACAAGAGCAGTGTGGAGGCTGACGTGCGGAGCACCGAGGTAAAGTGATCCCACTCCATATGCAATTAGCCAAGAAGGCCTTTTAGGCTGCAGCCACAATACTGCAGGGGTAAGTGGCAGAGGAAGCAGGAAGAAACAAGAACTGGTTTCTTTTTAGGATGGATGGAAAAAGAAGGCCACCCTGATCCACGTTCTCAGACTTTCAGGCTGAAAGAAGACCAACTCCTTCCCTCACGAGAGAATTGTAAAAACATTTGAGACATTTTTGGCAACAGTGTGCCGGCCAGGTGCTGCTCAGTGTGTCAACGCTACACTGCACCATCTGATATTGTAATGGCTCCGCGGTGCCTTTCAGGTCTACTCTACACCTGTGGAACCAATAACCGGTGGACGGTGCTCATGTCTGACCGTATTCGCTCCACTTCCGCAGTGACAGAATACCTCCAAGACAGTGTTTAAATGCCGGTATAGGCACGTTTCTCAGCTCCTGAATTAAGGCTATGTCACTTGGTTGTTTAGTCAAAAGAAAGGACTACACACCCATATGTCAGAGGGAGCTGGGACAATCAAATGCTGTGAACAAAATATTTTGTTCAAGGAGTTTAAGCATCAGCACAAGAATTAGAAAAGGTACTACCCTTCGCACACCCTACAGACATAATTAGAACTAAAAAGAGAAACTCTTAGAATCCAGAAGGGTGAACATATTTTTAACTGCACAAAAAATAGGATTAGAATAGAATTTAAAAGGATTATAGTGCTATAGTGATGTATTGAGCAATTAGTCAATTGGCATACAATTTGTATTGGCATATTACGTAATTTATCAAGTAAAAAATGCCAAATTGAATTCCGAATCCAGCTTTTATAAATATGTAAGGATTTTGTTGCTTTTCTGTTTTATATGATTGTCAATTAAAATCTTTGGGTTTTGGTCTGTTGGTCAAACAAAACTAATCATTTGAGGAATCTGGGACATTGCAATGGGCATTTTCATTATGTTATGACATTTTAACAGCTAAAATAATGAAATTGTTTAACAGAAAAAAAACAAAACAACCAACAGATAAACTGATCATCAGTTGCAGCAAGCTTAACAGTTATTTTCTGCGTTAATCAATAGGTAAAAAAAAAAAAAAAAAAAAAAAAAAAAAGCAGATCCCAATTTCCTAAAGCTTAAGATGAACTCTCTAAATGTTTGTCTGACCAATGTTAACAAAATAAAAAACATTTTTCATTTATTATCTCATAAGAAATGTGACACCAAAACAGAAAATACTTGCAGTTGAGAAGCTGCCAGTTAATTGGCTAATCGATTAATCAAATTATAATTTTCAGCTTAGGACCTATATGGCAAAAGAGCCTTTAGAGATCTTTTATTATAGTCTTTTGCATTTATTAAGTTGGTGTGAACGTCGTTTTCCTTATAATTTGATAAAAACCTTGAATGTTAAAACATCTTAAACTAAACCTTTATATCCCTCTCAAATTGTCATTTCAGATTCTAATTAAATGAAGAAACCGTAAAAGGCAGAATAGTTATCCACAAATATCTTTATCATCGTCAGCTTTATGATTTTACATCTGATCAACACATTATGCAGAATAAAAACACTCTCTGTAGAAGCGAAGCCCGTTAGAGGGAGCAGCAGGTGTTTGGTCGTCGTGAGTCGAGGCGTACGGGAAAGTTAAGAGGCCCAGAGTGTTACAGTGCGTTGAGTGTTGGATGTGTTGGGGCACAAAGACAGCAGAAATAAAGACAAAAGGGACAGAAATTACTTTTTTTTTTATAATTAACACTTGAAATGATGAAGGCACTTGCAAATGACAAGGTGATAGAAAATGTAAACCATACTTTGGTGTTTCATTTTTACCTCTTTACTTTATATTTCATGAAATGCTTCTTTTTTTTCCCCTCTCTACAAAATTAACGAAAACGCTTACAAAGAGGAAGGTCTTGGGTAGACAATAATGAGAATAAATATGAAACAAAATGTAAATCATACTCCAAACCTCTCTAAACTGAAAATAAAATCAGGTCTGAATTCGAAAACTATTACTAAGCTTGTTTAGATATTTAGTCAATGCTGATCCATAGAAGAAACCATAAAGTGCATCTTTGGATGGATGGGAACAACAACACTGAATGGAAATGCTATTGACTCGTCCAGCCCATGAAGAATTAATGAACAGTTACTGAATGGTTTGGGTTACACTCAAACAAATTGCTCCAAAATTTAAACCATTGCCTGGACTGAAAACAAATAAAACTAAAGCAAAAATAAAATCATACAACTAAAAAGATATTAAGCATAAACAAAACAAACATTTAAAATGATATCTGTACGTTCTGCTTCCCAAAAGGCAAAACATTTAGGACAAACTTCCACAAAGTCACATTTCAAAAAGGCAGATGTAGCACCTTCTTGCGGTTTTCAGACGTTAAAAAAAATGATTTACCTCCAATTATTTTTGTTTTAAACATTTTTGGAACAAATATATTTTAGCTAAACCATTGGCAAGAACCAAAGGGACAAAATGGCAGCTGCAACAACTTACTTGCAAAACTTCATTATTAACTGATACTCTGGACTTCAGTCAATAGACTTAAATCGGGTTATGGTCCATAGACAGAGATCGACTCATTCACCTTAGTGCTCCTCATAATGTCACTGACTTCAGTGGGGTTATTTAGAGGAAAAATCAGTCAAGTTTAAGGGCAGTAATTCTTAGAAGAGTTGTAATTGACTGTGCAGGACGGGAAAGCCCGTCCTAACCACAGCACATCTTTAAAACACTTCCAGCAACAAAACATAAGGCTGCTAGCAGGCAGATTCGGCATGTGACAACTTGGCCAACAGCACACAATCTTGGTAAATAGCAAAAGAGACTAGAGGGGAGAGAAAAGAGGAGAAGGTGCGCGTAACGAGAAAACCACTCTGCTGCTTAGGTGCTAAGCAGATCATTGTCGTTCTCCATCACAGTCTTCCTTTCTCCATTGAATTTACTGTAAACCTCAGGATAGTGAAATTATCCACGTTGGACTACCAGGGTTTCAGAAATGCGGGTATAGATATCAGTGTGTGTGTGTGTGTGTGTGTGTGTGTGTGTGTGCGCGCGTGCGTTGCCTGCTGCTCCTTTCAACATGCCACGCTCCCCTAACCCTTCTTTGGCTTTCAGGTGAGGGCCACATGTGAGGGCCAATCGTCACTCCTCACACAGCCTCGTCCCCAGCTCTAACAGTCCAATCAGTCCGTCTTACTGTGGTTGTTGTTGAGGATAGTGTGGCCATTCTGCACGTGGCCGTTTTTGAAAATTTCCCTCTGTCCGCGATCGTCGCCTTCATCTTCCGACTCAGTCTCCTCTTTGTCGCTGCGCTCATCCTCGACAATTTCCTGATAAGTAAAACAAAACATCATTTGTACAGTTGCTGGTTTGAATTTAAAGTGTTGTGTGTGTGTGTGTGTCTGTGTGTGGGGGGGGGGGGGGGAGATTGAAAGTGGTTGGTTCATACATTGCCTGGCAGGAATTTGACGACCATGCGCAAGATGAGTACGGCCCAGAAGATGTGCAGAGCCTGCAGCACAAACATTAGCCCGTTGAAGAAGTAGAAGCCGAAGAAGGGGGGGTAGAGGGTCAGGGGGTACACCCACGTCGTGTATATGATCCTGGATGAGAGGACAAAGGCAGAACAGAGAGTCCAGTCAGAGCCACCTACGGTCACCATCAAAAGCCCATTGAGAGGGGCCAGGACTGTACACAATGTGCCTGTTGTTACATTTCCATCACATTGTTGCTCAGGTTTTAACCAAATTCATGCAATGGTTGCAAAATGAATCTGTGTGTGTTTCCACCAACTACCTGTATGCTATTCACATGATCATATTGCATGGTTAAAATCAAGCACAAGTAACTGATAACTGCCATTGCGGCTTCCCACCTAAGATGCCATTTTTGTTTTCTTCATGAATAAGAGGGGGGTGACATGCAACCAGGGACATAATGGTATGAACACCCTCACTTGCATTATTTTACAGTGAGTGGCAGCATAGCAGCAGAAACTGTAATGTTAAAAAGGAAGAAGCTGGTGTTATACTGAAATTTCTCTTACGGTCAACAAATGCCATGAAAAGACCAAAACCAGAGATGTCAGTCCACCTCTGTAAACTTTCGAACTTCCCTATCGTGTCTACGGCACACAGCCCCGAGCCCAGCTGTTTCTAATGAAGACATAAATCTTTACAATAAAAAGGATCACAAATATATAGTTTACTTAGCGTCTTTTTAAAAAATGAACAGCTGGGCACTGGACTTTTTAGGAAACATTACTCAAAGAGGAGTAAATAGTGCATTTGATGGGGACTATTTTCAGTCGTGGATTAATATCTATTTGATGCGATAGTGGGGACTGTGAATGTGGGGTTGACTCAAAATAAACTACAGTGCCCATGTTCATCCTAATGAAGATACATGTTACCCACTTTCTAAGCATGTCTCACTGATGTGTTTAATAGAAAGCTCTATAGCACAGAGATCTCATTTTTGACACTTATTGTTAGGATAAATTCATTGTTTGTGTCGGCCTTTTCATGGGATTCGTTGACAATAAAAGGAATTAAAAAAATATTGCCAAAATTTATCCTTTAAGGTTTATGTGAAAAATGTTTCCATCAGCCTTTATCATGACATCTTCTCCTCTTTTTGATAGCTTTTTCACCTGAGCAGCCAAGCATAAAAACCTTTTTCAAATTCCTGGCATTTCCATTTAGGTTTTTTAATGCACAAATTGAAAATGTCCATAAATACATGGAAGCCTTGTGATGAATGGCTGCTGAAAAAAAAAAAAAAAAAGAAAAAAAAAGAAGTCTTCTGTGCTTTTACCAAATATATGTGCAAAGCAAACCAAAAAAACGTGTCAATGTTGCATAAATCTGTTGCTATCACACAGTAATATCGGCGACTCATTACAGTTAATCGAACGCAACATCATGTTTACCAGAAGGGGAGGATCACGAGGCGGGTGACGATGAAAACTGCAGCAAACACAGTGAAGATGAGGTTGCAGGTTCTCCTCCAGCCTGCGTAGTTGAACATTTTGGCTGACTGGAACGAGAGACGGAGAGATCAGAGTGCGACCGTCTCATTTTCTCTCCTCTAGTGTAGTGTGTGAGGTGTACAGTGCTCTGGCCTTAACATCCTCATTAAGCTACTCAGCAATGCCAATGTTATGAAGACAGGAAGGAGGGCAGCACATAACAATGATGTATACCACTGTGTAACTGTAATTAAATTCCCTGTTTTAGGTACATGGAAAGAAAAAAAAAACAAACTTGGAATTTTTAAACTCAAACGGCTAATTGCAACAAAAAGATTGAGTGTTGTTTTGTAGTTAGTGGAGAATTAAATCTTTCACGGACTCTTACATTTATAACAACCATAAATCTAAATGAAAATGCTTGACAGTGTTACTGAAATGTAAAATAAAAAACACATTAAAACCAATTTATCATCAGTAAAACGCCCCTTTTTTCTGCCACGTTAGCACACTGGCATACCTCCATTAGATAGTCGGAGGCATCATGCACTAACATGATCAAAGTCCCTCCCCTGATGTAGTTGACCACCCAGGAGAAACTGATGAGGACAATGGTGGCTACATGGTGAACTATCTGCTCTTTAAAATCCTGGGGAGAGAGAGAAAAAAGAAAAAAAAAAAAAGGGGGACAGAAAGAGACGGTGTAAAAATCAAAATCCAACATGTTTGGTCACTTATTGATGAAGCTGTAAAGATCAGTCACTAATCGACAGTGTGTGTGTCAGATTGATGTTGGTTTTACAAATGATTAACTCTCCGCACATAGCATATTATACTGCTTTACGGATGGAAAAAAGAAACTAAATCCATATACAGAGGCAAAAAAACAGGAACTTAACGAAAAGTTACAAAATAAATCCTCCCTTTAGAGGCTGATTTCAACACAGAGGATCTCCGGAAAAAGTCCAGAAAACCGTTGCTTTGGTTTAAAAGATTAGTGAGCAGGCTTGAAGGTCTGCAAACCTTTCACAACAACATTTAGACCTGTGGACAAAATGGTCAATCTGTCTCTCCACAGTGTGATTCCCCACAGAGCCCCGGTCACACCTAAACTCACAGGGCACTCCTACATGCAACATCCGCGACTGGAGAGACAGTTTGTTGCTCAACTCACTCTGACTTTACCCAAACTGACAAAGTGGAGGGGTTAGTGGAATTGAACATTATCTTTTAATGGCGTTCTGAATCACTCAATACAATGCATACAGTCAGGACATCTTAATGGGGAAATCAATGTCCAAACCTCAAAGTACACTACCAACACAATAGATCATTATCATTATTTTATGCACTCGGTGAGGGATCTCTCCTAATGGAAGGTTTCTGAGGGGTTTTATTGTATAGAGCTAACACAGTTTAGGAGACAGCGCTGTATCACTTACCTTACGTTTGACATCTGATGCTACGCTAAAAAGCAGCGAGACATAGAAGCCTAGTTCGATCATGTAGTACCAGTACTGCGAAGGCAACAGTGGCTGGAAGAAAAGAGAAAGAAAAAGCGGTTAGAATAACATGCATTTTACCCGTTAATTAGTTAAGTAAATTGGTAATCAAATGACTGAACTGGCAAAAGTGAAGAGAAGCCAGTTTCTGCAGTTTCAGTTTCGTTTTTCATACTTTCAGCATATCAAAACATGGCATATACTGTATTTGTTTTATTATTAAATCTTAACCTAATTGAAGGAGAGATGTTTCAGGTGATAGGACTGACATACCATTTTTGGGAAGCCATCCCACATCTGCTTCATATCATAGAACCATGGTTTCTGAGGAGAGAGAGACAGAAACTCAATATTAATGAGGGTTTAAGGGTCCAACACAACATCCCAAGCAGTTTCATGCACAAACACTAAACAAGAACAAAGGGGAGAGCGATGTTTACGTGGCATCCAACAGTGTGTCCACTACGGTTACAGTGTCAAAATACGTTTCCATTAATGACTAGCGTCTATTTCATGGTTATATTTTGCAAGATGGCGTGTAACAAACGCTATAAGCGCCAGCTCTGACACAGTACTCACGTCAATAAGGGCTGCCAGGCCAGCAAAGAAAGCAAGAAGGTAAAAGGTAAATCTCCAACTGTAAGAGAATGCACAGCGATCTCAGAAATCATATTCTAGTAGTACATGGTTTCAGACAACACAAAAACAACATCCCACCTGTACACAAACAATGTTCAGACAATGGCAAAAAGGAAAATACAAGACGACATGTTCCAGCTGTGCTCATGTTATTGCTGGATATTCGTATCTAAAATCTGAAACCTTTGCACTGCGTTTATAAGTTCTGACAAACTTTCTTACTTTAATTTAATTTTTTGACCAATTACTTAAAAATCACAAGGACAAAAATCTAAAGTTTTCCTATGTGACAGGCAAATCAGAAATCCCAATCACTAACACACATGTCACGTATTTAAACCTCAACAAACTCAACACTGAAACACACTGGGCGGAAAACTCCCTGTGACAGCTGATAGGGAAACAGCTGGATTATGTCAGAGTGTTTTGTAGCATTCTTCTGCTTGAACTCAAACGTATCCTCTTATCAATGCAGATTGTTTTGAGTAATGCCTGCTCCCATTTTGAGGGTGTTGTCAGGGTTGAAAGCCAAAAGGAACCTAAAATACAGTATATTTAAATCGTTTTTGATGTCCTGTTCTAGCAGCGACTAGTACCAAAGCTTTACAACAGCACATTTGGTGCTCCACTGTTGCTGCGGTCACACCACTGAAAGTGTCACGCAATAGAGCGCAGTGCAGCAGCAGGCTTCTACTCTGTGTAACAAAAATTAATTAATAACACTGCGCCAAACGTTTTCATCTTGGGACCCCTTCAAAAAAATAGCCACTCATCACAGGTTGGGTAGGTCTTCAAGTAGTGAACAATTAGTCAAGGAGTAACGTTTTTTTTTTATTCATTTGCAGGTGTCCTAACCCCAAACTGGGGAAATGCTGCTTTAAAGAATGTGGAATTTGTAATAGCACATCATGACCTCTGCATAATCCAGTTTGACCTGAAAACCCATCAAATTACCCTATTTCCTTGTGAATCTACAGTTAGTGGTACCATTAAATTTCCACTCTTTCCAAATCGTGAAAACAAATGAATTTTCTAAACGAGTGGGGGAAAAAGCATCTTTAACACCTACTTTATGCTTGAAAGCAGGTTATTAAAAACAGACCGATTGAATGAAAAGACAGAAAATTGGCTGGGGTAGACGTTTCGCTACCTTGCTTCCCGAAATTTTTTGAGCTTGCTGGGCCGGTCCTGGTTTCTCCGCCGCCTGAACCACCTCTGGACCTGTCGCACCGAACAGCCCGCCTGTTTACTTAAACTCTCGATGGAGCTCTAACAACAAAAGCAGGACAAACAAAGAAGAGTCAGTACTGTCTTTGACGCTAAGACTTGGGTGTGACGATAAGTGATATTTCTACCATGTTGTCATTCTCGTCCATTTACACCTCAAATGCCACCGTCTCTGAATTCTATAATTAGGCTCAAGTTGTGCTATTGCCAAAGGACTCGCACGATATATGAAGCGGTGCTAGTTCGCTGAAATATGCAGGTGATTACCTGTGTGGGCTGCTTTGATGTGCTGCGGAAATAGGACTCCAGGACGGGATTATGAGGAGCACGAGCACACTGCTTGTCACTCACTCCCAGCAGGGAGGCAAGAGGAATCGCTACCGTCCTGGAAAGCGGAAAGTAGACTGCACTGAAAACATTGCTCTCATATTTGTCTCTCATATTGAAAGAAACATGCAAATCAGATAGGTAGAGAGGTAAATTTATAGGCAAACGACATTGTGACAAGACATAAACAGTCACCGCTGGAGGTGACTCACCCAGGGTCACGTGCCACTGTGGCAGGTCTGACATCTATGTAGGACGCTTTAGAATTGTAAAATGTCAGTGTACCTGACAGTAGAAAGATGGGACTATTTCATGCATCCCTGACCATGTTTCTTTATTTACTTAAAAAGAATATTTATTAATATAAGAAAAACCAATCTGCCGTGGTGGCAGGTGTCTTGAACTTTCTACCGGCCACAGCCAACCTTTACCCTGTATTTGGCAGGTGCTAATTAGTTACTAAATAGAACCAACTCTTGCTTTTCCTTTGAGGCCAAAAGGAGACTTGTTGCTGCCACCTTTATGTCGGTGCTGGACTATGGCGATGTTCTAGACATGCATGCATCTTCACATGCTGGATAGAGTCTGCCATGGAGCACTGAGATTTATCACAAATCTCAAAGCTCTTACTCACCATTGCTCTCTGTATGATCAGGTTGGATGGTCTGCCTTGTCCACCCGGAGACTTAATCATTGGCATATTCTTATTTATAAGGCTGATCTTGGACTGCTTCCTTCTTACCTACGGATCTACATCCTACAAAAAAGTATGGGAAGTTATTGTCTTCGCTCCCAGGACTTATTTCTACTAACTGTCCCCAAAGTCCGTACTGAACTGGGGAAAAAGTGCGTATGAGTATGCTGCTCCCTCGGCTTGGATTCAGTTGTAAAATCACCTGAATCTTCGGGAGCCGGTCTCATTGGATGCATTTAAAGTGATTTGAAATTTCTTGGAAGCAGGTACATCTGGCTTTAGATGTTTTAATGTTGACGAGTGTTTTGAGATCGTATGAGTCTGTATTTTGTTCTTTGTTTTCATTTTAAATTGTTTTAGGTTTGTCTTTGGTCTGCAACCGTGTTATTTGTGCGGCTGCCTGTCTTGGCCAGGAACACTCTTGAAAAAAAATAGATTTTTAATCTCAATGAGTCTGTTACTCCTGGTTAAATATAAAAACAACAATAATAATTTCATTCCCTGGACTCACCTCTCAAATATCTGTCTGATGACCAGGAAGCAGAGAGCGATGGGTACAGTAGCCCAGAGGTCCCGTGGTTTAGGGAAGACTTTGCCATCATGGTCCTTCAGGTCAGCCCAGCCGTGGCCTTCAGGAAACCAAATCCAGTCGGCCCATATCAGCTCACTCAGCTGAGACAACATCCTAAAGATGAAACAGAGAGAGAAAATGACTTGTGGGTTTTTTTTGTATAATTTGGAAGAAGTTAAGAGGTATTAAAAGAGGCTTTGTCTGCTCGGGGATCTCCATTCAGACTTTCCAGTCGATAAATTTAGAAACTCACTCAGCTGTGACAATATCCTGAGAGGAAGGAGAGGAAACAGAGACGGCTGCGAGGAATGAGTATTGATTAGACGTGATTAATCTCACTGGGCATCTGCAACAGGCGCCGTATCTGGGCACGTCCTGTTCCAGATGAAGGAGAATGATCAAGGGAGGATTTTGTCATGCTGCACACAACGCAATCAGAAAACCTATGAGAGTTCATTTGGAGCTCCCACCTAGACTTCATTTTGGCACTTATTTCTATTCTTTGAAAAGCACCAACTATCTGCAGCTGGACGATGATTTACTCAGACACACGGGTTGTGTCCATAACCACTTCCTTGCTCACTCGTTCTCTACTCCCTTTATAATGGACGCTCAGTAGTTAGCAGTAAATCGAGATTAAGGACATTTGCTAATAATCATCATTTTGTGTCATCACTGCCAGCTGTAGTCGCTCAACTGTAAATTCTGCATTGTCGGATTGTTCACAGAAAGTAGTGTACACGACATATTGAATAGGAAGGAATTTCGGAAAAACTGCGTCACATTTCCGAACAGTTGCCATGTTGGCCATCTCCAAAAGGCTGCCATAAGGCCCTTATTTAGGATTAGGATTGTAATTTAACAGGCCCTAAAACCAAATCAATTATTTGAGACACACAGGAAGTCAGTGTTGAGATGTGAGAACTGGTTTGATGTGATCCACTTTCATGGTCTCTCTGACTGACTTTCTAGATCTGTGAAGACACCAATACTGTGGTCAAAAAGCATAGACGTCATGCTGAAACATAAGTCTTTTAATTCTAGCTGTATTTTTAGCCACGGTAACGGCATGGCTCTAGGGATGGCAACGTTGGTCTGACCACCACTTTGGTCCAGACTGAGATATCGCAGTAAAGTGTGGATGGATTGCCGTGAAACTTAGTACAGATATTTATGGCCCCCAGATGATGGATCCCACTGACTTAGGTGATCTGCTGACTTTTCATTTAGCTCAAAGCACCGTGGTGTCCAAGTACAGCCTCACAGAGCCGCTAGTATGGCTGTAGACTTGTTAGTCTTGTTAAGGTGATAGTAACAACAATAATAATAATAAATAATAAATTTTGTACATACAGCACTTTTCAAAGCAAAGTTACAAAGTCCTTTACATGGTTGAACCAGGATTAAAACATTTCACGGTGGCAGTGAGGCAAATAAAATCAGACAATTAAAATAATAAAAAAAATAAAATGGAATACAATACAAAACAATAATATGGAGATAAAAACAATAAAACAAATAATAAAACTGATAAGACACAGAAATAAAGCGGTGCGCTTGAACTAATAACCATCTTTTTTTAAAGAGGTTTTTAAAAGTGATTTAACAGATGCCACTGATTTTGCAATAGATAAGGTCCATAACTACAACAAGATTTCTGGCTTGGTTTGTGGGACTGAAGTTGAGCACTGACTACTAAAAAGGAGCAACATCAGATACCTACCAACAAAGAAGACATTCTTACTGCTTTGTGATTAGGGTGCAGAAACAGCAACAGGATCTGCAGTCAAACAACCTGCTACTTAAATTACTGGAACACTAAGTCACCTGTGGACTTTTACAATGTCAGATCTGCTGATTTTGATCATCATATTACTGCTGCACCTTTGCTTCTGCAGTCAAAGGTCTGTGTCAAAGTATGAGCGTCTTTCTGAAGCAAATCATTTAAGACGGAAACTCAGGTCGTCACACATTTCCCGACGGATCCCTTAACGTGGACTGTGTGTGTGTGGACTTTAACCCATTAAAAGCTTACTACGAACCAGTAGCTCATTCAGGCTGCCTTTGTTAGCAGAGGAGTTTCCCTTCAACAGGATCGCTGTTGCAGTTTATCTTTAAAACAGCCTCACCTTGAAACAACACAGGGTGAAATATCAACTATCCTGTCTTTTAAAGTTAACCAGTGAACGGATTTCAGTGAACCTGCTGCCTCGTTGCTCACCTCTCGTGCCAGAAATCTACCATAAGCTCTTATTTCCACTCTATGAACAGAGACATGTTAATGAGTGCACATTTTGTATTCAGTCCTAGAGTGAATTATGGGGGTTGGGTGAATACATAAGGTTTTTCTGTCCAACAGGGGGAAACAGGAAATCAACCGTGGGGCTGCAGAAGCTCTCAGGTGTACATCCCACTTCTTATATGCAAACTGCACATTTTTAATTTAGCTGCTCTAAACTACAAACTGCTCATCGCGTGTGACAGCAGATGAAGATATATTACCAAACTGGCAATATTGCAAGCAACCAGAAGTAAAGTGTGCACAGGTTGTGCGCAGTAAATATCCCTGTGTGCCTGGAGCCACACATGTACGTTTTCTAATCAACTAAAAAAAGAGTTTAACAGTATGGTGTCTGCTCCTGCTGGTGTATGATTTACTCATGAGTTTGCTGACTGGAGGAGATCAATGGTTGGCAGAAGAACAGGTAAGGCAGGTGCAACTGCTGCAAACTAAAGTAAACTTGCATTTCTATTCTGTTAGCCGAGCTATATGGACAGATCATCCAGTATGAATTGTAATGAACTAGTAAGACCACTAGACTAAAACAGTGTAAACAGGTTAGCTTAGACCTTTCCAAGTTTGAAATGAATCACATTTTGGATTTATTTATTAATTTTTTTTAAAAAGCACATGCTAGACTCCATCGATGCTATTCCGCAACAAAACAACATGTGCTAACAGGATTTTTGAATCCATTATTGAAGATGCGGTCTGTATTAATTGTTTTGTACTATCCTCCATCCGTTCTTATGCTGGCTGACATTTAATCTGCCATTACGATATCATTTAATCCAGTATCATCGCTCGCCACTCAGCTAGTGTTTGCACATTTGTATGCCACTTTTGGGACCAATGGTTTAGTGACTGGGAACTGGAGTGATGTTTTTGGCGAGGTACCAAGAAGAGCGACTTCAGCTTCACTTTTAATTTTAATTGACATTTCACGCCACAAAGCTCAGCAACATTACGTACTGTACAAGAAAGACAGCTACCAGGGCGCCCCGGTAGCTCATCAAGTGGAGCGCGTACCATGTATCAAGACCAGTATCCTTACTTCAGCGGCCCGGGTTCGAATCTGGCCCGGGCCCTTTGCTGCATGGCATCCTCTCTCGCCCCTGCCTTTCCTGGCTCGCTCTTTATAAAATAAAGCAGAAAATGCCAAAAAAATAAAGACAGTTACTATCCTCAATGCTATCTGACTATCTACACTCCATTCTTGTGTATAGTTGTTCTCACATTAATTGCTGTCTGCAAGTAACTGCTTGATCCTCTCTTAACTTGCCATCTCTTGCCTCTGTTAGAATGGCATCCTTGCCTCTTGTGTAGTCCGTCCTCTCCCCACCTAAATTGCTTAATGTCTTCTCTGACCTATATGCTTCATTATTTATCTCTGTGTACTCTGTTTATACAACAGGTATCGATCTAGTGCATGTCTGTCCATCCTAGAAAAAAAAAAGGGATCCTTCCTCCATTGCTCTTCATGAGACTTCTTCATCTTACCCAGTTAAAGGGTTAATCCAGCGATTTGGTATTGCACTTCCGTAAAGTTGAAGGACTCACAAGAGACAGATTTATAAAAAAGAAAACAAAAAACAATTCTGTGCAACAGAGGCAGAGATATCCTGACTTTTAGTCCCTCGTATGGGTCATGCTCCATAATGCAACTTAATAGGATCTTTCATTAGACCCCTCCTGCCTCCCAAATACCCGCTGTAAATGTCGGATCAAAATTGTATTACTGTTCTCCTTACACAACATTATTCACGTTTTAATATAAGACATCGCAGTTCTAAAATGCCTTCCTTCGCTGCTCTGCTTTATTTTGAAAAGAACGAGTTTTCTTCCTCGGAGGTTTTCTTTTTTTTTTTTGACGCTAAACTTCCTGCTACACTCTCTTCACGATGTGGCGCTCACGCATCGTCGGAAGAATGAGTCAGGCTAAAGAACATGCTAGAAGATGGTGGAAACACGTCAATTAGCGCCCTTGGAGAGTGGAATGAGTTTTCACGGTGTTCATGGTGCACATGCTGCACGATGCTCGTTGAGAGAAGAAATAAATCAACACCCGTTTGAAACTCTCTGCGTCTTCACTAATAAATCCGAGGGGCCGCTACACCCGCTTCTTATGAACTCCACACCAAGTCCCCAAGAAGTGCGCGGGCTTGGAAGACTTCTGGTTCGGTCACGTGATGCACAGGGGCCCAAAAATACCCCCCCATGGACTTACATTGTGAAAGAAGCAGCTGTACACTGGTGGATCCTTTTTTTTAGCTTCAAAACCCATGCTAAATTACTCGTTTGACTATCAGAATTTGATCCATTCGGTCCAATAACATTTTGAAAGTCTAGAAGAGCCACACGATTCAATAATCTTATCCCCATTCAAGTTAGCAGAGGGTTAAACCGGAAGTTAGCCGGCTCGGCCGCGGAGTCTCTGGTGCACTTGCTCTACGGGCCCCACGATGCAGATGTTCCGGGTACTTCTATACTGGGAAGTTGAACTTTTTAGGCTCTGAGCAGCTTTCATAAGAATTAACGGGGCCTCACCTCCACTCTGTATCCAGCTCTCTTTAGACACCCACGCTCCACACCCCCAGTTTTTAAGGTAGGCTTCCTGTTAAAAGGTACTATGTGTAGTTTTTGAGCACTGGTAGCGCTATGGGGCATGGTGTTTTGAGAGTGGGTCACTATTTTGGTTCTTGTGCAAGTGCACGAGCACGAGGTGACGCAATACACATTCCTTATAATTTAACACTATTCCATTGGGCTATAAGGTAGTGGTAATGTGCCAAAAAATGCAAAAAAGGACCAGCAAAATGGACATTGGTTTGCACGTGGATGTAGACAATGCAGGTTTAAAAATGTTTTTAAAAAAACAAATACAGCTTTGCAAATGTTACATGAGGAAGGAAATGCATTAGACGTGTTTGTTAGGCCTCAAGGATACACACAATGGGTTTTGGGGAGTAACACTGAACGATCACAGAACTTTTGTTTGTCCCCAGTGCACCTTCAAAATGTTTAAGTCTCCATCAGGGTGATTTTTTTTCAGACTTCTGAAAATCTCTCTCTCCAGAGCCACAGAAGACATTACACAACAGTTTTCAAAGGCTAAGTAGTACTCCACATTACGTGTTGGAACTGAACTGCATGTGTAAAAATCTGTGGAATACCCCTTTAAAACGGGATTAACTAAAACAGAGGCTGCCTTATGTTACACCGGCTGTTTAGCCCTTGGAGGCAAACGTGATGTTGAGGTATGCAAATAAGTCTGCCATGACTTACCTACAGGACACACAAGAATGAATATCTAAAATGATGCCAGTCACCGCTCCCCAGTCTGAAGTGAAGCTGGAGGCCGCTGCGTGATTTCAGTTGTCCCCATTTAGAGGTTTGTGTACGTCACAGCTCTGTACGCTGTTTGCGCAGACTCGTGCAGGGAGTGGCAGAGTGCGTGCATGGCGCAAGCGGGGAGTCTCCCGGACATAGCGGAACCGATACCCGTGAGATGGAGCTTTGAAGTTCCCCAACACCAGACTAGTTAGCGATGTTAACTCGTGCTGTACGCTCGTTATAGAGGGCCACATGTACTTCTTATTTTAAAACCGCCCGTGTAATAAGACGAAGCCGGAGCAACTTTGCTTGGCGACATCTCCAGTGTACGTTAGAAAGCTTTCATAGTTTGCACCATAAGCGATATAAATGGCCGTTTATCGCCACTTCTGTATTTCCTCTTAGGCGGCCGTTGCGCTTTGTTGGTTAGCCGTGAATGCTTCCATGACCTTCTCTTATCGCGGTAAACCTAAACAAACACCAACATCAGGACAAGCAGAGGCCTGTTAGCTAGCTAACTTTGAAGTCTTCCTGAATCCGAGCGGGCTCCGTGTCAGCAAACTTTGAGTAACGTTAACCTTAAATTAAAACTTCACATAAATCCCCCTGGGATGTTCACTCGCCACTTTGTGTGTTAAAATAGTAGCCCACGGTCTGTGCCTGAGGAGAAGTCTATGGTTTAAGGCTTTGAAGAACCCCCCACACCGAGGTTTTTACAATCTTAACGTTTAACCGACGCGACCGCGTCGTCCATCATGTAACGGTGCCGTCCACTTACCTCTCGTCGCTTCACTGTACTCAGCCAGGTAACGTGCTCTTCAAATGTGCGCCGGCTCGGCTTCTGCGGCTCTTCCTCGGTTCCTGTTGTAGCGGAGGGGATTTCATGTAGTTTTCGCCATCGAAGACACTCAAACTTGTTGATCGTTCAGTGTGCTGCAATCCGCCTTTTCCCTCTCTAACCTCGGGTTTCACCACATTCTCAGAAGAAGAAAAAACGGTGTCGCACTTTCTCTACAGAACTCTCCCTTGTGATCGGGTCAGAAAGAGGGGAAAATGTTAACTTGTTCACTTTCCCGTCTGATCAAAGTAATCTAAATGGGCCTCGGCTGTTCGCCGTTTGGTCGGCAGTTCAATTGGTCGAATATAGTGGATATTATGGCAGTACGTTGATAAGAGGACCGGGGGGGTGGGGGGGGGGGGGCAGGCTATTTAAAGTGACGTGATCTTCTACTCAGTATGAGGGGTGGTTAGTGCCACAGGCTGGCGGCTGAGGGGAGGAGAAGCATGTCCGCTAGGGGCTAGAGCAGAGCTGCGGGACACAAGGAGCCTGCTACTCCTACTCCACTACATTTCCACTATGTTTATTTGATAGCTTTAGTTAGTTAGTTAGTGCAGTCAGATTATTGATACAAAATCAACTAATAAATGATGGTCCAGTTGAACGGTCAGCCAAAGTGAAGTAACTGAGGATGGAAGAGCAGGGATTTACTCACTCTGACTGACTGTGATTTGGACCGGTTGCCTAGTAACGGCAGGCGCGACCGTAGCAACCTCCCCAAGCACCTTGGATTCAAAAAAGGGTGAGGCGTCACGGGTGGTGTTTTCCAAGCGATTTTAGACGCGGCAACTAAGTATATTTTGATGCTAATACTTTTGTACTTTTACTTATGAAGGATTTTGACTTGTAACCGAGTATTTTTTCTCTCTCAGTGGAGTCTGGTGGGCCATAGGGACTTTCTGGCACTCTAGTGCAACGTTTAGTAGCAGTGAATGTCGTAAGATCTGACTACTTCTTCCACCACTTCCAAACAGTAATGTGTAGTTAGTTAGCTCCACCTCGACCAAATACAACATTAATAGTAATGTTATAGTAATAATAAAAGTTTTGGAGCTGCCTGCATTTTTTTAATATAATGGGACTATATGGCACTCTACTTGTGGAGCTCAAAGCGCCAAATAAAAAAACATTTGAAAATCTTGAGTAACTGGGTCATGATTTTTGAAAGGGACATTGCTGTTGAGTTTTTATCATATTTGTGTTTTATCATATTTAAAAAACTGCAGACATCAACCCCAATTACCTTGAGTCCATTAACTATTACTGCACTTGCTTATTGTTTACCTCAGTGTCACTGCAGAAATAACTAGTGTACAGCAACTGAATTCATTCAAGTTAAACTAAATAAGTGAGATTCATTGTTGTCATTTTTGTAAAATGAAACTTTTAATAAAATCTATTTAAAAAGTAGCTTTAATTGCATTAACAATTCTAAGCAAAGTGAGGTCTGCAGTTAATCATTTAATCATGTTTTTTGTTTGAACGACTCATTTTAATTTAAAATCTAATGCCATATGATCTGGCATTGGTCTTTTAACAGTCAGAATATATAATAACAGAAGTTTTTCGTTGAGTTTGTGTCTTTTTGCTCACAGTAGCTCAAACTACTTTTGGACTGGTTCCTTTTTAATGTACAAACTTTCATATTCATTTTGATCATTATGAAAATTAAACTGTGATAATTACATCAACAGATTATAATGATAATGTTATCTTTTAAAATGCTTATTATATCAACTCCTTTCTTTATACATCTAAGAAAGCGAGCCACATGTATTTGAAATGAGTTCATGCATGGGGTTTACCCTAAAGCGCCTTGGTCATGATTCAGCAATAAGCCTGCACCTTTGCAGGTTTGGGCTCAAGGACTTGCTCTGACAACAGTTACAGATTCATTTGAAACTTTCTGAAGGACCAAAACATCCAGACTCGTGTCAAATCGTCAACAATTTAATTTGAATAACTCGGTTACCCATGTAGGAAGAGCGGGGCCCCGGACTAGTGAAAAGTGTCTATAAGTATTTTACTTATTGGATGCCTTGCTTGCCCTGTCATGGTCAGGCATTTGCTAATATTTCCCAACATAAGTTATAATAGTAGATTCTCAAGCCTTTTGCAGCTGTGTTTCCACAAATTGCAGCAGCCAGCAGCCTTTACAGCATAAAATTGGTTCCAGTTCCTACTACGTCTATGTGGCACTAATCACCCCTCATACTCCCAAGCATGCCAAAGAAGGCCTAGGCATGTTTGGACGGCATGTTTGGACATATCAGACCAAACCCAAAATGCAGACACGTCCCAGCTGTGGTTACACACACCTCAGCATAAAAACACTGAAATATTTCTACAAGTTCCTTTTATGTAAGTTTGGTCCACTGATTCAGGTACAACCAAGACTGGAGGCCAGATGTTTTCCATTTTCAGCAATACTTGTTCAGGCCTGTAGAGAGCAGCAAACCCCCCTGGATATCTCATTTATGATCAAGCACCCAAACTCTGAGACAGTCTTTTGTCTATTCAAACGAATGAAACAAAAGAAGTGTCATTTTTGATTTGCATTTGATTTGTCACGCTGAGGAAAGATGCCCCTTTGTGGTAAAACACAGAGACACACACATCCACATTGGGTTTTTTTCTAAATTGTACTTTATTTTCTTTTAAAGACATATGTTTTAAAACAGCGATTGTAGAGAATAAATAAAGAAACATTATGTTGTTGTTTTTTTTACTTCCATAGGTACATTTATGTAATTAAAAACTCTATAATAAGTGTGTTCATTGTCTTGAAGACCACAGGAATCCTCTTTTTTTTTTCTTCTTCTTCTTAAATTAAAAAAGAAATTGTCACATCTCCCCCACCATCAAATTGATTACCAAATAAATTAAACGTAAAAAATCAAGATAGAAAAATTCCCAGCCCTTCCTTCCGCTTTGTTAATTTGAAAAGTAGTGGCAGCAGAGAATCTTAACTCGTGAAGTCGTTTAACTCCATCTTTAAACCAAGGTATGTACAGTGAGAGGAAATCCATTTCTCTTCCACTTTAATTACCTCATGTTTTTAATTTACGTATAAATAATAAAACTAACTCTACATAACAATATTACCAATGGTAATTATACAGAATAGTATTTTCTTTTGCCTCCGATTGTGCAGACTGGCCTTCTGTTAACGCCATAGACCACAAATCACACTATACAGTAGAACCCTGTTCAGTAGAATAACATCAGTGATATGCTTTTTCTTAACATGTAGATCTTGTTGCTGACAATAGAGTATGTACATAATATAACGGAATCCAGCTGTGGAATGATAGGAAATCTGGAGCACTTCTGATATTGCGGATGCTGATTCTGTTGATGTATTTGTATGTGATATTACTGCTGTTGTTGTTTTTGCAAGCGCATACACGTGATACTGTTTTTTGTGAAGTGTTGCTCCTGTGCTATACGGTTGGTCAAACAACCAAAAAAGGCTGGGACATCCCAATTGGTTTTCTTGATTGAACTCTTAGGTTTTCCTGTAGGTAAAGAAGAAGAAGAGAGAGAGGGAGAGAGAGAGAGAGAGAGAGAGAGAGAGAGAGAGAGAGAAAAGAGCAAAGAGCATTTAAAACCAAATCACAGCAATTAAACACAAACATTTAAGACTTTGGAAGTGGAGTGGTGTCTGCAATACACACTGCTTGCACTGATGCCTCAGGGGAGTCTCAGTAATCAACTAGTGTCCATGCAACTCAAATGGTGACAGACATACTGCTGCAAGTGTATGCACGTTCTGAGAAAATAGTTTGTCATCTCTTTTGGCAGGCAAATTAGTTCAGAACATGCACAGTAGGAATTCTGGTGGGGATAAACTCTCCAAAGTTTTAGGAAACAGTTAGAGATAATTTGCCATTTATTCTAATGATATTCAGAACCATGTCATTCACCAAACTGCAGTTTCTCAAGAAGGTAACATTTGAGATTCAGTATTTCAAATCATTGTGCTGTGGGCTGCTGCAAACAGGGAATCTGCAGGTACAAGAAAAATCTATTTGTGACTTTTTAAGATCTTTTTTGGGAAAGCCAGTTCATCTAAATTTGAGACCAATTGTATATCAGAGCAGGAAATGTAAATTGTATGTCCCTTTATATAATTTAGCTTTATTAAAAACCCCTTAACAAGCAGCCAATTACAATATTTTCCATAAATTATAATTCTGATTTGAGATTCCAGCATTTCCAAAGATATCAAATATGTATATAAGAGAAATGTGTACAAAATAACATCTAGAAAATCTATTATATTTCCATTTGATATAGTAATATCTATATATAATATAATATATAAATAGTATTAAAAAAACATCCTTTAGTGCAAACACCATATAGCTCCCATATAACTTAACATATTTATTAACAATATGATTTTAATGATACATTAAAGGGAAAACTGTATGTTAAGGGGTTAATGTAAAATGAAATATATTGATTTGTTGCAGCAGAGTTTAAGGTTTTGTTTATTTTGGTACAGAGAAAGATGATAAAAAAATCTAGTTTGTTTAGAGGTTGAAATTAATTCAAACTTTATATTTATATGCTTTTTTTTCAGAAGCAGGGACATCTTCAAATTTTAGATTTTTATTAGAAAATATTTAACCATAGACTTTTGAATGCCTTTCATTTTTCTTTTCAAACTTGGTCAGTGGCCAGCAGAAACCCTGCGCCTAAGACACATTATGTGTTTTTGGTTATTATGAATATTAAGTGGACATTTTTGAATATGTTATTTGAATACTACGAGTATTTGTTTTGGGGGAGGGGGGGTATTAGTATTATATTTTGGACGCCCAGAATTCCTACGGAGAAATGCAGTTCCTCAGCCAGCAGCACGTGTCACAGGAACCAAACAGCTTTACCCAAAACCTTCTAGAGTAAGGTTAGTGTCTCAGTTGGTACAACACACACACACACACACACAAACACACACACACACACACACACACACACATATTCACAGGAATATTTTTTCACATCTACTCAACACAAAACACTCACACGAATATAAATGCACGCACCTTCTCTGGTCGTCTCACACTCAGGTCACACACACGCACAGTCACTCAGAAACAAATACTATGTTGTCAACCAATTACAGGGGCACGTTCAGTACATTTTCAATCTCACAAAAACCAAACAAAGTTCAGGCACAAAGTCACTTGGAATTGAGTTACAACCAAACAAAAACCCCGCACTCACCGAAAACTACCACACCAACCAACTAAACAGAGGGAATATGTAAGAATGATAATCATGACAGACAACAAAAAGGAAACTAATCAAAACCCAAAAAGTCTAAAAGGAAATAATCCTAATTTATCCATATTTGATGGACAACAGGCTAATTTAGCTCTTGGCATTGAAGCTTTTAGAGGACTTAAAAAAAAAACAGCATGTCATGATAATCAATTACTTACAGATGCTGAGGTAAAGTGACAGTTATTGATCAGTGTTTGCAAGGATTAAAACCAGGACAAAATAATAAAAGGAAACTCACAACGCACCAAACACAGTTCATGGTCGCCACAGTAACCCGCCATGCAGTTGAGCATGGTGAATCAAGGCAACGGCCCAAAAATAAAAATTGCTAATGGCAACCATCACAGGCAATATCGCCACAGCAACCAACACAGGCCAATTAACTTACAACGCAGTGAGAAGGAAGGGGGGGAGGTTTTAGCGGTTGCTAGGCAACCATAGCCATAGCGACGCACGTCTCCACGATATATGTATGGACGGGACAGTCTTGAGAGTGGTGTGATGTTTTTTTCAGGAAAAATGGCATATGGCACAGCACAAAAACAATAAATGAAAAGTAAAACAAAAAATTAATGACGAACAGTAGTTGGCATTCAACCCTGCGACAGAACACTGGTTAGACACAACATTTGAACCGAGTAAAAATCTACTTCTCAAATCTAACTGTCCCTACATAATGTTCAAGAAAAGAAGGAGCCACTTTAACACAATGTATTTCAAACTGATGGTATTTTCAGAGTGCTGCCACCTCGTTAAAGTTAATCTACTGTAGGGTAATTGACTTCTTCAGTTCCACATGAAAGACAGTCATTTAAGTACTGAGCCCCCAGTTACTTCCACTCTGTCTCTTTAACTTCCAGACACATTTCCAGCTGTCTATCATTCCCTCCCCTAGCCCTCCCCATCACCTCAAAAATGTCAATATACAATAACTCACCTCCTTCAATAAGGTCTGTTGGCATCCTTGGGCCTCTTCAGCTGCACCTTCAGTCTCTTCATGCCGATCTGGAAGCCATTCATGGCCTGGATGGCAGTCTGGGCGCTGGATGGGTTGTCAAAACTCACAAAACCTGAGAAGGAAGTGACAGAATGACAGAATCATACCCAAACAGTCATGGTGTGGCAATAGAAGCAAAAATTACGGGGGGAAATGGTGAAAGTGTGGTGAAAATAGTTGTTTTCTCAAATCAGGTCACAATGCACCATCACAGCGACTCACCGAAGCATTTACTCTGGTTGGTGGCGCGGTCAACAAAGACCTTTGCAGAGATGACGTTTCCGAAGGGCAGGAACATCTGCAGTATCTCAGAGTCTGTGAACTCCTGTGGCAGGTGGTAGATGAAGATGTTACAGCCCTCGGGACCTGTACACAAATAGAGGAGAGCCACAACGACACAGATATGACATGATAAGACAAGACAATTTAGGCAATCAGTGAAAACAGCAGTGTTGAGGAAACTCTCGTAAAATTGCAAAGTTGACTTAGTGCGAGTAACACAATGTGCAACAATTATAATACATTTTATTTGCTGAGCGCTTTTCTGAGAAGTGATTTACTTGGGAAGTCAGGTAAATAAAAAATAAAACAAAAAAAAACTAAAACACAATACATTATTGTCAGTGGTGCATTATCATCGCCTGCCATCGCAGTTTAAGTGCAGATGATCTGAAAATTCTGCAATGCATTATGACAATATTGGCGTGATAATAATAGAGTTTTGACTACAGATGAAACAAACAATTTAAAGAATAGTTTTTCTCAGTTTTATGTCATTGTAAATTGAATATGTCTTGGTCGGACAAAACAAGAGATTGGAAGACATCACCTTGGGCTCATTTTCCCTATTTTCAGACTAAACAAACAACTACTGGACAGATTGGTCAGTAATGGAAATAATCATTAGTTGCAGCTCTGGTTTTGACAAAGATTAATGCAGACTTTATCTTCACTGTGATAAACCATCATTCAAGCAAGTTCTAAGAGTCTGCTAATACATCTTTGTATCATACAGAAATAAATGAAAAAAGAGATACCTAGAAGGGCAGCAAGTAAACTTTTTAAAACACAGCAGCATTGTTTGCAAAATGGTTCTCTGTGATGTGAAGTATTTGTCATTTGTGGTAAATCGGCTAAAACATGGGAAACCACTGCAATGTTTTTCTAAGATACGATTATTCCACATTTGCACAAAGTTCTGTGTGTTTACCTTCTCGTTGCTGCAGCTGCTGCGGTTGCTGCGGCTGCTGAGCCACCAGTGTGGGCTGGTGGGGGAACGGCTGTCCCACCAGGCTGTAGGCAGCCGGGTAGGTGGCTGATGGAGAGGAGGAGCAGGTGAGCAGGGAGCAGCGTTGAGGCAGGCAGAGACTGCAAACTAATCAGTTTTTCCTCAAAACAACATCTGACAGCGCTGCATTCCCACCTACAGATTTGCTAAAACTGGGAGATGTTTTGCATATACTTTGTGATGCATGACTCATTCTATAGAGCTGCAGGTTATTTACATTTTGTAATATATGTGCATGTCTTGACTTTGGATGTACATTTCTATTTTACACATGCAGTGTCGGGTGGTCGGGGAATGCCAAGGTAATGGAGTTGCGTCCCATTATGTTACATAAAACTGTTTTGCATTCTGGTTACACAGAGGTTATTTCTAGGTACTACAACAACAAAAATCTGAGGTCTAGTGGTAAAATTCTATGTAAAATGTACCACAAAAAGATTTGTGAGATTATTCGTTTCTATGTCCATCTGAAAGCAATGTGAACATTGTACATTTTCCTTTTTTCTCCACCAAACATTGATACTTAAAATAGTATTTGCAGCTTGTTATCAGAAGCAGCAGTAAGACAAGTACATAGCGATACATTTCTATAAATAACTGGCAATTCATGTCACATTTTATGGCGTTATATCAGACACGTCTAACACTGTTAATACTGAGAGTGTGAGGCTCACCTGTATAGTGCTGCATGCCTGTATAAGCTTGCTGCAGGGGGTCCAGGACAGGACTCTGAGCTGTAGCAGAGTAAACACTTTGTCACCAACTGCTCTATGCACACCCAGATAAAAAATGCTAAATGTTATTTGGAGCACATCAGCACGCTCCAAATAACAATAGTGCTTTAGTTTCCTTTCATTTCCTCTTAATTAAACCCTTGCTGTTGCACATCAAAATAGGAAGCCTGTGAATCTGTGGAGGAATATTTTATGACAGCAACACAGCTACTCTTTACTTTCTAGCGTAGCTGCTGTGAATTATGTTGTGGCGATACCTTGATAGGCATGAACCCCATTGGTGTACAGGGCTTCAGTTGCTGATTGGCCATTGGGAGGAGCTGGCACAGAGGAGTAGCTGATTGGTGGAGGCAGAGCAGGAACGGGTGTGGCTGCGATGGAGGGTGGAGTGCTGGTACCTGCAGACATTTCTTTTTATTTTAATAAATTCAATCAACAGCATAAAAAGACAAAGAGAAACGACGGAAATGACTAGTGCATTAATAGACTTCTCAACCAGCAGAAAATTATTTGACTTTCATTGATGATAAATGATTCTTTTAGTCAGTTATAAAAATACCAAGAGTAAGAGTCTACAGCCAGGCTAGCGGCTCTGAGAGGCTGTCTTGGCACAGCGGCGCTTTGAGCTAAATGCTAACATCAGCATGCTAATATGCTCACAATGACAATGCTAACATGCTGATGTTAAAGGTACCCTGTGGAGTTTCCGACCTCTAGCAGCCCTATGTGCCTGCACGCAGGTGAAACAATACACATGCCTGCCAATGCTAACATTTGCTAATTAATGCTAAACACAAACACAGTCTGATGGGAATGTCATAAATGCAGGTATTTGGTCATAAATCAAAGTATTGGACAAATTAAAATGTTGACCTGATGATACAGTAGGTCAAGGGATCACTTAAGTTATTACAATTCATCCTGAGGGGGACATGAATGTCTGTACATTTGCTGTTTACAGTTTCATTAGTTTACAGTTGAGTTTTTTGGCTGACTTGTCAGAGCAAGTAACCAATTTTAACACTTTGGGGCTCAAGTAGGTCTAGTGGGAAATTGTCATTATTTATGACATTACGTACTACAGACTTACAGATTTCGCAGTGAATTGAAATTTAAAAGCTAATGAAAAAAATGTGTTGCAGCCCAAATATGGACTAGAGCCCAGCCAATAAATCCGTTATTGCTTATAGCAGATATTTTGATGTCGGCATATACGGTGTGTCAGCGGATAGGTAACAAGAAATTGCAGCTCACAAATGCCAAAGATAAATGACATATATATTTTAACCAGACAGCAATGCCAGGTTTATTTTTTAACTGGTCACAAGTCTTAAAAAAAAACACATTTAAGAGATCCTTATGAAAAAGTTATGTTTTTATTTTAACAAAATGAATGTGAGCTGATATATTGTCATCAAAATCTTAAATATCAACACTGGTAATGGCAGTATCAATAACAGAGTATAATATAGACTATCCAAGTACTCGCAGGATGCAGGTACTCTAACCCACTCACGGTTTTACTGTCTTTTCCGCCTTCAATGTAAAAAGCTAACATGGCTAACATCATGACAGACGGAAGAAGAAAAAAACTACAAAATAGATGTTTGTTATTTTGTCCTTTTAGGTCCACCTCTCCTTGTCCATCTGTCCTCATATTTCAAGCAGAAATCTAATCAAGGCCGGACGGGGCGAGACATTTCTGCCTCTCATTACCTGAGGAGGGGGTGATGGATGCGATCGGCGTGGCAATGATGCTGCTGGGGTTGAGGGCGGCGAGCTGCTGCATCTGAACCGCCGCCACCGTGGCAACAGGAGAGAGGTAGGCTGACTGCGCCACCAGGGCCTGCTGCTGCATCAACTGGAGGACGGAAAGAGAGAGAGGTTGTGATTGAGAGGGGAGAGAGATGACTCAGGAGATTCGTTGTTTAAAGTATGGAGTTTGTTTAGAGGGATCTGACTCACTCTGTTTTTGCAGACCTGTTCAGACGCTTCATGGTCTTCATAATCATTGTGGCCAAATCAGGGTAATAATTGGTCTTAACATTGTGTAGTGTACTCTGTCTCTGGGCTTTAAGGGTGACGTGATAATATTAAATCCTGCCTCTGCTTTTTAGTAGTTTCAAGTGTACCTGCACATTTTCAGTAGGCAATTTTATTTGGGGTTTTAATTTAACTTTTTACTGAAGTATAGAACGCCGCTATAAATCAACACATCCATTACGAGTAAAAATGCTGTCAGGCCTCCTTAAGCATCACAAATTGAACAACTGTAAATGAGCCAAATCTACAACCATTTGCAATAAACGGTCAGTTAGCAATGACAAGTGGCAGTAATGTGGCTTTACTCTACATTGTAAACTGCTATTTTTACAGTTAAAATCATCTAGTATGACATTAAAACACTTTTATTACAATCACATGACACTGAGTAAGGTTTGCTTACCAGAAAGTTAATTTTGTATCTTAGCTTTATATTCTGAGTCAAATATTTTTCACATCAGCTTTTTCTGCAATAGTTTTCCTTCTGCTTAAGGAGACCATTAGTTAATTCAAGGCTTCCTAACTTTTTTTGCACTGCAGACTTTTTTCTCTGTAGGTAGAGTGTGTGTATCTATGTTGACAATTTTATTGTGGACCAACCACCAATCGCGTAATTGTTCTTCACAGACCATCAGTAAGCAAAAATGTAAACTTATTTCCTCTGTATTTCAGTGTGGATATTAATTGAAAATAATAGATATGGACCTCTCAGTAACACTCAGGTAGTGTCTTCGTGAAAGGTAGAGTATGTGTTGCTTAGGATACGTGTCCGTGTGTGTGTGGGGGGGGGTCCTCACAGCCTGTGTGTAGGCGTTGTAAGCCCCAAGGTGCAGGGTCATGGGACTGATGACTCCCAGCTGAGAGGCCACCTGCTGCATGCGCCGGAGCCCTCGCTCCTTCTCCGAATCTGCAAACTTCACCACCAGGCTGGACGAGGCGCCCTGCGGAGGATATAGGAAAAACCATAACTCATAACGCCATCTGTCTGAAACCTTTTCACATCAGCGCAGGCCTCAGCATCAGAAGGAATATCACCACTCAGTGAGGTTAAAACAGGTTACAATTCACTGGGCGTCCTGGTGGTCGAGGTGTCTAATGCTGCATTCCAGTCAATGTCAAGTGGGAATTTCCGACTTCCGACCTCCAAGCGTTCCAGGTGCACGACGTCAAATGCAAACAAAAAACATGGCTCACCGTGACAAACTGATGTGTCTTTGGCAAGTGTACACACAAGTGAACTCCCAGCCGTGCAGCCTCCTTATATACAGTATATAAACAAAACAGCGAAAAAGGACGCATGAACAAGTGTAATTTTATACATTATTTTACACTCGGAAATGTATAAATATTCCATTCACTAGCCTAATAAAATGCTGTAGTTACAAATACATGCTACCCCACTCCCTCTTGATTGAAATGTAGCCTAATGTGCACTTCCATGGCTGCTGCCATTGTTGCGTGATGTCAGACAACTGCTTCTTCATGAAGACGGGATAGATGGCTTTGCTTCGAGTCCTTTTTCTAGTAGGAGGTCAGAAATTTTCGAGTTGTCTGACCATGTAATCACAACATCATTGTGGTTGACGACTAGGGACCTTTGTTGCAATACATCCTTCCTGTGTCTCCCCTCATTTTTTCATCAGTTCTATACTGTCTGCCATCAAATAAAAGAAAAAATGCCTGAAAAAAATACTTAAAAACACACAAAACAAAGCTTTTTCTTTAGTTTTAAAGCAATTTTAGCTTTAAACTGTTTACCACGTTAGTTACCAGACAAAACATTTATAATTAAATCAAATATACATGTATATATTTATATAAAATGTCTCCAAATCTGAATTAAACATCTATTTTTCACATTAAGTTAGTTGTTCTTTTAATTAGTTGACCTGCACCAAACCACAGTATAAATCACTTACAGCAGAAAAGAAACATGAGCATATTTCACAAAGATGTTGTTCTCTACTGTGTGTGTGTGTGTGTGTGTGTGTGGAGGAGGGGGACAGAAAAGAGAAGTGGTGACTATTAGCTGAGTCACCACGTTGAGTGTCTAAATGACTGGATTTGGAGCATCTAAATGTGTGTGTACTTGAGTATGTGCATGACCATGTGTTTCTCTCCATGTCTCTCTCTGTGTGTGTGTGTGTGTGTGTGTGTGTGTGTAGGGGGGACTCACTGGTAAAGTACGACTCCCATGCAGTGCGTTGATGGCGGCCTGGGCCTCTGCGTTGCTCTGGTACTTTACAAATGCACACCCTACATGAAATGACACACCATTAAACGTGGCCTCACACACACACACACACACACACACACACACACACACACAGTATACAGAAACTACTTCCATTTAAAAATACATTAGGATCCGTCTTAAATCTAGTGCTTCATCAGTTACAGTGGCATCATTAAACATGGTCCACAAGACATTCATTGCTTCATCAATCACAATCCGTAAACCACCAAACGCATCATTAGCCATGACCCATAAAACCTATTGCACCATTAGTCATGCCTCATGCAACAAACGCAGAAAAATCTAGCATCTGTGTTTGAACTGTCGCCGGACTTTGATTTACATGGCAAATATCATTAGCATTGTTGTTAGTGACAACAGTCATTTACATTCACGTGATGGTTATGTGCTGGAGGCTTAATTCTCAAGGCAAACAATTAAACAAAGTCAATTTCACTTTTACAGTCATGATCTGGCCTCCATTTGCAATAGGTTCATACTGAAGTTCTTTAAAAAGCTAAAGGAAACCTGAGTTAAGCACATTTTGGAAATAGTTGATCACCTTATTGCACATTATTTTATTCACTGGAACAACACATATGAATTTACTGATAAGGATTTTAGGTAGTCTAATCACCCTGGGTAATTTAAAAAAAGATGATGCATTAGATCTTATTGCATACATTTACTTTTACTGTATGACATTTCAAATCACCAAAATGGTTAAACTAACAGCGCTAACAGGGGTCAGTGTTTAGCAGGAAGTCCTGTGTATTAATGTCTAAATGCCCAGGCACCAGACTAGTTACAGGTATTTGAGTGCTCTACAGGGCAGAATGAGTATAATACTAAAGGTAACTTTATTTATATAGCACCTTCAAAAACAGAGTTCACAAAGTGCTTTGACAGACAGGGCAAGGCGGAAACAGGATCCCCAGAAGGCAGTATAACAGCAGAATGTCAAACAGAAATGTCAAACAAAGCAAGACAAAATTAAGGTAAAATGAAGGCAAAAAGACAAGATAAAAACAATGAAAAACATGACAATGGAAATGAAAACAAATGATAACAATAAAAGCAATAAAGAGATGAATAAAAAGACGAGAATAGTCAAAATTCATAGATGAGACTCTTTTGGATCTAAATCCTTTAAATGTGTGGGACTAAAATTTGGATGATGTGGGATACTCAGAATCTATGACAGTATTTAAAAACAGGTGTTTTTATTCAGAGAAATGGAAAGAGGAGAGACGGTTGAATGTACATAGTATTTTAGTAAAAATGCACAATTTGGATAATGAGTAATACTGTATTTACTATGATTAAATCTGCATGTCACACCTTTCAGATACGTCTGTAATGTAACAGAGGCACAGCAGTCTTTGTTGTTATCATGATTTTGGGGCAGGCCAGGAGCACTATGGAAATAACTTATTTTAACTTTTAGTGTCATGCTTCAGTTATATGCATAGCAATGTCTTTGTGTTAAACCCTGTTTATAGTTGGTTTTATTTTGTATCTCGTGTTTCTGCATGTTCCATGTTGGATTGAACTGATGTTGTGTGTTTCTCAGGTATGATTTGACGTTACCTTTGCTGGTGCCGTCAGGCCCGCGGAGCACCGTGCACTCCTCTATGCTGCCGAACGGCTCGAACATCTTTCTCACATCGGTGTCCGTCTGCTGTTTTCCCAGCATACCCACAAACAGCTTCCTGTCTTCTAAGGGGAAGGAGATCGCCAAGATGGGAGAAAGGAAACAGGATAATGCATGGATAATGTGAGTGAGATTACAGAGGGAAATAGTGGGAGTAAATGTTTTATGGGGGAGGTGATACAGGCAGTGAAGGTGGTGGTGGTGGGGGGGGTTCCATGTCACTGTACATGCATGAGTAACAAAGAACAACAGCAGTGTGATAAGCAGCTACAAAGCAGGAGGGACATCAGCCTGCAATGCTTCAGAGTGCCACCAGAGTGCAGTAACACGAACATCACCACAAACAAACAGCATCTGGCTGTGACTCAAATGTTTGTCACCCTCTGTGTTGTCAGAGAAGCTGCTCCGTCTGTCCCCGTCTGTGAAGGATCAGACCAGTGTTTCTGCATGTTTTAGCCCATTCACTACAAATCACATGCACATTGCATTCCTGCAGACTATTCTCTGAAAGCACGCGGCAGATTTATCGATTGTAACCTTTATTTTCCCCAACATTCAGTCTGCCAGTGATTTCCCATTCATTTAAGTATGGTATGAAAATCATCTGTCAAGAGACTTCAGGCTTGAATCAATAACAGTGTGTTCACTGTGTGTTGTCATTGTATATTGTTCCATTTATGCAGTTGCTATATGATATTGAGATTGAAAATGTGGTTTGATTAGAAAGGTCTGCCTGTGTGGTGTGTTAATGCGTTGGATTTGAGGGCTGCCTGCCGAACAGCATCGATTCCCAAGCAATGGTTTCATAAAAATCAAACAGACAAATCAAACAATGAATGAATCAAAGGCCTACGTGTGAGGGAGTACATACTATATCTCGACCAAGTTTCAAGTTTTCAGATTGATTGTAATACCTTACTGAAACAATCAGCTGCGTAAAACTATGGTACGCTTTGGAAAATGGCAACAATAATGTATAGTATACATGCATTGTACTAAATGAGCAAAATCCTAAAAAAACAGAGGTGCAGGTGTAGCTTGACAGCAACAAAACATCCATTTCAACAGGTGACTGAATCAAATACTGAATCTTGAATCGTACTTTTGTAGAAACAACAGTCTGCGGGAGGGATGATAAAATCTCTCACATTTTCTATGCAAAACGTTGCTGTTGTTGCAACTGATTGATTGAATGTCCTTAGTCATCACCTGATAATGTCCTAAATCCGGTGGTGTAATTTCAAGATACTGTCACATTCTTAAGAAATGAAACTGAAAAACCTTCAATTTCACTTGTTGCAAGAAAAGCAAGTGTTTCAGTGTGGATGCAAGACTCAGTGACTTGTTAAGATGGACATTTCGGGTGGTGTACACAGTGAAGGCGTTGTTTGAACAGGTGCTGTGTTTCTGGGTAGGGACAGGTGTCTCTTACCCCCTCTGCTCTCGCTGTCCGCCGGCTTCACTTGGATTGGACGGTTCATCTGGAAAGACAGAGGCCACATGACACGGTCAGTTTAAATACAGGACAGGGGTGGTGATCGCCAACACATGAAAAATAAATGAATGGAGTTTACATTCCAAAAAAAATAGCCCAAAAAATAACGTGCAACTTGAAATAATTGGCAATCATTTAAATTTTAGCCAAGCAATTACAATGTGGCCACTACTGTCTTGTAATCAGAATATGACATTCATATGTATTTACTTCATGTAACCTATATAGAAATGCTATTAATGCTGCAATGTGATGTGCCAGTGACATATGTGTGCATGTATGGATGTTAGTGAATTTGGCCTGTGCTCCAGCCTCCTACATCCCCCTATTTCTCTCCTTTCCGTTTATTTGCCAACTCTACTCCGGCAGACCACGGCTGACACCGGGATAAGTGTGATATTACATTCACAGTGTCCTACAGTCGCTCTCTCTCTCTCTCTCTCTCCCCACCTCCTCCCTTCGAGTCTCTCTCAGAATCAGCTCTAATCTAGTCTATCGTTCCTTCTCCCCCTATCACACAAAACCAGGAAAAGCACACACCCACGCGGGATTGGGGAAGTGATAAGATTAAGCACACTCGCCAGCTAATCTGGATTACAGGAGCACGCAGCATCAGAATAGCGAGAGATTGTGAGCCTGACAGAGAGACAGAGACGGGGTTATACAGGGTTAGAAAGGAAGGAATAATATCTGGAGAAAAAAAAACAAAGAATAAAAGAATGACAAAGGAACGGAGAGCACACACGACACAGAAAAGGATTAGGTGACCTTTTCATAATTCATCAAAAGACAAGCTGCAGAAATGCCTTTTTTCCCTCTTTTCTTCTCCACAATCATTGTCCTCCCCACTATTTAACAAAACCCCTATATGAAATTATGCACACATCAGTGCCTCGTCGGCGCCTCGTCTTTCAAACGTATAGCGCACGTAAGCGGTGAAAGGAGGTACTGAATGAACTAAAGAAAAGAACGAACAAGAGAGGGAAAATGGGAGAAGGGTGGGATTGAGAAGGATTGAGGGGAAGAAGAGGAGCATATGGAGGGAAAAGATGGAGGTGGGGGATGTGTGTGTGTGTGTGCGAGTGTGAGTGTGAGGGGGAGGAGGGAGGCTGATGACGGTGAGGAGTCGAGGTGAGAGCCACAGAGTGACACTCTGTTAACTGTGGCTTAATGAAGGTCTTAATTATGGAGCTGGTGACATTTCAGCCAGTCACTGATCTCGTGTCACTGATTGATCCGCTGTGATCAGTCACCAGGAGACACTATCGATCGGTGCAGCGGTCGCGCTCCGCCGCCAGGACCCGCATGCACAAACACTGTCGCCAGCGTGCCGAGCCACCGGCTGAAACACCAGCGGCACCTGCTGCAGGGGGCCCCTGTGTCTCCGCATCGAGAGCGTCCAATTGATTGCACCAATTAATAGGATGATGGCGTAGATGGAGGGGCCAAGTCTCAAAACCATCTTCCAATCAGTCAAGCGAATGTGGGCGTCTGCTCCTGCAGTCAGTGAATAGTAATTTCTGTTAGGGTTTCGTCCTTACATTAAATAACCTTTAAAATGTTTTTGTTGCAGGGAAGATAACATCATCCTGACTGATGCTAAAATTCATTCTCTGGTGTTGTGAATGGAATAAAAGCACTCAACAAATATCACTTATAATGTTATTATAAAAAGTTTGTCTCTTGTCCACTGTGTACCACTATACCAATCACTTGCTTTATGTGTTCTTGTACACCGAGAGTATCAGTGCAACAGCTATAATGTACCAACCTGTGCAGAATGCAATATTATTTACTACTGTGCAATATTATATATTTCCTATATAGCTTACATATTCTGTACAATCTACTGAAGCTTATTGAGATTCAATTTGCACTCTTACCTTTAAGACTTGCTGTATTTTAAGTGATTTAAAATATCAAAATACACTTTGCATTATTCTTACTTTTCAAGAAACACTCTAACTAATTGTGTGTTTTTGTACATGTGGGACTGTAGACAGTCCCCCATTCTGTGTTTATACTTTTTTTTAAGATGGTTTTCATCAAAACATTGTCACGTTTATATAAAATCATAATCCTCTCTCAGCTTTTTTAGCCACTTGAAGGTGCGTTCCATATTTTATGGGGGGGAAAAAAACCTTTACGGTTTAAGCTGAAAGTATTTTTTGAAAATATAAATGCTTCATAAATGTCTGTACATGGAGGCAAATAGGGCAGCTTTACAAACAAATAAAATTCAACCTGGATACTTTCATTGTATTTCTTTTACTGTTCAGATATGGCAATTGGGACAGTTTTCTTTTAACCACACCAAAACATACAGTTTTGTGACAGTGCAGTATAGGCTTATATATATCAATGAGTTCATGTTTTCGCGTACATCAATTTGTGTGGGTTTTCTTTTCACACCCAGTATTAACCAAATGTGAAAGTTACATTTGAAACTGTAAACTGAACCTCTGTTTGCTAAAACTCCTTCAAAAACAAGACCTTGGTGTCATCAGTGGTTGCTTACGGCCCTGTGTACCTGCCCTATACACTGAGAGCAAAATACAAATTCTGACCATCTACAATAGAGCCAGACTCAGAACGAGATTCAATCAGTTAGTTTTCTAATGCAAATATAAAAGATAATTCCAAGTGAAATATCTGGACTCATTTTAAGAATTGAGTTAAGGAATCAAAGCTGATCCTACAACCCCATGGCAGTAGTTTAACGTGACATATTTGACTGAAAACATGTTTGACTGATGCTTGTAAAAAATCCCATGGCCCATATTTCAGTGCGGAAGACAAACAGCGAAGGTCGTGGTGGTGGTGGTGATAAGGAGAGGCGCAGCAGATGGCTCAGGAGATTGGAATTAGAATATACAAGAGGGAAAACAGCGAGAAGTGGAGGCCATCAAGGCTGTGCCACTTCATATCGACACGGCAACAGGCCCTGCCGCTCTGACGGAGACCGCGCTCCGCATGGCCATCGTCATGGCAACCCCAGTGATGAGAGCCCCACATCAGGTAAACAAGGTTGTCTGGAACGACGTGCGGAAGAGAAGGGTGAAAAACAAATGAGGAGGACAAAGGGTGCTTCTAGGTCGAAAGATAGAGGGATTAGATGTGCGAGGGAGGAGGGGGGAGACGGAGGAGAGGAAAAATGAAAGACACCGAAAAAAAAAAAAAAGAAAAAAGGATGATGGAGGGAGCGTTCGTGCCTGTTGAATGTTGGCGCTGCCTCGAGAGCAGACGCAGAAGCAGGGAGAAAAATATCTCCCTCTAAGCCTAAACCACTAACGTACACACTTTACAGTAATTTGCTCTCTCCCCTCATCCTCCTGTTGCTCCCCTCCCCTCCCTCCCTTAGGCTTGTTTACAAAAACAGTCCCATATTGAACACAGACAACACACAGGCGAAACCTGCCTGATCAACAGCCTATTTTACCAGTGTGCTTCAGCTATTTGATTTTATTTCTCCCCCTGCGCTCCATCTCCAAAAACACAGCGCAGATATTACATACAAACATCCTCAGACTAAACACACATTCATTGTTCCCACACACACACGCGCGCGCGCTGTCTTCCCCTGTCGGTCACAGCAACATGAGCACACATACTTAATCTTTTCGCTCTGTGATGCGCGGGGGATTTCGCTAGGATTATGAGATATTAAATCCATAGATTATCCAATCAAATCACAGCTCGACCCTTTTTGCCATAATGCATGACCCCCCCATAAACATCAGTGTCCATACACACCGAGGAGTGGCACTCGCTCCCATGTAAATGCATTTTCATCTATACGGCAACGTAAATGTGTTTTAGATAGAGGATCGTTTACAGTCGGAGTGAGTAAAGCATATCGATGATGATATATTTCTTTTCTTTCTATTACGACCCGCAGAGCAGATGATAATCTCTATACTCTCAGCTCAATGCAGCTGGTGTTGTTAAGTCTATAAACAGGCTGCTGCTGTGTGAGAGTGACACATTTCTGTCGCCTGTTTTCTCTCCAATTTCAATCCATTCGGCTCGTCTGCCCTGAAAAGCCGCCACTCTGAATGGTAAATATATCAGCAGAGACCATCTCCCCTGCTCTTTCAAGAACATTTACAGCAGGGAGGCAGAGTTGTGGGGGGGAGGGTAGGTGGGGGGGGCACAAAGACAATTTTCCGTCTTCGCCTCCCCTCCGCTCCATCACACAGCGCTGGTCATTGCATCGTGCCGGTCGCCTAGCAACCTGGCATCCCTGGTCCCCGCCGTCTCCAGGCAACGAGACCTGCGACCGTAATCAACCTGCCACCTCCCGCCTCCCCCTCCCCTCCCTGTTCTGTTCCTCTCCCGTCTCTGCTGCTTTTGCTCTCTCGCTTCTCCATCCACCTCCTCGTCGCAAATGCACTTACGCTGGGACGCACTTGTGAATTCACCCGGGGGAAAAGAACAAGCACAGGTTGAAATTGGTATATGCACAGGCAAAATAAATAAATGAATTTAAAAAAACAGAACCCAAAAAAGGAGATTAATAGACGCAGATGATTGTTAGCTCACACAAAGAGTTGGAACAAAGCGACCGAGGCAGGGGGAAAGCAGCAGAGATGCACAAGTACGGTCTGTTAATGTTTCCACACGTGGATGCACACACAGATGCGCACACACATGGGTGGGCAGGCACACAAAGCAGAGAGAAACTCTACGTTCTCCCGAATCCAGCCAGTCGCTAGATCAATCAAACACAAAGAGACTGACAGCACAACCCTTGTACAGTTCAATAACATTTAATCAATGATCCAGTCTTCAGTGTCAAAGCTGCTTCCCAGTGTTGTCTCCCACTCCTACAGGGTTCACTAGTCTGTCCAGTATGGAGACGAAGCTGACAGCTCTTGAAGCTGACATTCAGCCTTTTTGTCAGACAGCCAACAAAAATCCTTCAAAGTGGAGAAACTGAATATCAAAGAGTAAATTTCTAACAACACTCAAGTTGACTCTCAATTGTTTTGTCTCTTCTGACTGTTAAATATTCATGTCAAGTGTTGTTTGACTCGACTCAGTGGAGCAGAAGGGGAAAAGAACTGAATCACGGACAGATTTGTGGGTGTGTGTGTGTGTTTGTGTGTGTGTGTGTAAATACAGATAGGGTCCATGTCCTACTTTACTTTTTTTTGTACTTTTTTAATTCGAGCAAGGTTTACACGCTTGATCTCCACCGTAGTCCAGTGTATATGTAGTTCAAAGAGTCTAATGAGTTTTGTGACAACAGCCTCTACCCACTTTTGTGTGTTTGCCTACCACGCGCATACACACACTCCCCTATCCCCCAAAACACACTATTTCTCAGTAACAGATGTCTGTATTTAAGCTGATAAACACACTGCCTCAATGCACCTCCAACCCCCTCCACCCTTACTGCCACCCATTGTTCATTATGTCAAACTTTCATTCATCTCTTTCTCTTTTCTCCCCTCCTCCCACCCCCTTTATTGCCTATCTAGTTCACACCCATTTACCACCTCTATAAATCCAATCTGCATTCATTATTACAGTCGCCCCTGAGTGACGTACAGAGGACGGGTCCTTTTTTTGTTGTCAGTCAGTGCCGCCTGTCCTGCATCGTCCCTGTCACTTATTGATATGCATGCATATGTAAATGAATCGACGCATGAATGCACACTTAACTCCAGATAGATTTATCAAGTGAACATATTCGCTCTGAGGCGCGTTAATTGCCATCATCATCATCCCTGCAACTCACATCAAGACATAGCCACATATGGAGGCATTGCTTTATCTGCTTATTGACATAAACATAAAATTAACATGTTTAGCAGGTTACATGCTCATGTTAACATCATAGCAGCAGGTATTAGAGCCTCAGTGAACCAAATCTGAGCTTCTACTTTGTGTTTTTGTCATATTTTGTGCCTTGCTGCACATTAAATATCAGTATCTACCTTTTTATCTGTGTTTACTATAAAAAAAGAGACTAAAATGCAGAGATTGAATAAGTCTACAGTGCTAACAGGTATATAAGAGACCGTTAGCATGTGTTTCTAAAGCAGAACGTTTGCTCAGACATTAAGGGCACACCATTGTGGCACTACAACTTCCTATCTCATATCCTGCGTAAAAAGCCTGGGCTATATTTAGCATATGCATTTATTTCAGACTATTGATAAAACCCCCCCTGTCTGCTCACTGTGAGTCCTTATGGCTGAGTAAATGTCAGGCTTAGTCAGATGTTCCAATCAAAGAGGACTCTTTCCTCTTGTATGGGCAGCTTAAAGACAGAAGGCCTCGCAGCTCAGATTTTACCCTCTGACACACGGCAGATAGTGAATGAAGAAACCTGAGAGGACCCTATAATAAACCCAACAACTTCCATCCATCCATCCATATCTTTGGATGTGTACTCTCCGCGGAAACACGTGCACACATAAGCAAACAGACATTTACACATAGCCGTGCACGCACGCACACAAAAGCACACACACCCTTCATTAAACCGTGTTAGTACGAACACCTGCCCTCCCTTCCCCCACAGCACATGCAAATATACACCAAACACACACACAGCTACTTTCTCACTTGGGCACAGTCGCACTATTAAATACTTATTGCATTCAAAATTAACGGTGAGGTATTGTTGCAAATATTAATTCAAGTAAGTGAGTGCTGATGATATTGTGTCTCTACCGAAGCAGATATGAGTTTTAGGGCTGCAATTGACAAGTCCTTTCCTTCTCGATCAACCCGAAGGGTTCGACATTTTGGGAAATACGCAAATTTTGCTTTCGTGCCGAGAGTTAGATGAGAAGATTGATACCGCGCTCATGTTTGTGCATAGCCTAGCATAAAGACTGGAAACAGGGGGAAACATCTAGCCCAACTCTTAAACAAACAAGATATAACTTGTTAGTCAGTGAGCTTTAGAGGTGCTGGTAGGTGGATTTTGTTGCCTTTGGACAGAACCAGGCTAGCTTTCCCCCCCTGTTTCCAGCCTTTATGCTACGCTAAGTTAGCCGGCTACTGACTGTTGCATTATATTCAGCATACACAAACATGAGAGTGGTATCAGTTCATTCATCTAACTCTCAGCGAGAAACCAAAAAAGCAAATATCCCAAAGTGTCAAACTTTTCCCTTAACCAATTGATTTTTTACTCAATTAATTGATTGATTTTACTGCAGAAATATAAAAATATAAGTCTGGTTTTGGATGGTAAAATGACTTTCTTTAATTTGGCATAACTGGATGTTATTGTCTCTATGAGCCTCACAACAGCTGACTTGGCCGGACTGGACTGTACAGCGTTAAAACGATAAGAACAGAGGGGTCAAAAGTACAAGATGTCCAAGTAGGATTGAATGCAAGTGCAGCTCACGAGTGAATCTTTCCTCTTCCCAACCTCCATTTCCACACTTTCTCTCAGAGTGAATCTGGTTTATTGCGCGTACCTTTTTTTTTTCTCCCCTTCCTAACTCCACCATTCTCTCACTTTCTTTCCTCGCTTTCGGCTGAATGTGCTTTTGACACTCTTCCTCCCCCTCTCACTTAGACACGGACTCTCACCTGAAATTAAACACAAGGCCAGGTGCCACTCTGAAGCAACCATCTGGTCGCCCCTGCCTGACTTATTTCTCTATTTCTTTCTTTCTTTTCCATTGTTAGCAAGGAGGGAAAAAAGCAGTAAAATAGCAAGAGAGGAGAAATGCTGAAAAAAAAAAAAAAAAGCAGCGCTGAGTGTTAATGACATCCTTCAGCTTTCTCTACATTCAGGTGTGCTTTCATTCGAGCTTTCTCCCCTCAGTCATATAATTGCTTTCATGTTATTTCTTTTGTATCGCCCTGGCCATGAGATGCCAAAGTTAATTATTCTTTGGCAGTGCAGGTGCAATTAGATGACAATTACACCACAGCTGGTAGCAGGGGTGGGAAGCAGTTCTTGTCCGTGTGGGCGTGTATGGAGCTAATAAGATGGTTTTTGTCTTTTTTTTTTTTTTGGCGAGGGCAGGGAAGTATTGAGGGAACACAGGAGGGTTCAGCTTGTTCCATACAGCTTAGAGGTAAGAGGTTGTGAGGAGGACAGCCGCTGGGGTAGAAGCACAAGGAGGAGAGGGCTTTAGCCATGGGGCATTGGGCCCTCCTGATCCCCTGCGAGAGGTTAGGAAGGTCACGCTACTACCAATGCTAACAATGGGATTTCTTTTGTTGCCACCCTAATACCAGCCTGCTCCTACAAACTGTCTCTATGTCCCCCAATAACCCCCTGCCTGCCATTACAACAATGTTCTAGTGCTGAAACAATCAATAAGTCAATCTTCAACTATTTTAATCATCGAGTGATTCTTTATTTATCAAGAAGAAATTCCAAATATTTGCTGGCTCAGACTCCTCAAAATGGGAGGGGGTTGGTGCTTGTGTCTGGTTTAGGGTTTCAACTAACCATCATTTTCATTAACGGATTCATTGTGTTGTCTATAAAATGTCCGAAAAGAGTGAAAAATGCCCATCACGATTTCCCAGAGTGCAAGGTGAAGACATCAAATGTCTGGTTTTGTCCTAACCAGCATCCTAAAAACGCAAAGATATTCGGTTTAATAACACATAAGACAAAGAAAAGCAGCAAATGCTCACATTTGGGGAGATGGAACCAGAGAATGTTTTGCATTTTTGCTTGAAAAATGACGATTTATCAAAAATAGTTGCTTAAGCAAAAATGACGACTTCATCATCGTGGGTGCTGAGAACTTGTTATGGGCCTTTGGGTGTTATCATCAAACGAACCAATTAATTGATTCATCAAAAAGATAACAATATAATCGTTAGGTGCAGCCCTACGCTGTCCAAATGCTTCTTCACTCTTCCCTCAAAAACTATGGTCATGAGCTGCCATTTAGCATTGGGGGGGGGGGGGGAGAAGTGAATGATGTAGATTTCAACAAAAATAACCAAAAGGAAACAGGGGTGAAGCCTTGTTAGTAAAAGAGGAAGTAGCAGCAAGTCTGGGAGCACACTCTGCCTCAGTAATTCCTTGCCTTGTCGCCTTGTCTCTCATATAGTCGGTTATTATAGAGACGCGGCTGTCATGTCATATTTAGCTCTGGAAATGTCATTTGGCAGCACACCTGCTGCCTGGCTATGCTAATAAAGCTAGGTTTAACTTTGATTAGAATTCAGAGGGAGAGAAATGGATAGAAAGAGAGTGGGTGGGGGGTGGGGTGGGGGGAGACGGCGACACGGAAAGGAAAAGAAACATCAGAGAGAATGAGAACTGGCAAAGTCACTTCAGCAGCGAGCCTCATAGCTGTCTCTTTCGACCCGTGACATGTTGCCGGATGACTCATGCCTTGACTGGATGGATATGTCTGGATGCATCACATATGAAACATAAGAGGGAGAGCAGCCTCTGACCTTTATTGGAGCATATCAGCTAAAGGGGGAAGTCAGGCCCGCATGTCAAACTCTGTTAATTTTCCTGTGTCACTGTGTGTCCACGTGTCTGCTCAGTGCGTTCAGATAGCCTAGCATGCCAGATATTCTGCTCCCGATATAAATACATGTGAGCTGTTGAGGATCGAAAAGACAGCGACACACTCACCCCTGGTAGTGTCTTCTGCTCGTGCAGTGCATTCTGGGCTTTGAGGGCGGACTCACGTGCACAATATGTCAGGAAGGCACATCCTGGAGACAAAGACAAGTGGTAGAAGATCAGCGAACTAGAAGCCTCTGTATTTTTTATGTCAGATTCATATGCTATATATAATGTCAGAGTTGGCAGTGCCATGTTATTGTAACTTGATCTTAATTGGCCATTCGCACTGAAGGCCTGCAGGCAGAAACATGCTGCTGGAGAATATTTTCCTGTTATAAATATGCCATTTCATATATGTGCTTTGGCTCTATTCATCAACAGTTCTGGGTCAGCATGTGTTTAACATTTCTAAAAATGTCTCCTGCCTTTAATCAGGCCACCATTATTACTATGTATTTAAAGCTGCATAAAACAGAGACAAAAAATAAAATAAAAACAATGAACAACTCTCATTTTGTTAAGTAGCTCTCCCAGTGGCACTGGAGATGTATGGGATTTTTAAATCCTAATACCTGGAGACTGTTCAGACACAGGCAGTCTGAATGGATACTGAATATCACGCTGGTCAAGCAAAATGTATGCAGTCCCACATAATAGAGAAAGGCCTTCATTAACCTTTAGGGCCCTCACCAATCATGAATATGTAAATGTATGCAGAATAGGTGTTATAGGTGTTAGAGGACTGATACCACCTGGCCTATACATCTCCCAGCTGACTGATGGTTTATGTGGATTTACAAAAGCCTTTGTTTTCCTGCGCTCAGATTTGCATTTGAAATGACAGTAAGGATCATTGTTTAGTTTAGATCAATTTAACCAGCTTTATTCTATCTGTCAAACAGGATATATAATGTGTTGAGACTTTACTTCCAAAATAGGAGAAGCCGGTTCCCCATTTGACATACTACTGTATGTCAAATAGTAGTAGTAGTGGGTGAAACTTATTCTTACAAATTGACTGATATCGCCACATGAAACCAATTATGGGCTGACAAAATACTTTTGTTGTAAGATTGACCTGAGACAACTAACTTTACGGTAATGACATGGAGAGTGCTGTGCAACAGTTTACACTAAAATAAAGTATACCAGTGCTTTTCATTCATTTAATTCAAACAGCCTAAACTTACACGTTTTATCTTGTAGTTTACATTTTTTAATTGAAGCATCCAGAGGTAGGCACCAAGGGAAACCTCCCAGTATGCACCAGGGGGTCTCAGGTACATGATTATCATTTTAATGTGTGTTTCATTTGTGTTTCACACCATGCTCAACAATGTTTTTTACCGTTTCGACATTTCAATTGTTGTTATAGAGTAAGGTAGCTCCCCAATGTGAGTGCATGTAGTAGACTGATTAAGGTTCAACCATGTGGCCATTAATCCAAGAGGTGGTGGCTCCTCCTCTTGTCCTCAGTCAGGACACTAAACTTCAAATTGCTCTTGATGAGGAGGCCACAGTTGGCAAAGCATGGCAGTGTGAAAATACAATACGTGATTATATGTGATCATATCCAAAATAAAAAGAATCAGTCAATTACAATTCAAATAAATAGTTTACCCAATTCTGCTAAAATGGTTTGCTTTGACTTCAAAAATTCCGTTTCAGTGAGGTGAATGGATTTATGTTGATTGTGAATCATCACCTCATTTTTAAACATTTGAGTCAAGGCTGATCAATATTTTAGTCAATCCATGACTAAAATATCAACTATATAGTCAGTCCCCAACTAAAATATTCGGAAACGTGAGTATACAAACCGTGAATCAGATTTCTTGTTTAGATCATTGGTACAAAACATGAGGTTTTGGCCTCACATTGAGTCCTTAAAGAGGCTCAAAAGGGACAACAGCTAAATGAGGAATAGTTTAACCTCACTGATCTTCCTCCTAACTGTAGGACTTATAAGAGCAACTATGGTAACGACAGGCTCTGCTCACGCCATTATCTTCCCACATAATGAATACTAAATTAATAATATTTTTCCCCCTTATGAGCTCCCTGAGACAAAATCTTATCAAATGAGAGTTCTTGGTCTTTTATCTCGGCGCCTCCCTTACCTTTGTGCATGCCTGTGTATTTGTCCTTTATCACTGTCAACTCATAGATCTTGCCAAACTGCTCGAAGATGGGCTTCAGGTCCTTCTCCTCCAGGTTTCGGGGTATCTGCCCGATGAAGAGCTTGATTGCGTCAGGCTCCTTCATTGAGAAGTCTGGGGAGGAATAATAACATACACACACACACAGAGAGAGAGTGGAGGCGGTCAGGAGGAGCAGACAGGAGCCTGCGGGCTTAAATTCACACTGCACAGGAGGTGCAAACAGGAGGCCAGGGATGGAGGTGTGGGAGCATTCAGTGGGAATGGGAGGCTGAAATAATAGTTTCTACTCCCTTTGGAGACATGGTAGTCCTAATGTGGTAAATAATATTAGGCGTTTTAAGATATCACAATAAAACACCAAAATAACACTTAGATTAGAATATAGATTACGATATTTATGGGCAAAATTCTTACGAAGTAACCAAAGACCACTATAAACTAACTGTAGACTATAATATACATTGTAGGAGCTATAAATACTATACATTCTATAAGAATAGTGATTGCAATGCAATTACACATATTTTATGACATAATGTCCACCGCTGAAGCCACTCTTTTAATTTGCATAAAACACAAAATCAAAACATTAATTACAGAAAATGAAATTATAATCTAATAACTTTCATATTATTGGCAGTAGGTGGACATTAGGGATCAACAATCATGATTCACAGCTACAGCCATAGGATATATTCTCTTTGCCTGAGATGAAAATGATAAAATAATGCATGTGCTATTGTAGTAAATAATAGTACACACAATCCTTCCTTGCACTGGGTTCGGTCTAGGCCGCCTAGATATATATATATATATATATATATATATATTCAAGCCCCGACAGAAACATGACAGTGTGTCTGTCAGCACAGCTGGAGACCTGCGCTCTCTTTGTCGAGACACGAGTGACAAAAACAATGACTTGAACATGATTTTACAAATTTGACCAAAAGCACAAAAGAGTTGTTGTTTTTTTTTGGTTTAAAAAAATAAATCATACCTGTGGTGCTGTTCGTGGCAAAGAATCGGCGTAATCAGTGGACGATCTTCTTCCCCTCCGCTGTTATTTAGTTATTGAATCTCAATTATTCAGTTCATTTGTCTGTAAGAGCGTCTTTGGATCCTGTAACAAGTTAGGCCTGTCCCCCTCCTATAACAACACAACTAACATCCACCGACGGTCCTTTATTCGGCATGAGCGTGCTTTTCTAAATCTGCTTGTTGTTTTTCCCCCTCCTCTTTCCTCACAGATGCTCCGCGATTTTTTCTCTCTCAAATAAATCTGATATAAAAATAAACAAATCTCCCTCTAGCTTTGCTGAATGAAGACTGTTGTTATAGATGGATTTAGGCTTCCTTCAGGAGACCATAGGGAATTGGCAGTCTGGTTGGTTGTCCTCTCCTCTCCCTCTCCCTGTGTGTGTGTGTCTGTACTCCTTTGACGTCGTAAGCCGGTGTCTCCCTCCCTGTCCATCTCAGCTCCATCCCTCCTCCCCTGGGCTGTACGAGCCGTGATGTCTGCCGCCAGGGACCGTCGCTAAACTACCAGTCCTGTGACAGCCGGGCGGGCGGGCAGGAGGAGGAGGAGGGAGAAATGAAAAGACATGTAAAACACAGTCATGGCTGCAAAGTGTGATGCATGTTATACTTACACATTTTCTTCTTTTATTTATCGAGTCTTCTCAATGTCTGTCTACCTTTTGATGTCCCAATATCTAAAGTAAATGTTCTTGTAAGGCCAATAATTGTTACATGATCTTGTTTTCCCTACATTTCTACCCTGTTGCGTATGTCATATGACAACAGTCCTGGCTAATTGCAGGACCCATATGTGGCATTTAATGATTATAATTAGGCCTGCAACAAGCGATAATTTTCATATTTGGATTAATCGATTAATTGCGTAATGTTAAACATGTCAGTAAATGCAGTAAATTGCCAATCTCATTTTCCAAAGCCCAAGCTGATATATTCATATAGTTTGTTGTGTTCCACCAACAGCCCAAAACCCAAAGATATTTAACATCATAGAATAAATAGAAAACTAGCAAATATTCACATCAGAGAAGCTGGAGCCAGAGATTTTTGGCATTTTTGCTAATGAAATAACTTGTAAACGATACACGACTAAGTGCTTCTCAAAAAAAGTTGCAGTTTTATGTTTTTGTAAATCTACTAATTGATTGATCAACTAATCACTTCAGTTTATCAGACTTGGTGATTATGCATCGTTTCTCTATCTTTTCATACCCCGATATCCAAGACAAAGGTCTTGTAGGGAAAATAACTTCTTGCACCATCCTAATTTTGGCTAATCGTTGTAATTAATTAGTGATTATAACAATGTTACACTTTAAAACAATGCTGAAAACACAAAGGGACCAGAGAGGTGATTTATTCAGTGACAGTTTAGGAGATTTTGTGTTCATGTCATATATGTAGAGTATCAAACACAACAGCACTCTAGTCAATGAGAAAGAAAGATATGAGATTCCAGAATTTAATGGAATTTATATGGAATCCATCAATATGTTTTTGTCTTTTAACACAGTTGACGGCATAAAATCTACTGAGAAGTTCACCCTTCCTCCAGTTGCTTTCAACCTTCATCCAGTATGTAACTTTGTGAGCATTTAACACCAGAAAATGGTGCTACATTTCACCATCCAGGACAGTGATATGACAGAATGAGGGCTATAAATGAACATCCATCCATCTGTTATCTATACCCACAGGGTCACAAATGACGGATCATCTGTCTATCCACATAATGTATACTTTCTACAGTGAGACAACCAGTTACACTCAAAGTAACACCTACATTTAGAGTCACCAATTCACCTATTCTACATGTCGTTGTGTTTTCGTTTTTAATCTCCATAGGAAGGGGGTGTCCTTCCACAGAGGTCGCCATGTTGCACTGACATGTTTCTACAGTAGCCCAGAACGGAGAAACCAAACACTGGCTCTAGATAGGGCCGTTCGCATTTTTCGCGAGTTTCACGGCCACAGTAGTTTTTCCCTACACACTTGGAACGGGAGGGTGAGGCGAGCGGTATTCAAATGGTTGCAGTTTCACCGCTAGATGCAACTAAATCCTACACACTGGACCTTTAAGCCTGTGAAGTTCAGAGAATGGATTCACTGCTAGTATATCACCTGCTAATACACAAACATACACACTAAAATCATGCACAAAGGCAATTTGGATGAAGATATACTGAAATCAAGTGTTAGGAAATCAAGTGTTAAGGGGCTTACTTCCTCAAAAGCAAAAGATAGAAACAGGATATGGCTGTAGAGAGGGCAGGAGGCGTTAGCTCTGAGGGATTTATCGTAGTTTTCGTTTTCATGTGTGTGGTTAAAAAGCAGACGGTCCCTGACGTCAAGGGATGCAAATCCGCCTTTTGTTCTCGCAGTGGAGCTGGCCATGGTGCTGAAATGGGTCTACTCAACTCGCGTCACGTTATCATGACTACAATCTTCCCTCTCCGAGTGTAAAAAAAAAAAAAAAAAAAGACATTATTTCAATAGGTGTGCTCATAAATGCAGAGGGACCGTAATTTCGAGCGCGCGCGCGCGCACACACACACACACGCCCTCCCTGAAATCTCGACAGCATGTAAACAATGAGCCCACATGACAGCAGGCTGCACACACCCGACCTGCGCACACGGAGACACTTCAAAGGAGTCACGATCTGGACCTGCTTGGCTTGAACAACTACAGCAACATTGTAGTGTGTATTTAAAAACACAGCGAACCTCTGGGCACAGTCCTGTGTATGGCTCCCCGTTAATTCCTTTATTTTCAACAGCAGAATATCTCCTCGGCTTGTCTTTAATGTTAAGACTGCCATCTGCCATCAGTCACTAAATCCTATCCGCCTTCCGCTCTTCAACCCCAATATAAGCCCAGAGCGCTCAAGAGTTCGGCTTTGATCGAGTGTAAGATGAATGGTGAGTGCGCTTCGGAAACGTGATTTGTGTCCCTTTCACAATGGATGGCACATTTTATTTCAGAGTGTAAACAACGAGGACATCTGGTTACGAGCTGCAAACACAAATGATGCCAGTGGTGGTGTTAATGTTGCTGCTGTGCTTTAAGTATATGCTTTTAACTGGGGACTTAAATGGCCCATTTCATACTGCTGTATAGAGATTATTATTATTACTGATGTAAGTAGCATCTCACTGTTGCAACTGGCTGAGCTGCAGCTACCTATCAGTGCATTTCTGGCTTTAATTGGGTCCTAAAAACCTTATTTTCTTAAAATGAGTGGAAAAAACCGTTAGTGCTGCAAGAACAGTTCAAACCACCACTGGCTTTAAATTAAAGACAAAAATGTTTGCTGGAGCAGTAAAATACTCCACAAACAGCCCAATCTTTGCTTTGTCTTCTAGTGAAATAAATGTACCTCCACATTGAGTGATTTTGAATTTTTCAGATAAACCGGAGGGGCACAAAGTTCCCCTACTTCTCCAAATAACAAAAACTACAATCCCATTGGATTTATGACCAAAAAAAGCAGTGACATAAAGTTCTTCTTAGTATGAAAAGCTAACATTTAGGAGATTTTTGACAGTTGATGCACATGACTAGCTGTAAGACATTGTCAATAAACAAACACACAAAGCAACCTTGCTTTATTTTGATATGATAATTCTTTATTTCACAAAAACGTGCACTTAATGGACTTTTTTATATATTGGAGGTGTGTGAATACCTGGGTTTGTTGAAGTAATTGTGTGTATGAGTGAGAGACATAGACCTGGAGAAAATAATGTTTAAAAAGTATCTAATAATATTGGCTATACTTACTCACATGGGCCTCTCCGTCCAGCCTTCCTGATATATCCTGATTCCTCCCAAGCACAGAACTAAACACACAGACGGAGAAAGAGAGAGAAACTATTTCATCATTCTTATTTTCTCCGACCGTGTATTGATTGTTTTGATTTCCTGCTGGTGCCACTCAGTTTGTGATGTATTCAGCTGGAGGCTCACTCGGCTGCTGCGGTGCACAGCACTCACCTCAGACCATGAAGAGCCATCACTGGGAGCCGCCGTGCAGGAGTCAAAGAGGAGAGCCACCACAGCATCAACCACAGCACCCACACACTCCCCCTTCTTCTACTTCTTCCTCTTCCTCCATCAGTTAGCATGTGGAAAAGGTCCCCATCACATCAGACACATCAAAGTGCTGCTCTGGATCCCTGAGGAGGAAAACAGGAGGAGGGAGGGGATGAAACAGGAAATAGGTTCAAAATCAAGGGAAAGAAGATGTGTGCAACATTCAAGAAAGTAAACATTATTTCATTATTTCTCAGGCAGGATGAATTAATAAACAAATAACCAGTTATTATGGCGCAGGTCAGCACTTTCAGCGCAATAAACGACATCAACAAGCCTCCTGACTAAACGTCCAGAATCTGAAGGTCGACAAATCTTTCTTTTTTATTTTTAGTGCTATGGCTGAGTGAAAGTGATCCTGGAAAGATCTACTGACATCTGGCGACGGTTGGCTCATTGCACTATTTTATTTCAGGAACGTTTATTAACCGTCTGATCACCGCTTCCAGCCTCTTAATAATAATCCGCCCGAATGTGTTTCGCATAAATTTTTTAAAAAAAAAGTCCAATTAACTAATAATGTTGAATGACCTTTCAGCTGCTCTTTTTTTTGCTAACGTTGCACGCGGGATGCCTAGTCAAAATCGATACTCATTTCCCCAAACTAAGGCTGTAGTGATTGGCTTAGTTAAGGCCAATCTCAGCCGAACGAATTGATCAGTTAGAAGCCGATCCAGATGCACATTTCTCATAAAGCAATCAAAGCTGACAAAAAGCATAAATTCCTGCGTCTCGTTCAAGGCTGCTAGTTAAGGTTTATTACTTGCTTCCTCACTAGTCGAACAAAAAACAGATCAATTAACGACTACCTTAGCATAATTGGGTAAATGTGATGGTTTAATGAATTAATTTAGTGACTAAGAAAAAAAACACAATTTCTTTTTAGAGCATTAAAAAACAGTTTGACTTTTAATCCAAACAGGGTATGAAACAGTTTGACATTTTAATAATTGTTTTATAACTGCCTTATCAATCTTACTGATTAGCACCTCACATCCCCCTCCTCCATTAAAGAGGCAGGGATATCCAGGATTCAAAACATTTCTACTGTGCCATGAGGGAAACAATGAACCCTCAACTGGAAATGTGTTCATCACACCACCAGCACAGCAGAAAACAGTCAAGTGGAGGTGGGGAAGGTTTTTTAAGTTGAACCGAATGGATAGCTGTAATGCAGAGGCAGCAAAGGCTCACATAAATAGGTTTGGGAGATATCTAACTGCGTCAAAGAAAAGCAGATCATTTCAAGCAGTCAAACTACAATAAATCATTTCAAAACTCCACAGGTTCAAAAAGAACAGACTAACTTAAGCAATGTGTTCACTATGTAATCAGTGGAGAATTAGTTTTAAGCATAATGGACTCCAGCAGTCTTAGACAAACTTCAATGCATGTACAAATCTATTCCTTCTTTCCAGGCCAATTTGAAACCTCTGCCGCACCGTTAGGTAGTGCTAGAAATAGCAAACCAAACAGAGAAAACACAAAGATTGCAATTCGAGACTCCTCTGTCTTCTCTAGTTGTCGACACTAAGTAACCTACACAGGCGTTTAGGGTCAGTTCAGGTAACTGTGGTCTGAGAAAGCGCGTGAAAACTATTGAGATTTGCTTAAATGACCCGAACAAACAGTGATATTCATCTTACGTCTTAAATGCCTAATTTTAAAAAGATTGACTATTTATCTAGAACCAGAATATATACTTTTCTGTAGAAATGGCTGCATCTTGCAGGAACAGCAAGCACTTAAATGGTATTAAAACATCATGCATTTTATTTAACTGCTTGATTTTTAAATACAGCCAATGTACCTAAATTAGGAGTTAGGCCTGTTTCACTTTGAGTTTAACATTACGTTTACCTCTCCGGAATAATGTTGCATTATAACACCAACCTATTTTAGACCTAATTAGAAACTGAACCTTTGGTGGATCAACCCCATCCATACAACTTGTTATTAAATTATTTTTGTGACTATTAAAATAGTGATTAAATATTGCCATCAAATAGCAAAGCACAGTGTAACCAGTATTCACTTGAATGAACTTCATAGAGACATGGGTATGCTAATTTCCCTGGCGATGGACAAAAAGATAATGTTCTAGTTTAGGCACACGCTAATGTTATGCATCGATGATGACTAACAGTTTAGGGCAGTGGTGCATCAGTCAGAGGAACGGAAAAAACAACAACACACGTTTTCAAACTCAGATTTTTATTAGTCAGTACAAGTAAAACGAAACTGGAGACGAGTATCTTCATCCTCTCCAAAAATGCACTTCTTCTGCGTCGGTGTTGGAGGCTGAAAAAAATAACTCTCACACCTCTTTCTCCCTTTAAATAGACTTGTGGCGCTCTCCTTCAAGGAACTTAACGAGACGTAAGACTATCGCCGAGGGGATATTACGCACTAGTGGAGAAAGCATCGCTTCACAAATATAACATTCGGAGTGGGAACAATGCAAAATCCTTTGCCCAAATACGCTAACGAGGTTCGTAGAAGGAACATAAATTCTATAACATACACTTTGTTTTTCATAGCCAAAGTGAAATTTAAATTGATGTTTTACAAAAAGCTACTAAGATACTGCTGATATGGAAGAGAGGCAGTCTCTTTGCAAAAATAACTGTCTTCCGATTGAACTTCTGTGACTGGTTGACTTACTCTTGACCGCATGCACACACGCGTTCCATGCACACACTCTGACCTATATCTAACTGACGCTGAATTACATATTTAATGCAATGCTTCATACTGGAGCAAATAACACAAAAAGTGAATTATATATATCCACCTCTTATTTTCTTTAATCTTCTGTCTTCACTCTTCAGCTCAGCAGCCCTCTCAGAGCCTCCGATTTCTATTACATCTCCTGGTGTTGTCTCTTGTTCTCCTCAACCCTGAACATCCTTTATTCTTCGCCATTGACATTTTTCTTCTGGTAGCAACTGAATGAATTCTTCTTCAGTATAGCCTGGTCTCCTGATGCCCACCCTCAGTATCTGCACTTTTATCCATCCACATTTTCCATTTCAGAAGCTTCTCATGGCAAGTTGTGGGCCTCAACACTGAGCGACTAGCACGTTAATGAACAGTCTTAAAAGTCCTGCCTATGCCTTCGTGACATCCACAGTTATTTAAAGAGCTCAAAGCTACATGTTCAGTCAGTACCGTGGGGGTGGAAATGGTCTTTTCGGGGGGAACATTGGACCAGCATTTGCCCTGCCTCTTGGACCTGGACGTTTGCCTCTTAACCTTGGGTCGGGGCTGTGGAACCGAGGAAATGGTGCACGTGGGGGTCCTCTGGGGTGTGGGTGGTGTGCTGGGTGTGGAGGCCGATGTGGAGGCCGATGTGGAAGCCGTAGACCAGGATTACAGATTTCAAGGTGAGGTGGTGGTCTCCTCAGAGTGTAGTGCGGAGGAGGGGGGCTGTGCCGTTGGTAGCCGTGGGCAAAGAAAGGGTCCTCTGAGGGTGAGAGAGGGGGAGTGAGGTGCCCTCGAACTCTGGGGTAGTGATGTGGAGGGCTGCCTTGCCTGTAATATGGATCATCTGGGTGGCGGTAAGGATCCTCTTGAAAGAAAAGGGCATCACGATGGCGGAGGTCATTGTGGTAACGATCAGGGTCCTCCTGGTAACGCAGGTCTTCTGGGTGAGGGTGTAAATCCTCAAGGTGAGGAGGGTGAGGTCGATCAAGCTCATACTGTGCATCAGCTGGATGAAACATAGACTTGTGTTGATGGTCGTGGACCACCATTCCACTGATGACACTGTCTACTCTGGGCCCAATCACCTCCCCTCTGTCTGCGCGGGGCATTGGCTGATGCTCTGGGGGAATCATCGTACTGCTGGATGCAGGAGGAGGGCTGTCAAAGCTTTGAGGAGGGGGAGGGAACTGTGGGATGGGGGGGAGGGTGCTTCTGAAGAAACCAGGGGACGTGGTGGCGCCCTGCTGGTTGGCCAACTCTTGAGGTTTCTGAGTTTTCTCTACTTGGTATGGATACGGTCCTGACATCATGTTTTCTCCAACCCCACCAGGCACTGTCACATTGTAGCCTCTGGGTTGCTGAGAGTTCCCCTCTGGGTAAGTGACACCATACCAACCCCTTTCACTCACCCCCTGAAAGCCTTCAACGGCCTGAGTGCTACTGGCACTGCCTGGGGCTCTTTCTCCAGGCATTGGCCCTCCTGTTTGTGCAGAAATCTGCTGGTAATGTGCAACAGGTACAGTAATCCCATGCTCTGTCATCTCGTGTTTGCCATATGAGTATGGCTGGTAGACCTTCCCGTTCTGAGCCACATCTGGCTGCAAGTGAGGTTCCTGTTGGGGATTGTTGGGGTTCTGCTGACTGCTGTTCTGGTATGCAATAGTAGCCGTTTTAACAGTTTCTCCAATAGATAACCGATTTGTGTTGGATGTAAATGGGGCCACCACATGCTTGTCCATGATCTCATCTTGAGTTGGGGTGCCTCCGCCCTCGTCCCGCACTGGAGTCCCACCCTGGTTGTCTGTTCCAGCTACTGGGCTGAGGTTATCCCCTCCCAGCACTGGGTTTGTAGAAAAACCCAGGTCAAATGCACTGAAAGCAGAGTTCCTCTGCAAGAAGCGGTGTATTTTAGACTCTAAACTCTTAGAAGACAAAGACGGTTCTGGCTCTGTTGTCAAATCCATGTCTCTATGGAGAGCCTGGACCAGGGCAGAGGCTGGGTTGGAAGTCTGAGGGGGGGCTTGGGAGCTTGTGCTCTGCCTTACAGTGGAGCTGTCTGAAGAAGGTACAGGTGCAACAGAGGAGAGAGACAGGCTCTGAGAGGGTACTGCTGATGCAGATGTGGATGAGGGAGAGGGAGGAATCTTGCCTGTACTGGAGGACTCTGCAGAGGCATTTGCAGCTGGGCTGCTCAGAAGAGAAGTGATGCCTAAGTGAAGAAAGGGAGAATACAGACATTTATTTTAAGCAAGCTTGCTACTTTTAATGTATGATAAAAAATAAAGTTTTTATTTTAAAACTAAGCAAAGGACTCCTTATTCTCACCCTCAAGGCTGCCTTGGCCCTGGACTTTGGAGAGAGCACTGAGGAGGTCTTCAGGACTCATGTCCACCTTGGAGAGGAGGTTTACCAGTGAACTGGCATCCTGAGAGGCCACAGAGACAGCAGGTGTGGTCTTCAATGAGGAGCCAGCAGGGGCAGGGGCAGGGGCAGGGGCAGGGGCAGGCGCAGGAGGACTCTCTACTAATGGTCCTAAGAGACAGAGAGGGACACTCACGTTAAATGTGAATCCCCAATCATTGAGATGTTAAGGGTTTGAAGAGTGAAAGCACTTGAAGATTTCAGAGAATTTTGAACTAATGCATGAGGATGCTGGGAATTAAACCACATTTATAAATCAAGCAAATATAAGATAATATCTTTATGTGGAATAAGAAAGGAACATTTAAATGGTAAATGGACTGTACTTGTATAGCGCCTTTCTAGTCTTCTGACTACTCAAAGCGCTTTCACACTACATTTCACATTCACACACATTCATACACTGATGACAGGAGCTACCTGCCCATTAGTACAAAGTAATATAATCATTCTCACACAACAAAGGCACAGCCCTCAGGAGCAATTTGGGGTTCAGTATATTGCTCAAGGACACTTCGACACGTGGGCCGAGGGAGGCCGAGATCGAACCGCAGATCTTCTGATTGGTAGACGCCCCGCTCTTCCACAAAGCCACAGCCACCCGAAAATTAAGATTAATTTAAATTCAGATTATTCAGCCCTGCGACAAGTTGGCCACTGTCCAGGCTGTACCCCGCCTAAGGCCCAAAGTCACTGGGATAGGCTCCAGTCACCCGCGACCCCTAACGGGAACAAGCGGTAGAAAATGACTGACTGACTTATTCAGTTCTGTGTTGCATAGATATTAGGTTTCCGACCAGACATTCAAATTGCAGTTTGTCATTTCATAGCAGACATCAAGAAACACCATTCAATCATCAGTGCTTAGATTGACCTTTTTCTTACTACATGACACAATACTCTCCCATTATATTCCTACACGTTTAGACAACTTATTTAATTTTGAAAGAGTAGGATATTATGACTAATAAAAGTCCATCTTAGAAGCATTGTGTATATAAGATGTCACAATGAGGCATGGTTGTGAGGTTAGACACAGAAACATTTTTAAACATCAGAACAGGTCAGTTTCATTCAGTTTTTCTGAAGTGTCAGAATAGCCATCAGCACTCACCGGTGTTCTTCATGACTGAGCTTAAACTGTTGAGGATGGAGCCAATTTTATCCAGGTCAACACTTTCCACAGCTGCGGCAGGAGCTGCTACAGGGGGCGTGACCTGTGTGACAGGCTGCTCTGTTGCCACTGCTGGCTTAGTTTTTCCGGGGACTGGAGTGGACACCTCTGGGTGGGTGGGGCATTCAATCTCCTCCTCAACTGACGGAAAAATATGGCAATGAGAACAGTGAGAGAGAGTTTGGATGCAATCAGACATGCACTGTGATAGAACAAGACATCTTTAGTTATTTCATATTTGTTATTAGGCAGCACAATTCATTTTGTAACTGTTTTTGCAGTGCAGACAATTGGTGGCACCAGAGAAGCCACTGCTAATAAATTAATGGAGGGGAATATGCTGCCAAAAACCCAAACATTTCACTTTCTGTGGAAAACAAAATCATAGGTCATCCATATAAAAGATTAAGCTAGAAACGTTTTTTTTATTACAGCAACCTTTAAAAAACAAGTTAAAATACAAAACCTCTTAAAATACTGATATTATAATGACAAATAATCTTATACTGTCTATAAGATATTAAGATGATTAAGATATAAGATTATGCTTAATGAAATAATGAACTAACGATTATTTTCATTATCACTTAATCTGCTGATTATTTTCTCAATTCATTCATTAATCGTCTTTCTCTATAAAATGTCATACAATTACAATGGTACAAAAACTGATCCAGCTCTCTGTCAGACAAAAGTAAACAAAATGTCCATTTTCTGCTTTATAATGTTAACAGTATGAGTGAAGCATAGAAAGCAAAATAACTTGTATCTTGGTAAATCATACACAGAAAACACAATAGAAATCATCTTTACATATGGCTAATAAACAAACTAAACTGTATCTGTGCATATTGGTAAAAGGTCATATTTCAGAGTTGAGTGTTTTAGTTACCACAGATCATAAAAGGCAAGCCGCCGGTGATGTAACAGGGTATATGCAGGAATCCTGAAGCCAAATTTAATTCCTTTAAAGACCTTTTTTAGGATCCTTTCTACATATGCATACATATTTTAAAACCTCATTGCCACTTCAAGTCAAATTAATTGAGTGACTAAGCCAATTCAAGGTTTATTAGAAAGAGTAATATCAGTAATCAGGTATGTGATTGACAAAGGACAAAAAAGCAGGAAAATACACAGAGCCTCCCCCAAGAAATGTTTATGTCATTTGACTAAAAACTATGCATTTTCCCATAATGTTAGACTATTATAATTACATTATTTAAAAAAAAACAAACACACAGGTTGTAGTCACATTACACATTAGCAAGGAAAACATATGCTCACTGATGAAGTAAGCCTGATGTCCTGAAACAATCCTTCACATTGTTATAACAAATAATAATCACAAAATAACATTGGTTAAACAAGGCTTATAGTGAAGGGATTTGAACTGCGATTTGTGAAGCCACTATCCAGCTGTAGGGTTTGGTATCGTTATCTTATCCATACTCTTATCTGTCTGGTTATTTATCGATACTCTTAAAGGTTCTTTTTCATTACAAAAGAATTGGGGGTTTAAAATTAGAAATTTGTATTAATTTAACAATATTTTAAATATAACTGAATATTGTTTCTAGAGCAGCAACAGTAGTAAGTTCACAACCGCAAAATCCCTATATAATATACTTAATATCTCACTGGAAACAGCCAGCAGCTACAAGAATTTGTGAAATTTTAAGATTAATGGTTAACACAGCTAGGCTACATACAGATAGCTTTCATTTGAGCTTGTTCGCAACAGTTAGCTGTTAGGTTAACAAGCGCACTGCATCCTTAACAGCAACTGTGGTCAAACAGCACTGATCTCCTCAGGCAGGTCGTGATGGCCCCTCGACTGTGGAACGACCTGCCTGAAGAGATGAGGCTCACACAATCAGTGACTTCTTTAAAATCACTTCTTAAAACTCAGCTTTACAGACTTGCTTGTGTCGTCTTTTTATTCATGTCTTTATTGCTTTTTTTTATTTCCATTAGTTTTTTTATATCCATTTCCATTTGTTTTCTATTGTTTATAAGTTGTCTTATTTTTTTGGCATTTCTGTTTGGCTTTCTGCTGTTATATTGCCCTCTGGATATCCTGTTTCTGCTATGCCTTGTCTATCAAAGCACTTTGTACAGTCTGTTTTTAAAGATGCTATATAAATAAAGCATTAAAAAAGCCCTCACTGTGCTGTCGGTCAATAAGTCCTTAATCACCAGCCCACTCCTTACCTATTATGCCACCACTGTCTATTTCTTCCTCAGAGAGGTCCATGTCTTCCACTTGACGATTGTCATTCTCCCCGAGAGCCTCCGTGTTTTGGGGGGATCCTCCCGGGGAGGACAGAGGGCTCGGGGCCGGTGGCTCTGCCTCATCGTCCATAGCAGACCCATCAAGATCTGGATCGGGGTGGGCCAATTCCAGACCATGAAAAGGGGACTCTGAGCCTGTTGGAGATGGCGCGTCTGCAGAGGGTGAGGGGATGGGTGACTCATCCAGGTCTGGCAAGGTGGCCTTCAGTGTATCCAGCTTACGCTTCAGGTGGGACACCCGGTTAGCAAATGTCTGGTAGGCCTTGAGAGGTGAGGTAATGGAGTATCAGTTAATGAAAAGTAAAACCAAAACAAAGCACAGTCTACCATCAACTTTTATAGCCAGCTTACAATTCAACCCACAACACATCTGGTCATTTTAGAGTATTTCTTTTCTGTAAATTTCTTAAATATTTTAAATGCATGCTCATACTGCCATAAAACAGAAGGAAGTATTTTGAACACATCATATTCATTTTGTTTTTCATACATACACTGGTCTAAAGTGGTGATCTGCATTTTATGGGCAAGTAGAGTGACTAACAAATAAGTGCCTCAACAAAATAACTAAAGGACGGGCTAACAAACAATGGTGGCGTAAGTTTACTTGAATCCATGTTCATAAATTACAAGGAAGTAGCATTGTCAGTAAACTTATAGTTGCAAAAGTGTGAAGCGAGGGTTGTGAGGGTGAGCTGTAAAAAGCTTCAGATGACTCATGTTTCCTATGACTGAGAACTAAAACTTAGACAAAACAACAAATAGCTGACTACGAATACATCCGTCACTCACATTAGCAACAATCTTGACCTCCTTATACTGCGTCTCGTAGAAGATATCTGCGTTAGTGAGGGCCTCCATGACAGAAGGCCCTGTTTTGCTTTGTTTGTCAAGGAACTTGACAAACTCCTGTAGTTGCGCACTTCCTTCCTCAAAGTCCTTGGAGAACTTCTTTCCTCCGGCTTTATCTGTAAGAATCCAACATGTAAGGATGGTTTCTGAGGCAATGTAAGAAAGAGAAAAAGCACTGCTGATCTTGAAGCCAAGGCCCATCTCTGTGTTGCAGTAGGACAGACGGTACAACAGTAGAAGACGACTAAAGCAGGCACCTTTGAGTTTCTTGAGGGCTTCAGAACTGCAGATGTCAACCCTCATAGCTGCCAGCTGTTTTTCTCTCAGGTCAACCTCCTCCAAAGATCTCTTGTACTTGGTCAGTTCGTCTATTAGGGCCTGGGGCTAAAGCAGAGGGAGCAGTCAGCCTCAATGTCAGGCCAACACAACATTTTGAATAAAGGAGAAAAAGAGGACAACTACGAGTGTAACTACTATAATTAGCTTCATTTCTAAAAATAAAAATACAAATGCTGCAGTTTAGTTGAGCTTAACACTTTAATTTCTTGCTTACCACAAATTCAGCAACAACCTTGGACCGTAGATCTGCATTAGACTCAACTGGAGCTTAAAAAAAAGAGAGAGAGAGATAAGACTAAATTAAAGATTACATCAAACGGCACAACAATGATCATCCCCACACAGTTGTGCAACAAGATTCAGTATTTGGATAACAAAATACAATAGAATTTAATAAATATGTCAGACATTTAAACAGGGTTGACTGGATAAATCTATAGTAGCTAATTGAACAACATACTGTGACTAATAAAACCACGATGGATACAATGTCTGTGTATGAAATGTGTTTACAGAAGTTATTAAAATTGAAAATAAAATTAAAAGCTTTTGCAAGGTTGGTGTAGAGATGAGGTATTAATAAAAATGTCAAAAGAAAGTCAGTCAGTCATTTTCTACCGCTTGTTCCCGTTCGGGGTCGCGGGTGACTGGAGCCTATCCCAGTGGCTTCGGGCCTTAGGTGGGGTACACCCTGGACAGTGGCCAACTCATCGCAGGGCTGACACAGAGACAGACAACCATTCACGCACACATTCATCCACTAGGAAGTCACCAATTAACCTATTGCATGTCTTTGGACGGTGGGAGGAAACCGGAGAACCCGGAGAAAACCCACGGTAACACGGGGAGGACATGCAGACACCACCCAGGGAGGTCGTGGTCTGGTCCGGGATTCGAACCCACGATCTCCTTATTGGGAGGCAGGGGCGCTAACCGCTCTGCCACCGTGCACCCCGTCAAAAGAAAGTGATAAAGAAAATACTTACTTTTTTGCTCCACGGGTGTCTCAGGAGGGGAGTCCTCTTTGACTAAGCTACTCCTGAGCTCAGTAATGAGTGTCCCTGAATACACACCCCTGTCCTCCCAGATGGACAGTATCCTCTCCACCGATTTAATTACCTTAGGGTCACCTTCAAAGCTGGAGAAAGGAGAGGGGAACGACAGAATAAGAACAAGAGAGACAAGAGATTTATGTTTTTTGACATTTGCTTTATTTATGTGTGAGCAATTTCTTTGAATGAATCAAACAAACGCTAGGACAGAGGAGACTGCAAAAGTGAGAAACAAAGTCTGAGTTCGAAAGGAAGGAGAGGAAAAACAGGGCAACAAACACAAACATCAGCACTGCATCTAATATACTGCACATTATACTATCTAAGTATACTCAGTATACAACTACTCACTTGACCAGCAAGAGGGCGTCACGAAGCACCTCGGCGAACGCCGTGCGGTAAACAATGGCATTTTTCCTTTTGCAGTTCTGAATGACATCGTTGGCAAGGTAAAAAAGGTTGAGCCGGTGTGGGGCATCAGCTGTTAGATGAACCAGAGACAGTAACATCAGTTTGACAGGAAAGGCAGATGATCTGCTGAGGGAGGAGTCAAATAACTAGAAAAGAGGCTCAGGTTCGTCAGGCATCTGTAGTGCTGCAATGAATAGATTATTTTCATGATTAATCGATTAATAATCTACTCTGTAAAAAGTCAAAATGAAAAGCATCCATCACTTATTACCAGAACCGAAACACAGTACCTGTGGTGGAATGTAACGGAGTACATTTACTCAAGTACTGTACGTACAATTGTGAGGTACTTGTATTTTACTTGATTTAGTACTGTATTTACATTTAAAGCTTCTTTATACTACTCTACTACATTTATTTGGTAGCTTTAGTTAATTTTCAGATTTAGATTATTAATACAAAACATAAATCATCTAATAAAATATGACAAATAGGTTATGGTATTCAGCACAATATAAAGTATTTCAAGTTAGCTGCATTAGTGATGTACACATTAATGTATCAATAATAACCCAGTACTAAAATAAACATTATTCTGAAATGGGCTATCCTGCAGAATGACAAGGACTTTTACTTGTATTTGTACACTGTAGTATTGCTACTTTTACTTAAGTAAAAGACATCAGTACTCCACCACGACACATTACAAATGAGTCTGACCAGCAGCCAAACACAAAAACATATTAATGTTGTAATTACATGAAATGAGAAAGGCAAACATATCTTAATATTTGTTGAGCCGTAAAATGTTAAATGTTTGGTATATCTACTTAATAAATGACTAACAATTAATAAATCACTCCGATTAACTTAAAGACAGACATATACAGTATATGATAATAACTATTCATGACTGATCAACTCTCAATCAATAAACTTGTTTCTATTAGAGATCCAAAGTGAGCGGAAGGCCAAGAGAGAGCAAGTCATGCAAGAGAGCATGTAGTCAGTGGCTATATTCCATTTGACCAACATCAGACTATGCAAAATAACATTACACCACTGTCACAATCCTCGCTGCCATTTACGTGTTTGTGGTGACAAGAGAGGGAGTGAAATAACAGCCTACTTGGTTTACAGACGCAGAGGACTGAGTATTATTTGAAATGTTTTGAAACCGTTCCAACATGATACCCAAGTTCTGGTACGCACAACCAAATCAGTACTTTTATATACACTTTCTTTATTTCGCCAAAAGCACCAAACTTCTCGACTGCAATAATGCAATTATCTCTTCAAAGAATATCTAATAACTAAAAATCAGACCAAGCATTCTGTGCCAACGTACGTTACTTGACAATTTTAGAAAATGTGCTAGGGACATAATTTCATCAGTACTTTTAATGTACTAAGGTGTAATAACCAGCCATACAAATGCAAAATAACTCCATTAATAGATGCAATTTAGGCATTTGTGCACTGTAATGCAAGACATTTGGGGAGGGGGGGGATCTACAGGAAACTGATGATCTTGTTTAAAATGAATACATTTCTATCAGGGGACAAAGCATTTTAAACATTAACTGTGACCAAAGGGTCAAACGTTATATATTCAAAATCAACTGGTTTCAACTCACACCCAATAAATTTACACTAAAAGGCAAATCACTGCAGACAAAGTTTCCATTGACTTGCATCCTTTAGGTGATGTGTTTCTTTTTCAAAGCACAAACTTCAAAAGTTACAACTTTTTGACTACAACAGGACAAACAAAAAGCTGTTGCATATTTTTAAGGTTGAAGAGGTTAATCACTACTGGATCAAACATTAGTTCACTTTATAGTTATTGCCAGGCAAACTGACTGAAACACAATGTACATCACACTATTTTAAACACAAACAGCAATTTAAGAGAAAGACAGACAATAGTGAGGCAAGGCCACCTCTTTGACAAACGCCACTTTCATGGAGTATGGGAGTAAAACCAAAGTCTACCAGCCAACATTTGCAGAGAGTTCCATAATAAAAGTCCTTATCTCCAGCCACAGAAATGATTTTGGAACATCAAAAACACAAAAATAATTTAACAAACTAAAGAAAGCTAATCACAATAAATGCAAGTTATCAGAATGTAATGGAATAAAATGTAATTACACTAATGATGAGTTAATCAGCTATTTTAACACCTGTTTCTATGTCAGAAACCAGACAAATCTCCATTATTCAAAAACAAGGACCTCTTCAGGTTAGCATAGTGGCATAAATCTTCCTAAACAAAATTGAATGTGATTGTCTGTTAAGTGTATTCTGACTGCTGCAGATGCAAACCGCTAAAGCCATCAAATAAAAAAAGATCAGTGCTGGACCCATGAGTTGACAGTCTTTTCCTTGTCGAGACATCTGTATTAACTTTCCATCAAATAGGAAATGAGATAAGAAATGAAACAACAGCAAAGAAAATTGTTACAGCTAAAGGCCAAAAGATTATTGAACCCTTTTAAATGATTCTTGTGGTTATATTGCATACTCCACGGATGCAACTAACGATTATGTTCATTATTGATATATGTCAATTGTTTGTTTTTTCTTCAATTCTTTACTCAAAAACTATTTAAAAAAAAAGAATTGTGAGAAATGGCTATCACAAATACCCGAAGACAGACGTGACTTTAAATGTGTTTTGTCCAACCAACCCTAAGTTATTTAATTTACAATTATATAAAACAGAGAAAAGCAGCATTGTCTTAATATTTTGAGCAGCAAGAAACAAGACAAACAAATGTTCAGCATTTTTTCTTAATAAATAACCTAAACTAAACAAATTAATCATCACCTACCAAAATCTTAGATTATACATTTTTTGTCAATCAACTAATCGATTAATCTACATATTGTTTCAGCCCTGATATATATTAATTTATATATTCAGATGGTAATATTACTATGCATAATCCAAGCAGCTCTATGTAGCTGGCCATCATTTTCAATTAGTTTAATACATTTAAAAAATATATCTGTCAGCATATTTTTTTGGTTTGACCATGTCTACTTTCATCCTGAAAAACTTAAGCTTTCAGAGAATTCTTTGACAAAGATTACTCCAGCACCACGCCTCTTAAATACCACTGGTATGCAATGGACTTTATGACATATATACAGAAAACTCAGTTTAACGAGTAACATATTGTCGGATCTTGTAGCAAAGGCTCAGTAAAGAAATGTACTCAGTGTAATATTCACGTACATAACCAAGTCCAACAAGAATACAGTGTTTCAGAAGACGACACCGTACTGCAACCGCGGACTGAGAAGCACAACCTGTTACTGTTTATACATACACACACACACACAAACACTATACATCTACACTCAGCAAAAGACCAACTTTAGGATCAATCTTTAGGATCTCTCTTGCTCTTTGCTCAGACTAAGAAGCACACAAAGCTACAGTTACACGAAGTCAAACCTACAAACGGAAGCAGAAACAACGACAATAAGTGCTTTGAAGACTTCAACTCAACAGAGATAGCGCATGTGAATGTGTCACCAAAAGTACAAAGCTGGAAAAAGCTGTATATTGGTATTCTGCTATAAAACAGACAGGATTTTGGAACAATAAAACACTGGGTAGAGTAACACCATGGCCAGATTAATAACCTGTTGGGGCCCTGGGAAACAAACTTGCGGTTTGGCCCCTGTTGCCTCCAAGTTCCCATTACACAAGTACAGTGCACACATCGCACTATAGATGGCAGCTTTCGTACGTTTTGCACAGAGACCCATAAACCAACTAGTATCGTTATACTGATATACCGCATGGCCCCAGGCTTCCCTTACGTCGCTGAGTTTCAGGTTATTTGTTGAAACATGACTTTATTTAGGAGAATGCACCATGAGAGCACAATCTAAACTAAAATAATTAAAAGGTGCTAAATTGACACACAAGACAACGTAATAATGGAGGTCCCAGTTGATGCTGTACTTTAGTGGTGCAAATTCCCAAATAAATGTGCAAGTAGTCAAATTGCCAAAAAGTAACTGATCCACAGTGAACCTGGGACTTTAGGGGCCCCTGGTATTAGGGCCCTGGGAGGCTTTTCCCAGCTGGTAATCTAGTTTTTAGTAGCACTTGACAACTGAAGTTAACTACGCAAAATCAAACATCCCCTTAAGGAGAACCTTTTATGACTAAGGTACCCTAAGTCAAGTCAGTTTATTTATACAGCACATTTAAAAACAACAGGAGTTGAGCCAAAGTGCTTGCCAGTCGAAGGGAGATGGGTTAGAATCTGCCTCAATACAGGTATAACATGATAAAAGGAACAGCACAAAACAAGGCAGATACATACTGTAACACAATAATGCAAAAAGTACAGGGAATGCAACACTAAACATGGAAACCTAAAACAATATGATACATTAAGAATAAAAACATAGGAAGGTAAGTTTGTCCTATCACCAAATGAGGCAGCATTAGTTTACATGTGTTAGCTTTAAAAAGATAATCTCTGACAGTATGTAGCTATTTAGCGAGGCTTCTCTGCTAACTAACGTTAACGTTAAACAATATTAGGTGCGGGTTTAGGAGGAGCGCACGTTTCTAACTAACGTTACGGTTTCCTTGTTTTCAGAACTAAGACAAATCAGTCGGTTAGTAAATCAAAACCAGCAAAGACATTATCTCATAACTCACTCTAGACACAAGGAGGACTGCGATCGTTGTGCCCAAAACGGGATCGCCTCTAACGTTACTGTCAGTTTAAAGCTAACGTTACTTACATTTCTTCAAACACTTCATCCAGTGTCGCACAATCACGCTGTGGTACTTCTTGTTGTCGATGCACCACGTCGACAGTCCTTGAATTGAATCCATCGTGTTGGTGACACTTTGAAACTTTCTGTCTAGGGTGGACTCCAGCGAGCCGCCCGGAGCGGCCCCTGCTCCCGCTGCCATGTCCGGAGGAGCTCGCGCTGCGCTCTAGCACTTAGCTTAGCATGCTAGCTTAACGTAGCACGGACATCATCGCTTTCAGCAGCCTCTCAGCTGCCATTGTAACGTTACAAAAGCTTAAATGTTCGGTTTCCAATAACTTTCTGCGCCTAGAAATTATCCACCATGAGCTTCTGCACCATAGCTAATAGTTTACATAATTTAATAGTTCATGCTAAAACTCAGCGCCTTGCGACATCCCGGAGCTGTGTTTACTCGTCACTGGCGGTGAAACGATGAAGGACACTTCCGCAAACACGACGTGGTTATGGCGCCACCAGCTGCCACGGAAGCTAATATTTGTCAGCGCCACCTGCTGCCTGTTATTGGTAACGTAGGAAAAGCTGTTTATTGTATTGCATATACAGTACGTGGTGGAAGAAGCACTCAGATCTTTTGCTCAGTCAAAAAGTAGCAATACAACAATGCTCAAATACTCAAATACAAATTAAAGTACTGCTTTCCAAATGTTAAAGCAAAAAGTAAATATATTCTCAAAAGTAAAAGTAGGCTACTTACCATGCAGGATGGTCCTTAGGAGACTAATTTTGGTTTATCAATAGTGATGCATGAATGCGGTGTCAATTTTGACTATTTAAATACGAACACTAACTTTCATTTGTAATGCATCACAATTTCTAAGATGATCATTTGTTTTGTATGTAAAATCTTTATTTACAAAGTAACTAGTGTAGTAACTAAATAAATGTAGGGCAGTAAAAAGTACAATATTTCCTTCTGAAATGTAGTGGTGTAGAAGTAGAAAGTAGCATAAAATGGGGATACTCTTGTAAAGTACACGTTTTTGAGTGTTCTAATTAATTATAGACTTTTAGTGTTTATTATAAATCAATTAAATGATCAATTTAGAAGAAAAACTATTATAAAGTGACTGGTTAAATTTTAGTTTAAATATTGCATTTAAAAAAAGATTTGACAATTAAAAATCAAACTCGTGGCACATCTCCACTGCTAACACATTTTTAAATGAAGGAAAATGGAAACATAAAACGTTAAAGCAGCAAAAATGTAATTAATCTGACCAACCGTTTCATTCCAGAAATAAAGAAACATACTGCATTTTGATGGACCACATCATTCATTTGATATATAAAAATGTGCATTTATCAATCACCAATAATGACAGTTTCATTATAAAAATAAAGAATTAGGAAACTAAAAACAAGAAAAATTAAAGAGATACAACTGGGAAATAAGATTTTTACTCTACTTTCAGTTTTTCAGCACAGCAAAACCTGTACTGTAGTTGTAGGATGCTTTACATACCAAAACAACACTACACTACAGCTCTCCGCCATGTGGTTAGTTTCCATTTTAAATAACATAACTCAGGTCCAATGAAAACTTCTAATGCTGAAGCCTGAGGAACATCTACACAGCAGCACATTTGGTTTGCAATACATACGTGGTGAGATGATGATTTTACCATTGTTTGTTAAATAATACACTTTCTGTATGACTGATGTAATTTCAGGTACGTTTATGGTTACCATTATGTTTCTCATATTACGTAAGGCTACCTGGTGACAAACCACCAGAGGTGAAACCCCATTCAACATGAATGATATCTGATTTAAAAATGGTGGTACAATGCGCAAATGCCATCAAAAAAAATGTATGTGTTCAGGAATGGAAATATTTGCGTTTATCATATCTCCATGATGTTTCTCATTATATAATCAATAATAAAGCACTTTGAGTGATACCGATTTTATAACAGCAAGTCAGTGACACAAATCAATTTTAAATGGGACACAGAGGCTGTTCCCCCTATAATGACACGCTGCATTTGGGGCATTTTGTGTAAACAATAAGCCTGGCTAAGCTAAATTTCCATTTTATGCCTTTCAACTACCTCCAGCCATAGTGCTAAAATGATAAGATTTGGAATAAAACACAAGTTTGCCTATAAAGACTCTGATTCAAGTACCTGTAAAGCACCCATCTTGGCTCCACCAGTCTCCACAAGTACTGATTCTCTTTAACACATCTTAAATAAATAATATCACAACTCTTTAATGTTAAAAAAATGTGCAACACTTCCTCATTGTGATCCAAAGTGCAGTTACATATTTTCCAATGTACACCAGATCAAATATATTATTCCTGTTCTCTAATGTGTAAAAAAAACAACAACTCATGTATGTAATGAAATGTTATGTTTTCAGCACTTTCTACACAAAACAAGTTCACTCACTGGCAAGCTAAAGGAGTAGCTGACATATAAGCATCCTCACATTTCCTCAACTACCTCAATAATTATTGATCTACCAGGTTGTGGTATTTTCTGTGCAGCATTGTGCTGCAACTACATCTATTCTTATTGACATAGAAACGAAGGTGCTGTGTGAGTTAAATGCCGATAAATTAAGAAGTGACCGTGAAGTAAGGTGCATATAACATAAGATCATGCAAAAATAGTTTTGTTTGGCACTTTAGCAGCGACGACATGCCTTTCCTCTACCGTGTTACAATCAATCAGCTGGCAAACTAAAATTTAAACCTTTCTAAATGCCATTTTAATCATCTGATTTAAATATTTTTTGTAACTGTCCAGGGCTGCAACTAACTAATTATTTTCACTGCAAATGAAGCGGCCAATTATTTTTTCGATTCACTGTTTGGTCTATAAAATGTAAGAAAATTGTGGAAAATGACCATCACAAGTTGCCGGAGCACAAGGTTAAACAAAAGATAGTCAGTTTACTATCGTATGTGACAAAGAAAAGCAAAAACTCTTCACATGTAAGAAGCTGGAACCAGAAAATGTAGGGCATTTTTGCTCAAAAAATTATTTTATAGACAGCCGACTAATTGTTTCAGCTTTAAACTATACCAATGATCCTCTGTGTTTCCTCACCTTCTAAAAAGTGATATGTTATTTGTTTTTTACAAATGGCATGAAATACTGTTACAGCTGCGTTCAATGATATGCAAAAATACAAAACAGAGCACAGACTGCTTTAACGCATTACACATGTAAAGTACTTCCATCATCTTTGAACTTAGTAGAAGTCAATGTATATAAAAACGATACTCTTACAGACAAACACTATACAATTCCAGGTAATATAGTGCAATAACGCCGGTGTGATCAAAAACCACACTGGGTAGTTAGGGGTTAATGATTGTCTCCCTGCATTTCTCCTCCTCTTCTGGTTTTACATGCCCTGCAGCCATCACAGATTGGCTCTGCGTCTAACTTTATGCTTATGTAATCAGGTCCGTTCTCTGCCTTTACACTAGCTGGCATGCCGTGGCACCTCCACGTGGTAGCAAGGTCAGCTAAGGCCAGCTAAGGTGAGTCAGTTGTAGTTATGGTGTCACTTGAGGACACTGAGCAGTCCTGTGCAGCTGGGCTGCCACAAGGGGAGGGCAGAGAAACCTCAGGCTGCTTCCATGTCTCATTTTCTCTCTTGCTACATAAATATGACGGCCTGCTTAAAGTGTCAGTGCTGTCTGTAAACTCATGTCCAGCTGTACACCTGCCCCCAGCTGGCTCAACTGTTTCTTGCTCTGGAGTTTTCTGTTTTTTAAGTGATCCAGGTAGACATGTGGAAACGGTGTCGGGTGAAGCCACAGCCTGGCAGCTCCCATGTTTTCCATGTTGATGGTGCTTATGCGCGGTTGGGACTTTGCCAGAGTAGTCAGGGTCGGACCAGCTCAGTTTTCTCTTCTGGAATGGGAAATAAAACCAAAAATAACAACCATGACAAACCAAGGTCTTGAAAGGAAAACTACAGCTACAACTTGAGTTGAGCAGAGTTTATTGAGGGTACAAAATAAAACCCAAGATGTAATAAACCAAAGTTTTTTTCTTTGAAACCGAATCTGGACAGCTTTCAAAAGACAAATCTGGGGTTTAAGCTTGCAGACTTAGTATCATCTCCTGAATAATATCTTTAACTATCTTATAAACATGCTGTAATCTTTGCAGTAATGTTGTTTTTGCTTCCTCTTTTCATACCTTCTGTACTGTTTGGAACTGTATTAATATATTTCACATTGCTGCCTGGTTGTATATAATATGAAGAGTACAGTCTAGACCTGCTCTATAGGACAAGGGCAATATGAATTGGTGCTATATAAATAAAACTGAATTGAATTTTTAATAATTGCTGTTTTAAAAAGCTTACCATCGTTCTTTTAACATCTCTGGGTCATGCAGCCCCTGGTTCGATTAACACACGCTTGTAAAGGTAGCAAAGGTAACATTCAGTATGAAGCTCACCTTAACTGGCATGTGGAGCTGATTTTGGTGCCAGTGTGGTGGGACTCTGGGAGCGGTGGTCTGACTTGGCGCATCTGTGGACTGAAATGCCACCTGTGGGAACCACATTTTGAGCAACATCTCTATCTGCAGCAGGTTTTGGAGGTATTTCTCACTGCAGAAAAAAAAAAGAGTTGAGGAAGAAGCATTAATGACAATGCTGGTATGGATGACAATGACAATATCCCCATTTTCACTACTGTCATATTAGCCTTACTACCTCTGATGGTCTTACCCCATTTCAGGCCTCTGTAGTATTCCAAGAATCCTATGAAATCTGTCTATGGCAACACTCTGCTGGAAACTGGATAAACCTGCAACAATTAAAAAACACCATACAAATGTCAGGGTAAATGGGCACTTATGGATTTAATTACAGTACACTAAAACTTAAGAGGAGATGATAACCATGTTTGATTTTGCGCAACCACATACCTTTGTCAAATCGCCCAGTCTTTAGTCCCTGTAGAAGCTCTAACAAAGGACGGATAAACCTGCACAAATCTGTACACTGAGATAATAAGGAGAAAGATTTGTTTTAATACTACGACTGATCGACTATTTGGCTGACAAAAATACTGAAACATAGACCTAGGAATCAGTTTAAGGGTGCTCACTTTTTGAGCGAAGGCCAGGTCCCCTGGTGTCGCTGAAGATGACCCTAATGTGGCAGCTCCAGGAGAAGAGGCGGAGTCGGGACTCTTGGTTTCGCCAGGGCAGTGTTCAGGCTGGTCGCTCTTAGACCTCAAGTGCAGCTGATCTGAATGAGCTGGGAAATCAAGGTAATTTCTTGAAAGTGTGATTCCTTCATCAACTGAGAGGGAATTTCTTATGCCACTGTCCCCCTCTCCCTCTGAGAAGACATCTGCTTCATCCTCAGTCTGCTCACTCTCGCTGAGGAGAAAGCTCGAGGTGGATGGTAGGGAGTCATAAGATGGCCATTTGGAAGAACTGCCCAATGAATTCATCTGTGGAGACAGGGAGATAATAATGTCCAAACAGAACTTCAATGAGTACAACTTTTGGCACTGGGCAAAATCAAACCGGTAGGGTTGCAGTATTCAAATTAACTTGCACATACAGTACATTAACAGTGTACAACGTACTAAATGACATCTGTTGGTGTCTTCCAATTGCACATATCAAAGCATCTATATGAAATTCCCTCCCCAAAGTGACATTTTTTTGTAAAACATTTAGTACATTTAATACTGGCTGAATGAAAGGTCACAATACTTCTGAGCAAATATTTCATGAAGCTCATTTGTAATATTGATATGAAACAAGTAGAGACACTCATTTTTCATATCCCTCAGTTACAAGCGTCTAATAAGTAAGACAAGGTAAATGCAAGCTATATCACTACAAACATACCCATTTTATCTATTCTGTATCACGCAGTACACATTAGAAGTGTACTTGTTGCCAAGAGCTGTGAGTAATGTCTTCACCAGGTCTCAGCAAGTAAAACATAATCGAGATGAGGACAAGGCAAACGATCAACGTTGCTACATAATCGCATGGGAAGAAAGCCCACGAAAGGACCTGCTCCTCCTATGTGACAATGCAAGTCAACTCATGCAGTGCCAGAAAGTTATGTGTGGGGTGTGTGTGTGTGTGTGTGTGTGTGTGTGTGTGCACCCGCGCTGTGCTCCAGCAGAAAGTAGTTGGGCCATCTGAGTACTTAAGTGTACATCCACTGTTGACTATAATTAACCCGTGTAACCTCAACATCATTAATAAACCTTTATTAACCTGCTATTTGATTTGACATTAATATCTTGTCTTGTTTTCAACACGTTCGCCGTGACTGGTACAGTTTCTATAGCCACGGCTGCATTTCACACATTTATCAAGTGAAGACAACTCTTAACTTGATAGCTGAATATATTTGCGGAAAACATCAAACACAGATAAAAACAGAATGCATGACGGTTTGACACTGTAACGTTAGTGATGCCTGACGTCGGCTAGTCAGAAAATTAATATTAGAAATTATTACCAAAAGTGGCTACTTGTTCTTATGTAACGTAAAACAAATTAACGTTATAAGTCTTAACAACAGCCAACTTGACATGAAAAAAAAACAGGTCAAAAAGTAAGAGGAGAGTTCTTACCTTCTAGTCGGAGCAGAACTGGATTCACATAAACGGTAAAACAAAACGGCACCGCTTGAGAAGGCACGTTACGCTACTTAAACACGGTCGAACAATTTCTAATCCTACAGGAGTAACTTCGACAAAGCTAACGGCTATCTTTGTTAGTAGAGCTGTGCACACACCGCGGTTACGCCTTATCCAGTTCACGTTCAGTCCCACCCTGTCTCTTCTATCCCTGCTCGTGTTTCTTTTACATACGTCCAGTCTGTTCAAAAAGTACCCACGGAGCGCAACGGACGCCACACGTGCTGAACAGCTTCAGCGCCGTGATTGGCTAAAGAGAGATTCGATCTTTTCTCATTGGCTCGTAATCTTGTCCAATCAGCAGCATCCGCAGCGCCGGTTGGCTGGTAAATGCGTAGATCCCACCTCACCTGCCAAGGCAGCACGTGCGGCTGGTGTGGCTGGAGAACGAGAAGAACAGCACGCGGCGTTGAGCATGTGCCTAAAATTTTGGTATGCAAATTAGGTTACATTAGGTTACATTACTTTAACGGACAAAGCGTTTGAGCAGAATAACAGCTGACGTTTTCACTGCAGTTATGTTTTTGTGTTGTTTGTTTGCTTGTTTATGTTTATCTTTAAGTAACGTTGTTTCCCTAAAATGACACACAGGGAGAGACAGGCTAGATGCTGTATCTGAGCATGCAAATACATGTGCGTAAAAGATTGAACAGTGTGCATAAAATAAGGGGACCACATTTAGGTTTGTCACAAAGTACAAAACAGTTAGGCTACCTGTACCATTTAACAATGCTTAAAGATGTATGGCAAGCCTTTTTAACATATGGGCATCCTTCTACTCATTCAGCAAAGCTCTGAACAGAGTCTTACATACTGGCAGTTACATAATAAGATTGCTATATGCTGAGGAGTGAATCACATATTTTGTCACATGCAGAAATCGGACGCTGTTGGATGCAGGAGGATGTGGCAACTACCTGATTAGCTGAACAGGCTGCTTCAATCATGATAATGACAATAAAGATAATTATTGTCAGTTTAGGGAACAGGTAACAAGTATGGCAGAGTTAATGGTAAAGGGGCGTGTCAATGAATGCATTATGGAACAACTTAGGTGCTGCCACAATTCTGGGTGTGGAGTCAGTTTCATTCTGACTCTCCGCCAGGTGGTCAAACATTTCTGGAGACTGGTGTGAAACTCAATTATATGTAAATAAAAATGGTGATGAATTGCCATTGTCATCACCATAAGAAAATAAACATGATTCTAAGATAATTATTGAGCCTCTGGAGTGTATGGCAAATGCATCCCCTTACGTTTTGCAGTGGTAAAAAAAACAAAAAAACAAAAGTAAATCTAAAAGTATTCTGAAATATGCTGAAATACTGTCAGACTTATGGGGACTTTTTTTAATTTGTCTTAATTTGCTCTTTGCCCATTATGAGAACAAGTAAGGCACATTTTTTGAGTGTCATGGTTATAAGTTGTTGGTATCATCCAAATTAGAAATCAGGATGTTAAAATTAAGCATGAGGAGCCGCCAATATGTTATTGCATGAGTTAAAGCTGATGGATGTGTATAGGGAGTTTGTTAGAGGACAGAGAACGGCTGTCTAACCAGACGTAACCAGGTATTTGATACGACAGGTGGCCCAATAAATAATTTATCTTAATAGTGACACGTTTGCAATTTTGCGCACCCTGTGGTTGATATTTGTCAATTATAAGGAAGCGGCAGTGTGTGTCTGAGTGTGATGCTGGGTAGGCGCCAACAAAAACATTTGCTCATTTCACAATCATATTACTGCGCAATGACACTGACTGCGCAACCTACGTATGTTACACAGATACTGCAAGTGAACCAGACTTAAAATCTTGTGTGCCACCTTCGCTGATAAAAACCTACTGCCGGATTACAAATGACACTAATATTAACAGACAGCATGAACTGTCCAATTACCTGAATCCATATATTAAAAGCTGTTCAGTTCTTAAAAGGGTCAAAACATATTTTTTCATCCATGCAGCCATTCTGATTGATTCTGATTAATTTCCCATCCTTTTGAGATATTTGTCTCTGCTACAACAACTGGTGAAAAAAAATTCAGTTGTGGAGCACACAGCATGGCAAAATTACATTACAAAAATCAACAGTCCAGTTACTCTTAATAATTCACAGTCAACCGTTTTCATGGAGACTATTTCTCCGTCAAAAAGTAGTTCCAATGAAAACTGCTCGCAGTGAGGTCTGTGGATTGTCCACAGTAACAAGCACGCTTTTTCTGAAAATCACATTACTGTTGAAGGTCATCTTTCCATGCTGTTAGCATGACAAATGAAATGCTATCCACCTCTATTATACTTGGGGTTGAGGCAGAAATCTCAGAGTAAAATATAGGTCATCGTATCGTACTGCTCCCTTCCGTCCTTACAATCCCACCCACCGACTGAAGCCACAGGAGAGGGCATCGACATGAGCTGGTAACCTCTCAGACAAGTGAGCCTGGTGCGAATGTTTAACTTTCCCTGTGTGAGGGAAGCCAGAGCAGGTGCACACTTTAAACCCCCCCTGTGGTGAAAGCCCTGGGTCTGACAGATGTGTGTGGCTGACGCATCTCGCTTTTTGGAGTTTGCGGCAGGTGGTCGACATCATCAGTGGACATTAACGCCACACTGTGCCGTAGTGACCTTGAATTAATTAACAGTGAGCTGCTGCCGAGTTGAGACGCCCATTTCTAGAGAAACTTTTCCTGCGTTGTTTGAATTTTTCCAGGAAATGAGGTCACATCCAGTTACTTCAGAAGCTTTTATGTGGGCAACATATCACTTTCTGCTGTACATGTCTGTGTTCATAGTAGATATCAGTTTGTCTTTGTTGTTTAAATAGAAGTTTAAATGTGATTAAAAAAAACTTGTTCACGAACTTAAGATTTTCAGAAAATGTCACATTTATTAGGTTTTCAAAAGCAAGATTGATTCAAAACACAAAATGTCATCAACCAAGTATACATTTACCAGCTCATTACAAATGAGAATGATTACAAAAGATTTTTCCCTCCCAAGTACAACCACTGCACTTTTCATGCCATATTTTGAGGAGAAAATGGAAAAAATGTCCAAAGCTGACTTGACAATGAATACGTTTTTTTTCCTTTTACTGTTAAACAATGTAACAGTGACATTGTGTTGATTGCTTCTTCCACTTTGCTGGCCCCGTCTCAACCAGTCCATTGATAGCGTCCCGTTTCATCACGATCAATTTCACTAGCAGCCGAGCCAGGGATCCTTTCTGTTTGTCCTGAAGATGAAGGCAATTTTTCTGGCCATTTCGGTGTGGTAGATCCGCCTGCAATTCTCAAAGTTCTTCCGCTGTCGCTCTCGGCAGGGCTTCTCATAGTAGCGCTTGCGCTTCACTGTTTCAATAATCCCATCCTGAGTCAGGAGCCTGGAGTTTTTAAAGAATCAGCAAGAAATGTTCACAATCACACATTTAGACCACTTAAAATATTGCAGCAAAAAACATTTGGAACTTAAGCTCTTCTTATAACCTGAGAGCATACATGCATTTCTTAACTATTAACCTTTAAAACATCCAAACAATTAGGCAATTAGTTTCTTGTGCACTTGAAAATAAGGGTTAGACCCCTAAAGTATGGATTTGTGGATAGTTCTTTAGTTAATGCACAAGGTTTACTAATGTTCTTATCAACACATTATAATCAAAGCCAAGAAAGCACAGAAACTGCTTACATCAACCAATGCTTTACAATCTCTTTTTTTTTTATCATAAATGGTCAAACTGAACCTAATACACATTAATATAGACAAATACTGGATACAGAACATGTATCAGATTTGTTTTTCCTTATAACAATGCAGTAGGTCACAAACAATATCACAAAACTGTGACTGGTTTTGCTATTTTGCAACATTAAGAACTCATTTTATAAATTCCTGAATCTGCACAGCAAAAGCCAATAATTTTTTCCTTGATTCAGGAAATCCGTTCAGACCTTATTGAGATGTCTTCTGACTAATAGACAAGAAAGGAACCCCAAAATGTTATTTCATCCTTCTTATCTTCAGACGTTTATAGGACTACATTTATATTTCAAAGTCTTTATTTCATAACAGGAAGTCAGTTTAATGCTCAACAACTGCTACCACAATTAACCAGCTCGCACCTGTTAGCTAGAACAACAACAACGTCAAAGTAGATCTGAATCGACTATCTAGCTGCTTCTCTAAATAGACACAGAAACTAGCATCTTTTAGTCATTTAACTTAACAACACTGCAAACGCTACCTACCCAGCTGCCTGACTGGTTAGGCGGGGTTGTGAGCTTGTTTTATTTCTCAGCATCAAAGTCAAGAGACTGTGTTAATGGAAGCAGCTAGTTAGTCAATTAGGTTATCTAGGCAGCGATTTGATACTAAAGATGTTCCTCAGAGAAAGACACAGGAAGCTCAAAAATACTTTCTCTGTGGTAGCTAGAGCCAGCTAACAATGCTAACACAGTCTCTTCCTTTTGGTGCTTTGTAATAAACACACACGCTGGCCTAAATAGCTAGTTAGCATGATCGGCCTTGTTAAGCGAAGCCTTAAAAGAAAAGGAGTGAGGTTGCTGCGTCCGTGTTTATTTCCAGAAGCACTGTCTCGCGGTTGATTCACTATAACGTTAGCATTGTTGTCGCTCACAGAAGTTAGAGTTAGAAGCTAGATTTGGTAGCAGTTGTTACGAGGCAGGGGGAGCACGTGATTGGCTGACGGGCCGAGAGGGCGGGGACAACAACCGCAGTGATGACACGTGACATCATTAAATAAAACGTCTGTAATTAAATAAACATGATCCAATAAATAACATCTCATAACAAGGGGTTGAGGTTGAATCATTTATTTAACAAACTGTTGGCTCATTTATATATTTAAAAAAAATTGTTCACATGATTATTTATTTGATGCCTTTTTTTGTTTATTTAACAAAACATTTTGGCATTGTAAACACATTAGGCTGCATGACGGAGAGTATCCTTTAACCCCAGTTTTAATTTGAGATTTTTGTTATTCTTGGTCGATTCTCATGGCTCGCGACGTGATGAGTGTTCCCCTTGTTATCTTAACAGTTGGAACTGGAACACCTAATCTGGCTTCTGTGGACCTCAACACAGTGAAACAACACACCAGACTGCTTTTATAACGCTGCTAGTAAGTAACGTTAGTGCGGCCAAACGTTGTAACACTGTTAGTGATAGTGATTATGTTGCTGCAGACTTTAAATATTTGAATGCAGTGTTGACGTTATTATATCTAACGTTGCCTCTGTATGTATCAAACGGAATATCTAAAACCATCAAAACATCTAAATCAACGTTTAGCTACTAGCTAGCTTATATATAAGCGGTAACGCCACTGCGCAGCCGCAGCTCTGTGACATTGAGCGGAAAGCTAACATTAAATTAGCTAACGTTAGACTATCACCCCCTTCGAAAACTGAACGTTTTAACTTGTATTTTATCTTAAATACATGGGTTTGACCTGTTTAAAGTCTTGTACGCCGCGTCAACGTTGCCGTCTTGAACCATAACTGTCCGCGCAATGAAACGAAGGTGCCTCGACATGGTGAGACCGGGTGCTTGCTAAACCGCCAACCGGCTGGAAACACCTACCCATAAAAGGTTCCGGATACAAGAGCACCCATGAATCAACGCTAGATGACGCTATACTCAACCATTCCCGTGAATGCATTTTCTCATGTGTTGGAGTTGACCCTATATTGTTGTTGTTTTTAAAGATTTCTCCAGAAATATTTATTGTAATATTTATGTTAATTTTTAAATACTATATATACTACTGTTTGATTTTTATGATCTCTGCAACTCACATCAAAATAAAGATTTTAGTCATCTTGCAAAATGTAATATAGGCCTGCATAAATGTTAATTTTATGACAGAAAACATGTTTATTTTTTTTTAAATGGTTTACAATAGTATTTCCAAACAATTTAGAACTCCAGCAACATTGAAGACTCTTCTTCTTTTTTTTTTCACATAAATACATTTTATAACAAACTCCTCTGAACTGTTGCACCTTTTGGTTTTATTTGTTTATTCTTATTTTGCTGTTGCTCTTATACGTAATTGATATATCTGATATGGCTGTGGCTTAATGGAAGTCGGAAGGCTGGCGGTTTGATCTAGGCTTCCCACAGCTCACATACATAAGATACTGAATCCCAAATTGCTCCTGAGGGCTGTGCCTTCGTCCTGTGTGAATATGGTGCTTTGAGTGGTCAGAAGACTAGAAAGGTGCAAAGTACAGCCATTTACCTATTCGCAATTAGATTTTTTTTTTAATCAGGGGTGGCCATAAAGGAAATTACAGACTCCAAACATTGTGAACTCTCTCTCGTTTCTACATGCTTGAACCTCATGGCCTGTATCCCTTGGCCCTTAAATGAATGAATGTATGAATAAGTTGACAAGACAATCGTATATCCAGGTTAAACAGATTTATAAACAGGTTATAAACAGTAACTGTTAAAGTTCATATAGAAGGAAATAGCTTTCAGGACAATCACAGATTTATGAAACTACATACAACAGGTTGTTGTCATAGCAACAGGGGCAGCGTGTCCTGTGTTATCTTTTCATCAGGGCCATTCTCCTCTGCTTCTCATCCCTGAGCTGCTGTTGTCCTCTGTGTGTCTCACTCTGAGGTCAGCCAGCGGTGAATGCTGGCCTGGATGGTATGTCTGATTTGCATTCAAAAGTCCTTTCTCTGTATAACATATCAGATGAGGTTAATTCCCATGTTTATGTAACTCTATAGGGTACAGTAGCTTCACGGTGCCACAGGGAGGAATGCTGAGACAACCTGCACCGATAACATCGTGACTCCTTTTGTTTGGTGAATGCACTGCATCATGTTTCCAGAGGCATCCCTTCTGATCCAGACCTGATGAAATATTCTTGGCAGTTTGTGTGTGTGTGGGGGGGGGGGTACAACAAGTGTCGATAACCTAAAATAAAATAAAATTTGAACTAACAGGCTGCCAAAAACTTATTTTCAATTTGGGATGCTATTATCAAATACACCTCCCTGACAGTATACATGAGAGGATTTTATTTTAATTATTCTAACTTTCTTTATTTTAATCTATTTATTTAGATTTTTTTTCTCTGGTCCACTACTTTGGGAAGCATTCCATTTAAGGAATTTTCTGCCACAGTTTCAGTTGAACATTATGTTGCTATAGCAACCCCTGCTGTCCCAGTTCCATAGCAGTTGAAGTTTAACTGACATTGTTACAGCCACCATTTTGTCAGATGTGACCAACTAACATCCTTATCCACCTGTTAATTAACCTGGTTTTACTATTATCTGTAGGCTCTCCACTTCTTATTGCTATTACTCTGCATGTATGTTTACTAGATTCATTACTGTGTGGTAGCCTACTGGGGATTTAATGTTGATCTTTCTGGTGATACTTTGTTTCATTCTGGCATGAGGTACACTAACTGATTTGGCAGCTAGTCTATAGGCCTACTAGTTCTACACATTATTTTTAAAATAACTTTAGTCTAACTCTTCTCTATTTATGTTATTTCTGATTTGTAACGTATATAATTGAAATAGTTATGTTTTATGAAATGCTGCTTTCACAGTTTCCCAATTGCTTCCTGTTGGTCTTCAATCTTTATTGAAAGTGTGTTTCTGTGTGTCCCTGCCCTGTCCCTGCCCTGCAGAGAAAAAAACAGCATAGACCAGCATGACTTCCATGGTTAGTGCTGGTTGAAGCTGGTCCCTCAGCAAGGTGTCATTTATGATGCTGGTCCACCAGCATGGTCTTGGTGCTGAAGAGGGTCCACCAGTAAGGCATCATTTATTATGCTGGTCTACCAGCATGCCATTGCTTGTGAGGCTGGATTACTATTTTAGCCCATTACTTTGTACATATGTATGCAGCCAGTACTTACATGAACCTTTTAGGTGTAACGTCTTTATTTCTAAGTATAAAATAACTGAAATACAAGATAACTTGAAGAGAAATTAGGCTAGCTATGTCAGGGAGTTCTTTAAGGGAATGGTTGTAAATACTTGTAAATACCATCATCCTCATTTTCATACAAATGCATTTACAAAATAAATGACTGAAACTGAAATAAAAAAGAAAAGATTAGTGAACATCAACATCTGATGTGGCTCTAATGTACCCTGCCACTGTCCAAATCAGACAGGATGAAATAGCAACATGAGTCAGTGTTGGAAATTAAACTGATAGCCTGCAGTATATGTGCTATTTAATCATAAAGAATAAACTAGACTATGTGTCTCCTCTCTTAACGTTTTAATGGTAGAGTGAAAATGTTGATGGCATTTGCCTCCAGCTGTACATCTTATCTTTTGCTCTTAGATTACTAGCTTTACAACCCCCCCCCATTCTGAAGCTGAAACCATTAACCCTGACATCAGTTTTCAAATTCCAGATCTTGGTAAACTTAACAAATTTCTTCAGGTTGGATTTAGAGTAAAAGGTTTCATCCAATAAGAATATTTTTTGCTATTTGTGTATTTATCACTTATTTTATGGACTTCTTGTCAAATAATTGGGACTAAGATGACACCAACCTAACAAAACAATGAACACTTTTCCTTAATATCCGGCTGCTCATCAACATCAAAGGACTTACTGGAAGTGCGTTTTCCAGCTCGTATCCAAATCTTTCACCATGATGAGAGGTGGAGGGTACAGTTAGAATCAGGCGGAAAGTCCCTCCCTGCCACCAGCCCCTGTATTGGCTGGACCAGCATCGGATCCCAGGCGAGCTGTCAGCCAATCATTGCAGGCGCAGATGCAGGCAGAGGAGACGGCTTTACAAACCGGTTAACGGAGGGGGACAGACAGACACGAACCGGGGAGTCTGCAGGCAGAATCGGCTTCTAATTTGCAAGAATCATCTCTGCAACTACGTGCATCAACATGGAGAAGAAAATCACAGATTTCTCAGGAAAATGGACAATGAAGTCTTCGGAAAATTTCGAGGAACTTTTGAAGGCGCTGGGTGAGTAATGTATTTGGGGCACTTAATGTACACGCACAGATAGATTATCTATTTGATTTGCTTACTGAAAAAGCTGCCCTATATAAAGCTTTTTATCTGTCCTAAAACGTTTTTTAACACAAGACAGGGTTGCATCCCGTTGTTCCACCTTTAGATCAAAATGTTTTAAATGCCAAAAAACTCCTCAAAGTTTGATGTCAGTTCAGAGTCAACCAGCATATTCTTATCTGATTTATCATCAACCATTCAGCTCCATTGTTAAAATGCAAAAAAAAAAAGGAAGGGAAAGGGAAGCATCTTCTACACAAAGACCTGTCAATCATTTTGTCTGTGGCATTATTAACTGGAAATCCACTTGGCTTAGAGGTCAACTGGAGAACCAAAGTGGTTTGGAGTGGCTCACTGTGGTTTAATTGGTTTGCCCCAGCCCTGCTTACCCATGTTCATAGGAATATTGGTTTTGTTAAACTATATGAGGCTGTGTGGACTCAAGTTATAAGAGAGAGCAGGAGAGAGAGAGGTCAGGCGAAGGCCAGTCGGTGCTATCCATTAAAAATCTGAAGACAAATAACCTGTGGAGGAATGTTAGATTAGACTCATCTGAAGCAGGGTCCTCCTCATGCGGTTGTAATTAGAGCCAGTGTAAACGGAACTAAGCCTTGACATGGGCCCCAGCAGTCAGCCGGCTCTGAGACTGACTTTCCTTCACTTCCCTGGGCCTCTGCGACCCAATCTGGGGCTGTGTGTGTGTGTTGCCCCCGTTAGTACCACTCCATGAGCAAATATGGTCTGAACTGAATCAGATTTGTGGGGTAGTCTTGATCTTCCTGAAGCCAGTCCAGCTCACATGAACAATGGCAAAAACTAAAGAGTCACCAGGCAATTAACATTTTTGTTTAACATTTATTAAATGTCACATCACATCTCTACTGACCAAGCACATAGATGTTGATATAAGCTATTTATTCTGAATTTCAACCTGTTGTTGTACTTTGCACATCAGTAACTAGGCCAGTCATACAGATTATAACTCTCTGTTGAAAAGCCCGTTATATTTTCTGTTACATTTCCTCTTGCTGCATAAAGTCATGGATGCATCATAGATTGGGCCTAACAGGCATCAACCCGAGGTGTCAAGGGGCCCCAGGGCCAGAGCCTCTGTTTGAAGTGACTGTTAACATGTCTTGTTGGAAAGTCAAACAACACCAAATAGACACAAAATGACGCAAAATAACCACAAAACGAAGCATAACAACTACAAAGAGATGCAAAACAACCACTAACAGACGCAAAATTACTACAAAGAGACACAAAACTACTACAAAGATACACCAAATAAACACAAAGAGACACAAAACAACCACAGAGACATAAAACAACAACAAAGACACAAAACGACCACAAAGAGACGCAAAACGATTAAAAACAGACACAAAATTCAAAATGTACTACAAAGAGAAAATCAATTGCAATCAATCTGCTGGTCTTGCTCATAGGAGTTGACAATGTCACAGTAATTAGCGATTTAAAAGACTATACCAGTGGTTTTGCATGTTGTAATCTATTAAATACATATCACATAGGCTTAATATTACTGATAGTTTCTGAAGCATATCATAAACTAAGTTCTTAGACTGATGGATATAGTTCATTCAGTACAGAAAAAAAGCCAGCATTACTATGTGGCAATGCAGCAGCACAGACTGTTTTGAAAACTTTTAGGCTGCCAAAAAGCTTTGTATTAATAGCCTTTGTTGTAGGGAAATCAAACTAAGTAAAATATTAACGACATTGTGAAAAGGATGACATGGATTTGGTTGTTACTTGTGTTATAAAGGCAGCAGCCTTTATGGCTATTGACTCTCAAATATCAGATGACATAGACAGTGTCACTGAACGCCAAGCAAGGGAAACATTTCCGAACATTCCCTGCAACACTGTCAAAAAAGGTGCTGAAAGATTCACTCTGATGGATTACCCAAAGCAAACACAATCTCTGTATATTTTCAGGCTGTACTGAATGAACTCAAACCAACATGTAAAATATTTTAATATGTTCTGGATAAAGTTTAGTTATTTGGGCTATAAACATCCAAAACCGCTGCCGTATGCTGCTTTAATAATAATAACAATAAATGTATTATATAGCAACTTTCAAAATAATGTTAAAAAGTGCTTTACAATAAAACATATAATAAAAACAAATAAGATCCAGAACTCTAGATATAAACATGATAAAATAATTTTAATAATTGCAACAAATACCATAAGATTAAGAAAAAGGAACACGATAAAACTGAGTCTTAAGCAGAGATTTAAAGGTAGATACTGGCAGGACGTTCCACAGCTGAGGGGCCCGGACAGTTGAGATTTTTGAAGCATAAGCTTTAGTCGTAACTGTGATTATGTTCTTTCCGCCCATCACAGACCTTCACAAGTGATGCTTTCACCACAGCTCCCAGTTTGATATTAGTTGTGTTTGTGCTTGGTCAGGTGTGAACGTGTTCCTAAGGAAGATCGCAGTGACAGCGGCCTCCAGCCCGGCAGTGGAAATCACCCAGCAGGGAGAGAGTCTGTCCATCAAGACATCCACCAGCGTCCGCACCACCCATGTCTCCTTCACTGTGGGTCAGTCCTTCAATGAGACCACGGTGGATGGACGTCCCTGCACGGTACACATGCCTTAACTTCCCATATAACATTCCCGTATAATGTCAACACATGCATACCAGCATTTGGCCAAGGACAGAAGGAACATGTGGAAATAATTTAAGTGCAACTCCAGAGTCAGTCCCGGTGATAATACATGGATCTGTTCTTCATTTCTTCATGCTGAGTGAGTGGTGATGGACATAGATCCTGACAGGCCATAAAGGCCAGTGATCGGCACTTTGAGCCCCAGTTATTACGAAACCCAAACTTTGCTATTACTTCACAGTGTCCAACGCAATTAAATTATATCAGTTATTAATATTCTACTTATATGAATCAAATCCCTGCAGAGTGTTCCTAAGTGGGAAACAGACAGCAAGATCAGCTGTGAACAGACTTTACTGAAAGGTGATGGGCCCAAGACAGCGTGGACCCGAGAGCTGACCAACGATGGAGAACTGATACTGGTAATTATTTTGTGTACAGCACCAACACACAACTTCATAGAGGGTACAAAAGAAACTAAAACTAAGATGACTGTCTAGTCTGAGAGCTTTACAGTATCACCTATTATTTATTAATTATTTCATAAAGGGTTTGGTTCAGATATCATTTACTAACTTTATTTAAATCATATATAACCCATAAATAATAACAACTTTTAGGTTGCCAGGTGGTTAAACAAGAGTCTACAACCATGCTAGTAACTCTGTGAGACTCGATTCGGGCACAGCAGTGCTTTGAGCTAAATGCTATCATTAGCATGCTAACATACTCACAGTGACAATGCTAACATGCTGATGTTTAGCAGCTGTAATGCTTACCTTTGTTTGTCACCCTCTTAGTTTAATGTTTTAGCTAACATTTGCACCATGAATGTCCAGACCAATGTTCATGGCAATCCATCTAATAGCTGCAGAGATATTTCAATTTGGACCAAAAGAGCTGCAGAGCATCTGGACCAAAATCCATTTAACCACAACTCATTTAAATATTTTCAACTTGGAGGGTCTTTATGATGAATTTAAGAGCTAACTAAAAAGACAAAAACAAGTGTCATGCTGGAGGAGGTGAAATACCAGCCAGAGATTTGTCTCAACAATGTAACCCAAACAAAGTTCTTAATCATGGCTTATTACTGATCAATAAAGCACGGGTAAATTATTTAATAAATGGTAACAGAGACAATAGTTACCACTTATAAACCCTTTATAATGGGTCCCTTATTAGAAAGTGGTTTAAACTCTGTCCTTGTGTTGCTGTTTTCTTTCAGACAATGACTGCTGGGGATGTTGTCTGCACCAGAGTTTATGAGAGAGAATGAGGAATTTTTTTCAAGACTGTCATACAATACTCCTGTTTTGTGCCCCATGCATGGTTTACATTTACTCGCCTTGTTTTCTTCTTCGTCCTCCTTCCAGCCAGTCAGATGTTGCTCAAACAGTGCACTGTGTAGAAAAGGCTTCAGTTTACGTGAATGTATGTCGGAACAGTAGTTGCTTCTATAACACAAAATCTCTCTTTGTATCATATATAAATGTCACACATTCCTTTTTTTTAAAGCTGTATTGCATTGTCTAAATTCTTCTTCAAGATTTTAATAAACTGTTTTATATGAATTTACTGTTTGATGATTCCTTTTCATTCTTTATGTTGCCTCCTCCCTGCACCTCCCATTCCCTTGTCATTCGTCTGCATATCACTTTACATTACTGTCTGCCATTCATACTCTCCTGGTTATTCCACACCCTTTCCCCAGCCATCTTTCCATTCGCAATCCAGTGCCTTGTCCTCTGTGTGCTCTTTAGCTCACTACAGTATGTAGTCAATTAGTTTAAAAACTCCCAAAGACAATTCCTATTTTCTAAACTCCGCTTTGAGAGACATTTGGAAAAACAAGAGGGAAACAGGGAGTGGAAAGGAAAACGATTGGGGGAAAGAGAGAAGGTAGCCATGAGAAAAGTATTTCATAGCACCAGGAGAGGTTATATTCATGTGCTCCCCTTTCCAGCTGTACCTACTTACAGAATGAGCTCAATAAAAATTCCCCCACCCCTTTGCTCTGGCTTTGCACCCAGGTACAAAGTGTTTAGTGGCTTCCTCTTACACTGTGCAGGGAGATTTCCAGATGTTCCCTCTCCAAAACCCACTTTTCAACATAATGGATGCAACCATAACATACAAACAGACTTGAAATGGGGAGAGAGATCGCCATGAGCTGATAAAGATAGATTTAACAGTATTCAGAGTCCCTAAAGTCTATCCTTTACTCAACTAAAACTCAACTGCGTGGTTCAGTCTGAGGCGGACTTCACCTTGCTGTGAAAAATGGACCTTCAGGGTCTCTCCAGCACTTCCTGAGGAGTGTACTGCTACGGTTCACAGGCAGTGATGGTTTTTCCAGGTTTTCAAACAGTGTGCAGACAAGCGCCCCTCTGAAGTGCTTCCCAGTTTATACACACAGTGCTGAGCAAGCAGAGGGAGGACTGGGCCTCCTCCAGGATGAATGTTCTCAATAACCTCTTTGGGTAAATGTGTGTGTCTCTGCAACAGTGGTGGAGGAAGTACTAAAAGTACCAATACTACAATGTAGAAAAAAATGCTAAAGTCCTACATTCAACATTTTACTTATGTAAAGCTACAGAAGTATTATCAGCTAAATGTACTTAAAGTATTAAAGTAAAAAGACTTGTTCTAACTGATTCAATTATTCAGTTTATTTCATTATTAGATTGTTAATACTGATGCTTGATATATAATGCAGCATTTTGATGTTGTAACTGGTTTTAACTACTTTAAACACCGATGGGTAATTTAGTCCAGTGGTTCCTAACCTAGGGGTCGGCCCCCAAAGGATTAAATGAAACCATCTGAGAAGTTTAAAGGGGAAATGTCTGGTTGGTGGAATGGCTAGCAACTCATAGACATCTAATGTGACAATGAGCACCAGCCAGACGCTGCTTTTTTGTTAGGGGTCACAAGCCACAAAGATTTAACTGCAACATATGCTCATCGTATGTTTTCTTTATTTAAACTCTTAATCTGTAAAGTAACACGCAACAACTGCTGTCAAATAAATGTAATGCAACAAAAAGTGTTAAATGGAGTAGAAGTATAAAGTAGCATAAAATGGAAATACTCAACTAAAGTGCCTCAACATTGTACAGCATTTGGTTAAATACTTAGTTACTTTCCACCACTGATCTGCAAACAATTTGTGTCTGCATGAAAAAAGAACAGTGAAAAGATCATGCGTGAACAAGTATGCATGGCTTACACAACTTCAGTCATTATGTGTGTGCTTTCATGTGTCACAGGCAGAAAGTATGTTTTCAATGGCCTTAGTGAAACCCATGTTATTGTGTAAGCGCTCATCAAAACCTCAACGCTTTAAACTGCACTCTGTAGGGGATGGAAAGTTCCCTGCTATTTGCTCAGTCAGAAAATTGGCATTGCACACACACATCCAAATACATGAGATGCCTGATTCTGTCTAAATGACCCCATTTGACTGATGGTTGTTAGCCTCATAGGAGCAGTCTAAACCAAACCCAGTCCCTCCTTGTTAGCCGGGTCACTTTCCACACACAACTGTTAATGCCAGTTCATTCCTCAGGCACTGATGTCATGGAGCACTGCATTGCTCGATTGGCTGAGGAATGCTGTGGTTTTAGGACCGGGAAGCACCCAAGTCCAGCGTTTGAATGGGGGCCATCTGGAGCAACCATGACAGGGCAATTAGAGGAAATGATGAGTCACAGGAGTCAGCTGACAAACACAGATGCTGCTGGAAGAGGGCGTGAAGACAAACAAAGCGAAGCCTGTGAGCAGGTTCAGGCAGACAACACGAGTGATACATGCTTATTCAGTTGCAACGGTTTAAGCTAAAGAAGTTTTCTTCACTAATCTATTTAGGCTGTAAAAAAAAAAAAGGCTGCTCATTCTTCGCTGTCCATGCCACATCCATTTCTACCCAGGCTTCTACACGTGAGCTCTCTTTGGTTTTCATTAAGGGGAATGTGTTTAAAATGATGCAGAAGACATCTAGAACATTTCCATTTGATAAAATAGTGCAGCCATTAAAAAAAAAGCATGGAGCCCTGGTTTTGAATATTTTATTCAGTGTAAACATCATACAGCTTTAATGAAGAGCTGGAGCAAGCTGATAAAGAACATATAAGTGATACTGTCAGACAGTATGGAGTAGGATTATTTTTCCAACCTTAAAGCTACTTAAAGGGGAAATTAAAGAAGACTGGAAGCTAAGCTGTTATCTTGTGACCCCTTAAGGGGGTCCTGACTGGTACACAGAAGTATTATATTTCCAAAACGTCCAACCCCGATTTACATATGTATTGTTAATGAATGTGCGCCTATTCATGCATAAATAAATAGACAGTTCATATGTGTGAAGGTCTGTTCATAAGTAACAAGGTTGTCCGGTAACAGGGAATGTACAGTATGTGTATGAACAGGACTGTGTGTGTACTGTACGTGTGCGTGAGTGACAGTCTGACCTATGTGTGTTTGTAATGAAATCATATGACTGACCTCACCATGTGACCCCATGTGACTTGTAGGGAGAAAAGAACGAAACGAGACCAGGCTGGACTGTACAAGGGCATTAAGCCATGAAGTGTGTACAAGCTAAAGGTGTACTTCCCTCCTGCAGGAGGAGGGTACTAGTACAAATACAAAGTACAAAAAAGGAGTAAACAAAAATGACGCAATTTTAAGATTAAGACATGTTAAAGTACTTGTATACAATGTGATGAAATGTGATTTAAAAAAGGATAGATGTTTCTTCTGCATCACCTGAGTTGTTGCACCTTAACAGTTACCAGAGATTCAAATCCCACATTCATCCTGAGGATCTCAGCTGAGACCAGAGAAGGGGGGGGGGGTTATTCCCTCAAGGCACAAGAGTGACATCTACTGGAAGGCGAGGAAGGTGTCTTTAAAACAGCAGAAAATGAAAATTAACTAACAGTTACATAAGCACCAGGGCAAAGACTGAGATCAGACAGACAGCCTACAGCAAAATGTTGCTTGGTTGTGTTTTCAGTTAGACTTTGGAGTTAGGTGCCCAAATTAGGACTTACAGTATTAAACCTAAATTATTAGGTTTTTTATTCACAGATCAAAGATGTAGTTGCCATTGTATGGGAACAATTCAAGACTCTTGATGTACGTCATTAAAGGGGAAGTTCTGTGGTGATATGCTTTAGTTATTTTCTATATCCTATTCACCTGCAGTGCCTTGTCAAATGTATGCAAATCTGCGCATTTTAATTAGTTAACGCCTCATTTGCATTTCAATGTGGCGATTGTAATGGCATTATTAGACACACATTTTACAGTGTTCACCTGTAGTGTCTCACATTTACATTTAGTCATTTAGCAGACGCTTTCATCCAAAGCGACTTACATATGAGAACATTCACAAACCGAAGGCGCAGCTTCAGGAGCATTTTTGGGGTTCAGTATCTTCCTCAAGGATGCTTCGACGCTTCCGCTAACCTTCCGACTGGGAGGCGACTGTTCTGACACCAAGCCACAGCCGCCCCGTCTCCATTAAGTACAGTACATTAGCCTGTATGGCCATGATAGATTGCCTTAGCTAAACTTGAGCTAACTTATTACATTAGTTAGTAGCTCATAAGTTATGCATGCAAGTCTTTTGTTCCTCACCACTCAGCTCCACACTAGCCAAGAAAACAACAACTAGGAAGGAGCTGCTGCCCGCATTATGTGTGTCTGAGAGGGAGGGAGAGGGAGGGAGAGAGAGAGAGGGAGGGAGGGA
>CM022477.1:9700488-9711936 GCA_011952105.1 Coreoperca whiteheadi
AGGGGGAGAGGGAGGGGAGGGGGGGGGGGGGGGGGGGGGGGGGGGGGGGGGGGGGGGGGGGGGGGGGGGGGGGGGGGGGGAGGGGGAGAGAGAGAGAGAGAGAGAGAGAGAGAGAGAGAGAGGGAGGGAGGAAGGGAGGGCATCGGAACTCCACATAGTCTCATCTCCAGAACTTTTTATTCAATAAATATATTTTTTTTGCGCAAACAGGAATATGTATATATATATAAATTTATTTTAAAAAATATATAAATCACCCCAGAAAAAGGGCACTTTGTCTTGAGGAAGGTGCTCAAGCCCCCTTGAGTCTGTGTGCACATGCCTGAATGATACCCACACCATAAACATATAAACTAAGACTTTTTCAGTTTAGCAAGACAATATTTTGGAGGGAAACACCATTTTTAAAAAGGGCTCACTTACTACGTGTTTAAAGGAAACACACTTTATACAATTCTAAAATAAGGGACAGCTATAATTTCTGGCACAGTCTTTCTGAACTCTCGGTTTTGTAAAACATAATCTCATATCACCTCTAAGCAAAAATAATACCCCTGTCTTACATCTCATTTGTGTCCAGTGCAGCTTTAAAAAGGACTAATAACTAAAGGAACAATGACTATAACCTGGAATAACCTCAATGTTTTGGGCCTAGAACTTGAATCCTGAAAAAAAAAAAAAATAGAGGAACTAACTGAAAAGTGTAATTTCTGTTTATTTCATTAGTGAACTATATGATTATGTTGGCTAATGATTAAACCTTTATTTTCAGTCCTGACTTCTGATTGGCTTGGACACAGAGGGCAGTTAAATGACTGATAAAGATACACCTGCAACCACCTGACAAGAAAGCCTTTCCAAAACACATTTACTTATTTCTTTAGATGTACTGTTACCATATAGAATTAGCGAATAGTTACCAATTTACCAGTAATTTTTTTAAAGCCAGAATCACATATTTAACAAACATTTACAGTCAACATGAGGATTTGCTGATTTTCTGTACCGTAATAAAGATGTACTATAGAAAGATTTGTGGGTTTTTTTAGTTTTTTTTTTAAACAAAGTCTCACTGCAGTGAATAATAGAAACAGTATTATCTCATAAATCTTTATTATCATATTAGCAAAAAAATTCACATCCACAAAACTACATTTTATAACAGAAAAACTTTATTTACAATGTTAATAGTATAAGATCATTTAAATTGTATAAGATAATTGTCGAACGTTTTCCTTCTTTTATTTTGTTTTTGCACAATGTTTTGGAATATATACATGACATATTTACTGTCATAACCTTTTGAATTATTTCACATATTTTTATGATCATTATGAACTTTGTTATTTTGCTCTTTTCTTTGTTTAACCTTACCGACACCTGTTCGGCCACGCCCCCCCGTGTTCCCACGTGCTTCTCTGCCGCAGCAGCAGTCACATGACCGAGTCTTCGGCTGGCTACTTCCTGTACCACGGTTGTTTTTCCTGCGGGAGAAAATAACGGCTCGGTGAAACAACGCAGCTGTAATCCAGATCCCGACAGTCAGGACTGCGGGGGGAAAACGGCGGGGGACACAACCATCGACCTGTGCCAAACGTTAAATCGTGTTCACCTGTTCGCTACCTAAACTGCGGGGAGATGAACATCGGAGGGGCGGGTAGCTAACGTTAGTTGACTGGATAAACGCCCGCCCTTTCGGTTTAGGATATAACACAAACGCAGCATTTTATCTGCTAGAAGAAGGCCCGCTGCTGCTTCTGCCTCCCCGTGACTAACGCGAACATAAGCAGCAAGTGGTGGCTACTTGACGTTCGCTAACTCTCCTTTCCCAGTCGATATGTCGAAATACACAAGCTTTCCAGATCCGATGGACGACCACAACCCTTTCCAGGTGGGCGCAAAGAAATATTAAGCTGCTATTAGCCTGTGTCAGTGCAGTCTGTCATGCTGTGTGTGATGGATGAAATGAATTGATCTTGGCTCTGTGTACGTTAATAGCAGGCGTGCCATTGCTCATGTGACATGTGTGGCCTCTTCTGGGCCTTTCTGTCCACCCTCCCATGACTCTTTGCCCATTTGTAGCTCTGATTAACAATGTCTACATTAATAAAAGCCACTCAGGTTTGTTAAATGAGGATTCGTGCTCCAGCAGGCCAAGTCAAAAGTATTAATGTGTTCAATAACCCTCTGTGTTGTCTGCTAGGACCCTGCAGTGACTCAACACAGCAGCAACACAGGATATGCCACACTGGACCTTTACAACCCATTTGATAACACGACTGGGGTGAGTATTATTTCTTCCTTACCTGTGTGATAATAGGGGGGTATAGTTGATAATGTAACACACAAAAGTCTCCTTAAGTGTCATTCTTGGGCTTGGTTTGCCATGTTTTCTTTTGTGAGAGACAAAGTAGTGCAACCTGGGGCAAAAATCTGCTGCTTTGCCCCTATTAACCACCCCCCCCCCCACCGGCTCTGTGTTTTTATAAGACGGAATAGCACCTGGCTTGGTTCGTTGTGTTGTAATTTGAATTAAAGTTAATTTATAATTATGCAACGTGGAAGCACAAGAGTGCAGAAATGTAGCCAGATGATCAGACTGAATTGCCATTAAGTTTGATGTTTAATTCAATAGTTGTAGGTTTTCTATTCTGTTCAGCCTGCTTCCAGACACGGCTGCAAGATAAGGGAGATTATCTGAAAAAAAAAAACAACAACTAATAAATAAGCACACATTTTAAAAGTGGGATAAAAATTGAAATCAAATTGTCATAAAAAGTGTTCTTTAAAAAAAAAGAAAATAAATGAACTAGAGATTGGTCTCTTATGTTGTTTTTCAGATAAAGGAACTGACTGAATTTAACTTTGCTGTTTGCCATTTCGTTTCATTTTATTCATTTATTGTATTTGAATCGATGAACAAAGCCCAGATGATGGTAGTAATTAATTTGTCTGGAAATGGGCTTGAAAAATCTCTCTACAAGACCTCAAGACTGGATAATACAGCTGCACCCACCTTAATGCCCTTATTATTTCAGCTGATCTTGTGCTTTAGTGGTGCAGAAGACACAACATTTTGATTAAAATGGTCCAAACCAGTTGACACGCACTAAGGCTGGAGCTACCAGTGCCCCTAGAGTTCTGGGGCCCTGGTGCAGGTGCATGCTTTGCCCTGTTGGTTGTTCAACTTTGAGTGTGATGACTGGATTGTATAATGAATGCACTTCATTATACATTTGTGTCTTTAAACATTTGAGAAAAAGACCAGTTGCCGTCTAAGCAGACACAAAAAAGGTGAAATATAGACGTTGCACTGTGATAGCTACACCTCGGTTGCATGTTGTAGAGGTTTTCTTTGTTGTTGCTAGGGAACAGCTTGGGTCTAAGATATAGACCGTATCACTGGAGTTTTGTTGCTAGGGAACAGCTTTGGTCCATGTCTACTTCCTGTCAGCTGTTGATATTAGCAAAATGCTGCAGCAACAGGAACTAAACTTGGACTTGTTTAGGCTGTTTGAAACTGAACTCGTCTCTGTAGATCTCTGTCATTGTGAAACTGAGCACACGCCCCGTGTCCACTCCCACAATAGTTTACCGTTAATTGTGGGACACACCCTTGTGTAACCCTGTTTTGACATAATACAGACTCGCTCTGGCCTTGGTCTGTTACTGGCACTGACCTTAATAGCTACAGTACCATGTGTTTTATGTGAAGGTACTGATATTGTCGATGGATTTAAAAAGATGAAAACCAGTTTCAGTGCGGAACGTGGTGCATGCATCCTTTTTTCTGACTTTGCTTACAGGCTGTGCCACATGAGGTCAAACTGATATATGATGTCTGTTATCTTACTAAATATGTTCCAGCCTCCACCACCGTATGAAGCCACCTCTCCCTCCGCTCCATCTGTGCCTGCACAGACCCCGCCCAGCAGGACAACGCCCACTGAGCCTCGTAACTATGGCTCCTATAACTCCCAGGTATACATGCTGCAATGTACAGACTCCCGTTGCTGCACTTGTCACTTTAGAATAGGGTTCACCATCTGATCCTAATATCGGCACATTCAGTTGAAGTTGAATGCACAAAAATGAGGCTGTGCTCATGCTGATATTGGATTTTGAAAATTAGGAATGTGCGCAGAGTACAAAGTCTTTCCTTCGGTGTCATAGAAAGTGTTTTTATGGATATTAGAATGAATCAACCCACCCAGTGTCACTATGTATAGCTGGGTGCAGAATCCTCAAAAAACAATCCCCCAAAGCACCAACAGGACAGCACTCCATTTGGATGATTTATTAATGAAAGCATTTTTATGGGCAGACTTTACTGATTAACTCACTGAAACCTAAACCATACCTAAACTTAACCATTGTTCCTTGGTATTTGGACGCTTGAAACATCACCTAGATGTCAATGCTGATACATAAATTCTCACCATGAAAGCATCTCTTCTGTGAGTATCTTATGATACCGGGTCTTTTACACAATCCTTTTCATTATTTATGACACAAACACAACCTATGTCTTTTTGGCACGCAGTTCTGATGCATCATTTACCACGTGTCTTACTGTGTTAGACTGCAGTGAGTGCTACCACAGCAGAGCTCCTGAAGAAGCAGGAGGAGCTGGAGAAGAAAGCCCGGGATCTGGAGAGGAGAGAGAGGGAGCTGGAGTCACACAGCCTGGGACCTGGAGCCAGTAAGAGAGGGAGGATAAGAGGGGAGGGAGGAAGTAGATCACTAAATGTGTGATTGATTTAATGATATCAAAAGAAATCACTGTTAGCGACATTTTCCCACTGTTCTCTTCATCAGCCCGTCAAAATAACTGGCCCCCGCTGCCTTCATTCTGCCCTATGGGCCCCTGCTTCTACCAGGACATCAGTGTGGAGATCACTCAGCGCTTCCAGCGAACCGTCACCATCATGTACTACTTCTGGATGTGTGAGTTCCTGTAACTCTTACTACTGTAGGTGCTGTTTTGTGAATTCCCAGCATGCATGTTGCAACGTCTGTGTCATAATGTAACATAATTAATAAAGGGGTTTGGCCGGTGTGGTGGCAGGGGGCAGTGGTATTGTATATGTGATTGATGTGAAACTACCCTTTAAAATCTCCGCCTGTTAACACTCAAGATTTATCAGTGGAATTGAACATAGGGCTGACTCATGCCTGCGTGACTTCTGCTCCTGTACAGTCTGGAGTACGAGCTGAAATGTTTGTACAAAGACTCTGACACTTTGCTGCTAGATGGAGGACTTTGGCAGCCACCAACAGAAAGCGGTTGAAGGTTCAGCTGTCTTCACCTGGGGCTTCTACGCAAGAGCTGGTTGAAATTGTTGAAAATAAACAAGTTTTTCTTATTGACCCACCCAAAGTACGTACACTGGAAAAAAGTTAGTCTAAAATTTGCACATGCACCTTCATAAATGTAAGTTTGGGTCCTCGCATGATTTTTAAAATGAACCTTGATACATATTTTGAAAATGACAGAGAGAGAGGGAGGGGCCGAAAAGGGGAAGAGAAAGTGAGACCGAAAGTGATAAAAGAAGTGAGCGCGGGCGAGCATTAAAAAAAATATCCAAACAAATCTAAATTATATTTGTTTGCTTTATATTTTCACATTTTATTTTTACTGCTGAATTCTGAAAGATGATGATGGACTGGTTACCTTTCATACTTAGATAATTACTGCATAAACAGCCTGTACACTAATAGCCTCTAAAGTTATATAATTATTATTCTGCTTTTTGCCTGAGGGATTGGGAACCTCTGGCCTATAAAACTGCAGAATGCTAATAAAGCAATATATATTTGACAGCTATGTCATGCTTCCTGTCAACATTGTGCTCTCTTTATGTTGTAGTTCCGTATTATTATTCTTTCACTTCTGTCATCTGTGTTAACACTTAATATGGCAAAGAGGTCAATCACTCTGTGGACAAAGTAAATTTCACTGTAATCAGAGTCACGTGATTACAGATTTGAACATCAAACCCTTTTTTCTCGTGGTAGTATTCTCTTTGTAGAGAAATTATTTTTAAACGGTTTGCAACTGCTTCCCTTGTCAAATAAATGTAAACCTGTTGATTTTATTAACAAAATTAAAACAAAAAACAACATTTAAATTAAAAAAGAAACCATAGGACCAACTCTTAAACTAGCAGTAGGCTAAGGGACCTAATGAATACCATCATGTTAATGCCAAAGTCCTGAAAAGTTGGCTTTTGGGTTGGATTTGTGTTCTAGTCCACAGTTCTGCAACAAAGCAATTCATCCTTCTGTACTCTGTGTCTCCTTTTTATCCTATTTTATCCAGTCTGCACTTGCACGCTGCTCTTCAACCTCGTCTCCTCCCTGGCCATGTTCTGCGTGGACCCCTCCGGTGGTGTTGGCCTGGGCCTCGCCATCCTCTGGGCCCTCCTCTTCACCCCCTGCTCCTTCGTCTGTTGGTACCGACCTGTGTACAAAGCCTTCAGGTGTGTGCCACTGTCTTGATGGAAAAGTCCATGGACCAAGACCAACGTGTTGGCCACGATTTGTAACTTTTATCCTTTGCTTGCTGTTATAAAGTTTTTTGTTTTGGGCCAAGCCAAGTACGTCTTATATGACACTCTGAAAGTGCCACTCTTCAGGGTTCAAATCAGACCTGCCCAGGCACCGCCTGTGGTTCACTTCCTTAAACCAGTAGAACTCTTTTAACCAAGTAGAAATGTGGAGATGGCAGAGAATCAGTGACCTAGATTAATTAATCGGGGGGGGCCCTTGATGTGTGTTCTTGACTTGATAAATGGCTGATAGGAGCCAGTAACCGCCCCGTGTTTTAATAGGAACTAAATCTGAGAGAGAAAGCAAACACAAATTGCTTTATATAAAACAAGACAGCTGATGTTATGAAAGCAGACTTTTCCCTCAGTTTCTCATGCAAGGTTTTGGTTGAAAGGCCTGACACACAGTCTTGGTGCACCCCCGCAGGTGGGGTTTTTTTTTCAGGACTGTGTGGCCTCAACATCCTGTTGGTGTTTTTGTAGTTGGTAGGGAATGACAACTTACACCTTCATCATTATTTTTAGCAGATGGACTTAATTGATATACCAGCATAGCTCTGCCCAACTTCAACCTGAGCAGAGGTCTAAGCAGCCAGAATAAGTGAAAACACCTGCGTCGGTGTGCAGGTCCTGTTTAAAGACGTCATTTGTATTTGCAGTAGTAAAGCATAAGAGGCATTGAGTTGTTGCTTCGTTTTGTAAAAATATTCTTTTCCCTCCTCTAGGAGTGACAGCTCCTTCAATTTCTTTGTCTTCTTCTTCGTTTTCTTCTCCCAAGTGGTGGTCAGCATCATCATGACTATCGGTATCCCTGGGTGGGGTTTCAGGTATGACTAATAAACAAGCCATCTTTGTGTTAGACAGATGCATGATTCTTTCTTGGTCATGTTTTTCATGTTAAAACCTGCGTAAAAACAATCTGTATCTTGTTATCTTAGCGACCATAGGCCTTTTGACTTGTCACAGCAGGAAAAGCACAGATGTTACTAATTAACATTAACGATGGTTCTGCACTATTTAAGTGTCCTAGTGAGCCAGCATGCACAATAGCAAAGACCTGGAAATTGCATACCTAATTGCAGTGATGGAAATCACAAAGTAAATTATTAAATGACTGTAATTAAGTACACATTTGAGTTACTTGTACTGAGCTTGAGTGTTTCCATTTTACTATATTCCACTATATTTGTCTGACAGCTTTAGTGACTTTTCAGATTACAAAGTATCAGATAAAACACAAACTACAAAGGATTTTATTCGCTTCCTGTAATAAAGCTTTAAAATCTTCCTTTATGTCACATTTCAAATGCAGCCATCCTTAATGTTATTAATTACACCTGTGCTTCTCCCACTGTGACATTTCAATGTTTGTCATGAAAAAACAATCAGGATTTGCAATCAGGATACGATCTACATGGTTTTAAAAAAATCAGTACAACTTACTTTCTTCAGAAAGTTGAGTATGGCAGTGGAACCTTTTCTTTCATTAGACGGCTATTTTTATTAACTCTGCTTAACCAAGTGTGCAGTGTCTTTATTTGAGCACAATACTGACAGAACAAAGATAATGTGTGCATAATTAATACCAGGTGCAAATGTCATTGTCTGGATAACATATTCACACACAGATTGGTTTTTAATGCCAGGTGCAAATGAGGATGTTCACTGACACCCCCAACCCCCCATGTTTTAGATCTCTGTTTGTTTCTCTGTCTCTTTCCCTCAGTGGGTGGATCGTGAGCCTGGCTGCTCTGAAGACCAGCGTCCCCGTTGGTGCGATCATGATGATGAATGCCGTCCTCTTTACTGCCCAAGCCGCCATGGGGGTTGTCATGCTGAAGAAGGTGAAAACTGAATACATTTGTTCACATGCAGGGACAATCACAACAGGCAGTGACTCAAATTAAGGTTGTGTTTTGGACAAGGTGTCAGTCATACTGTGCCTGTATTAGACTGGGATGCTCGGGGTTGTACCAGGAAAAACAGAAACTCCGTAGAGTATAAACACAAGTTTTTGATCTAATTCAGGATCGGGTATTTTCATGGAACATGAGCAACCTGGTTATTCATTCGTCCCTATAAACATCATCATAACAGTATCCAGGTTTCTGTCATCTGGCGGCAGGTGTGTCTGCATTGACAACTCTGCGGCATTTAGCTTCTTCATCTGATCAAATTCGGGCTTTTGGTTTTATTTTAGCGTGTTGATCATCATGATTTACCACAATATATTTTGTATTTCACCGACTACCTACAATGTAACTGACGTTGCTAACGCACCTTGGCACAGGACACAGAACGATCAGAAACACTAATAAGGTGGTGACATTCCAAAGTTTCCTGGATTCCACCAGATTACATCCAGCGATATCCAGGTTTCTTATAACCAACATGAACTACACAATTAAGTGTATCCCGTGTCAGTATGTGATGTAAATTTTACATGTACTCATACTGCTGGTCAGAGTGCAGCAGTGAAGAGCGACTGACAGAGAGGAACCTTTTTGAGAAAACACTGTTTCAGTCAGGCAGATTAATTGTAGCACTGAGGTGAAGATACGCCTGAAAACTAACCTGACCAGGCCAATCTGGACCCACAGGTTTCCATGGTATCTTAGGTTAGACCTATTTAAAAATCCTTTATGAAACAGAATATCCTGAAAATAAGCCTGAGTGACTAAAATTAGGCTGGTTTAACTGGTAATCTGGCTTTATGAAACACCCCTCTGGTTTCTGAGACTAGGATTTGATGTTTTACAGATGCAATACTAGTGCACATGTTAACACTCATTGTTAAAACAAAGTCCCTGCATAGTTGTTGAAAATCTAAAATAAAATTGATTTAATAAATGTAGTATTTGAAATGCAGGCAATTGCACAAAAAGCCAGAAAAATAATATTCATTGTTTGTCCATTTAAAGGACTCATTTACATCCAATCAATAAGTGAAGGACTAGTAGGTCTAAGTCAAATAATAATTGAATATTAATGTGCCCTGTGCTTGTAAATGCTGTCAAGCTAAAAATGAATGGAAGACAATTAGGAGATACTGTGACACGATCTAGTAGATCACATTTCCTGAAGGAAGAGCGTAGAATCAAAAGTGTCAAGCCTTCTACCTGGTCTGTGCAAGTACTCGCACCTGCTTGTGCCCAGGTGGTCCGCCTGCCATGAAGCAGCCAGTAGATAACCAACAGTCCAAAGAATAGCCACCATATCAGGTTCTGCGTATCATTTTCGCCCTCACAATGTACATGATATGATGATGAATTGCTGCATGTATCGGGTGTCAGCACGCTCTGCTCTCTCTCTCCCCCCCCCCCCCCTTTCAGGTCCACAGTCTCTATAGGCAGACCGATGCCAGCTTTCAGAAGGCCCAGGCTGAGTTTGCCACCGGAGTCATGTCCAATCAGGCTGTACGCCAGGCCGCCACCACCGCCGCCACCAGCGCCGCCACCAGCGCCGCCCAGGGGGCCTTCACTGCGCCTCGATAGAGAGGGACGAGAGGGGTTGGGAGGGTAAGAAGTGGAGGACGAGGGCCCTTTCAGCTCGATAGAGGATGTGTTCAGTATTTATTTCCCCACAGGTGATTAGAATTTGATTGGGGGTTGAAACTGAGTCTATATAATGACCCCTGGGCAACTGATCTTCAGGGCACGTGCATGAGACAGAAATGGGGTTGTCTAAATTCTAAAGGTGTACAGGACAAGTTAGCTACATTGCCAAACCAGGTGTCAACAAACTATGAGTGTTGAATCAAGAAACAGAAACATGATGTGGGATGTGAAAACAATAAGATGCTGAAGCTGAATCACATTTACCGCGGTTGTACCAAGTGTCAGTGAATGCAGGGAAAAGCTTTTTTTTTTTTTTTTTTTTTGTATTTTTGTTTTGTTTTGTTTTTTGTATGAAAGACAAGACGTGTGCCAAGCTGGGCAGTACGAGCCTCGATATTTCCCATTTTTACTTGGCTGTACATTGTGTTTATGAGGAACCATGTGTCAGACAAAGAGTAGGAGCTGAACACTGAGATGTTGCCATTCTAACTTTGATCCAACATTATGGCTTAAGCATAAACTAACAATTTTTGTTGTTCTGTTATTAGTCATAAACTAACAAGTTGTTCTGTTATTATTTTCAATTGAGAATGCCTATTAAATGTATTGCCAAAACCTCTCATACTGTAAAGGTTATGAACATGTGTTGTTTGGGTTACAATATATCTGTCACAGGTTCTGTTGGTGTCTTGGTTTTAATAAAAATATACTGTCATGCTTACACAATACAGTTATTCTTGCCTTAACTTAGTGACAAGATGATTAACAGGATACCTTTGGATCTGAGATGAACTCGGGTGTATTTGAATATTGTAGTTATGTTGAAATTGAGTCAAACCTCCCACTTTAAGCAAGTTCAGTTATGTTGAAATTGAGTCAAACCTCCCACTTTAAGCAAGTTCAGTTGTTTGTTAGCGCTCTATTTTTCTTGTGTTCTCTGGCGACACCCACCATGCTTGAAGGAAACTGCACCCGTGATGTCATCCTGACAACTTGTTGCTTTTTGAGCATTGGGTTTTGACCACTTCTAAAAATCTTTCCTTTAGGCCTATTAACTTGATTTATTAAAAAAAATAAATTAAAAAAGAGCGTGTGGAGTGATTTTAATGTCCTCTCTGACACGTCCCGGGCACCCAACCCTTATGGGCTGCCCGCCGGTAAGGCAGGCATTGCGCTTTATGGGCTGCCGCGCCGACGTAAGGCAAGCACCGTTTTTCTGTCACTGCTGTAGGTGCGGAGATTACCCCAGCACCGTTTTTTCTGTCACTGCTGTAAATGTGAAATTATCCCCAAACTCCCGGTGAGTCACTTTGGAGCGTGTTTTTTTTTTTTTTTTTTTT
>CM022477.1:9711961-9808178 GCA_011952105.1 Coreoperca whiteheadi
GGAAAGGAGGGAGGTTTGGGGGTTTTTTTTTTTTTTTTTTTTTTTTTTTTTTTTTTTTTTTTATTCCAAACGCGCAGGTCTGGGAATCATCCACGCGCTCACGGAGGGAGAAATTCAGACTTTTATAGCTCTTTCTTTTTCTAACGTCGACTTTTAACTGTTTGCTCAACAATTAGAATTACTAGGATCACTAAAGCGCACACATGACATCCCGTTGGTGGTGGTTTATGTGCGTGTAGCACGCGCCAAGATTTTACATTAGAGAGAGAGAGGGGGAGTCAAATCTGGCGATTCGCGTTGCCATATTTAGAAGCGCCACCGTTGGCGACTTTGTGTCCAGTTGTCTAATGTCAACTGCTTGTGAGAGACACAGGAGGCGCTGGCTGGGCGTCACCACGTGCACCAACAGCACGCACAGGCCTCCCTAAACTGGTACATTGTCCCCTTTTTGTCTCCGTGAAGGCCAACTGACGGACGTAAGCGTTGAACTTTTAATGATTGTTTTTCCGGAGATTCATTTCTCCTGGTGTTTCAGTTCGGAGCGCACGGCGAAAGCCGCTGTTAGAGCGCATTTGTTGCGCAGCTGGCGCTTTTAATTGCACGGTTACACGCCGGTAATGTTATGATGGAGCAAACGCGCACGTGTGTGTATGTGAGAAAGAGAGAGAGAGAGAGAGTCAGTGTGCATGACTGAGAGAGATTGTATGAATCTGGACCATATGGCCAAACATGTATGGACATCCCTGTGCATGTATTCCATTTTTTAAGATTAACTTCTTGGCAATTTGCCTTTATTGTTTTGATAGTAGAGACATACAGGAAACATGGGGAGAGGGTAAAAGGGATGACATGTGAGAGATCATCAGCTGGAATCAAACCATGGACATTCCAGTTACAATGTGCCTAACCTCGAAGCCACAGGGATGCCTCACTTTTGTGTACTTTTGATCATAGGGCTGTTTAGTTTTTTGTGTGGCTGGGGCTATGTCCAGTACTTCTAATTAAGGTAAGCCATAATGCTACAACAGCATATAGTAATATTTTAGACAATAGCGTGCTTCAAACTTTGTGGCAACAGTTTGGGAAAGACCCTTTTCTCTTTCAACATGACAGTGACCTGGGGAGTCATTGGCTTGGTGGTTAAGATAAGCTGCATACCATATAACTGCCATGTACCTGGTTTGAATCAGTGTTGCATGTAATGCCCCTCTCTAACTCCTCACCTTTCCTGTCTGCATTTACACTGTCTTTATCTAATAAAAAAAAAATCACATTAACATGACAATGTTAAAAAACCACAAAACCGGAACTATAAAGGAATTATCTTCCCGAATTTGGTGTGAGCTTGACTGGTCTGGACAGAGCCCTGACCTCAGGACCATCCAAAAAACCTTTGGGATGAACTCGGAACACCAACTGTGGGCCAGGTGGCAGCCTCACTAATAAGCTTGTGGCTGAATGAGAGCAAATCTCTGCAGCCAGGTCCCAAAATCTTGTCAAAAGCCTCACTAAGAAGAATGGAGGACGTTGTAGCAGCAGATTCATCACCATAGTTTTGAATGTGATGAGAAGTTTGGGTGTCCACATACTTTTGGCCAAGTAGTGTATATATATTTTTCTGTTCCAAGGATTTCGTGTGTCCCAGATGTGACTCTGGCTTCATTGAGGAGGTGACAGAAGACTCCAGGTACAGCTCAGCTCTTGTGTTTACATTTTCTTTATACTGTAAGTTGAGACGCTTACCTCTCTGGTTTATAAAACATTTTCAAAGTATTTTCCTATGTATTAAAATCTATGATGATCACTGTCTGAACATTTTTTGAAAATACACGCTTTTCATTTGGCAGTTATCAAGACTGACAGGCTCTTATGTGTTGTGTTTTTCATTTTACACCACCAATATTAAAACAGATTTGTATTTTCCGTGTAGTCTCCTGCAGGACAGCACGTCAGTGGCCAGTGAGGATTCAAACTTGTTCTCAGAAGTATGTCCTTGCAAATGGCATTTTAATAAGAACTCTCCTCTTTCTCTGAGGCTTTGTTTGACACGTTGTTGCTCCTCTGGTCTCTCTCCAAGTTATGGCAGCTGCTGTTTATGGAGCGCTCTGCTCTGCTATCGCATCCACCCTCCTTAGAGTCCGACCCAGATGATGGCGAGCAGGTATCTGCAGGTCAGAGCCGTCATTCTCCAGTGTGGCGAGGCACTGCTGAGGGCAGAGAACCAGAGTCTCCTTACCAGCCGGAACAAGAGAGCTCATCCAGGCCTGAACAAAGGCCTGCAGTGGAAGGGTGTGTGGACATGGTACACAGAAACATCACCAGTGTGTGCTGAACTCTTGAGTGTAATAATTCTTTAGTATGCCAGTTATTTATACATTTTTTTCTATTTATGTCTTGTGATGTACAGTACAAGGACATTAAAGGTAGACATATAGAACGAACAACCGACAACATGCAGTTTAAATACATAAACAGCTTTATTTTACTTATACTTTTGTTGAAACAGCAAAATAATTTCTATAGTACCTACAGGTTTATGAATTTTTACAAGTTTGAATCATTACATGGGACTGATTTGCTTCAAAAGGTGATGGAACTTGTTAACGCTTTAGATTACAGCCCACAAATTACAGTGTAATTGTAAAGTATATGCGGGATATATAAGTAAAAAAAGTCTAGGTACAGTACCTACGTTTACTGGGACAATTTAAAAGTACAAGGGAAGAGAACAAGAGGTTTGGGAATAAAGGTGTAACAACTAAGGTTAAGAGGGACTTAACACAGTAAGTATATTTTTAATTACTGATTTTAATATTTACAAGGTATAGTAATATTATTACTGGATAACAAGACAAGAAAAATGGGTAAAGTAAGGATATCATAACAAATTTCAAAATGAGCTATGCCCTCATTTATTTTAAATGATGATACTTAGCTGAAATTACAGAGTAATAAATTACCCAGCACATTATTAATATAATGTACATTATTATTGTTGCTGTGGAACCAAACAGCAAAAGCTATAAAATAGTGTTAGTTTATGTTTTTGAAATGATGATAAAATACTTGGAAAGAGTCATGTAGTTTTCAATTACATTGTAAGCCTGGGGTAAACTAGTTGTAATCTAAAGCGTAACCTTAAACTCGATTACAAATATCTGTCAATAAAGATTACCAATCAGTGTTGAGGGGGGTTTACCCTCAATGTGTGTAAGGATTCAAATTTAAACATTTCTGATTATCAGAACGTATGTTTTTGTTTTTTAAAATGTGAACACTTTCCCCCAGTCATATGTCACCTGATAATGATATGGTTAAGTTATACAGTCACCGCTTTATATATTCATCAAGCTTCCATACTTATGGATCCCTACGTAACAATTTGACATGATTCAAATCATTATTCTTCATCTTCCTTAAAAGTGCAGTCATGAGAATCGTTCTCTTATGTCTCAGTGTCTAGACTTACTGAATATACATTACAGTGTGCTATAACACTCCTGATCTGAACACTGCATGCATCATCTAACTCCAAATAAACTCATAAAGCCATGGCGTGAATTGAAAGTGTTGAATATACTGTAAAGTATGTGTTTTGAAAGCACACTAAAGCAGACATCTTTGCTGTCTTTTCTTGCCCTCTCAAGGATCGTGCAGCAGTTCTTGGGCGGCCTGTTTGCCAACAATGGAAACCCTGGTGCTGCACCAGCTGCACTGTAAACGCTTTTTAATTTTCGATTCGCATCATTTACTTTTGAAGTTATCTAATGTAGTGTGACAACCTCGCTCTCTGTCTCCTGCTCTCTCTCTGTTTGTCTCTCAGATCCAGCATGCTACAGTTGTACGCAAACCCTGGAGATTATGCGTGGGGTCAGGCAGGTCTGGACGCTGTCATCACAGAGGTCAGTCATATCAGAGGGAGTGATTTCTAAGCATTATGGCCTCATTATTAGTTTTAGCATGGTTTACTTCCTTTTTCTTCTTCTTCCCTCTCGCTCAACCTCTTATAATGAAACAAACAAAAAAACGACTTTAATATCTCCTATTCCAGTCTTGACACCCACCTCTTTCTTTGTCTACACAAGCTACAACTCTCTTGTTACGCCGCCTCTGTTTTGCCCTATCTGCCCCTCATTTCTCCACCTGTATATCCATGCTCTTTGTTTCTTCTCCACCTTCACAGTTGTTAGGGCAGTTGGAGAACACAGGTCCACCCCCAGCAGAAAAGGACATGATCTCATCCCTGCCAACAGTTTGCATCTCTCCAGAACAGACAGGTAGCAGTCCCAGCATGACAGGCCGCACACAGGATCACATGATTAGTCCGATACGTCTCATATTAGGAGATTGGTTTGGATTTTGATATTGAGATTTGTATTCGAGTGTTGTGTTTCCACTTTACGGTAAGGTTAACTTACACTATAGAGTTTAAAATTAAGTTCCTCTTTCTCCCCCCCCCCCTCAATCTTTCCATTCCTCCTTATATCCTCCCATATCTCCCCTTTCCTCCTAGTAGTAGTCTACCCTTTCTTTCCTTCCTTTAATTTTTCCTTCCCTTCTCCTCCTTCCTCCCATCTTTCAATTCAATTCAATTTATTTATATAGCCCAATATCACAAATCACATTTTGCCTCAAAGGGCTTTACAATCTGTACAACCTTCCTATCCTCCTCCTGTCCTTCCTTCCCCCTGATGTCTTTCCCTCACTCTTTTCTACCTCTTATCTTTCCTGATCTCTTCCTTTCTTGTGTCTCTTTTCATCGTCCTGTCTCTCCTTCCCTCCACTCATCTTCCCATTCCTCCTCCCATTTTCCATCCCTCCTCCTATGTCGCCTTACTTCCTTTCCCTTTCCTTGTTCTATCTTTCCTTTCCTCCTCTTATCATACTTTCCCTCCTCTCTTTCATTCCCTTTCCTTTTTTCCTCTCTCTGCCTTTCCTTAACCTGGTATAACTTTCCTGCTATTTTTTCCTTCTTTCCTCCTATCTCTCCATCCCGCTTCTTAACTTTCCTTCGTACCGCTCACCTTTCCTTTCCTCCTTCTCTCTCCGTCCCTTCACATGTCTTTCTTTTCCGCTTAGCCATGAACGCCATAGTTATGAGTGTTAGTAATAAATGTTTTTTGACCTGGATGCAGACTACCTCCTTAAAAGTAGTGGCATTACGGTTCATGAAGGTGTTGCTCCAGATTGATAAAGAGCTGCTAAGAGATAAGGCAAGCTATGTTGGCCAAGGATATACACCAGTGAAAGGCATCACTCACAGCATGACTTATTGACCATTTATAAAATCTGAGGTAAAAGCTTTTAGAAATATGACTCATTGTAAAGCGGTATGAAAGCTGCTAAATCTTTATTCACACATCATTAAACTGAGTCATGAAATGACAGTGGTGTTACGGTTAAGGTAGTTTGTTTGGTTGAACCCAGAATACAAGGCAGGACACAACGTCGGCGGTAGGGGAACAAATAAGGTTTATTTGTTATTCTTCCAGAGAGGTGAGAGCGGGAACGCCTGGAAGCCAGATAGACAGGTAGGTGGAGGTAGCGTGTCCGCATAACCAGGGGATGAAGGGTGTTGGCTGGTAGGCTGAGAGTTCCTGGAGGAGTTGCAGGAGCGGGGAGGAACGAGGCAGGCAGGCAAGAGGTGGTTGGAGGATCCACGGAGCGAGACAGGCAGACGGGAGGATCTCTGGATGTGGAGACAGAGGGAAACAATAAATTGCTGAGACAAAACACTAGAACAATCTTCATTTGTAGAGGGAAGAGCCCGACGTAAATACCACGGTAGGGATAGTACGATCTGGCGAAGACTGGGTGGTTGAACCGGTGTTTAAATACTGCAGGAGATGGTGATGAACCGGGATGAGTTGCAGGTGTGCAGGTAGGCGGGGCGCAGGTGAGTGATTGCAGGTGTGGAGGAGAGAGAGACTGGTCTGCTCCGTGGATGGCTCCAGACAAACAAAACAAGACAGACAGGAAACACAAGGCAGGGAAAAACACTGGGAAACATGAGGAAGCAGAGGGAAGATACTCCCAAAACCCTGACAAGTGGACTACATTACAAATGTATCACTGTTACACTGCAATGGCCTATAGACCTGTCTTGCACATTTGAGGTGTAATGAATCATCAAACATTTTATGACTGGTTTTTCTTCATCTACTTCTCACAATGTGTGTCTCGGTCTCTCTCTCTCTCTCTCACATACACTCATGCTTTCTGTTTCTGTTTTTCTCTCCCAGATTGCAGACTGGAGTGCCCGGTTTGTAGGGAGGAGTATTCATTAGGGGAATCTGTCAGGAAGCTACCTTGCCTCCATTACTTCCACAGTGAATGTATAGTGCCTTGGCTGGAGATGGTAAGGACGAGGAGTGGATGTGGTCAGTGGGCTGAAGCGTTTGGAGGTCTGTTTGATTTGTCATGAAGTTTGTAAGTAGGTGTCACACACCCTGAGCTGTGACGACAACAAAGGTGCGCTAATGTTTTCTGCTGTTATACCACCGACTTTTTTTCCTGCAGCTTAATAAGTGTTTCTTCCCCTCTCACAGCATGATACCTGCCCAGTGTGCCGAAAAAACCTTGACGGTGTCGACAGCAGCCTCCCGCCCACGTCAGAACCCACAGAAGCCCGCTCCATCAGGACAGAGCAACAGGAGAGGCAGACGATCTGAGAAGCAACTCTATCTCCTTTACTGTGTTCAAGAGGCACGCTTCTCTCTCAGACCTTTCCCCGCCACACCGACTGCTTTTAAATAAAATACATTACATTACTCTCACTTGATTAATGCATCTCTGCTAAGGACCTTTATGTTTTCTACTCCAACAAAAAAAGGACCCTGCAGTTTGCTGTGTGAGGGGGTGATGTGTCCTTCTCACTACACTGCCCTCTGAGGTGGATTTCTGAATGACTGACTTTGATGTCATGAACTAATCACCACTGAGCTACCAGTGGGTGTCAAAATGACGGGAATTCACAGTTATGAAGTAACACTTTAACATTAAGGCTCTTAGTAAGACAGTTTCTTAAAGCAGTATATTTTTTGGACCTTTTTCCACCCAATCTGATTCCGCGATGATCTCCTCTCTACTTAAAGCTGTTATTAAAGCCTGACCCTTTGCACCTTCTTTCATCTCCGAGTCAGATACTGTATACTCATGGCCATTCTACAGACTTTTCATTGGTTTACCAACCGGTCTGTTTAATAATCAGTTGGCTTAGGATGGCAGTTTTGTTTCACCAAGTTGGGTGCATATTTGAGGCTTTTCTGTGTGCCTTTTGTGGTCAGCACTGTTGTAACTGCTTCATAGATGACAGTTATGTTTTCTTTGTTAGACCTTAGACCTCAGTAGAATAGAATACAATAGAAAAGTTTACTTGAATATGGCAGTATATGTAGAATACAGTAATACAGCTTAATCCAATAAAATATTATCTAATAAAACAAAATAGAGCAGTATATCATAGAATGGAAATTAATATAAAACACAATCTGTTTCAATACAGCAGTATACAGTAGGCTATGAAGCCTATACAGTAAATATAGGCTAATTGTTGGCTAAGGGTTACAAACAGTGGCATAGATTACATGTAGCGCTCAAACAAGTCATCAAATCAAATAGTCGATGACACACAATGAATGGTCATCATTTTTAATAATCAGTTAACAGTAAGTCATTTATTAAGCAAAATTGCTGAACATTTGTTGGTTCCAGCTTCTCGAATGTAAACATTTGCTGCTTTTCTCATTGTAAGTTGAACATAAATTGGCAAAAGAATAGTGGAAAATGCTCATCACTATTTCCCAATCCCAAAGTGGACAGCTTCAGATTGCTTGTTTGTTGTGTTTTTCTTGTTTTTTTGTCCCAACAGTCACAAAACCCAAAGAAATTAAATTGGCAAGGATTAAAAAAAACTCAGAGAAAATCAGCAAAACCTCACATTTGAGAACCAGAAATGTCTGCTGAATAAATTACTCATCAATAGATTGTAAAAAAAAATAAATAAAAAAAATAAAAAGTTCCCCGATTAATTTAGCGTCAATTAAATGATCGAATAGTCGACTAATCATTTCAGCTCTAACAGAGCAGAAGCGCCAACATCCTCATGGAGCAGAGTTATTTAAAATGGGTCCCGTGGCCTCCTGCTGTTTCTATACTGTAGCGTTATGTTGACACACTCTCTGTAGCAGCTGAGACCGGGCACCGCCAGTTTGACAGTTGACCGTTGCGTACCAGTAAACACACCCTCCACCAGCCCAAAGCACAGCTCCCCGCCGCCATCCGAACATAGTCACATAATGAAACACAGACATTTTTGTCAATGACCAGGGACCGCAGGAACCGCTTACGACCGACATTTGCTCTCTTCTCTTCTCCTCTCCTTTACTCCCCTCTCCTCTCCCTTCCGCCCTCCTCGGTCCCGTCCCTCCCCTCCCTCCCTCCCTCCCTCCCTCCCTGGGACTGAGAATGCCCGTGTTGTACTGACACAGTAGCGATACGAGCTGAGCAGACATGGAGGCCCGATTAATGAGAGAGGCCCGTGCTGACACATCCAGGCCTAGCTAACGGCGTGTCGGAGTGGATTTCGGAGCATCTCGGGATATATTACGGATACCAGTTGATGTAAGGAAAAAGGATTTTTAGCACCGAGGGAGAAGAAATAGAGGGAGATCCATTTCGGGTCTCTGTTGATTCAACGCAGCCGCCATTTTGTTGACAGTTAGTGTTTTTTTTAATAACCTACACAGCGCTGCATCTGTTATTTTATACCGCTGGAATATAAGTCGCCACATTTTTCGCGTGTGTATTTCAGTCGATTTAATTGTGCGTTTGTCTTTGAAACCGGCGTTGGAGGATATTTCTGGTTCAGCTGACTTGCTAGTGCATCGTTAGCCGTCGTAGCCGAGATGTAAGTTAGTAACACGAGTGCATACGAGAATGTGACGGAGATGTAAGATTATGTACATCACTTGCGCCCAGGGCTGTGTCATATTCACTCGGTTTACACCAATTGTCTGAAAGCTGTAGGCGTTTGCTGCACATATGCAGCCTCCATGCAGTATTAGTTAACGTTAAATCTGTGCATGGCGAAATTAGCCTAACGTTAAATCGTCCTCAAACAGCCCGCTGATAGATGGCTAGTTAGCCGCTGCCAGTGCCATTGATACAACATTTAGCACAGGCTGTCTGTTACTGAACGGCTGGTAGCTACTGGCGTGTTACAAAACAAACGCAAACCTTTCACAACGCATGTGTTATGTTACGGGCGAAGTAGCTACGCCATCCCCATTACTTACCGCATTACCGCCTTGCTTGTTATTACCCTAAATATTATGGAAATACATTTTCTGGGGTGGGTGGGGGGGGGGGGGGTGCTTTGCATGCTGGCAGTCGGCTTACACCATCGCAACTTTGTGTTTTGGAGGTTAACAATATTTTTTTTGTAGGCGGCCAAGAGCTGTGTGCATTGATTTCTCATTGAGATGTGTGGCTGCGTTCAGTATTATTACCTTGTTCTAGCCTATTTGACACATCTGCAACATTTATTATGCAATTGTTGCTCGAATACTACGGACAAAATACTAATTTCAGACAGACGCTTTAGCTCACGGCACATGTCTTAGATTTATATCTTAACAACAACAACAACATTGATATAGCCCAAATCTGACATTTTTGGTTTTGGCAGTTCAGCACTCGGGAAGATAAAATATGTGGCCACCACGTTGATACACACGAAGGGAGGACACGGAGCCAAATAATGTGAACACCGTTTCTGGACAATTACAGAGGTGAGTGAATAATATGCAGATCCGTTGGTTTATTGTTGCTGTTGGCCGAAAAGTGTAGATTAGATTCACCGGGTCAGATTGCTCACTGTTACTGTTTTGTCAGCACCTTCAGCAGATTTGAAGAGTCCGATGTTTACGCACGAGCAGATGTTTGCAAAATGATTTCTTGACTGCATGCGCTGCAGTGTCACCCTAACGGCTCTCCGAAACTGCAAGAGCATGCCTCCGAGGCCGGATTTCCTTTCGATTGAGACACTAATTACCAGTATGACTAAACGGGGGTGAATTTTCTGTGCGAATGTGAGTACTTTCAGTGCAAATGAACGGTGATCCGTTCGCAGACTCACGAGTTAGGCTATACCCTTGAAGGGCCCGTGTTGACTGCACAGGAAACCGAAAGCAGATAGCGTTATTCGGTTTGTTCAGCCCTCAGCTGGTCAGCCACGTTTTTTGCATAACACAAGGCAAATTGTAACTTATGCTAATACATTAAAATTGTGTACACACGTTCTGCGCACTGTGTTGTTGGACCGTTAACTGGGGATGGACTTCCCTGGGCTGCTACAGACTGAGGATGTTTGCATGGCGCTGGTTTGACCGACACCTGTCATTCCGGTCCGATCAATTGCAGCCTCCTCTACTTCATCTTCGAGGCTTAAACATTATACCCGCCTCTTACGTGTAAGGCCACGGCGTGTTACAATTGTCTTTGAGCACTCCCGCCGTTAGATGATATAAACTAAGGGTAGTAGTAACGGAATCTGGCTGCTTTCCCCCCTGAGCACGGCTCTGTACTAATACCGATGAAGTAAAAGCCCTGAAATGACACGGCTCTCTGAGGGCAGAGGCCAGCCCTCCTGTGAATGATGTGGGGGGTGGGCGGGTTGGATACTATTGCTATGGTCAAAGGGAAATCAGCAGTTATGAACAACGTGTGCAAAAGTGAGGAGGGAGGGAGTAAGGGGAAAGAAATGGGAGGGGGCACGGGAAGTTGTTTACTACGTTCCTGCCTGCTCTGCCATTTCTTAGGCTGTTGGCCTGATATTGATTATTGATTCTCTGTTTTTCATTTCAATTCATGACATTTGTTCTCGTTTTTATATACCTGTCTTTCTACGTTAACTCCTAGTTATTGCTCTGAATGTATTTGCAAACAACAGACAGGCATGACCAGGGTGGGAAATTAGCACCAGCCAAATGCTGGTAAAATATCAACATGGCTGGTACATTTCAGACACAAAATAATGATATACTATTCAGGGGCTGGTGAATTTGAACGTTTATCTGTCAGTGGCTGGTAGACGTTCATGTCTTAAAAAAGTTAATTTCCCATCCTGGCCATGACTGATATTTGTCTTCAAAACCAGTAGTGCTGTTATTTGTTATTCTGTTGTTTTGCAGTATGACTGTAGAAAAACAAACTGACTTAACGGCTTTGTAAATACAAAAGTACCTCGCTGCTAAACATGAAAATGATATGCTTTAATGTTAAGGCTTATCAATCCCAAAATTAGAAAGTGATTTTGCCCAGTATTAGATCATTTACAGGAGAACAAGTGCCAGTAAATGACCTGGCTTAGCTTGTTAGAGGTGAGAAGAATGTTTTGGACTCTTCAGGAGGCTTTTCTCTAGACTTTTGTCAGTAGCCTCCCACAGACTTGGGTACTACAGAGGCTTATTTTTGGCATAGCTGCTGTCAGGCAGCGGAAGCAGCTAGTATCTCTGTGAGCATTTAGTATAAAAGAATGAGGAGAACATTTGTCACTCTGTAAGAAGGACACAGGGAACGGGGGGGGGGGGGGGGGGAAATGTGTTTTTGATTAAAGTAGGAACACAGGGACTTTAGTTTGTGTGCTGTTACCAGTGCTTTCCAAATTTGCGGAATAGAGTCAGGAAGAGGACGGGAACGCTTAAAGAAAATGGTGAAAGAACACAGAGATTGATGGAGTGTTAAAGAAAAGAGGGAGGTGTGATTTGAGTGTGGTATGTGTAGCGGGGGGGGGGGGGTCCGCAGTTTTAAGGCGAAATGGAGTGAGTAATTGAAGTAAACACAGAATTGAGGGCGTGGGGGAACTACAGGCCAGACTCCAAAAATCGGGCTGCATTTACTTTGTGGTTCAACAAAAAAACCTTTACTACTGTTTTCCACAGTCATAATCCAAAACAAACATGTTCTAAGACTCTGTGTATGGTAGATTCCTTTTTTTCTCTTGCTGTGACACTTTACTGATGTGACAACTTGTATGATTTTCCTAAGGCTCCATTAAGTGGCTCCTTTAGTGCTCTCCACTAATGTAGGCCGCAGAGAAACCGCCGGCACGTTGACGCTCTATCACTCACTCTCAGTTGCTGCTGGCGAAGGCTGGGAAAGGCGGCCGGATCCTCTGTCTAGTCCCAGAGGGCCCAATGTGCTGAGGTCACAGTTCTGAATTGCCTCCAAATGACTTCACCCAGAGAAAGCACCTGCTTGGGGGCGAATCCGCATTAAATCACTCAATGACCATGGGGAGCTGTAGACAACTTCATTGAATTGGGCTGTCCTCTAAGGAGCACAATTAAGAAACATGCTGCTCTCTGCTGCTGCTGTGCTAACGTAGGGTATGAGCAGTTTGCCACTATCACAGGCTCCCGTTTTCACTGCAGCTAATAAGGGGACTTAAGGGATTGCTCATTTGGCAACTTATCCTGTCACACCTAGGAAGGATGTTGTAGCACTGCGGGATTAACTCTTGATTCTGGACTTTCTGGGCTGTGTAGTTCTCAGGTGGACAATTCAAAGTCCTTGAGCTTAAGGTTCAATTTCTCAGGTAGAAGAGCCTTGGCTGTGTAAATACTGTAGGTCACAGATTCTTATAGGCCGTGAGGACGAACACACCATAAAAAGTCACCCAGACAGGATGAAGGACAACCTCTAACCAAATGGATGATAAAAAATGTTGCCCTCTGTTCCACCATCATTCATCAAAAGACATTTTTATACTTCTCAGTTGCAGGGCACTGTTTAAAACTGTCAATGTTTGGTTGATGTTTTGTGTTGCGGTGACTAATGTGGAATTTGTTTTTGCCCCCTCCATCCTCCCTTTCTTTCTCTCTCACTGCTATACCTGTCTTTACTACTACAGTTGAAGGACGGAGAAAGAGGGCTGGACAGCCGAGGAAGGGAGAGAAGCCACCTAAAAATAAGGAGAGCTTCACCCTCACCTTTACCCCCCTCCCCCTTTTCCCCCTTCACCCCCATCCCACCCCCTTACAAAAACTCTACCTGGTATCCACAACATCCCCTCCCTAGTAAACCTGCACACCCCCTAAAGTTCTGATGGATTCGAAGATTCAGGGGGGAACTGCAACTCCACCCCCTGTTCTCTCAGGTGCCCCCACAGGGGAACGAGAGAAGGAGGGAGGGGGTGGAAAGAAAGAAGAAGAGGAGGAGAAGAAGAGAGACCGAGAGAAGGACGGAGCTTCCGCTGTTTCTGCTGGTACAGGAGGGGCAGGGGCAAATGGGCCAGGAGGTGCCAGCGGTGACCAATCCCATTTCTCCATCAAAGAGAGCAGCCTGTCCGAGGGTAATGTCAAACTTAAGATTGGCCTTCAAGCAAAACGCACGAAGAAGCCCCCTAAGATCTTGGAGAATTATGTGTGCCGGCCAGCTTTCCGGGCCACTGTTAGGCATACAGGGCGTGGAGGCGGCAGTGCTCGTGGAAACCGTGCAGGGGCTACAGGTGATGGGCCAGGCAGTCAGACCCAAAGTCCTTCACATGGCAGGGAAAAAGAGAAGGAGAAGAGTCCCAGTGTCAACAGATCAGCCCCATCATCTTCATCAACCCCCTCTGCTAAAGCTCCTACACCACCTCCTCCTGCTCCTCCACCTCCTCCTACCTTGTCACCCTCCCAAGTGAATGGGAGCGCTCCAGCAAAAAGGGTAAGGAGGGAGAACATAGTCAATTATTTTGTATTTTTATTCAGCAATGGATTCACACTCTGCCAAAAGTGAATGTTCAATATTGACAGCCCAGCACCAATGGAGGGCTGTACCAAACACTCAAATGCTGTGCAGCTTTATTTTTATTTTTATGTCTATTCATTCTGTCTAAACCCGGGATTTCTGCACGGTTACAGATAAATGTTAGGCTACACTAATATATTATTATAAAGTATTATACTATTTGTAGAATTACATTCCAGTGGTGGCTGCATAGGATTTTTTCCGACTCACGTGATCCAAACATTTCCAATAACTCCAGATTGTTGTAAAGTCCAAAAGTCAAAATGTATTTTAAAATGTAAAGATAGATGTAATCATTTCCAAAATTTACAACATGTTTTTATCTAACTAAAGATTCTGCTTCATCCAAATTTGTTAGCTATTATCCTTTCAAAAACAACATTTTCACTGCGGTCAAAAAACTGTTTGCTCTCCCGCTTGCAGCACGTAAAGGGAGACACGTGTTAGGGCAGTCTAGCAATCTAACACCATAACAAAAAATATATTTCAGCTCTTAACAATATTATAGTAAATTACTTAATTTGTTACAAAAAAGAAATTAGGCTGATGACGTCATAAAATATGACAGACATTCAAAGCTTCCTTCAAAACACAATAGAAGCTTCGAATGTGAAAAAAACCCTACATTGAAGTATTATATTTATTTTGTGTACATATGTTTGTGTACATTTACCTTGATTTCTTATAATGTTATTAGTCAGTCGTCAGCAAGGCAGTGGTCCACAACAAGGTTACCCTAGTAATCACAATGTATTGCACAGATAATGAGCAGATCATAAATTGTTCTTTAGTTTTCTTTGTGTTCTCTGTTGGCTTGTCTCTATTCATCATGTACCGCCCCCTCCAATCTCCCTCCGTCTGTGTCGTCTATCCTCTGTCTCTGCTGGCCATGTCCTCTCCACCCCCCTTCCCTACATGACCCCTCTCTCTAGCTCTCCCTCTCTGTCCTCAATCTGACCCTGATAAGTGTTATTGAGTTGAGTGTAACTTCCCCCACGGGCATGCCCGGGAAGCAGCATTGGACAGAAAATCTCATCAATGAACTGCAGTTTGTAAAGGAGTATAGAAACCTATTTCTGACTGATAGTTTGTACTTTTAGCTGGGGCTGCCTCTGGCCAGATAGGTTCAGTGACGTTAGCACCAGAGCTGCTCTTAAATTTGCCACATTCCTCTCAAATTTGTCATTAGATATCAGCGTATGACTTTAGTTGTGTGCTAAGAAACAAAACTGTGTGCATACAGCCATGTAATTTAGAAATTGGGCAGTGAATATTTAAAATGTAATAATTGTTTCTTAGTTAGCACCTATTAGTTCTCATTAATCACCTGCTATCTTTTGTTTTTGCAGGGTTCACCAAAGATGGATTGCAAGTCTGATACAAAGCCAGACGCGAAAGCAGCCACCACCACATCTGAGAGGCCCCTTAACCTTCACCGCCCTCCACCAGACACCAAAACACATCCCTCTGGGAAGAAAACACCAACTCCACAACCCAACCCCCGGACATCTTCACCTTCTCCACCACTACCTGCATCAAAAGAACCCAGCTTTGAAGGTGTTAAATCTTCTCAATACACCTATAGCACTGACAGTCAGAGAGACAAGGACAAGGGTGTTCAAAATTGGGGAGCACCCACAGTCACTGAGAAATTAGCTCAACTCATAGCGACTTGCCCACCATCAAAGACCCCTAAGCCTGTCAAACCTGCAAAGATTGACCCCGGTCCGCCTATCCCAAGCTCAGGCTTTATGGCTCCCACAGCCAAGCAACGTGACAGGGCTATGGCAAATAGGAACACATATTCAAGAATGGTTCATCTTTCTCCGCCACCTCCTGTATCACGACCACCTGGTCGGCCCTATGGATCTAGAAACAAAGACTGTGTTATGGAAAATTCACCCACCCTGACACCACTGAGGAAGGAGGACACAGACGGGTCTGGGAAAGCTAGTAGCAGCAGCAGTAACAACATCAGCAGCAACAGCAGCAGTCGCAGCAGCAGCCCAGCACTCACCTATGGCAATAATCGCCTATCAGCCATGTCAAAGGACAGCAACAAAGACAACAGCAACAGTAGCATTTCTAAGCCACAGTCACGTCCAGCTCACTGCATACCCCACACCACATCTTTGCCATCTTGTCCCATTTCATCCTCTTCCACCACCTCAGCTGAGCAGAGGACAGTGAGTGCAGTGAGTCACCTGGGCTCCCCTGCTCCCTCACAAGGACACCATGCACGAGAGAGTCCTGCTTTGGCAGAGGAAAGCAGTGCAAGTGAGATGGAGCAGGACAGGGACAGCCCCAGAGACTTAACCAAGTGCCCTCCTTCAACAGGAACAGGAAAGCCAGAAGGGAAAGACAAGGGGGCTAGTAATCAATCACTGCGAGTTGAGAGGGGGAAGAGCTCTAGTCCAAGTAAGCGCAGTCCCAACCGGGATAGTAGCCGACCTGGTCGGACTAGCAGTCCCCCTGAGCGTGTAAGACAAAGGGCATCTTCTTCACCAGAGCCAGATGGTGAAGAAAGCCCACAAACGCCTCTTAGAGATGATTCCCCTGATTCATCCCTAGACTCTCCTGCAGAGCAGGACAGCAAACCCCTTAAAAAACGCAGAGGAAGGAAACCCCGCTGGACCCGTGTTATGCACAAGACGCAGAGTCAAAGAGCAGGCCAGGACAGTCCCTTCGACCAGAGCAAAACCGCCTTGCCTTTATCTTCAAGCTTGGAAATGCCATCGCTGCCAGTGAAGAGACCTGTGGGCAGGCCTCCCAACCCAAATAAGGTCAGACCAAATCCTGTGCCACAAGGTCCAGCGTCACAGCTCTTCCCACCTCAGCCTAAGAAAAGGGGAAGGCCGAAGTCTAAAATGCCAAGGCTTGATGGCCCTGCCCGTGGGTGCCTTCCTAACAAGCTGGCCCCTTCCAAGGTCTTTTCATCTTTATTGAAATCCAAAGAAGAGCAGGACCCCCCTGTTCTTCACCCAGAGGTGGATCTGAACCCCCCTAAACCTATGCCTCGAAAACGTGGACGTCCCAAGCGCCTTCCTCCTACCTTACCCCAGGAAGGACAACCTCCCACGTTGGCACCAGAGGCAGGGGATATGGGAGACAAACGGTTCCGCAGCAAAGGAAATGGGCAGCTTATCATGAAAACTATTATAGGCAAGATCAATAAGATGAAAAGTATGAAGCGGAAGCGTATTCTCAGTCAAATCTTGTTAGGCCCAAGAACAGAAGAAACCCATAAAGGCACCACCAGTGGGGTGGTTGGGCCTGTGGAAGCTGCAACCCAATCATTGTCCTCTCTGGCTGCATCTTTTGGGGGAAAATTAGGGCCACAAATTAATGTCAGTAAAAAGGGCACAATATACATGGGTAAGAGGAGAGGCCGTAAACCAAAAGCAGTGACTAATGTCACAGCGACAACACCACCACCAGAACCCTTTCTATCCCCAAACACCACTTCCCCTCTACATCACCATCAATCACAGTCCCAGCAACAGCACCAGCTCTCCTCTTCAGAGGTCTTTCCCTCCCCATCCCTCTCACAGTCTAATGGATGCCACAGTCCAATCAGCGATGCCAGCTTTGTAGAGCCAGGCTCAGTGCACTTTGCAGGTCACTCCCACTATTCTAACCCCCATCATAGTCACAGCACGTTCTCCTTCCCTCCTCCAACCTTTTCAGCCCCTAATCCTCGCAACCTAGGGTTAGGCCCAATGTCATCATCCATAGCCACAGCAGCTTCCCAGAAGAAGTCATCTTGTCGTGGATACCATCAACACCACCATTATAGGCAGCACTACCATTATCATAAGCTTTCCCCTCCCAGGCCGCTCCATCCCACCTCCCCTGCACCCCTCAGTGAGCTAAAAGAAGCCACTCCGTCACCAGTGAGTGAGTCACACAGTGAGGAGACAGTGCCCAGTGACAGTGGTATAGGAACTGACAATAACAGCACCTCTGACCGTGGTGAGAAAGCTGGAGGGGCGGGTGGCTTGGGTGGAATTGGAATTCCACCCGGGATGGGCAGTGGATTATTAATGCCAGGGGTCATTGGTTCAGCTATGGGTCCAGGGGTGGGCCTTAATTCCAGAGGCAGGCGGCGACACTCCACTGTGCTTATGGAACATCCCTCACCCTCTCCATCCCCCCATGGGGCAAGGTCATCACCTGATCCCAGGAGATCTCACCCAGCAGCTCCTGCCTCCTCCTTAATGGGACACAAAGAGAAACATAAGCACAAGTGTAAACGCCGCAGCCACGGTTGTCCTGGCTATGACAAGCTAAAGAGACAGAAAAGGAAACGCAAGAAGAAGTACTTGCAACTGCGCTCCCGGCGGCATGACCCGGACTTTCTTGCTGAGTTGGATGAGATTGTTGTGAGACTCAGTGAAATTCGGATAGCACACCGTACCACAGGGCACCGGCTCGGCAGTGGAATAGGCATAGCAGCGGGAACAAGCAGAGGGCCAGGAGTGGGGAGCAGGGCCAGTGGTGGCATAGGCGGCCCAGGTGGCCCTCCTCCACATCATTATGTCCACAGGGACCTCCTGCCTACAATCTTCAGGGTTAACTTCGGCAGCTTCTACTCCCATCCTGCATATTCCTGTGACCCATTGCACTATGTTCGTAAACCAGACATGAAGAAGAAACGGGGACGGCCTCCCAAACTGAGGGAGTCCATGTCTGAGGTTCCCTTTGTACCTGGGCTTGGATTTCCACTCTCCAGTGGAGGCTTTTACCACCCCTCCTATAGTGTTCCCTACTCCTCTGGACCCCTGGGGTTGGGCTATTATAGAGGCTATCCTCCAGCTAGTGCTCTATATCCCCACCCACACCACCAGTCACCCCACACAGCCCCATCCCACCACTCTCACCACACACCCTCTTTCCCCCCTCCTCCCCCCACATCTTACATGCATCATCACCACCCTTCACATCTCCTGCTGAACCCTTCCAAATTTCACAAGAAAAAACATAAGCTGCTTAGGCAAGAGTATCTGGGAGGAGGAAGGTCCCCTGTCCTGTACCCACCCATGTCCTCTGAGCTTTCTTTCAACTGGCACCACAAACACAAACACAGACACAAACACAGAGAGCGCTGTGCTGAGGAGGACAGGGAAGAAGCAGCAAGAGGAGGATCAGGGAGTCGAGGTAGTGCAGGGATATCTGACAGTGGAGCATCAGGGAAAGGAGAGCGAGTTGGCAGTTTAGGAATGGCAGAGTCTTTACAGCGATGCCGCTTTGGACGAGACACCACCAGCATCAGTGCCAGCAAGCAAGCTGCTGCCACTTCTGCCAACTCCCCTTCCTCTTCATCATCCTCATCTGCAGAAAGGTACAAGCGCAAAGAGAGCTCCATGTCCTGTCTAGGCCCCTCCAGGCTGGCACTGGGTAGCAGCTCAAAAGGCCACCACCCAGTAGAGTCCTGGTTCAGGATGGGCAGCTCTAAGGCAGACTATTCTAAGCTTTCGCGGAGTCATGTGGCACCTGGCCAGGGTCCCTTCTCAGGTGGACGGGCTGAAGACCCAGCAGGCTGCTCAGACAGTGAAGATGAGGAGCCTCTCACCCCTACGGAGGATGTGGAGCCAGCGGCCCATGATTCTCCAAACCTTACAAATTTGTTTGCCTCTGCTCTCACCCGTACTACGCTGAAGGGGGGCAGGAGCAGAAAGGCTGAGGCAGTCACAGAGAGCTCCAGCTTCTCCCGCATGGACAAGCCAATGAGGAAGGACCGCTCAACATCAGCAGAAAGGAGAGAGTTAGGTAAGTCAAATAACGTTGGGTTAAATGTAAAGTGATTTGTATTTGGGCTACAGCAGAACACCCACTAATAAACTTATGCAAGTTACAATAGTAACCTAAACAATTGCAGCAAGGAGCTATTTGCATTTATTGGACATTCCATTCACATTGGAATTGAAACCCATATAATTCATGTAGCCCTACAAGCTTTTGAGTTTGCTGGCTGAGCACAGAAAATCTTTTGACACAAATTAAATGTTGCGTTGTTAAAGGTCATTGGAGTCAATTGTGCAGCAAATTCATTTTCCAAAAATAGCTCGGATGCAGTTGTATCAAGAAACCTGTAGCTGAATATGATTGTCTGATGAGCTTTATGGTTTGCCACAGCTATGGTGAATTTGGTACAGTGTAATCAATCAATCATATCAATAAGTTAGATCCAGAACTGATTGTAGGACTTTGTATATGGGCAAAAGCCCATTCAGACATTGCCATATGGCACAGGGCTCTCTAATCTTGCTTGGTCTCAGTGAAGGCTGTGTATCTCTTGAAAACCCCTCACAGTGGTGAAAAATAGCATAGTGATTGCAACTGGAACCATCCATACCTCAGTTTTGTTTGAATCAACAGCACTGTAAAATGATCTGTTCTGACTCTGTAGCCCTTTCAGCTCTCCCCCATCTGTACAAAGAAAATACAAAGTAAGCTGGGCCACTTATTTTTATTGAAAAAAATTCCCCTTGAATGACACAGTGACATCCCCTGTGCATACACTGTCTGACATTTGGTAACTTTTACTAGTGGTTATGGGCTTAGCAAAAAAAGCTTTTGTAATGACTTGAACTGGCTCCTCTATGCGTGTAGATGGCCGCAGTTGGCCACAGTGGATATAGCATTCCTGGCAGAGCTAAAGGGGTGGAGTGTTTTGTTAACTTGTTATATTTAGTAGACATTTCCCTCAAAAGCCCACAATGTGATGCATAGTCTTATCCTTCAATACACCCAGCACCTGGGCTGGGCTAATTTTGCTGATGTAGGACACATCGCCTCAGCAATTCTCTTGCTTCATCAGTGTGACTCTGAATGCCCCCTGACTAAGACTGATGTGCTTGTGTGTCTGTGTGTGTGAGCAGTGGTGGGGTGGGTATTTGTATGTGAATATCACCTAATGTTTATGTGCATGTTAGTAAGTGAGATGGGAAGCCGTAAGGTGCCTGTTGAGGCAGCATGGTGCAGTTCAAACCACACTAGGGTAATCCTGGATTAGAGCTCAGGACTTGGAGTCATCCAGCGGTCGCAGACTGCACCGTGAAGGTAGAGGAGGCCAAGGGTGGGGACTGGCCTGGCACACAAGACAAGTGGGGAATGATGGAGGTAGATAGATGCATACTGAAAGAATATGGGCGGAGTATGGGTAGAGAGTAATGTGGGAAAAAGAGGACTGCAAGGGAGGCCAAGGATACGGTGTAGCATAAAAGAGCAGGTATGAATATGTATCTTTACATCCAAACTTTTAGATTGTAAGTGAATTAAAGTTAACAACAGAAAATGCAAATAAATGTTTGTTTCTGTTAACTACTGTTACATAAGCCATGTTCAACCTATAGGAATAGGTGGTCATGATTCTTAGTAGACTAGAGTGAGTATGAGATGAATTAAAATATGTAGAAATATAAAGGGAAGAAGGCTTTTCTAAGGTCGGGCAAGAGGAGGAAGGAGGGAGAGGTTAAGGAAGTTGGGATGACGAGGTAAAGGAGAACAATGTTAATGAGGGACAGAAGAGGAAAGAGAAAGATTTGTGGAAATTGAGTCTGTCACAAACAGTAATGTCACAGGATGGGAAATAGGAAGGGGAAAGTGTGGAAAACAAGGGTGAAATATAAGTTCAAGAATAATTTAAATGAGGAAAGATAAGAGATTTGAAGAGCGATGTATGATGATGGAAAGTGATGTAAAACATCAAGAGGAGAGTCAGAAAAAACAAAGCAGCTAAGAGATGGAGAATAGATGAAGAAAACTACTTGTTTTGTACTTGTGGGCACTTTTAAAATTTGAATTATTTTACAAATACGAGCCTGACTGGAATAACATGGTTTTTAATGCTGTGTTAACCAATTACTTGTTGTTAGAGGTGTAAAGCTCTGTCAAACAAATCCTACTGTTGACTCTAGGTGGCTTGGTGGTGGTTTCTGTCATTTTAATGTCTTTGCCTCAGCTCCAAATTGTAAGTTGTAATTAATTAACAACATTGATAGACTACTTTATCATTCAGCAAATGTTTGGCTTGAATGTTAAAAAAAAAAGAGAGAAAGAAAATCAAATTCACATGTCTCCTTATCTTACCAAACTATCTTTTTAGGACACATTGCCCATTGTGCCACACAGTTAAGAAGACAGTCACAGGACACTATTATCACAGTTTTCTGAGTGTTGACTGTCTCAACTTTTCTAATGCCACTGACCAATGCTAAGAATAGCTAAGAAAGTGTGCTGTGTGCTTTGATACTCAGTGCTACTATGTAAAATTAATTTTCTGTGTCTTTGACTAGGGTCATCAGGTATCCAGACAAGAGGCGTTGCCCTCTCGCCCCATGAAGGGCCTGAAGGATCCCTGCACCACAGACAGCAGCACCATCACCAACCTTCTCTGTTTCACTCCCACGTCTCTGCTTCCTCCTCCTGCCTCTCCCCCTCTCAGGATTGTTGCCTGGATGCTTCGCTGCCCCACCACTCCCATCGGGCACAGCCATCCAAACACAGCCTGCACCACGTCAACAAAATCCTGCGTGCCAAGAAGCTACAGAGACAGGCTCGTACAGGAAACAACGTGGTGAAGAAGAGGGGCCCCGGGCGTCCCAGGAAATACCCATTACCCTCCCCGCCGCCATCCCCACCACCAGTGGTTGAGTTGAATCAGACTCGGCAGAGGGAAAGAGGCGGAGAATGGCCAGCTGGAGGCAGAGGGTGGGAGGGGGACACTGTGACAGATGCTATTGAGTCGGTAGTCCAGGGCCAGCATAGAAAAGGTCAGAAGAGGAACCACTGGGACAGAAATGGGGATGAGGAAGAAGAGGAGGAAGAAGAGGACGGGGAGGTCGAAGAGACTGAAGAGCGATTACCGGACAGAGAGGAGAACCTGGGCAACCTGGTGGCAAGGTCCAGAACTGGGACAGGAAGAAGCTGGCTTACCCAGGACGAGCTCCAGCACTTTCGTGGGTAAGCACATTTTCACCACACATGTTGCATATTAACCTTTGTACCTAAAAGGCTCAGATGGGGGTCACTTGACAAAGATTTTCATTGAGTCCTGAAGTTTCAATGCTTGTATATAAAAGACCAAGTCCAGTCGTCACTGGAAACCAAGTCATGGTTCTATTTTTAGCTCAATGGAAAGCAAGCCAGATGGCCACTGCTCCCCGGAACGCCCAGGCACCGTCACCAGGGAACCAACTCCGCCCATGCCCATTACCAGCCAAAGGGAGAAGAGACCAGCCAGACCTCCAAAGAAAAAGTTCCAGAAGGCGGGGCTTTACTCGGATGTGTACAAGACTGAAGAGTGAGTTGCAAAGAAATCTTAAACTAAATCTTCTACATTTTTCTTCTGATCTTCATGTTTATTTTAGATATCAATGCACCATATATTGGTTTTCTGGAATGCTTGTGATCTGATTTTACATTTTACCATTTCTGTACCATACCTTGCAGTCCCCGGAGTCAGCTTCTGCAGCTAAAGAAAGAGAAGCTAGAATACATACCTGGGGAACATGACTATGGATTGTTTCCAGCTCCTATACATGTTGGTGGGTTTCACACTGGATCACTTTTTTGCACTGCACCTCCTATTTTTAAAACACAGGATTTGAGCATGTAATTACTACAAAATGAACTGACTAGTCATCTAAAACACTCTGCAAATCGAAGTTAATTATGTTTTATGATGTGTTTAAAGGTTTGATTACATCAGTCATCTTTCTATATGCAGAGGTAAAACATTGGCCTGTCTCATGAAGTTTTATTAGTCAATTTGGCTGAGAAAAAAGACACAACCAGTCTTTTTACTGTCAGATTTGAAGGGAGTCTTGGATTACTCTTAACCAGATTATCCAGAAAAATTATCCAGTTAGCTCAGTAAACCTGTTTCTAGGTATAGGACCCTTCTTTTTTCAGTTACCACAGGCCTAAATTTTCGTCTATGATGAGAAAAACACCACGATTTTCATCAAGAGGTCAAACATCTAATTTACATAAAGTATGTGAATATAACTATGATAAAGAGTATGGTCTAGACCTGCTCTATAGGAAAAGTGCAATGAGATAACTTCTGTTATGAATTGGCAGTACATAAATATAATTGAATTGAATTTATGAAAATGGTCAAAAATTACTTCCTTTCAATTTTATTTCCTCTCCCCTCATTTCCCCTGCTTGATCTTTTCAGGGAAGTACCTGAGACAGAAGCGCATTGATTTCCAGTTGCCTTACGACATCTTATGGCTGTGGAAACACGATCAGGTGATCAATTATGTTAAGCACTAAGTATTTTTAGGGTTTTTCCATGCTCAGAGTAAATAAGCGGCGGGTAGTTTCAAAAGGTACAGCCCCAGTGGAGGCTCACATAAGTATTTGTTTCTTTTGTGTTTCAGCTTTACAAGAGGCCTGATGTTCCCCTTTATAAAAAGATCAGATCAAGTGAGTATCCGGCTTTGTTTCAGTGGTCCAGTCAGAATATAATTTGTAGCCTCATCAATTTATGTGCTTGCATTTCTTTGTTTTACTACTTTGGTTGCTTTCACTAGTATAGTCCTTGTTATCAATTATATGCATTGTTTGCAAAACAGGAATTAAAGATATTTGATGGTCTTGCTGCTGGTCACACTTCATGAGAGTGTAAAACGGTAATCCCCTCCTTCTGTCACAGATGTCTATGTGGATGTTAAGCCTCTCTCTGGTTATGAAACAACTACATGCAACTGTAAACCTCGTGAGGATTCGACCGAAAAATGCTGCCTGGATGATTGCCTGAATAGGTAAAGACAAATCACGGCATGTAATGGCGGCTTTTAACAGGCTTCCCATTGGAGAATACAATCTTATTATAGTTCAAAAATCAGAATTTGAGTTTAGTCATATGTTTGTCTGGGAATGTAAAGTTGTTTGTTTAGTAATGAACAGCCTCATTTTCCTATTTCCCCAGGATGAGTTTTGCGGAGTGCTCTCCCAGCACCTGCCCATGTGGTGATCAGTGTGACAACCAGCACATCCAGAGACATGAGTGGGTCCAGTGTCTGGAGCGATTCCGTGCTGAGGGCAAGGGCTGGGGCATCCGTACCAAGGAGTCACTTCGCTCTGGACAGTTTATCATTGAGTACCTGGGAGAGGTGGTTAGCGAACAGGAGTTTAGGTAAGACAATCGGGGTTAAGTATTATTAAAACAATTCTTGTTGGTTGTTATTCTGCCTGTTTCACTTCCTTAGTTCAGGACTTGATTTCTCTTGACTTGGAAATTAATGAAAACCTCTCTTTTAATCTTCCACTCCCTCTCTCCTACTATATTTCAGGAGCCGTATGATGGAGCAGTACTTCTCCCACAGTGGCCAGTACTGTCTGAACCTGGATAGCGGCATGGTGATTGACAGCTACCGAATGGGCAACGAGGCACGCTTTATAAACCACAGCTGTGAACCCAACTGTGAGATGCAGAAGTGGTGGGTGTCATAGCAGCTTTAAACCAGTTCCCTCCTAATGTCCTAGTGGTGCTTTTGGGTTCTCACCAAAGACCAGATTTGGCTAAGCCTTTTCAGGCGCGAGCATAAGCAGCTGTTGTTAAGTTGTTAAGGACGGATAATTGAGCCAGACCTGTCATAAACTGCATTTGTTTGACTGTCATGACAAATAAAGCCTACTCCTTTCCCTTGCACTATGTAAATGGTAATGTTAACTTCCATTAGGAGTACAATAAGAGTAGGGTTTCCCATTTACAGGGGCCCTGTGGAGTTTTCTTGTAATCAAACAAACATTTTTGTTTGCTTACATTGAGCATAACTCACGAAAACACTGTGTATCCTTGAGGTCTAACAAATGTGTCGAGTGCATTTCCTTTCTCATAAAACATTTGCAAAGCCTCTAACTGAAATCACATTTAGTCATCCCCTTTTGTTGTCAGAAATAACGTCAACATTTTTTAAAATGTATTGTTAGTAATAGTTTTGTATATTAAAAGGAAGATAAAGGGTCTTTTGGGAAATATCAGGAATGCTCTTTGTAGTCTCAGTCGACTGGAGGGGCGTGTTGGCGTCTGTGTTTAATTGACAGCAGCTGGCAGGCTGCCAGAGTGCCGGTGTTACAGCGTAGGGCATGAGAGACAAAGTAAACAAACTTGCGCTGTCATGTCTGTCAGTACATGGGCAGACAGTGTATTGTTAGTGGTATTGAAGAGTAAGGACCACACCAGACCAAAGTGAAATTTGCAGGTATGTTTACATACTGTTTAATGTGCTGCAGTTGAGCATTTAATTAGCCATCCAGCCTGAAAATTGACATTAGCAGCGCACTTTTCCCCAGTGATTTGTTTGGCACCTCGTTCAACAAGCTATGGTGCAGGATATGATGTGTTTTCATGTTTCTAAGTTAGATAAGATAGTGACCTTAGCAGGAAAGCTAATGTGTTTGATTGGCTGTATTGAAATAAGGTCTCCATCTACATAGGTGGACACCGGAATGGTATTCCGTCAAATTGATGCAAAACTAGGGGGCACTATTGTGAAAATGTAAAACATAGATTTCTCAGTTTTTTTGGTTTCAGATTTTTTCTCTCTAAGGAGAAAACAGGAAGTGATTCACAGAGCAGATGTGTATGCTGTAGCAGAAAAATACAAGTAATTTCAGCTGGAAGTATTTTAAGTCCAACGTTTATTAGCTTGCAGTCTTCTTCTTCTTCTCTATCTTTGTTGGCACATAGCAGCTTATCTTAGCGTGCCACCTACCACCACCTGTAGATCCTACCATTGGTAGAACTGTGTATCGTGTCACCCGCATACGCGCACGTGTGTCCTTGGTGATTGCACGAGACAAACAAAATGGGGACCTATACAAAAACAGCTTTATAGCACTACTAGAGGTCTAAAACTCCACAGGGATCCTTTAAGGACTGTCAGGTACATCGACAGCCAGAGTATATGAAAGAGGCAGACAGTGTTAAACAAGTGACGCTAAACAAGAATCTTGCTGGATTGTTGTGAGAGCAGAGTGGGAGAAGCTGATTGGAAAATGTTCCAGCTTGATAATTCAGTATTTTGTTTTTCTAAATGCTTCCGTCATTTATGGTTAACGAACTGGAAAATACTAGCCCATTACCTAAATAGTTTCAGTTAATTGCTATCTGTTTGTGTGCCTGATGATTCGTGTGAGCTCGGTAATTTTTTTCTCACTCAGTAAGAGGCAAACTGAGTACAGTGAAAATACCAGAAAGGACATAGAGAGATATTCAGGATAGAAATAATCATTTTGATAAGGTATGATCTAAATAGAGACCACCCAAGCCACAAAAAACCCTTTTATTCTTGACTCCTCACTCTTATTATCAGAAAACAAGGGTTACATTATAAGTAACCACATGTCATAATGAATCTTGTAGCTGTAAGTCATTGTATGTACTTTAATTCATGTAAATGTGGGCTTGTTAGTATTGGTGTTAGATTCCCCTATTATGTTTTTTGAGGTTGTGTGGATTTATTACAACTATACAGTTAAACCACTTTAACCTGCAGTACGGATAAGTAGTCACAGTGCATGTTCGGCAGTATTGTGTTGTCCTAGTTTGGGTATCTTACACAAGCGCTAAAAGGGACACGTGTAGCAGGTGCACTTCTTTGTAAATGAGAAAGCTCTGCCTCGAAACCCCAACCTTATTAATGTGGTGGTAATCTGATGAGATCACCTCACTCAGTCTCTGCCAGTGTTCAGAGACCTAAATGGCTTAAAGGCCTTGCACCACGCCAAAACAATTCACTGGTTTCCTGAGGGATTGTTCTCACAGCATGCCTAAATCCACTGCAATCGGAGAGACCTGGCTGAGCAGGCCTCCCTGTGCATGACTTTTATAAGTGAAACCTATGTGTATTTTTCTTTAGATGTGGTTTGCCTGTGTATGGTGAATCTGCAACATGTGTCACCACAGTTGAACCCTCAGAGGGTTTGATTGTGGACAACTAAAAAACTAAAGACAGTGGACTATCACACTGTACCCTCTGCCCTCCAGCATAGACCAGCTCATAATATAGGGCACTGGCTGGTGTGTGTGTGTGTGTGTGTGTGTGTGTGTGTGTGTATAATGTAGAGTGGCTGCCCTGAAATAAAAGACTCCACAAGGATGGAGGATTTTCAGCACAAAGCCTGACGAGTCATCCATCTTGTCACAGAAAAGAGATTACATGCAGCCGGGCCTTAGATACAGCTGTAGTGCCTGAAGACAATGCGCTGAACCAGCTTTTTACCCCTATAGAAGGAATAAATTATCAAATGGCTGGCAAACCGAATAGTGTGCTTTATTCTTAGAAGAATGGTGGAAAGCTGGAGCAGTGCTTCGTTTGGAGAGGGGTAAAATAGGGATGACAACGTGCTGAGTGGTTGCCAAATCGAGCAAAACGGGGGCAGTCCTCTTTTTTTTTAAAATGCCTTAATATAATTGTCATTCTAACAGGGCTAGTTTAACATCTTTTCAAGTCAAGAGAGAATCTTGACTAAAGGGGGAATATATAATACCCCTCTTACACAAAGCTCTCCATCTCGTTTCAGCTGTAAAGTGTGACTCTTACCTAATGCTCAGAGCTGGGCCATGGCTAACAGGAAAGCTTCACCTGAAAATTATATGATTTTCCATGACTTTAGTTCGGAAGTGAATTGATAACATTCTTTAATGGGTTTTGGTGCCCATTAAAGGCATTGTTTGGAAGTAACTTTATTTATATTCCCTATCAATATATTTACCACAATATGATGTCACCTTGAGCATTTCTCAGTGAACTAATACTCTAAACATAGACTGTAAGATCCAGTAACCTCCTGACAGCTCAAAACACTCCTGAGGCCTTGTGCACTAAATTATCTTTCCTAAAATCCTTTAACTTTCCTGTCCTTTAACTTCAATTTAGCATATTTACATTAGTTAATTTCAATTTTGTTTATGTAACGAACCTCCTCATGCTTTATAGTTAAATGTAAAATTCATCCTGTGAATGCTGCACCCACTCACTTGACTTCCCTGTGACTGCTCTGTCTTAGGTCCGTGAATGGGGTGTACAGAATCGGTCTTTTTGCTCTCAAGGAGATCACCAGCGGCACTGAGCTCACCTACGACTACAACTTCCATTCCTTCAATACAGAAGAGCAGGTGAAGCACCAGCGACCATCTTTGAACTCCTCATTGAGTAACACTTCATGTTCAGAGCTATCATCACAGCTGCTCCTATTTTGGCAAGACCATTTTCTCATTTGCACAACTCATTGCTTTATTTTGCACTTTCTTCTTCTCTCCTCCACAGCAAGTGTGTAAGTGTGGCTCTGAGAGCTGCCGGGGCATCATCGGAGGGAAGAGCCAGCGTATTAACGGCCTGCCTCCGAAGGCCGGAGGGACTCGGCGGCTGGGTCGACTCAAGGAGAAGAGGAAGTCCAAACACCAGCTCAAGAAACGAGTGAGTGATCAATATACATAAGAAATACTGAGAACGATCAGATAATACTTTCGTTAGAGAAAAGCAATCCTTTCATAGCAAAAAAAACTTGACATTTTCATTTCTGGAGAAAACACACTTGTTTTTTTTGTCTCAATACTGTTTACACCTGAATAGCTACAATAATATTCTGCTTGTAATTTTCTTTGATTTGAAACTATAGCCTAGATAACTATATGTTATCTAGCTGGAGCTATTGCCTGGTTGATAAAAGATTTGTCCAAGTGTGGCAGTGTCTTTAAATCAAATTTCAGGTGCAGTGTCTATGTAGGGCATGAATGTGTCTGTGTCTCAGAGGTACTCTTAGTGGGCCACAAGGTGTCTAAAAAAGTAACTCAGAATACCATGAAGGTTATACTTTTGAATTAGGGCTGAATAGTATGACCTAAAATTGTATGCATATACTGGTATATTTCAGACATAGGCTTTCAGCAATAAAGATCATGGTTTTAAGTATGACTCTTTAGAAGAAGTTGCTGAAAACAGGAGTAACCCATAACTTCATATGCTGATGGTTGTTTTTTATTAAGATCATGCTTTAATACAATTTTCATTATCTTTAGGAGGAAGACTCGAGTGACAGCAACAAGTTTTACCCTCATCTCATGAAGCCCATGTCCAACAGAGAGAGGTAAACACACACAAACTGACTGACACACGAGCAATACATAGAGCATCAGAGCAACTGATGAAGCATGTTTGCTCCACACCATCTGTATCCCATTTGTTTCCTGCAAACCTTGTAATGGAACTAAGTACACTGATTATAATACCGATTATAATATTATAACAAACAAATTTAAAAAAAATTCCCCCCACACATTTATTGGCTGATACCAGATTGCATTTTTAGCTGGTGCAAATTAGGTTTTCATGCATGACTTTCTCGAGGGAATTTTATTCTGTTGCTAATGTTTCAGGTGTATTACGTGACAAACGTCTTGACAAAGGAGTTAAAAAAATGCGCATTTCATTGCTGGTAGATAGTATGCTAATACATTTCTGCATCCGTAATTAGATATTTTAATGAAAACTAAGACTTGCTGTTTAAATTCTTCAGTATAAATCAACAATAACATTTCTAAATGTATTAAATTAAATTAGCGCAAGTTTTTTTGCTCCAAATCTCAGTACTTTCAGAATAGTGTAGTGGTATGTATGATATGTCGTTTAAATGATCTTCCATCAGAGAGAAAAGTACATTTGACATGTGTGAGTTAATGTTGGCACACAGAGACACACCGTCTTCACATTTCTGTGTTCTCTCTCCCTCAATCATCAGGAACTTTGTGCTGAAGCACCGAGTGTTTCTCCTGAGGAACTGGGAGAAGATGAGGGAGAAACAGGAGCTGCTGAAGAGGTTGGGTGAGAGAGAGAGGGACGCCAGCAGCCTGTCCATATATACACGCTGGGGAGGAGTCATCCGCGACGACGGCAACATTAAGTCAGGTGAGTGCACAAGCTTGGAGGTGTGACGAGAAAGTGATATAAATTTGTGAACATTTGAGAAGAAATATGTGACCTGTTTTTAGTGGCTACAGTTGAAGTGTACCCTGATAAACACGTTGGCTAAGGAAACACTGGAATGTACTATTGAATGTAAATGCATTTTGTGAATTAATTTCTCTAGCTGTAAACCACTTGCTGAGCATGCAACTGGAATGTAAGTGATCTGAAACAAAATGATGTAAAAACTTGATGCATAATACTCGCGCCCTGTTTCCAGATGTGTTCCTGACGCAGTTCTCGGCCCTGCAGACGTCGCGGTCGGTACGCACACGGAGACTCGCTGCCGCTGAGGAAAACACAGAAGTCACACGCACTGCTCGGCTTGCACACATCTTCAAGGAGATTTGTGACATGATCACCAGCTACAAGGGTTAGTTTCTATGTTGAGAAATATACAATATGTGCTCACATTGGTGTGCGTGTGCGTGTTGGCCCCAGCCGAACATGTAACCTACTATTGTACTATTGTTCTGTAATGGTATATTCTCGTTAGTATGACCTGTAGCCTGATCTGAGGTCTGATCAGGCCTCTAAAACACATCTGTCAGTGCTTCTATGCTAATATCTAATATTCACTGAATGATAAGGCTCTATGATTGAGAAATGATGACAGGAATGTTATTATTTTGTCTTACCTCAGATTCAGCTGGCCAGACACTTGCTGCTCCGCTGGTGAACCTCCCATCTAGGAAGAGGTAAGAGTGTGTAAAAGTGTAAACCTGTATTGCATCTGGTTGATTCATAAAGTTTTACTGTTTTTCAGACAGCAGTGTTACTGTGTTATCGGTCTATCAGTGTACAGCACCCACATAGTGTAACAGTTTTATCTTGTGCCACATTTCAGCCGTGACAGCCTGTGCTTTGCTTCTTGTCTGGTATTGATAGTAATCACTTTGTGTCAAAACAGTAACAGCTCATTATTCTTCCTTGGCTACATGGGACTAACATTGTCATGGTCGGGGGTGTGGTTTCCCCTGGGCCGCCCTTATAATCTGTAGACTCGTGAATCTATAAGCACCAAATATTTTGAAATATTTTTTTGATTTTTATTTTGATGCTCCAGTTTTAAAATGAAGTTGCAAATGTTTCCAAACCAGATAATCCGAGACAAATTCTGCTGTTTTTGTGTGCCATCAGGAACAGCCAGTACTATGAGAAGGTGTCTGACCCTCTGGACCTGAGCACCATTGAGAAGCAAATCCTCACCGGCCACTATAAGACCGTTGAAGCATTTGACACAGACATGCTCAAAGTGTTCCGCAATGCTGAGGTAAGCAGCTGCTAACATTAGTGACCCCCTGCTATTTACAATGGGAACTGCAAAGAGAGCATTTGTGTCTGTTAACATTCATAATTTCATAGTTCTGTCAGTTGAGCAGTCTTTTGCCGGGAGAAGAACTTATTAAAAGTCCCTTTTGCGTATTCTTGTTTTGCATATATAAAGAACCATGAAGATTAGGGAAATGAGTTCACTCCCTCTCTATCATTCACTTGTTACCTCTCTCAATTGCTCTCTCTCGTGCTCTGTTTATTTGCATGCTCACGCTCTCTCTTTATCTCGTTCTCTATTTTTAATGTTTATAAATAACAATAACGAATGTCCACCCCGTGTCCTGATAATGATAATAGTCACACCCAGTGCTTCCTTGTTTTGTGAACTGACATAGGTTGTAGTTGCCACGGTGTCTGTGTTTGACCAGTCAGCGACATTAAGCCTTGCAAACATCGCCTTGATAGTTCCTGAACCATCAGAAAGTACTGCTCCCAGAGCAGGGACGTTTTTTACACTTGCAGCTATTGTACAGGACCTAAATTTAGTCCCTGGCCCCTCTGTTCAAAAACACAGGTTTAGATCCTGAGTTCTTGCTCCCCTGGGAAAGTTACTACTGTGGAAACGCCCTATTAGCTGCTTCTGAGGGATCAACGCACTGCCAAGAGAGTCGGATCTTATTTTGAATGAATGTGTGCCAATATCATAACGTCAAATGGCTCATCATCCATTATTTGAAAATGATCTTTCTATCAAACTAAATGCACAATCGATGTTACGGATCTTCTCTCAACTGTCATATTTATGTCAACAACCAGTGGAAAGACCATCATGATGATTAGCATGAAGGCTAAGGCTGCTGTAGCACCCAGGCTTTAATTTAGCAACACTGATAACAAGAACACTTGAGCCCAATCAATATCAGCCTCATCAAAATTATCATTTAAGCTGTTATTGTGCCGCTCTAACACATTCTTCCTCCCACTCAGTCAGTTCCTTTCTTTCATCTTGTCTCACACACAAACACCTCCCAAATGGGATATAACTTCATGACTGCTGATCCTCTGCACACACGTTGCAGGCCCTTTTGATTTACATCTGTATAGCTAAGCAGTTTAAACAAGTGCCACTTGAAACCTCTCGGAGGAGCTTACTCCTTGATTCAAAGAAGTTTGAGGTGGACGTCTGAATTGGATTCACCCTTTGGTCCTAATCCCCTTTTTGCCAGACTGAAAAAACGTGAGGGGAATGTGGTTTATTGTTAAATGGAGAGCTGTGGCATTTTGAATGCACCTTTCCATGTCAATGACCTTTGTTCTCTAGGAAATTGCAGACAGATCAGCTCAGAGTCTTTACCGAGTGACTGAATGATGAGCGTATAAATGTGCGTTCATCTCTTTATGCTGTTAGTGCGGTCTTGTTGTCCTTGTGCCGTGCGTCAGAACACATTGTCAGTAACAGATTCGCTAAGATAATTGTTTTTGGCAAGAAAATAAAGCAGCTGCTTTTACGACTGTCTTGTGTTCCCACCAGAAATACTATGGCAGGAAGTCATCGGTAGGCAGGGACGTGTGTCGGCTGCGGAAAGCCTACTACAGCGCTCGTCACGAAGCAGCTGTCCAGATTGATGAGATCGTGGGCGAGACCGCCAGCGAGGCCGACAGCTCGGATTCACTGGAGCGTGACCATGGCCACCACCACGGAGGAGGAGCCCATGACAAGGACGACGACGTCATCCGTTGCATCTGTGGAATGTACAAGGACGAAGGCCTGATGATCCAGTGTGAAAAGTGCATGGTAAGAAGCAAGGTGTCAAACACATATAACTGAAAAAAGCGGATGAAAAATCCATATTTCTATTAGCATAGAAAGAAAGAAAGATGCATGTATTTTTGGCTCACTGGCTGATAGGTTCAATCTGTTTTAGTGAGCGCTTTCTCTTGAGACTTCACCTAACTAAGGAGTACTTTGTCAAGGAGATTTTCCAAAGGAGAGTGCGCAGTCAGTCAGTTATTTTTAGACAAAGAAAACAAGGAGGGTAACAAATATTGGTGGAGCTTACGTTCAGAAACACCACAGTTGTAAATCAAGGAGACTGTTAAAAATGTGTTTGTTTTTGCTAGTAATGCAGACTTAGAACGTCACAGTTCTTCTTTTAACTGAGTCACAGTTAATACCAGCTGGGGAGGAAGTGATTCAACTATCCATTTTTTTTTTTGCTTTCATGTAATTCAACAGTTGTTTTTGTCACTCTAGGTGTGGCAGCACTTTGACTGCATGCGGCTGGAGACAGAGGTGGAGCACTACCTGTGTGAGCAGTGTGAACCTCGGCCTGTAGACAGAGTACGTCTATCCCCTCGAAACGACCATGAATGCTGAACTTAATGTTGTGCCCAAAACAGTTTTCCTTCTTAGGACAGTAAGGTTTTAGTCCCTTTCTGAGCCTAAATTATCACCATCCTCTTCCATCTAATCTCACCCATATGTGTTATTGCTGTTACAGGAAGTTCCCATGATACCCCAGCCTAGCTACGCCCAGGCTGGCTCTGTCTACTACATCTGCCTCCTCAGAGATGACCTGCTGCTACATCAAGGTATAGAAACCAGCAGTCATGAACTCGCAAATGCTTGGAAAGGTCCAGTTTCTGCACTTTCAGAGCAGCTTAATACCCCCTGACAATCTTGTTTTTGCTGACTTCCGGTGGTTTAACTTCTCATCTTGCTGCAGTGATGTACAGGTGTACTGACATCACTGTCGATGTGGTTATTGATGCAACAGAGCACACCTCTGACCACACCAGACCACATCCATCAGAGATGCTGGGAGTGATCAGAGGTGAACACGCTTGACACTGTCAGCCAGTTAGGGCAGAGAAACACTTTTTTCAGCCCTGTTTTAAAGGTGCCCTGTGGAGTTATGTTTATATTGATTATTACCCACCAAAACGCATTGTGTGTGTCCTTGAGACAAAAGTGTTGAATGCATGTTTACATCCATGTTTACTAGCTTGCAGTCTTCTTCTTTGCTGCCTTTTCTGGCACATTACAGCCACCTGTAGATCAGTGGAATAGTGTGAAGCCATTGGCAGCGTGTGCATGTGACAAGCAAAATTGGGAACCACTCATACTAAAACTACTCCATAGCGCTACTGGAGGTCAGAAACTCTGCAAGGTACCCTGAATGTGCTCTTTAAGCTATGTTTATAACAATTTAGTCAAGGCAAGTGAGTTTTATTATTTCAAAGGTCAGACTTAAACGTATTGTATCACAGGGTTAAGGTGTGTCTAATGCAAGTTTGACTTGCCAAAATTTGATCCTCTCCAAAATGTGGGCAAAGAAGTGTTACTGTACTGAGATGTCATTCTCTACCTGCCCGGTGACTTTAATATCAAGCAGTCAGTTTCTTCACTAGACAAGTAACCTGTCAGTGTATGTGTCTTGTGTGCAGGCGACTGTGTGTATCTGATGAGAGACAGCAGACGCACACCTGAGGGCCAGCCTGTCAGACAGTCCTACCGTCTCTTGTCTCACATCAACCGAGACAAACTCGACATCTTCCGAATTGAGAAACTCTGGAAGAATGAAAAGTAAGTTAATCAGATGTAGTATTTTGAACTAGCATGGTGTACTGTGGATACCTGCCAATGAGAAGAGTTACATGCAAGTAGTACATTGTAGTAACTGCTTGTGCATTATCATTGTGCTTAATTTGCTCAAACTCTAAAGGGGTGAGAGGTTTGCCTTTGGCCACCACTATTTCCGTCCTCACGAGACGCATCATTCTCCATCACGGCGGTTCTACCAGAACGAGTTATTCCGCATGCCGCTCTACGAGATCATCCCCCTAGAGGCAGTGGTGGGAACCTGCTGTGTCCTCGATCTCTACACTTACTGCAAGGGTGAGGGGAGACACACAGCAAACTCACACATGCAGGTTTTGGATGGGTTTTTTCCTGTAGTAAATCAGTAATTATTTCAACAACTACTTCTGAGGTTTCCTAATTCCTTGCTTGAGTGAAGCTCATTGAACCCTAGAAAATGCAAATGTTTCTTGTCTGCTGCCAGGTGTGAATGTGTATAAATATGAATATGAAACAGTGCTGATAAAAGTTAACAATCCCATTATGGCTCAGCTCTGACAGACTTTAACAAAAACATATATATATATAATTTACCAGCATTTAATCTTCAAATATTTTAACATAATTTACAGCAGTTCCTTGCTAATACAAAGTGTGTTCCTTCCTACAGGACGACCAAAGAGTGTAAAAGAGCAAGATGTGTACATCTGTGATTACCGCTTGGACAAGTCGGCTCACCTGTTCTACAAGATCCATCGTAACCGCTACCCAGTCTGCACCAAGCCATATGCCTTCAACCACTTCCCCAAGCGGCTCGCGCCCAAAAGGGACTTCTTGGTGAGTTTGATGGGGGTCCTGACAGGTTGGGGCTGCTGCGCTGGGATCTATTACTGATTTATAAACACTGAAAGATATTTTCAGAGTGATGGTAATATTAGAGCCCAGGGCACATTTTTCCTCTGCACCCTATCTTGCTCACAGTGTTCAGGCAGCCTGCAGCACAATCACAAGTGATGGTGAGGCTAATGAGAAACAAATGAGAGAAACCGCACCTGCTTTTTGTTTCTGATCCAAACCACATAATTTACAGTGAACCACAGCCAAATATCTGTTTTGTGATTTTTTATTTTTTTTTTCACTGGTTGACAACTACATATCTGTGTGGCTAATTATGCCTAATGTAAAATATAATAGCATCCCATGCAACTTTAACTAAATACTTACAGCAATTATTTTACACTGCAAAAAGGTCAAGCGAACTAAAAAGGGATTTCTAAGTCAGTTTTTAGTTTTCTCTATTTGTTTTTGCCTCCATGGAGGACTGGATGGATAAGTTTCACTGCATTAAATTAGTTCAGGTCTTTGTCAAGTAAATGTCTATAACAGAAACTTAAATGTATATGACCTACCAAAACTTTATAAACTGTGTTGCACTGATTTTATTGTCAAGATGTAAACCCTTACCACCCGAAACCTAAGTCAGCTAAATTAAACCATGAAAGGTATTTGCCTTTCCCGGGTCTGATTGTGACATTTTTGCAGCCTCACTATGTTCCGGACAACTACAAGAGGAACGGGGGCCGTTCTGCCTGGAAGAGTGAACGACCCAAAGGAGCCGGGGGCTGCGAGGACGACGGCTCTTCCTGCGACCGGGGTGACGACTTCCCACCTGAGGCTGAAGACGGGAGAGAAGTGGAGGACGACATGGACTTGGCTCCGGAGGATCCTGAACTTCTTTCGGCCAAGCCCAGAAGAGCGGAACTGGAAGTGGAGGGAGACCAGGATGACGACGAGGAGGACGAAGAGGAAGGGCAGGACGCTGAGGAGCGCAAGGAGCTGGAGGAGTGTTCAGAAAGGATAGGCGAGATGCTCGAACTCCCGTCTTCGTCCGCCTCCTCGCCGCTACACCACCCAGTGTTGGGCAGGAGGGAGGCCCAGAGGGAACGGCTCAACAAAATTCTGCTGGATCTGCTGCACAGAACTCCCAACAAGAATGGTGAGGGACCGGGAACAAAGCAGGGGGGTAGGTCAACAGATAAATTAGGGTTAACGTTTCTGATCACTTGCTGTGACGCATGATGTTGGATAACACATGTTTTTTACTATTTGTGAATGTTCAAAGTTGGGGCAAGAAACTGTCCATTAGAGGGAGTGGGGGTGAAGAGGAAGCAAAATCTGCAGTTCACATTTTACTTGTCATTCATATTTATGTTTAATTCTTTTTAGCATTCATCTAACAGATGGGAACCTCAGTTTTCAGATCAAAGTCGCTTCCTCCCATGCAGTGTTTCAGTCTGTTGTTTCATTGCTTCAGCCTACTGACTTTTATTACAAAAAAAGTTCAAATCAAAATCAAGAATGAATTTGAACACTAACATTCAGTGGTTAACCTTAGTTTGTAAAGGATAAGTTTGGTGATATGCTATATTGTTCTTAAAGATCAACAATGAATTGATCCTGCTAACGAGTTTTGCCTGTGTAACCAAAGCCTGATACAGCTTATTTCTCTTTGCCATAGACCCCTGTTCAAAAACAGATAAATGAGCCACACTGTTGCACTGGGTGACGTGTTCCTTCATTATGGTAAACCATTTATTTGATCAATCCCAAATACACCGTTCTGCTCCCACAAACTTGATGCACCAGAGTGTATTAATCTGCCACTGAAAATAGTCCCCAGCAAATGGACTATTCACCCCTGTTTGAATAATGTTTTCTAAAAACCAGTGCCCAGCTGTTTAAGGAAATTACCAAGCTTTTTTTTTTTTTAAACTATATTTAAGTGCCATTTAAAAAAAAAAAAAAAAAAGATTTACATCTTCAGGAGGAACAAATCGGCTTGGGGCTCAGTGCCTCAGACAGGGCAGGGTCTTTTCATTGGATTTGTTGCCAGCCCTATCCTGCAGCTGCTTCACAGTAAAATCCTTCCTAAGGCACCACCACGCCCCGTCTTCAAGCGTAAAGCAGCTGCAGGAAGTGCTGAGGAAGCTTTAGCTGATAAAGCATGACAAAGAAACAGATCAATTTTGACTTTTTATTGATGGATTACTAATAAGAACAAGCATAAAGGAGTATACCAAAACGTGGAATGACGTGGCGTCTGTCTTGCAAAGGGTAGACTAGAATTTGCTGCCCAAAATGACACCTGAACACACCTGTCAAAAGTCTGATGGGCGGTTTTAGAGAGCTACAAGCACTTTTGGACACAGCTTCCCAGGCTCACTGTTATAAAGGAGGTCGCCTACTCTGCCAGACTTTTTGAGCATTTTTCAGCTTCATGTATCAGAAACAGAAGAGATACGTTTGCCTACCTTTTCCTTTGCTGTGTCTTTAATATAATACCCTGTGAGTCAGCTGTTTCTGTCTAAGCTCCTAATTCCCCCTCTCTCTTTGTGTTCTTCCAACAGCCATAGATGTCACTTATCTCCTGGAGGAGGGCGCAGGCCGGCGGCTACGGCGACGGACGCTCGGATTCGGTGATTTCGTGGGCAGAAAATAAGGTCGCTAGGTGCCTGTCAAGCACACTGCCTTTCACTTTTGTGTGCAAGGGGCAGAAAATGGAGAGACAGCAAGAAGGGAAATGAGCATTGTTGGTTACCCGACCATTAAGGACCACAATGCATCCCTGGGGGCCTCTTCCAGTTTACCTCTTCCAAGACTGTCATCTCAACTCTGAGAGGGTGGAGGGGGTTTGGAAGCGCTGACTCCATGGCAATTTAAGCTTTTCAAGAGTTCTCAAGGAGCACGAAGAGAGAACTGACCCAGACCTCTTGCTTATTTAAGTAGTATGATGCAAAACAGAACGTTTTTTTTTTTTTTTAAATGAACATCGGAGAAATACCCCGTGCACTTAAATGCATTGAATATTACAGTCCTGGGTAGATGAATTCCACTAGCAAGCATCAGAAATGAAACAAGTGGTACTGAAAAGGGATGGATAGAGGGAGGAATGGTTAGTCCTTTCAGTCAATGGTGATGTGAATGCTGGAGAATGGTTCCCCCTAGTGGGACCTAGCTGCAATGACAAAGTATAACGGATGAGAGAAGATCTGCGCAGGGACCGTGGGGGAAAATGGCTTAGGAGAGATGTAAGTTGAGCAGTATGCTCAGATGCTGCTCATTAGAAAGAGAGAACGATTGTGGGTGGTGAACTGCACTTTTGGTACCATGGATATTGTGAAGCTCTGTGTAATGTATCTATAATGAAAACACACTAACACTCTCACAGTATTGGATGATGCAGTCTGAAAAAAAAAAAAGCGAGTTAAAAAGTCTATTATCTTTTCCCCTGTTATACTGTAGTAACTCATTTAGGAACAGAAGAGGCTGGGGGTGTGTTTGTTTTTAGAGTAAAGGGAGGGGAGGGAGGATTGAGTGTGCGCTTTTGTCAGTCAAAGTGTCTTGTTAAGGTTTTAATTTTAATTTTTAATTTTCTCGTGAGGCAGTCAGCTTCGCCCCTCTTTTTTGAAGTAACAAGATTCACCAGCTTAACTAAATCAGGCGTGCGGGGGGACAGCGGCTTTAACTGTAACGCCTTACACAGCCGTGCTCTCCGACTGCCTTGTGTGCGAGTGTGTGCGTGCGTACACACTTATTGTGTGTCTGTACTCTGCCAGATTTCCTGAAGATGTACCTTTTTAGAAAAAAAATGGAAAAAAAATAATTAAGGGCTCGATGGCAATTAACAGTTTTAAGAAAACTATGGAAAACAATACTTAACATGAAATGTATCGTGATGGTCATATTTTCTTATATTCTGTGAGACGGGTGGGGCGATGTATACTGTATATTGGGAGGGGAAGGGACTTAAGATCTTTTTTTGTCTTTAGACTATGTTCCTGGTTGCCATGGAGAATGTTTTAAAAAGAAATTGTGATATTTGATGAGATTTCTTTTTTTTTTTTTTTTTTTCAAATGCCTCCTGCTAAAAAGGGACAGCCTGCAATGTCCCAGTGCGGTTAACTGACAGAAAAGTGACGAGAATGAGACACTGACGGAGGGAGAGAGAGGGAACGGGAAGCTGTACAGTGCCAAGTTATGTAAATATACACACTTTAAAATTAAGGAGTGTCTCCAAAAGCAATATCTTGAAAATGGATTTTGTTTATTATTGTACTGTACAGGACTCAGCCCTAAATGTATTATGATTATTATAATAATGATAATATTATAATTTCTTCCGTTTGTATTACTATAATGAAGACACTTAAACTCGGAGGAAAATGATTTTTTTAATGTCCATAAATCTCACCTTAACTGTCCCAACGACATAAAAACTTAAGCTGAGGTTTTTTTGTTGCCTATAAATGAAATTCATCTATGTACTGCATGAGCGAGAAGAATGTCAAACGGACACAGAAGGCATTGGGACATGACAGTGACTCGGCAACGACACCTTTGTCACTGAATTTTCGTTAATAATATTACTTTTTAAGGAGAAACGTACTCCTTGTTTTTTGCTGCAAAGTGTTGAACACTAAAAAAACAAACCAACATAAAAATGTTATGATATTTTTAAACGGCGACAGACACAAAAGTAAAGCTGTCGGCCCAATATCATGTTATTACTTTTGTTTTTCTTTCAAATAGGAAATGGTTCAGTTTTGTGATAGCAGTCATTGTATGATGCTTGTACTTGTATTTGTGTGTTTTGTGTGATTCGTTTAGTTATTTTTAGACAATCACAAAATAAGATGCAAGCATTGTAAATGGCAGACTGGCGGACATTTTGTGATGTGTACAGTTTGTCAAACTTCTTCCACTCGTTAAAAGTTTGTAATTATGATTCTTATGTCATGAAAAATGCTGTTGGTTTTTACTTTTTTGTTTTATATTTGTTTGTTTTTTTTGTTTGTTTGTTTTTTTAATAAAAAGCACTACATTATTGTGAATACACTTTATGTTGTCATGCTTTTAATACCCCTTAGATAGTTCACAAAAAATACAAAAATGGAGCTACATGTCCAACTTATGTGTTGGCGCTCGGCTAGTTCTTCTTTAAAATGTTAAAGACATGAAACTTTGGTTGGACCAAAGACAGTGTGCGAAACATTATGCAGCTATGAAGCTCCCAATGTGATGCGCCCAAAATGAATTTCTCTGCATTTAATATGTTGCAGCACAAATACCTTTTGGGACACAACACAGTTTATTTGATGATGAATTGATCATTTGGCTGTTAGAGCCTCTGTATCAGTACTACAAGGAAGATGTTTAAGCACAGTGAAGTTATAGTCCCATCTTTTCATATTGTGTGCTGGTGATGAGTACTACACCTACTCTACCGAAAGTTCAGGGCTGTATTATCTGAAATGAAAACCTAATCTCCTGATGAGGAATGAGTAACCCTGCCCCTCCACAACCACCCAGCTCCCGTCGCTGCTCCAGTTTGTGCGTGGAAAATAAAAATGTCCATGCTACTTTTCAGATGGTACATACAGTAGAGATACTTGACCCAGCATTATTCTCAATCAGATCACAGCATGAATTTAAAATAGTGATTCAAGTGAGCCATCTCATCCACAGATTCATAGTCTCTAGACTAAAAGGAGCAGTTTTACAGGGAATCTGTACTTTCTCGCTGGTTTGGCACCTAACTGTCATATAGCTAACTCGCGATATTACGGAAGTTTATATATTTATAACGTAAATGACATGCTACTATATATGTTGATGTTTTCAGCACTATTACTAACATAAAGGCCAGATAAACAACTTGAACATTTCCCCACAAATCTTTACTTAAGATAATTTTCCATTTTACCAAATATACTCCAAATACCTAGCCAGAAGTCTCGCGATGAACCCACGCGAGGTTGGGCTGAGAGTTGGTTACCGTAGTAACGCCAATGACGCCCAGGGGTTCGTTTAGCTAGCAGTACAGCGACATTAGCTCGCGTAGCTAACTTTATATTTTGACTTTAAGACACAACAATGTCCAGAAAGAGACAGAAAGAGAAAACAGACAAGACGAATGCTGAGGACGAAGTCTCAAAACATACAGGTTAGATGAGTCTTTCATCAGCAGGTCGGACATCAACGCTAGTTAGCTAATTTTAGAACTTGCGAACTATAAATTGCTGTAAATATTAAATCTGTTAGCTAGTGGGAATTCATTTTGACAGGTTTAATTAAATCATAGACTGTATAAAAAAAGACACAGCTTTTGAAATACGCATTGAACGAAGAATTAGTAGTGAGTAGTTAATACAACACATAAAAATACTCCATTAAAGCTCAGTAAAAGTCCAGCATTCATAATTTAATCTCATGTACAAAACAAAAGTATGAGCAGCAAAATGCACTTACACAGTACAAAAAGTAAATTACGGTACCAAAAGGCAGCAGAATGGCCCCTGTATGTCAGTGTTATACTGTACAGGAGTAAAAAGTAAAACATTTCCCTTTGAAATGTAGTGAAGCCGAATGAATACAACACTCGCAAATGTACTTAGTTACTCTCCAACTCTGGAAATAAATAGTAGTTTTTAAATAATCAAAACTAAGTCATCTTAGTAACATTATTGTGTCTATGTCTATTCATCGTGAGATGCCATGAGATTCTGTTGTGTACATTTTATAAAGATGTCTTAATGCCAAACAGACACTGAAGCATTCACACTTTCAATAGCTTTATTCACGTCATTGTCACAGCAGACTGGACCATACTGTAACCCAGCATGTGCCGGGCAGGTGTCAGGGAAACAGGACGCCACTGCCTTGTAGCATTTAAAGAATCTTAACCGATGTCAGGGATGAAGTACCGCTCTCAAATACTAGCTATTCTGTAACAAGTATGATATGAAGTATGATATAGTAACTCACTTTCACTTTTTTAGTTTAACTGCCCAAGCGGGTAATGAAAAGGGGAAATACACAGTAGGAATAAACTCTGGACTATCTGTTGTTTTTAGGACATGCTACAAAAGAAACATTTCTGGCTCAGACCTTTGGTAAGTAACATTATAAGACTGTCTTCGGTAACGGATGAGAGTTGTATGCTCAATGCTTTCAACCCACTATTGCACAGATGAATATCAGTGCTCAGGCAATGTGGAGATTGACTTCCCTGGGCTTTGTGCTACTCTGGACATGAAGGATATCCCAGCTGTCAGCACCAAGCTACCAGCCTCCTCCACCACTGAAACTGAAGGAAGGGACATAGGTAAACAATCTGAACAGCTTTGCAGTGACAAAGGGACAGGCAGACACATACTAGTATCTTGTTGTATCCTGTGTAAGAAACAGCTGATGTCTTAAACTGATGTAAGAGGACTTTAGTTGAATTAACATGTATCTTATTCTGTATTAATTATGTTTTCTAAGTACTGTACCTAGAATTTGATCTAATTTCTGGTTTTCTGAACATAAAGACACTTGAATGAATAATGGAAAAATATAAACCAAAGACAATCTGAAGACCTAGGAACATTCAGTACCCTAGAAATATACTTTACTGTTCTGTATAGGTCATAATGTAGGAAGTCTGAATGTACAGTAATTGTTTATTTTATAATCTCAGCTTCAGTTCCCTTATAGTTATCATAATTGTACCTTCAGAGGACAGCCAGTCACAAATGAATGATGCACCTTTCTGGTCTAAGCCATGCCTCCAAGTGGAGCTGGAGACCGAAGATCCCCTCAGCGCCAAGAACCTTCGGGTTTCTGGTAAGAACAAAACAGATAACCACAGATAAATATTCACAGCCATATTTGTCTCTGGTTTGACATGTTTCTCTTTTTACATTCTCATCTGAGCAGTCTGCAACCAACAAGTAGTTAATGTCATTCAGTATTTCTGCTGGATGTTGGAGAAAACATAGTAAAGTCTGTCCTAAATATACGTAGGATGGAAGGTAGATGAGCCGATTGCCAGAGTGCTACAGAAGATGCTTCTCTCCTTGAGCAAGCTACAGAGCCTTCAGTGAGTAATGAGCCGATAGAGAGCGGTGCACTCCTGTTACAGGGAACAGGACTGCAGCTGTCACTGTTTTGTTCTTGTTCGTGTGTAATTGTCCACTGCGTTGCAGGTTTTGGCAGGCGGCACTGACAGATCGAATGGTAATCTCCCTCATGAACACAATATCACTGTGCTCCAACCTCAGGTGAGCAGATTCTACTCGCATTCACACTGTGAGTCTTTGTTTTGTAGCTCCCTGCATCACTGTGGGTCTAATTCAATCTGGGATGAAGGATGGAAAACTAAATTTGAGTTAAAGTCGGGAAATGTTGTAGAGTTGCGGAGAAAATTACACCACACTATGTTGAACATTATCAGTCAAACACTAAGGGTTACTGATCCCTCCTCTTTGTTTGGTGTCAGTGCTGTGACATTGGAGGGCAACCCTCTTCCAGAGTGGAGCTTCCACCTTCTTCTCTCTGAAGACAGCGTGTGAGTCGCCCAGCTGTTTTATACCTCACATAGTACTACAGAACTTGGTCAAATAAACCTTGACTTGCACTCACACACTCCTACACACACACAAATAGAAGCACAAACGTGCCCGATTCATGTCGTGTGTTTCTTTGGTCAAGCCTCACTCACTTGTCCCTGCGAAATAACCGGATTGGAGACGAGGGCGCTCGTCTAATTGGCTCGGCTCTCTCAACGACCAGATCTGCCAACAAGAACCTCACGTCACTCAACCTGGCGTTCAATTCTATTGGTGATGCAGGTGCTACACATATCGCACAGGTATAATGCAGAACTCACTCCATATTCCCCCTATGTATATGTTCCCCTCATGACCACTGAGGTGTCCTGTTTTGTCTCTCAGGGCCTGCGGTTGAATCGTGCCTTGCTCTTTCTCTCACTGTCCAACAATCAGATTGGAGACTCAGGAGCTGCTCATCTGGCTGCCGTATCCATTTACATTAAAGACTTTAACCTGGGAGATAATGCATTTAAATCAGTGGTTCACTTTTAAAAAAAATATATTCTGCTTATTGCATTATATTATTGTGTAATTTAGTAAGCCTCCTTCCCTTAACTACTTCCGTTTTCAGGTACTAGGCGAATTTGCTCTAACTCATGAAGAAGTGGTGGAGAGGAGGAAGCTGCTTCTGGAAAGAACACAGTCTGTATGTGCAGAAATGTCTAACATTAATACCCACCCTGCATTGAAATGAATCCAAATCTTAAACATCAGTGTCCTGTTCAAAGAGCAAGGACTGGCTAACATTACTCTAGAAGTACAAGGACACGTATGAGACATTTTAACATACACATTTAAACACATTTTGGATTCTCTGTTTTTGCAGTCTTCTGTTAAGGTCGATTCTGACCAATCGGCTGCTGGCCAACTTCCCTCAGTACTCGGCAGCACGTCACTGAGCGTCAGCAAAGGGGAGACCAGAGGCACCTCCAAAAAAAAGGTCACATGCCAAAAATACACAAAATAAAACTGTCTTAAATGGACTGAAAAGTGAAATATGGTGTAACTGCAAGCATCTGTGGTTTGTGAATCTTGTGGCAAGTAATCTTTTCACTTACAGGAAGCAGGAAAAGACGAGAAACCAGCTGCCAACAAAGAGAACCCAAAGTCTAACAAGAAATGTAACTGCTTTGTTTAAAAATAAAAGCCTTATTTTATTATCCTCTGACACCAGTTGGGTTTAAATTTTAATTGTTGTCTCTTTAAATCACTCCTAGCTTCTGATGTAAAGGGGCCTCAAAGTAAAGGTGGCAAGCTGGAGGGCAAAGAGAAACAACCATCTGCACAGGCGGTAACAGAAACATGCTTTCTGAATCCGTGGACCATATGGACATTTTGCTTTTAATCATTTAGTTGGTTTTACTTTGTTTTTTTCTGCAGGATAAAGCAAGTGCTGCCCTGAATGAGGTTTGTTTGATGCAATTTTTCTGTTCTCAATGATGAATACGATTTGAACATATGTAAGCTGCTGTTTATTTCTCTCCTTCTCCACCTGCAGGTAGAGTCGGTGGAGATAGTGAACCCCCTGCTGGACCAGTCTGTGCAGCACAGGGACGGTGAGATTATTCTGCCTGGAAACAGGACTCTCACCTCCCTCAACCTGGCAGGTCAGTAACTGTGGTGTGTTCATCTCAGTTTGACAGAAAAAGGACACATTAGATTAATGAAATCACTATTTATTCATTTGTTTCATACAAGCTGGTTGCTAACTAGCAGCTACTTCCCCAGGGCTCTGCAAAAAATAAAAAATTACACCTAATACAGATTATTAGAGATTTAAATAAAATGGTTTTGTTGTGTGTGTTTGTGTAGGAAACAGAATCACAGAGAAGTCGCTGCCTCTGTTCCTGACCTCACTAGAAATGCAGGGTGAGGGTAGAGGCCTGCTGCGTCTCTGTCTGCAGGTGTGCATCACTTACAGTGGACTCCAGCCAACACTGTGTGTGTGTGTGTGTGTGTGTGTGTGTGTGTGTGTGTGTGCGTGCGTGCGTGTGTGTGTGTGTGTGTGTTCGTGTGGTGCATCTGTGCACAATTCACTTTAGTTCATATTAACATAAACTGCATCTAAGAAGTTAATCGTTAAAGGTAGAAATATAACTTACGACCACTCTCCTTAGATTTGTGTACTTTTAATTATTTTAACATTTTTGTAAGTCAGTCATTTTAAATCATACTTCTGGTTTCCTAAAACTCTGGCCTTATTTTAAGTAGCTTTGGCCACCATTCCTATTAGTAATAATAAGATTTTACTCACTCAAGTTAAATGCTGAGATCTGGGAATGTGGCAAAATTGCTTCAAGTGCATATTAAATGAGCTACTTTTAACCTTAACTTTTTATCTATTAAAGATTTTTTACACCAGGATAATTTTTATTTGACATAGGTCAGTTTCATCTATAGTACCCCGCTTAGTTTTATCGTGCTTTGATTTATTGGTACTGCCACTGGACAAAAATATTGTACTATGTTGAACTATTTCAGTTATATTAGTCAAGATATTAGTTTGGGCTCCAAGTGTATCAGTGACGTACCAGATAATACACCAAGTTTTGATTAAATGTAAGTATTAACTGACAGTTTCAGAGGTATTTGAGAATTTGTATGATGATTTCTGAATTATCTTTCAGAGAAACCGCTTCCCGCCAGAGTGTGAGTGTTATGTGAAGATAAAGGAACTGATGACACTCACAGATCCACTTGAGAAAAACAGCTCTGAGCAGACAGAAGAGGATGGACAGGTGGCATAGTGCTGAGAACTGACACCTACCTTTACAGACTTATACTGTAAACCTTTAATTTGGTGTATAACAATAAAAATACATACATATATTTTGTATTTTGTTGTGGTTTGGTAACACATGAGATGAACAAATGGAAACAGTAACATTCTAGTGGTACATAAAAAGGCAGTGCCTACACGGGAGGCCAGAGCGTCACATTAAAATCCAGAAGCCTATTATTAACTTCAGCTGAAATGCAGAAATGATTTGTTCACAAAGCTATAGGCTTTGTCCTCCATCCCTTACAGTGTCATTATGGAATGGAAGAAGAATTACATTGAACCAGAACTCTCACACTGTACTGTACTGAAAAATCGGACCCTATCATGCAGTTATTCTCTGTTACATATCTGATACTAAGGGGAAATTTTGTCAGCTTTTTTGGGCCCTGAAGTGCCACTAGGGGGCCATCAAAGGAAATGAAAATACTGGTATGAACCCTACAGTCAACTAGGCTACGAACTCTTAGGTTCCACAGTTCATTATTTGCTTTTCTTTAAGTGTATAAAAATACACTCTTAAAAAGTATATAGTCTAATAACTGGGAGTTTGATAATACATTTTGTGATTTGGAATTGTCATCTGGAGTTATATTAAAGTATAATATTCATTATTCCAAATGTACTTTCTTATTTGCACTTTTCATAGGAAAGACCTTGAATATTGTTTTATTTTTCATCGAAATAGTAATTGTGCATATTTGGACTTTTGGGGATAAAATTGTTTAAAGTTTGATTGGTCGAGGGAGCAGGGTGGAGTTTGGACCTCACCAATATGGCCGCCATGTAATGTGAAATTCGTCACGTCCGGCTCGTGCTCAAAGGAACAACCGATATGAACCCCTCGCTTCCGGTAATGCCTCCTTTTCGGCAGCGGCTATTTCCTCGCCAACATGCCAGTGAGTATCCGGGGGCCGATTGAAAATGACATTTCTGCTATTTAATCGTGTGGTGCGGAGCCGCCACGCGGCTCAGTGTTTACGTAAGAAAGTAGCGATTCGACTGATGTCAGTTTGAGATGCTTTCGTTGAGTTTTGGTCCCAGTTTAAGAAGATTAATCGTGCACATTTGAGCGCATTGTGGCACAAGATGGCGGCGCACACACCGCAAACATGGAGCCAGTTCAACGGAGGCTCTGAACGAGCTGCTGACCCAGCAAACCGAAAGTCAACAGCCGCAATTCCTCTCGATTTATGTTGTTCGGTTGGTGACCACGTTACTTTGCCACAGAGTCCCAGCTACTTGAGGATTCAGCCGCGATTGCTCGAAATGCGCAACGTTAGCCCGCGTTACCTAATCCAGGAGCTGCAAGGCTAGGGTTAGGCCAGCCGAGGAGCCTGGACCAAACTGACATGCGTAGAAGGGGTTTATCAGAACTAAACAAAGCTATCACGGCAGCTTTCAAGACATCTAATATATTTAAATGACCACGATCCAACGTTTTATCATTTCACGGAGAGACAGGCCGCGCGGTATCATTTCAATATGAGCTGTAACTGATCAATCACAGATTATATTTTTCTGATTAGGTTCTGTAATGTTCATTCCCCCCCTTTTTTGTAAATGTAGCTCGCAAAAGACTTGCTGCACCCATCTCCTGAGGAGGAGAAGAGGAGGCACAAGAAGAAGCGTCTTGTTCAGAGTCCCAACTCTTACTTTATGGATGTGAAATGTCCAGGTAACTTTATAGTTTATCTTCTTTTCTTTTTTTTCTCCATGCAAATTTACCTCTTCAGACAGGTCAGAACTGTCCCTTTGGCTTAGTTTGTATTTCTTCACCTCAGCTAGAGGGCGATAACGTTGGGTTACGATGTCGAGAGTTGTAACCGGTGTCTTGTCTGTCTCCTCCAGGATGCTACAAGATCACGACAGTGTTCAGTCACGCTCAGACAGTCGTGCTGTGTGTGGGCTGCTCAACAGTCCTGTGTCAGCCCACTGGAGGCAAAGCACGTCTCACAGAGGGTCAGTATCAGCCTGCAGTGTGTGCAGTACCACTTCAGCTGCGGTTCCATGGGAAGTGTCTCTTACTGACATAGAGTTGAGTTATAGTCTAGTTTATTGATGCAACCAAATATCGGTGTCTCACTGGGCTGGTGCTGCATTTGTGCTTCGTTTTTCCTAAAGTGAGCCCACATGCCCACCATTTTCCAGTAACTGAAATGTGGTATGTTTTCTAGGAACCCAAAATGTATGTTGACCCATTTTTGGAAACTGTCCTTCTTTGACAGCAACAAACCCAAAATGTCAAAGCTCTCCAGATGCTTGCAGTACCTGCCTCAAATTGGCTTTTACAAACCAGCGGCAGATTTTGTTTATCCATACCAGACAAAGTTCTCTGCACTAGACTAACCAATAAAAAACTGCTTTTTGAGAAACAAATGTTCAAGAATTGGTTGCAAACTGAATGCAGTTTGGTAGTATGAGCTCAATTATGTTTTTCCTTATCTGCATAGGACTGAAATTAATGTCTGGTTTTACTTTTATTTCATATATTGAGCTGGTTGCCGTGTGAAAACGCTCTTGTTCAGTAGCAACACACTTGCATTGCATTAAATATTACCCAATATGTTTGATTCATATACTGTGTTAGCAGTGGGAGAAAACAAAAGAACAGGAGGAAAATGCAGCACATTAAAATCAAGATGCTCCAACTTTGTGCATGGCAGCCAATCAGGACCCTGTTTAAAAGCCATTTTACTGCCTTGTGCTCATGATCAGAGCTTACACCGGGGACAAAGATTGGGAACAGAGAATATAACTTGCTGAACCATCGATGTATTATCTCAGCCATTTATCCAGGACAGTTTAGGTTCACATGATTGTTGGAGTTTGGCTGGTGCTTCAGGCCCTGTAAAAAGGGACTTTTCGTGCATGAATTGTTTGTATGTGACGCATTTTGAAGTTGTTGGCTGCACTGCCAAGTGACTGGACTTCCTCTATCATGGTCTTCCAATCTCATTCCAGTGCCAGATCGACCTCAGTTAGCAGAAGGGTTGAGCTAGACCACTGGCTCCCCCCTTTCGAAGGCTGAGAACAAATATTTACTGTATGGTGCAGCTCTGATACTGCTGGTGACATAGTTACCCTTGTGTACCAGTTTAATCCCCATCAGTTGATTTAGTAATTTTTTCTGTCATAGCTTATACTTTTGAGCCTGGTGTTGCACTAGTGTCACTTCTTTCCTTGCACAATAAATGTAAAGTTAGGTGGTAACGGGAAGAGATGTTGACCTAATCAGTCACATGATGAAAAACGATGACTCTTGTATCAGCACTGTGTAGGACAATAGCAGTGTGCACCGGCCGCAGTATTTCTGTACTGTAAGGGTTCTCTTTTGTCAGCATCGGTCTGACTGTCGTTGTCTCCTCTGGCAGGGTGCTCATTCAGGAGGAAGCAACACTAGGTGTTCTCCCCGGAGTTGAAGGGGAGAGGAGGGGATGGACCGGTTGATATCAGCGTCTTCTGCCTCCGAAACAAGACCTGAAGGCGAACTTTGACAGCAGATGGATTTCCGCTGTTCATGTCGACAGATCAGTTGTTGCTGTAACTCCACCCTCCAACCCTGTCTCTCTTAATAAAATATTGTTTTGGCTAAAGGAGTGGTTAGTGTGTGGTTATCTTCCTGTTTTTAAGGAAAGGATTGTATAAGAATCTTTAAGACATTTTAATACAAAGGCAGTCATAAATTTTATTAGAAAGTACTGCAGGTCATCTTCATAATTCTGTAAGATTACATGGTTATATTACAATACCACAGTATAATCAGAAAAAGATGCTCACTTACATGGGAGTGATGACAGTTCTCCAAAACCGTCCAAGTTTATTTTGGGGGGTTTGGAGTGAGTGTATTGGTTAGGGTTAACAATTAAAATTAATCTGCTGATTATTTAATCAGTTATCAGATGGCCTATAAAACAGCAGAAAAATGCTCGTGACAAACCGGTTTTGTCTAGCCTCAAAATATTCAATTTACTACCATAAGACCAAGAAAAACAGCAACTGTTTGGCATTTCTACTTAAACCATTTAGTGGTCAGTCAACTAATCATTGCAGCTTTAGTACTGATAAATGTTCAGTTTGGTGGCAGGTTATCTTTCAGTCACTCCAGCAGACGCCTTCATAAGTGAAGGACTAATTTCTACATTTTGGTTTTATTGTATTTCTTACAGAGAAAAGGGTACTACCTATTGTTTAATACAATTATACATTTTTCTGTACAGCCTTCACCTCGTTCTTTGTACCTATCTGCCCACCTCTGTAAGTCCCAATGTGATAATTTAAGCCGCATTATAGGCAGAAAACTGCTCCAGGAGCACCTGAGAAGCCTTTACTCCTTCCCCATCACCTCCCTCAGCCTCTCTACCTGTCTACACTTGCACTCGCAGTCTCCGTCTTCACCTCCCTCTCCTTGAGCAGGTGGCGGATGGAGGAGTTCTGCGTAGACAGGGTGCTGGACAGGAGCGGCATCAGGCTCCTGAAACCCTCCCTCAGCTCCTGCACGTGCTTCTCCAGGCTGTGGATGTGCGAGTCCAGCTCCCCCCTGCAGCCCTGCACCTCCGACAGCACGTCGTACATCATGTTCTGCATCTGCGTTGGTGGTCGGTGTAGAGAAGAGAAAGAAAAGGCATCAGGGAATATTAGATGCTACTTTGTTGAGGTTCTGACGGGACGTGATATGAAATGATCCGTTCACTTGCCTCTCTCACCTTGCAGAGATCCACAAGTGTGTTGCCCTGGTCTGCAAGTATCCTCTTCTCTATCTTCACTCGCCGCAGCCTGGGGACGACATTATTTAATTCTAGGTGCTAAAGGAGGTCAGTATGACACTACTGCTTTTACAATATAAGAAAAGTGATGAGAAGAGAAATCTAAAGGGTCACTTCACCCATGTTACCAATACACAACCCATAAACACAACACTGTCGACCGTTTCTATAGCGACTTTGGTCGGAAGTATTTCCAATCCAGGTGTGTGGATTATGAAGAGTTACCAGGATGCTTTTGGGAAAACAGTTAATTTTTCAAATGTCATTTTAAAAGTTTTGACAAACAAAAACACATTTCCCCTCATCTCCATTGTACTGTGGGTGGTGCTGAATTAAAGCAAGCCTATGTAACTGTTGCTAAGTAGTGGCCACAAGGAACAATTACAGGATAATGGTAAATGCTAAAAATGTAATATTAGCTAACATTAGCCACCATACTGGTCATACCAGACCAACGCTATGTCCCAAATCTGATTTAAAGCAGGTTTTTAGTGTTCACACGGGAAAAGTGACAAAATAAAGAATATTCAAACCATTCAGCATGCAGACTAAATACAGTTGATTTTTGAGTGTGCTGCTGATGGACACTATCCTCCCACAATGCATTGCACAAAGTTCATAGCTGGAAAAAATGTAAAAACATTGTGGGTGGTGGTGAAATAGCTCCAAAAAACCTTGGAAAACAAACAATAAAAGTATTAAATATTTGGAAAAACATTGTGATTTTGTGAAGTTTCCTTGACAGAAACTTTCCAAAGTTGCAGTTTCAATCACATCCGACGTCAAACGTATTGTATAATTTCCTGTTAGTATAAAATGGTGATTAGTTTTTAGTACTGTATAGATTTGGTTACGAAGTATGGATTCGGTACACAGCACCAGTAAGGTTGCAGCAGCAGTTTACTGAACTGAGCAAATATGCATTGTATTTTGTTTTGTTTTTTTACTTCAGTTCAACTTTTCATTTGTAAAAAGGAAGAATGTGTTATTTCTTACAGTACGTTTTATGATCTCACTTTGCATGGGTATATACTGTACCACTATAGGGGTAGGTACATTTTGTGATTTGGGTGAACTGACCCTTTAAAAAAGGCCCTGGATATTACATTTTATGAATTTATGCCCCAAATGTTGTCTTTTCTTCAGATTATTGCCCAGATTTGAAAAAACAAAACAAAAAAAAACATGATTTGAAAATACATAAATTTAGTAATTTCCTGTTGAAAATGGGTAATAGGGTGGGTGATAATGTTTGATCATTCAAAATCATAAATCAATCAGATATCACTTAGAGAGACAAAATGTAGGAAGGAAATTGGGTTTGTTCATGTTTATTGGTTTAAATCACATGCTAATACTGCACAAGGTAAGTACCTGGATGTGAAACCAATGCCAATTGATATGAAAATAAAATTGCAAATGTTATGCATTGATTATTAAATAAGGTATTATTATTATAGCATGAACAAAGTGAGAAAGCCGGTCGTCCTTGCACTGTGACATGTGCAGAAACAGCTTTATACTGTATGAGGGTTAAGTGTCTTACTGGTGGATGGCCAGAAGCAGCTTCCGCTGGTGCATACGAACTCTGGTGTGGTCTCTTTCTCTTGACAGCTTAGTGTGTTTGTAGATAAGCCAAGTCTCTCTCAGCACATTTGCTGCAGCAATTTTTATCTAGTGAAAGGATGAATAAAATCACTCGGTAGGGTTTATGCACATAACCCAAAAGAGCTGTCATCTCCTGCACATGCTGAATCACACCAACATATTGTATTTGACCCACTGTCCTACAGTCATTTTGTCCATACAATACAACTTTCAAACCTAATTTTTCTGAAAACTAACATTTTACCCCAGCTTTTTACTTGATCTGGGGATATTCTGATGGCAGCGCTAAATAAATAAAGGTTTCTTTTTACAGTGCACACAAATATCTGTATGTTGTTGAGTAAAATGAGTTGACATGTTGTATCTGATGTGTGCTGCACACTGTAAGCTGCTTTAGACTACAATACAACAAAAACAAAATTAAGACTCGCTGACAAGTGATAGTCTGAGCAGGATCTCTTACTTGGTGGCCTATTTAATTAACATTAATATGCTAAATAAAGCCACGCTGAGGGAGGTATTGGTATTTACCCTCTTGGAGATGTGGGAGTCCATCATGAAGTTGTGGACATGTTTCTCTGCTCTGGTCAACTCCAGCTTCCTGGCAACCACCGCCACCACCAGGACTGTGCAGCCTGCTCCCTGTCAGAGACACAATTAGACACTTTTATTAGTCACAATCTGAACTAATCCGACTTCCACTTGTTGTAGAGGAAACTACGAAACCCTCTGTCTCACCATTATGCCAGTGAGGAGGCAGATGCTGCGGCCACAGTAGGTGTGAGGCACCACGTCTCCATAACCGATGGACAAGAAGGTGACAGAGACCATCCACAAGGCCTCCATGTAGTTGCTACTCAGGTCCCTGTAGTTGTGGTGTCTGAAGGAATAAAAAAGGACTCACGTTTTCTCTCTGACAGTGTGTTAGGAATGTGTAGCCATTAGATAAATCAATGTTATATTGATATCTTGTCTATTTCTGGTCTTAAATGCTGCTTCACTGAACTTATTGGACTACTGATGATTTTTCCCCCACACCCACCTCCTTGTTTACGCTGCATTTTGTATTAAAAACACCAATATTCATCCAAACAAACTCACATTAACAACATCACGTCAAGATCATGTGATCTATAATCTTGTGTCATCCAGTACAGGTATAGTGAAAATTGGATTTGTTGCTGCAGTAGAAACATTAAAGTAATACTTTATCTGCCAATATTTGGATGATAATTAAATATTAAATATATAGGCCCTTGAGCGCAGTAGAACACTATATCATCACATACCTCTCACAAACATGTAAGCCCCACGCTGCCACAATCCACAGAGAGACGCTAAAAATCATCAGCACAGTCCCGGGGTAGGTGGTCATAAGTGTTTTCCCCACAAACCGGGTGTTGAAGTGTATCTGAAGATCACAAACAGGATGCATTTACGTCATTAATTTGACATCAGGGTCCTACATAGGCAGACTATTTAGGCTAGCACCTGTCAGATTATGATTATATAATGCAGAGGAGATGAGGGATAAGAAAACTTGTTCTCAATCTGGCTTGATACATGGATAGTAGGTTTGGTATTGCAGAGGGGAGACAAAGGTCATTTTCGTCACTTTTAAATAGCATTTATAAGGGAAGGGATTAGCCGGGTGGATATTATCAACTGTGGAAAAGAAAGCAGGAGAGCAAAGGAGAGCCAGTGAGGGACATTATCAGCATGTGAAACCACTGGGATTCATGGGAGCGAAACTGTGATAGTCACACCTCAAGATTCACACCTCTACAGACCCATCGGCCCACCTAGACACAAGACAAACAGATGAGAGTGAAATGTTCATAGAGGAAGCCCAGCCCAAAATATAGACCCTAATATCCCATGAATCATGTCCCTTAGCAGGTTGCTGTCCACAGCCACAGTTTTTTTTTTAAATCATATGAAAATTGACATGGCAAAGCCTCCAATTTCACTCTTCTCTTTCATTGAAAGGTGTTATGATCTCATCACAGTACTATCCAAGCCAGTTAAGAAGCCCAAAGCCAGATTCTGAAGGGCGCCCTGTGCAGGTGACCTCCCACCTTGTTGAGCGCTCCGATGCTGCGAGATGCGGTGTCAGTGAAGAGGCGGCTGTGCAGCATCATGGCTCGGCCCAGCAGGTAGAGCCGCAGGAACATGGGCAGAGCCAGGACGATCTCCAGCTCCGTCTCTGACAGCGACAGGCGAGCCGGGGTGTGCTGGAAGGTCTGCTGGAAGTACGCCATCAGACCCACCGGATAGGGGTGAATGGCCACCGCTGCCAGCTCCAGGGCTACCAGAGCCAAACGGTCGGTTGTCATGGCAATCCGCCAATCCTCCGCACCAATGTCGTGAACGTAGAGCTACCCGAGAGGTGGGAAGAGCGCATTAACGTTAACCTTCAGCGAAAATTTGGATCTAGCCTGGGGATAAAAGATAATTAAACGGGATTTTACACGTCATATTCTGTTTAAGGTGGGGAGTACTAAGTTACATATTTCAACAAAGTTGTATATAACGTTAGCCTTGTGTGGCTCCAGAGGGAGCCGCGCAGCGTTCCACACAAATTCAAGTGATGTCACTTAACTTAAGTCAGCGTCGGTTGGGGCTGAAGACTACAAGTTTAAAAAATAAATAAAATCTGTATTTGTGGAGTTAACAAGAAGCGAGTTAACGTTAATCCTCTCCTCATATCTGCTGTAGGCTAGCGGCTCGAGGCCACATTAGCCGCTACTAGCATACAACAGCCGAATCTCCGACCCAACTGTCGGCGTTCGAATGGCATTGTGGGTAATATAGGCGCCATGTTTTGAGAAGGAAGAAGAATGTGTGGAGTTAAAAAAGCTGTTTTTGCTGCATCGATTTTGGTACTTCTTTTTACACTGTCCATTGTGAGTCCGACAATGTTACAGGACTGCAATGGAGTACTCTTCTTAATTTCCTTGTACAATCTTGTGTTGTATAATGATAAATAAATGACCTTGTACCTTAAACAGTGGTGTAAAGTAACTAAGTACATTTACTGAAGTAATATTAGGCGAGCTACTGTATTTACGTTAAGTACTACACTTTTGAGGAAATTTTACTTTACTTGAGTATTTCAGTATGCTACTTTATACTTCTACTCCACTACATTTCAGAGGGAAATAGTGTTCCTTTTACTCCACCACATTTATCTGACAGCTGGAGTTACTAGTTACGTACAGATAAAGATTTTACAAACAAAACACATGATCAATTTATAAAATATGATATGCAACAGATTTAACAATTACAGACCAACAGTATATGAAGTAGTGCTCCACCACCTTACGTGTTAAAAGCGTCAGTAATAATATTCCAATAATATGATATATATAATAATATAACTCTGAAAGGGGCCATTCTGCACGAGAAGTACTTTTATTTTAATACTTCAAGTAAATGTACCTACTTAAGTCTTGGCTTAAGATATGAGTACGTATTCCACCACTGCTTTTAAGGAACTAAAAAAGAAAAAAAATATCTTTCTGCTTCACACAATTGTTTATTTTTTTCTGACTTCCCCTCCATTTTTGCTTTCTCCTTGTAAAATTCTGCACACGTTTGCCTCTAAAAATCCTTCAAATGAAACTGCCTGAGAAATTTAAATCTCTCTTTGGTTGAACTGCGCCATAACCTGTGAGTGGCCATAAGTAGACTTTGCTCAATTTTAAGAGGTCACAAGACAAACAAGGTTGGGAACCACTGAAGCAGAAACTTTGGTTCCTTTCAATGGGACCCTTTTCAGTTCCCCATGAAGAGACTACCCCCACACACACACACATAAAAAAGAAAGCTATGGGAAGACATGAGATGATAATTGTTGCTGTTTGCCACAGATTTTCAGAGAAACAGTTAAATTTGAGAGAATGTCCTCGGGGGACACCTTGTGTATAAAAACCACCAACACAAACAAACCCCTGTTTGTGTAATTATATAAAGATAAGTTACCTGCACCTCACAGCAGTGGTACGCTATGATGAGGCCCAGCAGGATAATCGTAGAGAAACTGATGATGGACTTGAGTGCAAGGGAGTAGATGGAGCTCTGTGGGAGACAAACACACACGAACACACACAAACAAGGCATCATTGTCAGCTGATGGCTGTTTGTCATTACAAAGCTCAATCTATGAAATGGCATCAGTGATCCTGTGTAACCTTTTAATCTTACATACATTTAGATAATCCACTTGCTTGATACCATGAACATGATCTTATGGGCGTGCTGTGCATTTTCCTGCAGTTGGCTGGAGATCAATTCTCAGACTGACTAAATAGATTTTCGAATGCCCAGTTATAAAGATTGTGTGTTTTGTGGGAAAAAAGGGAAGTAAAACAAAAAAAGATCTATGGAGGGCAATTAACTGTTCTCTCTCTCTTTTTTTTTTAGAGTTTTACTGAATACAATGAAAGAAAATTACAAATCAAGTGAAAAGTGTGCTATGTAATTTCTCAAAATGGGATTTCTCAGGCAGTAAAGCTTTGAAAAAAACTAGTGATGGGCTCTTTTCAGAAAAGATAATAACTGCACTTGTGCAGTGTACGTTATTTTCTTTAAAAACCTTTTTTTTTACTCTTGCAAAAATGTTGCAAAGTACAGCCCATAATTACATTCACATTTCTCAAAGGATTTCTCAGGGACTCAGTCTGGTTTTCTTCTCTTTCTGACCTTGCTGTAGACACTCCAGGAGAGCTCTGTCTCCGCCACCATCATCACCACCCCGAATATCCCCACTGCCAGGGCACAGTCATTCAGCCGCTGCCTCCTCAAAAACAGAGCCCTCCGGTGGACCAGTCGCCAGCCGATGTTGTGGGTCTTCCAGTACGTGTCATCCTTGGCATCCACCTTGTGTTTTGGGCTGGGAAGGGAACTGGGACTGGTGCTGGGACTGGGATGCTCGGCTCCTGGCAGCAGGCCTTTGGCCTTAGACAGGTCCTGGCGATACTGGGACATCTCCTTGTGTGGCTGGAAGTCGTCATCTTTGCTGGTGATGATGATCTCTGGGAGACTCTGGCGGCCATGCATCTCCAAAGAAACGTTGCCTGACTTGCAGCGCTCCCTGCCCTCAACATTCTTGATATCTAAGTGTGACCGGCAGGGGCTCTTGTAGGGTGACCCGCAGGGAGACACGGGGACGTCAGTGAAAGAAGTGATGTTCTCCTGGAGTCTGTGAGGTCCTGCGTTTCTGGCTTTGCACTTATGATTATGCTCCTTGTGTGCTGGATTTTGTCTACCCCCCCCTGACCTTTTCTCACATTTCTTCTCTTTGCCTTTGTCTCCCCTCCTGTTGGAGCGCGGTGAAGGTGTCACATAAAGGTGGCCGTTGTATAAAGGTGTGGTGGCCATGGCCTGGGTTCTGTCCAGCCACACGGTGTGATTGGCTGATGTTTGGATGTTTTGGTGTATCCCACATTGCGGAGGGCAGGCCTGAGGTGGAGGGACCATTCGCGGAGGGAGGAGCGGGCGCTGGTCCTCCACCTCGTCTCCATCCACCACTGACAAGTTCATTGAGGGGGAGTGCTCCATGGTGAGAGGGTTTATAGGTGAATCTTTTTAAGAGGTCTGAACAGAGAAGGGAAACAGAGGACAATATAAGACAAGGCAATAAAACAGCATTGTGAAGGTAGAACAACAACTACAGGAAAGTTTCACTCGTTAGTAGCTTAGTCATCAGACATTAGATGTTAATTGGATTTTTTTGTATTTATCTGTCAGTGAGCAACAAAATAATCTCTTACAATAATTTGCCCTATCAAAAATATTTGTTTTAATATACAGTAATCAAGATATAGTCACAAACTTCACAGGTGTGTAAGCTCAAAAATGTTAAAACCGTTTCTTTGTGGCCCTATTTCCACACAGCTCTTTCTATTCTTACCTTTTCAGTGAGGTTTTAAGTGTTTTAGAATTCAGTCTTCTTATGGTCCTGAATGTCTTTCATCTGCCTGAATCACAAAGTGACCCTCCAAATAAAATCCTGTTGCAACTTCGACTCAAACGCGCCACTTTCATCAAGAAGACACTCGAAAATTGAAAGTTAAATAGTAAAAGCTAAATCAATCTGCAGCACCAACGAGTGTGATCAGATCAAAATATTCCAAACCTCCCTGCTCTGCATGTATAAACTTTCCAGCAATCCATTAGCAGCTTCAGCATCACGGAGCCCCTCCCATAGATTCAAGCAGAGGTTATGAACTTGTCCTGCATATGACGACATACGAGGTAAATAACCGTGAAAATATCCATTACATTTTCAGGCATTTATTCCCTTGTTTGGACGTGTTTCCTGCTTTACGATTGTCCACCATCAGGGCATCTTCCTTAAAGCTGGAGGGGCTTAATGACCACAAAGGCTCTAAGTTGCAGATGTTCCATGGAGCAAAGGCAAAGAATGAGTCATCTGTCTGAGTTTTTTTAAACGGGATTGGCAGATTTTCTCCTCCCTATGTCTGTGTGTGTGTGTGTGTGTGGGCGGGGGGGACATCTGCTTATACATGGATGCCCTGGTGTCAAAAATCAGTCTTAAATGATTCTCATAGTCTGATAAGAAATGCTATTATATCACTTTTCATTTGTAATTTCATCAATCCGTGTCATAATTGCTACGGGAATATTCCAATACATGTTTTTTCTTTTTTTAAATAAATCTAATCTTCAAAAGAGAATAATGGTCCTTGATATAAATTCAGCAGATTAGTATTGCAGATTAATCAAGTGAGACCGAGGTCTGATACTTATGAGCTTATGAAATATCAAATATGTCACCCCTTAACCGAACAATATGCACAGAGCGGGGTGGAATATTAAGCATTAAAGTCATAACAATGACATTCAGCATCATTTATTTATCTAAATCCTTGTGACAGATGGGTCGACAGATAATAAAGCTCCCACTAAATGGAAAGACCTAAGGAGCAAAGGGTGGGCGGAGCGCATCCGGATAGTAGCAGGATAAAGAAAGGCATTATCTAATCTGAAGACAACATGTACTTAGTAATAAGTTTTATCTAAGATAGATAGAGGGAGAAGGAAGGTGCTTTGGGGTGACAGGTGGGAGAGTAAAAATATGGTGGTAGTCCGCTCAGTCAGATTTTTACTTTCTCAGATGTCCCTCTAGATGTAATATAAATTAATTATGCTAAAACTACTCTGAGACTTAGCCAGATGCAGCTGTCTGGATGTTTTGTTTTGATAGTGTGCAGACAGGGAGTCCCCAGCTGTCTATGCGTGACTGTCAACACCAAACCCTTGCGGATGGTATCTGGCAAATACGAACGGTGTCCCACATCCTTGCAGAGAACTAGATCCTAAAATATGACTATTTACTTTGCTGAAATAGTCACATTGTCGAGACAGGAGCAAGCCTCACCCTGCTGTGGAGATAGAGACTGAAATTATGTTGTCCTCAATAATACGATGCTGAAAGGATATATGCACATCTGCAAGGCTTCAAATTAATTCAAACTTCTAGCCAAGGGCTTATAAATCCCGGCTGCTATAGCTGGTAGCTAAGTATGTCAATTCGTCTTACATGTGTGGCCGGTAGCCAGCACATCTTCAATTAGTCTCTTGTATTGCAAATCATCCTTTGGCTGCTAAGAAAGTGAAATTAAACTTGGATATTTTGAGTCCACTAATTGCTGTGGGTGGTAAATGGCAAATGGCAAATCTGCTTCATGCCCTGAATCTTTAAAGAGTACCAGTTCATCTTTTGGTCAGGATATTAATTGCTTCAGTCTAATCTATAGGGATGCATCGGTCAAACGATAAATAAGTCCCATTAGGATGCAAACAGCAGTAAGTAAATTTGATGTTTTAAAGGTCAAATGTCACTATTAGGTTTGCCATTTTGGGAAATATGTTTATTTGCATTCTTGCCAAGAGTTGGATGAGAATATTGATACCACTCTAATATCTGTCTGTATCCCCAGTGGGCTCCTCATGCATAACCATTACATTCGAGTCATAGAGCTGAGCATTTTTTGTATTTTCATACAAGATACAATAGAAAGCAACATCAATATAGAAAAAATATACAAATATAGCTAATGATAATTTTGTTAAACTTTGGTTCACATAGAACTCAAGCAAAGCCACGTGTCATTTCCATCTCCCATCTTTGTTTTGGTTAGGAAACAGTTGGAGTTTGGGAAACAGGTTAAAAATCTTTTTCACTTGAGCAGCAAACAGTATTTTTTCCATCCAGATGGTTAGGCAGATTTTGTTACCTCTGAACAGTCCCAGGCTAGTTGTTTCCCCCTGTTTCCAGTCTTTATGGTAAGCTAAGCTAACTGTCTCCTGGCTGTAGCTTCATAGTTAGTATACAGACATGAGAGCTAGAAGCTCAAGGTTACATTAGCCGCTACTAGCATAGCACATCTTAATCTCTGACCGAACTGTCGGTGGTCGAGTTGCATTTTGGGTAATGGAAGGAAGAAAAATGTGTGGAATAAAAAAGACAACATATCTGGCTCTGCCTCATTGTCCAGCAATCTTATTTAAGTGCAATGCTAAATCGGTGGGGTACTCTTTTATGATTTCACACCATAACATTTTATTGGCTAACATTCTACTGTTGTCCAACTGCTCCAGGGCCCGCTGGGGCAGGATATGGCCTAATTGTCTATTAGAAGAGAACTTCATCTACTCAACTCCAATTCAAGACAAAAAAGGCCACTCTGACAAATCAGACGTCACAGGCGAGTGGATGTATGTGCTGGTTTTGTCAATAACACCCTATTAAGTGGAGGGGACGTGTCAGCGCAGGAGAGGGCCTAATCCAATCAGCAGAGTAATCAAAAACACACAGCACAGCAGCCCTGATGGCTGATGGCTGCATAGTCAGGGGCGGCATTCAGCATTTAGCACAGTGAGGGATGAGCTGTAGTCATGCCAGATCAGAAAGATGGCCATCACTGCTGCTGTGCATTTACAATCACAATCAGGATCAACAAAATTATCATGCAGAGAGTGATCTATGGCACTATTACAACCATATTATTGTCCACATGATGTTCATAATCCTCATTCTCCTCCTCCAACTATCATCATCATTGATATGGCTTTAATCCACACCCTGCTCAGTGTTTTCATCCATCTGCCTGTATTGTTTCCTAATTAGCCAACCCCTTTATAGCATTGGCTCTCGTCATCTCCTCCTTTATTTAGCTCAGTTTCGTCCTCGTTAATTAACACCATCACCTCGCTCCTTCCTCTAAAAAACCCAACAACCTCCTGCCAGTTTTGCTGAGCTCCAGCCAGCGTGCAGTTGGAAAACAAACCACCAGATGTCACCCACACATCAGTGCCTCCAATTTGTATTTTTATGAATCATAATGAGGTGTTTTTGGCACTGTGTCACACTGATGCTTGGTGCATAACAGCACAAGGAGCTTTTTTTTTTTTTTTTTAATCACAAGATGAACTCAAAGTCAATTTTGCGCACATTCACGTAGCAATATTGCGGGGATGCAGCTGCAGCAACAGGGTGCTTCTCCTCTGATGATACATTGCTGAGGCACATTGTGTGTCCTCGCTCCACGCTTGGTGCAGTTTTGTCTGGTTTAACCGGTGACTTAGCCATCCCTTTCGCCTCCGAGGGCCACTCTCCATCCTCTGTGTGCAGCCGAGCATGAATCTGTAGCTCGGGAGCGCTCTGGATGTGTGACAGGCTGCCTAGGAGAGGGGTAATTCCGAAGGGCAGAGGAAGTAATAGGGTAATCTATTATACAGTCCAACTCTTTCTTCCTCCTCTCTTGATCCCCCCCCTCCTCACTCTCCCTCTCTCTCAGTCTTACCGTTTCTCGCTGCCTCTGCCCTTGCATCAGCATTTCGTGAGGACAAATGAGAAGTAGAGTTTAGCTATGCACATTCCCGTTGCCCTCCTGCAGAGCCCAGCACTTTCTCAATTAAACTGGAGTCCATCAGCCCCTATGATTCAAAGCTCACCCCCTGCGGAGTGGGGGAAGCTCTCTCTCTCTCACACACACACACACACGCACACACACACACACACACACACACACTCGCAGACACACACGGTTTCCGTCTAGCAGTGTGTGGCCATTATGTGTTATCATATTTGTAGCCAACTGCCATATATTTTTGACATATGTCGTGCTACACATGTTAACGAACAATAACACAAACAGGTGGAGATATGAAAAGGGAATGAAAGACACGGGATAAGAACAAAATGGTTTTAAACAGTAATTCATCTTTTACAGTTTTCCTTTTCACATACAAAAAAGGAAGGGAGATGCTGAGAAATGATTTAAAAAATTATTTTTTTCAATAACGTGCCTGTTTTTGTGCTCAATTTGTGCACAAAAACAGACGCTAAGAGGTAAAAAGAAGAAAAAGAAGGTTTGGGTTGACAGCTACTCAGGTTGTTATGTTCCCTTTTCCATCTTAGTGTCAGGTTTTGTGCACAAATTGAGCATATTTAAAACACTTCTTTGCATTGAATGGTTCCCCTTGTTTTTTCTATGACCTGTTTGGGAAGCCTTCTTTTCCAATTTTTCTGTATACCTTACTCTTCCTTATTGCACTTTACCTTTTTTCAATCAATTCTCAATCAGCGTTAAGATCACTTCAAATCACGTGCATCATCTGTTTCTATTGTCTTTGATAAGGTCAACTCATAGACCAATTAAAACATCTCCTTTCACCCCCCACCACTGACATATCTCAATCTTGTGCTCTTCATTTCAGTCCCACCGCCCAGAGAGACAGGGAGACAGAGAGAGAGAGAGGGCTCACAGCCACCATCTCCTCCTCCTCCTCCTCCACTCCCTCTCTCAGCTCCCGTCTCTTCCAGCACACGCTCCCTCTGATGCCGACTGGATGCAGACCGGGGGATTTCCAGCAGCTTCCTGAGTCTGTCCTCCCTCTCCTCCCTCCCCTCCTTCTCCTCCTCCACCTCCTTCAGCATCCGGAGCATCTCCTCTTCTGCCTCCTCTTTTCTCCTGCTCCTCACCACCAGGATGTGGCACTCTGTGGCACTGGTCCTCTCTGGATTCTCTGCTTTGATCCATGGTGAGCCTGCCTACCTCTCTCGCTCTGTCTTTCATTCTGTTCTTTTAAGGAATCAGAATTGCAGCAGCGGCACTTTAGTCTCAAAGTGTGATTTTACAGGAATTCAGGAATTGGAGTCGGTGGTCTTGATGCTTGATCTGTGATGTATACACGGGAATAAGAATTCAAAGTAAAGAAAAAAGGCTCCAGGAGTAGAAACATAAGAATTTGGCTTACCTGTTTGCTTACTAGTTTTTACAACTGTGTTCTAATTTTTCTGGATAGTGAGTTGACCTAGGGGTTGGCTGCTTCTACATAAGATGTTTTAACAGGCAGATTGACATCTAGTCTGTGCAGCGAGGCAGATGACAGAAAGAGTGTTTAAAAGAATCTGAGCAGTCACAACATTTCAGCGCTCCTCATTCCACAAGCCGCGTTCTGCCCGAACCTGTGTGGATGTCAGGGGATCTTGCCCCCGCAGAAAACAGATCCCAGATCAGTTGAATTTCACGTACAGATCGGCTCTTCCATCTTGCCTCCCTGTTGTGTTGTGGACGTGTTACTGCAGCCGATCTGATGGGACTTCGCGCAGTCGTAGCTGACTACAAAGGCTGACAGTAGATGACAGGGAGGAGAGGGGGTGAACTTTCCCTACAAGGAGGAGTAGCGAAATGTTTTTCTGTTTGTTTGTGTTTTCAAGAAGAGGTTATATACCATAAAGTCAAGCAAATAAAATATAAGAGGACAGATGAGGCTAAAGTTTCAGGCTATGTTGCTGCAGACTGAATTTTAAAAACAATAGATTTATGGAAACATCCAGGGCTTTTCCATCTCTTTGCTTCAACTGATACCATCTGGGTGCATGTATGTTTCTGTCCCTGCTGCACTGGGACTAGAACTCCTTAAATCCTGATAGGTATTCCCCATAAACAAGCTTCAAAGTCAGAAGCCAAACCATTTTTCCATACTGTTAGACAATGTCTTACATATACTGTGTTCTGCATCTAGGTTATCTAACGCCAGACTGAGTGAAATGTTCAAATCCAAGATCCCTTTTTTTTTTATTTTTTAAATTGCTTCAGTATTGCACCGACAGGAGAAATCCTAGATGTTTTGAGCATAATTTTAGAATGAATTCCCTGGCATAAATGGTAGATTTAGAAACCTCAGGATCTCAACTAGAATATAAAATAAAATCTGTGAGTTTGGATAAAGCTTGGCTGTGTTATGAAGGGCCCACTGATGGGAGGGGAAACAGAAGAAGCTACAGTAACACAGCTTTCACATTTTAAATTGGTCTGCACATTTGTGGTTCACAGTACAGTCTGCTTACACTCCCTCTAAGTCCATTCAATTTGTTGTTAAAGTCCATAAACATCTCTATTCAACATTGTATGTGTATTACCTCTAAGCTTTTTAAAGTAACCTAATTATACGTTCAATAGTGCTGATTATGCCCTGATAAGATTTCCCACTATTTCTAATTAGATTTGTTTACTGAATGTTCTGCAAGATCCCTCTGAATATTCCTCCTGTTTTTCAATTTCCTTCTGTATTTTTAATATCAATGTTAAATATTTCAGTCTGACTGAGGAGCTGGACCTCTCATCCTCATTTACTTTGCAAAGCTTAAACCATAAAGTCAAGATAAGTGTGACTAATGGTGATAAAACATCAGTTTTTATTTCTGCTAATTTCATCATTGGATATCCTGTTTCTCTCCCTTTCCTCTATCTCTTTCCTTTTTAGTCTTGTTCTTCTGAATATATTTATTGATAAGGAAGTTCAGTTCCTGAGGGATAAATCTTCTGATTTGATTAGCAACATGTTTTTTTCCCAGCATCCGTCCTTGCCTGATTGTACATCACTGTACACCCCAAGGTCTCATTTGATTCCCTTGTGAGGTTGCTATTGTTACTTCACAGGAAAACAGAATGTATCTGTCATTAAGGGCTTTAAAGGTGACCTAAACTTGAACATACAGAGGTTTAATTATGGTGGTGAATGTGGTTTCACAGGTGAAGAGTTTGTCCGATTTAAATTCCCTCATAGTTTTCTGCCTCTCCAGTGTCGTTGCAGGGTCCCCACCAGAGGAACCTGTTGAAGAACCTCCTGAAGGACTACAACCGGATGGAGCGGCCGGTGGGCAACGACTCCCACCCTCTCACCGTTGTCTTCTCCCTCAGTTTGATCCAGATCATGGACGTGGTACGTGTCTATAGCCGCTTTTGTTCTCATACTCACTGGCCACCAGTTTGCTGTCGGATGAATTATGGAGTGTGACCAAATATATTGCTAATATTAAAATATTATGATGTTTTTAATCTGTGTGGTGAAGCTTTGTTCTTGGAGAACAATAAGCATTTGCGCCCTATAGTTTTGTTTTTTAATTAATATGAAAATTATTCTAAAAAAAGAAAATTAAAATCATCATTTGGCCAAGTTAGGCATTCTGTGATAATAATACTTACTTTTCTTTATATTTGTGTATTTATTTGTGGATTTAGAGGTAAAATGGTAACATTTTTGTCATAATACGGATTCTAAATCATATTCCACTCTTTGCCTGGTTATTTACAGAGCAAATGATTTCTAAGAAAAGAGATGTGCTAAAAATGTTTTAAATGTTTTGCAGGATGAGAAGAACCAGGTGCTCACCACTAACATATGGTTGCGGATGGTAAGGACCCCTGAGAGACTGTTTGGGGGGTGACAATGAATTTGCTGCTATTATGGGTTGAGCTGACTTAACTAGTTTATATGATTTGTAACATGTAAATTGTGGTCATGACCTACACTCAAAGTCACAAATTATAACACCTAGTTACACTTATATCATCTGGGAGGGAGAAAGAAAAACAATTAAGGGTAACTGTAAGTCAATGTCGAAGTGTGTTCATTATAATCAAAAGAGCCTGGAAACTCTCCAAGGTCTATCCCATCTGTAGCTCCAGACATTTTGGCACCTCCTGACATAAAACATAGGCTTGCCTAATCTGCAGGGAGTCTCGTGTCAAATACATGTCAAGCTCAACATTAGACATTTTTCTTACCCACACATTTCTTCCACAATCTATGTCTGTGTGTTTAAGAGTTGGTTCGACCACTATCTCCAGTGGAACCAGAGCGAACATCCCGGAGTGAAAAACCTCCGCTTCACCACAGATCAGGTCTGGACACCAGACATCCTGCTCTACAACAGGTAAAACACACATAAACACCTTAACACACACCTCATGCATACACACATTATATTTAAACAAGTAGTGTCACTTCCCCCCCTGTCCTTCCTCAGTGCAGATGATGACTTTGACTCCACCTTTAAGACCAATGTTCTGGTGAACTCCAGTGGCTATGCCGAGTATCTGCCTCCAGGCGAGTTTCTCCTTCTTTTTTTTTCTCTCATTCATGCCCTCATTATTGTTCATCCCTTCATCTCCACGCGTACAATGACAGCATCTGCAATCTCTGCAAGTCTCCCCTGTTTGTACGCTTGACATTAATATTTTATTAGTATAGAACAGCATCCCTGGTTACTCAATGGTTACAGATTCCCACCGCTGTGAGTAACACCTATAAATAGGAGGCGCTCACTTGCTCAGTTTCCTGTCCTAAACCAAACGCAAGACCTGTGCAAGCCTGTGAAAGTAACAGCTCCCCTGGGTTTCCACAGGTCTTTACTTCATACCTTCTCAGTCGTTTCTTTATACAGCAGATTACAGTGGGCTGAGATTGAATCCCTGGTGTTAGCAGGGGGGTTGAGTTGAAATGGCCTTCTGAAGTAAAGGACTGCGAGCTCAGAAAGCCACCCTATCAATTCTATTCAGTGGCCATGTTTATTAATAGGCTGCTGCTGAATGTAAATGCAGCTCCTTAATGCTGCGATCTGGATCCGAGCCAATTAGGGAAAGAATAAAAAGATAGTGCTGTGGAGGAGAGGTTTTTACCAAAAAACATGATGAGAAAGAGAGCAGGAGAGATGGAGAAAAAGAGCAGCCTCTCTCACGCAAGCCTGGTTGCAATTTCTGAGGTCTTTTGGGGCCGTTATTGTCAGTAAATAAAAGCAACAGGTCTGTGGGTGGCAGGCATGGAGCAGGAGATCGACACACGGTAAATAATTCAAAAGCGGAGGATCCCAAGTATCTGCTGCACAACATCATTTGAAGAATACATCTTGTTGCTGCAGAGGTAAAGGTGTAGTTATATATGGGTTTAATGGTTAAACAGGAGATAAGGTGTAACAGGTTTTTAGCTCATATCTTGATTGCGTGACATTTGCAAACAGGGAATCGTGTCTCTGCGCCTTGTTATGCCTTCCTGGGAAGCGATTTTTGGAATGATGGGAGTTTTTTTGGGGGGAGCTGAGCTGCAAGAGAAAGAGAGAGAGAGATTGTTTCAAGCTGCAGAAAAATCCAGGTGTCTTGTTTGTGAGTGTTGCTTCAAGGTTACTGGATATCTGTGAGAGGCAGGTTACAAAAATACACTGCATGAAGGTGGGCAGGTCAGTGGACTGCAAAGGCAGACAGAGCTTCTATTACATAAACTGTGTATTTTAATGGGAGTAATTATATAGACATCATTCCCATGCAGCAAAAGGCAACCACTTGCAAGAACTTGGTGTCAGTAACTTGATTTGAGAAAGCAGGGAGCATATAAAAAGAAGATTTATAGCTAGTACTTCATTTGGTGTCATTTTTGTGATCAACCTCTGCTTTGAAACCAGCACTCAACCTGCTAACCTCCTTACTCTTCTCCAAACTCTGCTTTCATGCCACTCTGAAGGCTGATTAGCATGTCGGCAGCCTAATAATGAATGTCTTTGAGGGCTGTAAGGCTTCATTGGCATTTTGGTTCTGTGTGCGTCTGAACGTCTCAACGGGCTTGATTCGTTTATTTCAGTAATTACTTTAAGGGCAGGGGTTTGCCAGCGACCACTGCGAGGATCCCTGTGATTCTTCTTTTGGGGGTCGATACCAGCATGCAAGTATGTCTTTATGATTTTGCGCTCGTGTGTGCTGTTGCATATTCATGTGAGTGCATTTATTTTGCATAATAACAGTGGTAATCTGATTAGGGCTACTGTGCACAATCTCATTTTTCCGTGTCACTGTTGATGTTTCCTTCTATGGGTGAGGCTTAGCTAACAGCTGTGTGTGCCCGGCCGCGTGCAGAAACAGCAATTGTTTGCAGAGCAGAATATCTGAAACCTGTGAGTGACAATACTGCTGCCAGGTTTTTTTTTAATAGACATTTTTTTGATGGGAGGTTGTTTCTATTCTAGCTTTTGCTTTCACTTCTCCAGCCTCCAAACTCAATTTAAAAACAGTAAATTCTCTGTAGACTTGCACAATGTTAGTAAAAATCCTATTTCAGTGTGCACTCTTGGTATGATGCAGCATTTTCCACACCATTCCTATATACAAAATGTAAGGTGGTTGAGTTGAGAAGTCATTAGAGCTGGCTGGATATGAAATGAATGAATGATTCTTTATGACAAGCAGCTTGATATTCAGGACAGGCTTTCTGCACAACACAAGTGGTCCTCCGACGCATCTTTCCCTTGTCATCTCTGTGCAGGAAACTGCAGGGGTCAGCGTTGTCATTTAGTCAACTGATTGTGGAGCTTTAACTCTCTGTCTCCTGTTGTTTCGTCTCAGGAATCTTTATGAGCACATGCAACGTGGACGTTCGCTGGTTCCCTTTTGACATCCAGAAGTGTGAGCTGAAGTTCGGTTCTTGGACATACGACGGCTGGCTGCTGGACCTCCAGATGAACGATGCTGACGTCTCAGGCTACATGCCCAATGGAGAGTGGGACTTAGTTGGTGAGTGCGGTGAAGCCTCGGGCACTGTATCCTCATCAAAAACATCCAGTCACAGAGCAATCGAGTCAGTTTCTCTCCGTCCCCGGTATTCCAGGAGTTCCCGGCACCAGAAACGAGGCCTTCTATGATTGTTGTAAGGAGCCTTACCCGGATGTGACGTTTGTTGTGACGATACGGCGGCGGACGCTCTACTATGCCCTGAACCTGCTCATCCCCTGTGTGTTGCTGTCTTCGATGACCCTGCTCATCTTTGTGCTACCAGCTGACTCTGGGGAGAAGATCTCACTGGGTGAGTGGATCAAGAGCTATGATGGAGGAAATAGATGGACAACAGTCAGTTGCACAGACACAAGAAGTGTGAAAAGAGGGCTTGTTAGTTTCACGTCTCGGCTTTTAGCTTGCGGAACGCGCACACAGCGAGGCGCAAACCAGTGTGAGCTTCAATCCAAGTCCGTCAAAATTAAAACACGTTGCACAGTTTTGGTATATCATGCCTTCATAACAATGTTCAATTGGTCATCACAATGGTGTCTGAGGTTGTTCCCGGTGTCCTTATATAAAGTCCATTGGTCAGTCATGAGCAATGGACAGTCATGAGTAGATCCCCACATGATAGATACACTATCATCATCTTTAAAAAAAAAAAAGCTTTTTACAAAATACCATATTTATTCTTTTAAGGTACCCGGGGGAGTTTTTGACCATTAGTAGCACTATGGATTTTATGACTGGGTCCCCGTTTTGTTTACTCTCATGAATGCGCCCGATGGTGCTCAAACATATACAACACGTAAGAGACGTGATACACATTCCTGCCAGTGGTTTCACACTATTCCACTATTCCAAATGCAGCAATGCACCAATAAAGGCAGAAAAGAAAAGACTGCTGTTACACACGGATGTAAAAACTGCAGGTTTCAAACTTTAGAAAAAAACCTCCTTAGCAATTTTTATGAAGGAGGAAATGCACTCACAAAATTCTGTATCCGCTAAGAGAAAATGTGGTAGTCTGTAAAAATATTTTTAACAAAACATGAAGATAACGTTGCTTTGAATGCTTAATATCTACGGTGATTTACTGTATAAGTCACTTGACTGACCAATGGACTGTATAAAAGGAAACTGAAAACAACCTCAGACACCGCCCTTAAAAGTTGGTAAGGTGAATAAAACATGATGTACAAGAGAAGAGTTGTGCAACGTTTTTTCATTTTGATAGATTTACATCACTAGAAAATCTATGTTGAAAAGGCAACCACACTCTTTTCCGTCAACGTCCAACCTAGCCATGAACTGTCCATGAGCAAATCAAATCACCAACCTGGGTGCTCTCATGCTCCAGTTGTGAATGTACAAGTACTTTATATATAGCATGACTGGGAGCGGGAGACGGTGTGGAGCTGAGAGAGGAGAGGGATTACAGGATGAAATAGGAAGATGAGAAATGCGAGGAGGAGATGGATGGGTGTGGGAAGGGTAAAGAAAAGGGAACACAGACAGGAGAAGAATTTGAAAAGGATGAGAGAGGACAGCACAAAGAGAGAGGGAGGACTGATGAGGAGGAAAAGGTGGGAGACAACCAAATCACACCATAATAGGCTGGAAGAGAGGGGGAGCGGTGCTGTGATGAAACAGGAGCTGCAAATACATTTTAATATCTGTTTCAACCTGTTTAGTGCACAAGATGGATGATCATCAGGATAGTTAAGACACCAGACAACACACTTTTGTTTTTTTTACAGCGAACACTTAATTATAAGTAATTAATAATCTAATCCATACTTTGTTGTTAATTTTTAACTCTTAAGATTTCATTAAACGTGTTTTTCTTTTTACAAAATGAACCAAAACACTGACAAAGTGGAAGACCTTGGGTAGATGATAATGAGAATAAATACGAAACAAAATTTAAACCATATTTTAAACTAAAACGTATTAAGGCTTGAATTTTCAAAAAATACTACTAAGCTTGTTTGCATGTATTGCATCGTCTTTGTACCAGTCTGATCATTCACCAACAATACCAAAAAAATGTAGATAAATGCTTATGCTTTTCTGTAAATACTATTTGACTCATGTCTGAGTGGGAGGGAACTCAGAGGGAAGCCGCGACAGCATTGTCAAAGCATATCGTCAACCTCAATACAGGATGCATTACGCAGCATTTCTTTACAGGAAAAAATGCCAAGCCTTACACACACGGCCAATTAACCTATTGATGTAATTAAGGCTAGTGAATTGATTAGGGGGAGAGAGCTAACACACTTCCAGGAAAATACTCGAGTCACTCCGCTTGATGGAGGAGACACAGGGACCCTTAGGGTTAGAGGAGCATGCTTTTAAAAAGAATAAGTGTCTTTTCTGAGGGGAAAAAATAACATAAAAGAAGCATTTTTAATTTTCCTAATATCCTTAAAGGGCGTTCATATTTTATCTCTCGGCCTTGGGGTTTAATTGAATGCTTCTGAATTAGGAAGGTTTTGCCAGCAAAGCACTCCTTAAATTCTTTCTGTTGGAGAAGTGAGACAAATAATGTGGAGGTGGATAAATGAAGATGGAGATGAGTTTCAGTGCAGGAGTGTATGAGGTGTGTGTTCACGTGCATGCAGGCGGAGTTTGGACAACTTAAAAAATGGCTATTTGTTTTGTGGAAGAGGTTTTTGCTGTAGAGGTACAGAATGTCAAAAAGTAATTCACTGTATGAGCATTAGCTGGTCATTTACTTAAATCGAACCTGGTCTCATCCTGAGTGTGACCATTTATCAAAATACCAAAGTACTGCTACTCAGGGGCGGAGACTAAACCACACAGTTGATTATTCAACAAAATGTAGTTCCAGCATAAATTTCTCATATCTATCTATCTACCTACCTACAGGTATCACTGTCTTGCTGTCTCTTACTGTTTTCATGTTGCTGGTCGCAGAGATCATGCCAGCCACATCTGACTCTGTCCCCCTTATAGGTATGTAAGAGAGTGTTTGTGGGTGTTTCACACGGTCCTTTATGAGCAAGTCGTTTAACTGGACTCATGACTTTTTACTGATTGTCAATGTGAAATCAACATGTGTTTACTCGTTAGAGATGCTGAAGGAAGTTTATATTAATATTTGGTCTGTTGTGTTGGTTTTTTAGGTAGTAATTCCTAGCAGTGTGTACAGTTGGAAGTAGCTTCTAGTTGAGCCCTGTTGGTTTAAAGTCAAGTCAGGTTTATTTATTTATCACTAAGAGGCCACAGCCATGCTGTGAGGCTGTACGTAAGCAAAGTGGTGCTTTGAGCTAAATGCTAATGTCAGCATGCTAACATGGTCACAGTAACAATGCCGACAAGCTGATGTTTGGCAGGTATAATGTTTACCGTGTTTATCATCTTAGTTTAGTGCGTTAGCATGCTAACACATGCTAATCAGCACCAAACACAAAGTAGGGAAATGTACTAACCAAAATACTGGATGAACTGAGACTTTGACCTGATGATGGTTGTATATGAAAAGTTCCAACATTATTACAATTGATCCTGAGCGGGACATAAATGATTGTACCAAATTTAATGGCAATAGTTGTGGACACATTTCACTCTTGGTGGCCCTACAGAACAAGTCAGGGGATCATCAAAGTCATTAGTCACCATGACTATCTGTACATTTCCATCCAATATTTGTTGAGATATTTCAGTCTCAACCAAAGTGGTGGACAGACCGGCAGACTGACCACACAGGTTCGTCAAAGAGGTCTTTACAGTCTGTCCAGGATATCACACCCTCTATTCTAAGACTCTCAATTTGGATGGGCAAAAACTACACAAAATTAAGGAAAAAATACACAATTACAACATATTACAACACAGTGCTGCAAAAATGCATAACAACCCCCCCAGAACAACAGAATCTATTTTACCCATCTGCTCGCCATAAAACCTAATTGGCTCAATTGATTGCGGGCACAGTGTTTTGAATTATGTTTAGTAAGCTAAGATTGCAGCCAGAGACAGATGCACGGCCATCTTTGCCTAAAGACACAAATCCAGGTCATTAAAAACCTAAGAAAAAAAAGTCATAATCACCAGAGCGCTGCCTTCAGCATAATTCTTTATTAAAAATAACTACCCTGATGCAGTCTTAATCTGTTGGTTGATTTTACAAACACAATGTGGCTAGGAGGCAGTAGTGTTGGTAGCAGGTCCCGGGTTGGCATGAAGATATTTAACAAAGGATGTCTGAATAAAGCAGGGAAGAAACTGAGAGAATATAATCCTTACAAGTTCATGTTCATTCTTCAGTATTTTTTGGCGAAATGACCCAAGAAGCTCCTCTCACTGACCTTGCAGTGCTAGAAACAGAAATAAAGTGTTTTCCTACATATACATGTTTAGAGGATACTGGTGAATAACATGAAAGTGTGTTTGTAGGAAACAGTAGGAAGCAGTAGTAGGAAATTACAGTGTGCGTAAAATGACTTGAAAATGAAATATAACACCCTTCCATACTCTACTCTGCTCAGGTCAGTACTTTGCCAGTATAATGATCATTGTTGGGATGTCAGTCATCGCCACAGTGGTGGTTCTGCAGTATCATCACCACGATCCAAACGGAGGAAACATGCCCAAATGGGTGAGGCTGAGCTCAAACTCTTCATCAATACCTCAATTGCATTATCAGTTACATACATCATGCTTTCCAGCTTGCAAAATCCTGTAAATGGTTGGTCTCCCTATTTCAGATGTGATATCTTGCTTTTATTAATCTCTATTTCAGCATTAGTATCACTCCTCTGCAATACCATTTTCAGTAACCTATCATCCATCTGTTAGTGCTATAACAGTTCTCCTCTGCCAGTTTTCTTTCTCTTTTTATTCTCCGACTTCCTTGGCTGTGACTCATCCGGCAGTGTCAGTCTGCCTGAGCGTGTTCATCAAATGCCTTGCCACAGACTTCAACAGGAGTGCGTTTCAAAGCGCTATGGATATGTGGGCGGATTCGATTTGACTCATTCTCTCGTCTCATTTTGCTTGCCTTCTGTTTAACTCTAAAAATGCATCAAGCCTTTTAACCAAAGTTTTGTTCTAATGTGAATATATCAAAAATTTGAATTGTGGAAAACAGGTCTAAAATAAAGACATTAAAATTTAAAATGATATGCTAAAGATGGTTAAAAGAATGTCTGGTCTTGCCAGCAGGAACATGTTCTTCTTATTACTGTAATATTAATAAACAAAATAAATGGCAAAAATGTCTACGGTTATCCATGTATGTACAAATAGCCTGGCTGCATAAGAGTGCAGATGATGTATATATCGATACATTGCAACTCTGTTCTGTTGATGAATGGCCTGTTCAGACAGAGCAATGGCCAATTAACAAGCTAATTGATGTGGTTCAGATGAGTGCATCGAACCAGCACAGTTCATAATTGCAGCCCACAGAAAAACAACATCAACAGCAGCGACAACAGGGACTGTTACCTGGCCAGTTAACACACTCGGTGGAGACTAATTGAGCAGTCATCTGGACATTAGCTTCTCATTAGATGCCAGGCACCCATCTGGATGCTGTTGGGCCGATATAACCATTCAGAGAACATATTATGTAGTCTTTTTCCAAGGGAGTTTTGTTTTCATGTTGTGGAAGAGGAGAGGAAAGGAACCAAGGAGAGGAGGGGGAACATAGTGTAGAATAGAACAACTTGCGAGCAGCCAATCTTCCCTTTATCTTAATGCTGCAGTTTACTGAAACATTATTGCAAGCTCATTACACAGTAATCTGACAGTCAATCTCAAGGGTTCCACAGTTTAAATTGAACGCTGTAGTTGTAAGTATCCGCTCTGCTGGAAATACAGTTAAAGCTAAAAATCTTCTTTGCCTCAGGCACTTTAACTGGGCGTCCCTGGTGAGGATCTCATACTTCCACTTATACAAGTGAGGCTGCATTTTGAAACAAGATGCAAGGTTGGAAACAGCACCAACGTCAATCTGCGACAAATGAGGCTATTTGCTCATATTAAGTAGTGTTTTGTGAAGGTCAAGATGTGTGGGTAATTTTCAATGCTCCGCTCTGAGTTTCTCTCTGTATCTCTCCGCAGGTGCAGCTCGTCTTGCTGCAGTGGGTAGCGTGGTTCTTGCGTATGAAGCGGCCAGGAGAGAATGACGACCCAGAGCGGCCCCCTTGTGCCCCCCACTTGCGCCGTTGCTCATCGGGCTCCCAGAGCGGGAGCATCCCAAACCCTCCGGACCCCACCCTCCATCCGCTGCACCCACAGAACCTGGCTCCTCTCCAAACAGGGCCCTTTCACATGGGGCACCCTCACCTCCACGCCCAGTCCAGTGCTAACAACAACGGGAACCTTCTTTACATGGGCTTCCAGAGCATGGAGGACCCTTCAGTGCTCTCAGAGCCTCTCCAGAGGAATAACATCCCCACAGGGCCTCCGCGAGTAGCAGGAAGTCCACCTCCGCACCTGCCATCTCAGTTCTGCAGCTCCCCAACACCTCCTACCCCCAATATGGATACTGTAGGCTGCCCCAGCACTGTCTCCAGTGGTGGGGGCTTTGGAGGTGGACCTGGAGTGCTTGGAGGGTGCTCGGCTGCAGGGATAGGAGACCCCCAGCTACAGGCTATCTTGGAGGAGGTGCGTTACATGGCAGACCGTTTTCGGGAGCAGGACGAGGCAGAGAATGTGGCCGACCAGTGGAAATTTGCAGGCGCTGTTATCGACCGTTTATGTCTAGTGGCGTTCAGTGTTTTCAACATCATATGCACCATCTCTATCCTCATGTCAGCTCCCAACTTTGTGGAGGCTATTTCAAAGGACTTCGTTTGAAAGCAAAGAGGAAAAAAGAGGGGGAGAAGCGTGAAGGAAAGAATGAGTGGAATTAAATATAGGATGAAGGATGGCGTGGGCTCGGATCCAAAGAAACACAATTTCCAGCGGACTGTAGGCTCTATGATTTGTGATTGCGAGGAACTAGTAAATAGAAAAAAACCAAATGGTTTTCTTTGCAATACATTCTGTTTTGTAACTGAAATATAGGAAACAGATGAGGAAGGGGGTACAGAGTGAACTTAAAATGAGATTAGGGTGAGCAGGGTGCTTTATCAGATTCTTGACAAGGTAAAATGGATTCTTCTGGTTAATTCAAAGACTTTCCCCCCAAATTAGGAGAAAGATGAGTCAGAAGGCCTAAAAGAAAGAGAAGATTATCAGCCCAATGCAACCTCAAGTAAGAAAGCTCTTAAAGCAAGGGAGGGATTTAGAGAGTATGAGGGGAAAAGAGACAGGCATTAGATAGGGACAGATAAATAAGACAGACATTTGGCTGTTTTATTTGCTCGAGGAGGGAAGGCAGTCCTTCAGTCTCACATGTTGAGAAAAGACTGAATCATTAAGAGTGATGTGAGGAGGAGAGGGGAGGGAGAAAAGAGACTTTTACAAGGACAGACAACAAAGAGCGGTCGTGAAGAAACGAGACTTCAACATCCCTCGTGACTTTGGCAGAGTTCGGCGGAGTAAGCGGCTTGATGCTCGGATAAACAAAAGGCCATCGGAGATCAGGAACGCTGCAGCAGAGAGGAACAGAAGAGGATCTCATCTATTATTCAATCACATCCATCTAATGACCATCAAATTGAAAGACCTTGGATAATCTTTAAGACTAATAAGCTTTTAAAAGATGAACTCCCATCTCTGTTCGCAAACCATTTTAAATTTCCAAGGCCTTATCTCTTTGAGATGATTCCCAATCTGCAACAATCAGCAGAGATCAAAAGCTCCTCAGCAGCAGGCACAGTGTGCAGCACTTATCACGACCGGGAAACAGAATTAACTGGTCATCAACAACGCAGTGTCCAGTAGCTGCACCACAGTGGAGGCTTGAACCAATAACTCATGAAGCAGTTATCTAACTGCAGCTGGCAGGTCCTAATAGACCAATGGATCTCATTGCATTTCATATTAACGGTTTAAAAACTGAAATGGAAGGTCAGGTCTTTAAAAGAACACGAGAGGCACACACAAAAAAAAGGGATAAGTTCATTCAAAATCTCAAAATGTATATGGAGAAGCAACATCCCATCAAATTTCTGTCAGATCCCTTCAGGGGTTTATAGCGTCATGAGTAATTTCACATGTATCAAAAATGAGAGATGGGATTTTAATAGAGCTTTATTTTCATGAAATTGGCTCCAGTTAATAAAGTGGTGATTTGAGAGGTTTAAATTTAAAGTACGACTTTCAGCCTGTAGAAAATGGTAACCAATAAACAAAATACGTCAATTGTTGGGTTTGAGGGAATTGAACTTTTTTTCCTACTTACTGAGTCAGACAGTCTTAAATGACTTTATTGTGTCTCTGCTAGCAGTTTGAATGTATGCTGAATGCAAGGTTAACCTATCTTAGCTCAATTCATGGATTTCGATGGGTTCAAGTGTTAGTACAAGATGTATCACGCAGAAGCAACTTACAATTAATAGAGTAATTGGATTATATCAAACTTCCAATCTACTTTTTTTGTACTTACTATGGCTGTGTCCAAAATAATTCCCGTTTTACTATATAATGCAGAGCTTCTGCATTCTGTGTGAAATGTATGCCCTATTTAGTGCAATCAGAAATTCAGACAGTGGAATTTTCACAGCATGTAATATTTCTGCAAACAATCCCACAACGCAATATGTCGTGAAAATTGCCATTCTATGACCTGTCAGTGATGACGCAAAATGATGGTGATTCAAGTGTCTGAAATCACAATTTACCGCTCACTATCGAGTATACTATTGAGTGCCTATTATAAAGGAAATGAGTGAAAGAGTTAATGAGGGAGTGATTTTGGACACAGTCCAAGATTATAAGAGGCAGATGAGTCATTCAAAACAGCTAGAAGCAACAGAAATCCAGTTTCAAATGTGTCATTTAACAACTCTGTACAACTCGGCACAGGTAATTGCTGAGTCTACCAGTGCTTCACTGATTCCAAGATAGTGTCAAATTCTCTTTTTCAAACATTAGTTTCCATGTGGATGAAGCGATGGTGCACGGTCACTGATAATGATTATAGAAATGTCAGGAAAAACAAGTCCAACTATTGGATGTTTTTGTATTCGTGAAAACAGTAGTAGTAGTAGTCATATAAATAGTTTATTGTGTCATGCCTACATACCCCGCAAAGTTCTTTTTGTCAGAAAAGAATATAACTGGTGAAAACTAATGTTTTAGTATTAAACTGATTCACTGATTGGTATCCGTGAATTGAGCAAAGTAAGCTCACTATTCAACCATACATTCAAACTGCAAGCAGAGAAATTAAGACGTTATCCCTCAGCTTGCCTGACTGTAGTAGCAGAAATCTCTCAAAAAGCAAACAGTAACTACTCTATTTTTTATATTGTCAACAAATCCCATGAAAAAAAAATAAACCTACAATACGTTTCATCTGTCTCTCAGTACTACAAACTACACAGTTTGCGGCACACAGCCCCATGCCCATTTGTTCCTAATGAATCCTTAAAAACTGGCCCCAAGTATATAGTTTTATTTCATTAAAAAAAAAAAAGAGTAATTTTCTAAAACAGTTGGGCATTGCAGTTTTTAGCAAACATCGCTCAAACAGGAGTAAATGGTGCTTTTGTTTGGTACTATTTTCAGTTTCAGGATTCAGGATTGATACACTGGAATGAGTATTTATGGCAGCAGGGCGGTATATGTAGGATTGACTCTAAATAATCTACAGTGCCCATTTTTATTGTAATGAAGTACAAAAATGTGGCTCATTGATGTGTTTTTAATAGCGTTTGAAAAACAGTGGAGGTCTAGGCTGTGGCTACACGGGAGACACTTGTTAGTAGGATAAATATGTTGTTGGTTTTGGTATTTTCATGGGATTTGATGACAAGAAAAATATAGAATATTGGCAGCCTTCTCCGATAAGAAATTAACCCATTAACATTTTCTTTAACACAAAGATCCAATAGGACAAATAACTTTACTACATTCCTGACATACACTGTCTCTAGTGGCCAAAATCATGCTTTCTCTCACTGTGAAGTGCTACATAAAGTGTAGAGACAGTTGTTCAAATACTTTATCTCTATGCCTCTCTTCATCTTCTGTCTCCTCTCTCTTCCTCTCTAAAGTAAAGTCTCCTAGCTGGCAGAAAGTGAACTTCCTGCCGACGGGGGGTGGGGGGTTGGTTGCAGAAGGATATTCTCCTTCCAGCACATACCGACAACTGAACACTCACATCTGTACAGAGCATTTCTCATCCTGAAAATAAAGAATTCTCTCTTTTTATTTCTACCACCTTTGGCGTCCTGCCTTTCTCTCTGTGTTGACAGTGGCTGGCGTGACACCCAAAACGATGAGAAAAATGACAGAGTGAGGGGATACGAGGAGGAGAGAAAGTGCTGACGCACAGTCAGGGCTGGACAGGGCATTAATTGATCACTCGTTCAGGAAGGAGAGGGTGGGGTGAGAGGAAGAGGAGGGGAGGGTTAATGGAGGAAAGAAGGGGGCATACTGGGTAATTCATCAGATTTATGAGGGAGAGAGGCAGCGAGATGGGTCCTCAGACAAGCATAACTCAGTCACAGACATCAAATTAAAGGCCACTGCAGTATATCTCACCACAAGGGAAAATATATACTACAGAAATAAACAGAAATTAGAGACATATTTTCATGCAAGTCCATCAAGCGTGGAGACTCTGAATGTGTGTGGTTGGTGTACGTGGCCTTCACTGTGTCACTCAGTCACTGTGTCAGACTGAGTAAAGAGTCCGGGGTGTATTTATAGTAGTGTGCTGGTCCTTATTCAGCCCAGGCAAGGCTCCATATTCTCTGTGAGGTTGAAAAATGTGCATCGCTTGCAATCTAGTGGCACTTAGATTTACTGTGTTCACTCAGATGGAATAAAAGGAGAGAGGGAACGTGTGTGAAGACTGTGTGTGTCCATGGGGAAGATGAGCCTCAGGGTTTGCGTACGCATAGAATCAATCAGTTGTTGTTGGGGTTTTTTCCTCCCCCAATTCTCATTTAATAAGAGCGTGCCGACCTAAAGCTTTCTCTCAGTCCCTCAGATATTTTACCAGATGGGTAACTCAACTGAATCTCACTGGAGGCACATTTGGCCTCACAGCTCTATGACTGTGTTAATGGGGTGGTGATATGTAAGCTAAAAAGATGCACTCGCTGCAAAGCATACAAACGAACCAGAAAGAAGCCTACAAGTTACCCTCAGAAAGACTAAACACAGCCAGAGATATTACACGAGGCAATCCCATATCGCATGAAAGCACATTAATTGATAATGTACATTAAACATTTGGACAACACACTACATACATGTTGAAACACACATTCATATGCTCGCACCCATGTGCATGCACACCTGTTCTCTCTTAGGGTCCCAGCGTGCTGTACTGCATGATCGCATCCCAACATCTTGCGGCTAAGGCCGATCAATGCCTTTTAATTACCATGGGCCCAAAGCGCTGGTCGATACAGCTGACAAAAAGCAGAGAGAGAGAGATGCTCCAGACGGTGATTGATGCTCACTCCTCCCAGCGAGCCTGCCTACAAATGTGTCGTTAGGCTTGATTAATCCTGCCAAGCCACATTCAGTCACTTTACAGACCGCTGTTTAACCAGCCCGGGCCGCCGCGGTCACAAGGTTAAGTGCACACTAGGTGTCCGCCCTGAGGAACAAATGCCTCTTAACCAACAAGTCAAGGGTGGCTGGTTGCTCTATACAGTGGTGGCTATTTGACTGTTATTCTCTAATTCTAAGTTGACTGGTAGTAAACACTGAGATAAAATGCATCCAACATGTCAAGGCAAGCTACAAATATCTTCATTCACCCTTTCAACACATTTCTACTCCGGCAAGCATTGGCAAAAGCATAACTGTAATTCTTAATTACAAACAAATTTTACTCATTTATCCGACCTGACGATATTGAACTTTTATCAATGTCACTTGCACTGTGAATAATGAGCTAAGGACTCATCTGTTAGTTATTTTTGTTTTTAAAAAGGGCACTCCAGCAATCTAATATTTTACTTTCATAAAATTGGTAGAACAGATTGAAAAAAGGTCAGCCCTGCGACGAGTTGGCCACTGTCCAGGGTGTACCCCGCCTAAGGCCCAAAGTCACTGGGATAGGCTCCAGTCACCCGCGACCCCTAACGGGAACAAGCGGTAGAAAATGACTGACTGACTGACTGACTGAGATTGAAATTAAAGCAGCAGAGGCTGTGGTATCCTGACTTTTACTCTCTAGTTTAATATTAGAGTGCCTGCCTCTTAAAACACACTTCCGTTTTAATACCTCACCTCCAATTTGTAATTCTTTCTGTTAAAAATGTTATGTCTCCAAGCCCAAGCCGAGACACCATCACAGTTATTTCTTCAGTCTTTGGAAAACTCCCTCCAGAGGCACAGAAGACATTACACAACTGTTTTCACAGGCTGAGCAGAAGTCCGCATGACGAGTAAACTAAACTTCATGTGTAAAATTGATGGGGTGCTTCTTTATACAGTGCCTAATTCCAATGGTGGAATGTCATAGCAGTTATTTAAGCCTTTAATGTCATGTGATGAATCTGCCTGGTACAATGAAATGAAGATGGAATCATCATGCAGCCTTAACCAGACAATTGTTACTTTAGACACCTGTTTTTATCACAGTTATAAAGCTAGAGTAAATTATAGCAAAAAGAACTGTAACAAAAGAAAAGATGATGTCTCAGACACAGCAGAAATGGGTTTTGTGCTTTACGGTGAAACATACCTGCAAATGTGATGTAACTTGATGCTACTCCAGAAACTAAAACTCGCTTTTTTAAGTAATAAGCATTCAAATTTAAATCTTATGAGGAAAAACAAAAAGGGATAATCCAGGGCTTCTATGCATGAGGGGTGTTAGGAGACTGATTTGAAACTTTTATGCCTTTTAATAATACATTACATAATTATACAAGTTTGTTTTTGTTGTATAACATTATTTGAGATTCCAGATCCATCTACTCTATTCTTGGAAACACACAAGGAAAAGACAACAAAAAGCAATTTTCTTGGCACGGTGGATAAACACACAAGAAAAGACAGACAAAGAATAAATCCTATACAGCTAAATACCACCACAGCTGCTTCTGTGTAAAACTGAGAGTGGCATGCTGGAGAGACTCCCACACTGTTTTCACTGAAGCCTCAACCCAAGTGGACGTTAAGTGGACTTAACACATTTTCCCTCAGGTGTGACCACTGGGTAAGCAGCCACTCTGTGAGTCTGAGGACATTATTTCAACCCAAGAGTTAAAATCGGTCTATATGTTTAGAAGAAGTGTTCTTATTGTACGATAAGAGGGTTCATTTTCTCCTCCTCCCCACTGCATGTCAAAGTATTCAAGCATTGGCTGTTGATCCATGGTCCTAATTCTCTGGTCTCACTTTATTTAGACTGTTCATTGTGAATAACTTAGCACACTAAAAACTTTAAGTTATGCCAGTAAGGATTGATTTGAAGATTCGCAGTTCAAAAGACGTCTAAACATTTAGATTAAAAACAAGCTAATTTAAATGGCTATATTTCAATGTGAAGCAGGTCCTTATTTCACAGTTAAAAAATCATTAAAATTCTCTTGAAACAATGGTTATTTGAAACCATCAAATTTCGCCCTGTTTTCATATAGACATCTATTGGTATACTTCAACTTCTTAAGTTGCCCTTTCCTTTAACCTGGTTTTAACATCCTGCATTCAAAATTACACTTGAGAAAAAGTACAAACGTACTATTAGCACTTGTTATTAGTATCAGAAGTAAAATGATGTCATTATGCAATGTTATATTGTCATGTATTATAATATTAGATTATTAGCATTGATGCATTGCAGTCAGCATTTTAATGTTCTAGCTGTTTAATGTTCAAGGGGGAGCTAATTTAAGTAATTCAAGTAGTGCTGCATATTTTATTCTATATCAATACATCATACTTAATCACATAATCATATAAGTATGTACAAATAAACCAATGAGCACTGATTTGCTGATCAAGAGACATTTTAATGTCTAACCAGGTTAAATTTGGTCAAAATGTTTAATTTTTTTTTAGACATTTTCACCAGCATTTTAATCACTATATTTCAATGTGAAGTGGGTCTTAGCAACACACTTACGTAAAGTCACTGAAATGCGGTTTAAGCAATAGCTATATGTAACCTATTCAACTAAAAACTCTTACTTTTCAACCAAGTTAAGCCCACTTTAAATGTAGATTACCTGCAAATCACCAAATCTGGTGATGTTTTCTGGAGTATTAACTTAATATCAGCTAACTATCAGTTGATTGTTTACAATAATTGGGGTTAGAGGTAGCAATGCTGTGGTTATGGTTGCTAAATAACTGGCACAGCTGCTAATGTTGGCGACAGACAAGTTTTAAGACTAGTATATATAGTCTAGTTTATATAGTCTTAATAAGGATTAATAATAAGTCAATAATCACACCTGATATAGATAATGAGTACTACAACTGGAGAGTTTAAATTCTTCTCTCAGAGTTAGAGTCAAGAAAATTGGCAAGTGAGGGCAGGTGGTGAAGCCAGGGTGGCAGCCTGCAGTCAGCATGTAGCGCCTACGTGAGAAAGTTCTAATGAGATGAGTATTTTCACCTCAGCAGTGCCAATGCTAACAACATTTTATGGGCTTGGTTCCACAGGGTGCATTAAGAGGCCCTGTATTTTTGGTTTGAATAATGCCTCACCTCAGTTTCTCACTACCTCCTCACAGAGTGGAATAGCTCCTGTTGAGCACAGTGAAGAACATAAAGATCTGTGCAGCATATGACCATCAAAATGTCACTGTGCCCGTTGCTCTGCCAGAATAATGTGCCTGTGGACCTTTTTATTAGCAGCCATGCTCCCTGCCATGAGCCCTCTTATGTACTGTACAGCACTTCTCCCTTTCCTGCAGACCCTGCGCTGTTTTCAGACAGGAAATGTGCATTTTTAAATAGAGAATGGAAACTATGCTATGAAGACAAGCACTGCAGCAAAGCACATCCGTTCATAAATGTAGGATCTGCTAATCAAACAGTCTTTCTTTGATCTGTCATTTGTTTAGCTCTTAAAAAAAAAAAAAAAAAAAAAAAAGTAGTGACATTGTACTTTTCTATTTATCTGAAACCTCTTCAGGCTCCTGAAATGCAGAAACAGGATACTGAAATGTTACCTGGCAGCAAACGGTCACATCTGTTCTTTGTCATCAACAGCCCTCCTTCACGTCTCATCCAGCAGGCTGTACGCTGCAGTTAGAAGTGACAAAAATGGCTGTCAAATCAGCTTCAGCCCCTTAACTCAGTCAATCTGTGCCAAACTATTTTGCTCTGAGCTTAACATTTACCACCAGCGATTCAATATGCACTACATTTGCATAAATGCCTCCCACACATGCACAAATTACAGGCTCCAAACGCAAGGCGGTTAAAATAAACCTTGAGACTGAATGAAGTGCATGACTGAGACTCTGCCATCACCTTGCTTGGCAGCATACAAGAGAAACGCTCATTAAAGCAATTTATTGAGCATGGCAGTAACATTTTCACCAATTCAAATTTAAAAGACATTAAAAGCGTATTAGGTGCGTTCATCTTTTTGCTTCAAGAAGTGAATTGTTCCCAGATGAGCACTGACGTTGCTTTATCTCTTTATGTCGTTACAGGACGACCGTCGTGATATTGGCCAGGTCCCACTGGAAAGGAGGAGAATCCATACATTGATAAACACAAACCGAGTGGTTTATCATTTAACAGCTGGTAATAAAAATAAAAAAAGACCCACGGAAGCTATTTCAGATTACACATAAAGAAAATGTGTCCACAGTTCATTTTATATCCTACAAAGAGTAAATAAATTCAGACCGACAGCTTCATTCCCCAATATATAACTTTATTTAAAATATTGTTACAATTTATTACTCTACACAACATTTTCAGATATTTTTTTTCTCCTTTTTCTCAAATTGGTTAGTAAACCGTCATGTGTTGTTTTTTTTAAGATATAAAACTCTCCATTTTGTAGCCTAGTTCTGCATCAGGTGTTAATTGATGTCTTTATACACTGTCTCTCTTTTTGACAGCTTGTTTCATTGTGTAGTTAGCTAATCCTCCATACAGCCCACGCACAAAATCAATGATCAACGGTGGCTCTAGTGTTGTACACTATTATTTCCCCAATCTTTATAATTTTTGCTTAAATAAATAAAAGTTTTGAGTTGGAGAAACAAGAGTGCATTTTGTCCAAGAGATATATATTTTTTTCCTTTTTAAAACAACTATTTACAGGTTATGCTGATGGCAGACAAACAAGGCGTAGGTTTTTAATTAATGTCACTGCATACTTGCCATGGAAGATCCCCAGGTTTCAAAGCAATGAACAGAAATACACAAAGGCTAACACTTTTTAAAACAGCACATCCACCCTTCATGTTAGTCATAGGTAGGACACTTCAGCTGAAAATGGAGAGCCAGCAGTTAATGCCCTCCAAGCCGGATGCGTGTTTCAGAGGTCGACGAACATCAAGTCTACAAACAAGCGCTGATGATGAGACAAACGTAGCGGCTCTGACTGAAGCAACAGCTTCAAAAGGAAAGAGACTGACTGAGCGGCCTCATAAATGCCACTTCGAACACTGGAGCCTGAAATGCCGAAGAATTCGTACTAACAGAAGGGATCTTATAAAATATCTGCCACTGAATACGGTTATGCAAAGCAATGCCGAATTGGCACGAGACTGTGGGATGTGTCACTACAGCAACAGCATCATTTAGACGAGCATTTCAGTGGCGGTTACATACACTTTCTGAAAGTGCTACACACATGGACAAGTTCATTTTTAATTCTACTGCCACCATGTTTGCTGTACCATCCAACATTCTTTTTATCCGTTACGTCCTGTGTGAAATTCAATCCTCTATTTGGTAAATAATCATTTACTTACAAGCCAAAGCTGTCCAGCATCTCAAACACAAACACAGGTGGCCCACAGCACAGTGTACACTGACAACCAAAAACACGAGCCAACACAAGACGTGCTTCTTAACATTCCTGTCATCTCTCTGCCTTCACCTAAACACTGTTACTATGACATTTAGCTCACTGACGGCCGAAATGGCCAACAGCCGACAGTATGCACACCTGCCTGTGACTGAGCGTAAGATGGCACCTGGCGCAGACGAGACAAACCGAAACACAAAAATACATATAAAAACAAACGGCAGCTTTCTAAAAGCCTATTCACAGCAGCATGAGCCACGGGGACAGAGAACAAACATCAAACAGTAAAAAACACTGCTTTGAATACATTATTGGGAGGAATGAGTCAGTTGGCTGACAGGAATAAGAGGAACAGAGGCTGCACTGAGCGTGTTGAGCCAACGTGGTGCTGCCACGGCAACCACATTCCCGCGATGATGGGGAGACCAACCTGAAGAGAGTAAGAGCACCGGACCAAAAAGCCAACACACACACACACACACAACCTCTATCTGCCTCTCCCTCTACATCTAAAAAAAAAACCCCAAACCCCCCATAATGGTTGAACAGCTCCAATACTTATGTCATCCATCTCTAAATTGGCTATTACTTTGCCTGTCAAAATGACCATCCAGGAATCTGCACATTGCAGTTTCTTTCTCAATCCAGCTATCTGTGGTGCTACTACAGTATGGTATGTATTGCTATAGGCTGTTGTATAACTGAAGCCTGTCCTCAGAGGTAACAACTGGATGACAAATAACAAAAATATCTTGAAATTTTGTCAAACCATAAACACAGAGTAGCAGGGAGACAGTGATGTGTGTGCGCGTGTTGTGCTGAAAAAGCACGTGAGCGGCTGTGAATGTTAGCTAGACAATAGGAGACGCCTCCCATTTGTCTCCATCTGTCTGGCGTCTCCGCTGTCGTAGCCTTCAGATAAAAACCCCATCTTCATTTGCTGGCTCTCACACCGACAGCTCATCAGATATGTCCAATCAGAGCCTAAAAGCTTATCAGCAATGTCAATGATAAACACGGAGGACACACACACACACAAGCATGCCCCAAGGTAACTGACTGAAAGCAAATTATGACTAAACCTAAGCATGAATTAAACATTTTATTGAACTGAAAGCTATGCTCAGCTGTAAAAAAATAAAAATAAAATAAAAATCTTTTAACAAAGTAAAGCTTGAACTTGTGCTCTAAAGTCAGTGCGAATAAAAAAAAAACCAAAACAACCTTACGTTTGTGGTCGCTGTCAGAAGGCGAGTGAAGAATAAGAATGAGTCAATAATGAGTCGGCCAAGATAAACTCCTAGCCCTTAGTGGGATAAACAAAACTCTATTCCATACAGGTGAAATCAATACATTTATGCACATTGTATCCATTCAGAAGCATTTTTGTCAGCATGTAAACCTGCTCTACACACTTAAAGTGAGACAAAAATGTTTGAAACGGAACATCTACAGAGAGAAAAAAGAAAAACATGTTATGTTTGTGAAAAAAAAAAACAACTGAAATGATGCACAAAAGAAAATTCAGTGTAAATTGTAACACTGTCATATAATCATATGCCATGTGCTAACACACAACTAATACTGTACTCATTTAGGTGCAGTAAGAGGCATACAGCTGTCTACATTGCTATGTATGCTGATGGTTGTGGTTGCAGTCACACAACTTTATGCACCATCTACTCTCTGTACAACACACACGCACACACACACCATCTGTCCTCCTGATGTGGTTAATGGACAAACTGCAGAGGAGTGATACTTTTGGGTGAGTTACAGAGCCCAAGGGATCTCTCTTTAAGAAGCTCTGAGAAGATTTCTATTTCTGCTCAAAACCTACAACTAAATCTGTCTTGCACTCTGCTGCTCTCTGCTGCCTGCTCAGAAAACTACAGCGCAACGGAAACACTCAAAAACACCTCTGCTGTCCTTATATTCATAATCTGTTGGACAGATTGCCCATGTAGAACGTGTGCCATTTCAAAAACACCAACGTTTTGGCCCATCAATCCTTCGTTCAAGAGATCATCCGTGCACCGAGCTGAGAATGAGAATGCCTCTTCCTCTCAACCTCCATGCTCTGCAAAATCACCACAATAAAACACTTGCCAGGGGGATTAATACACATACTGACATTAATGGCAGACTGCCAGCAGACCAGGAGACAAGGTGAAAAATTTTGATTTGTTAGAGCAGCTTGAATGTAATTCAGTTAGTGTTTCATTGTGTTATATCAAGAAACCAATTATTTAAGCTCTTATATTAATCTATATTTTATCAGAAGTAAGGTTGTTAAACATACACATAATTATGAACACGTCCCCCCACATCCGTTGTCAGTTAGTTACATTTGTGTCGCCTGTTTTCTGACAAAGACAGAGAACTTCTGACCTTACAGATAGAAAAAACACTTTTCTGTTAATATCCATCATCACAGTAAAGCACGATTTTGCTTTCTTTCTTTATCACTAACTGTCGAAGTGAAACCCCCATTTTTCTGTATCCCTCCCTTTTTAATTTTCATCGTCATCATCTCAGCTCAGTTCAGCAGACGGGGGCTACGCTGAAGGCTTCGGGCAGAACCCACTGTATTGGAGAACCGACCGTCACAGTCCTATTCCACATGTCCGCTCCCTCATCAAGTGGCGATTCATCGAGGTGCTCCCTTTGCGCAAATGGTGTCGCAGTGCTGTGGTGACCCTGACCAGTCACACACACTGTGTGTGTGCGTGTGCTACATCTCAACCAGTGGCAAGAATTTGCTCGTGTCCTGCCCGACATCACAGGGCGGGTGCATGGAGGAAAACAACAGACACACTATGGAGATCTAGTAAATGACGTGAAAGTTGGCTTTTGTTTGTTCTCCTTCATTGCTCTTCTTGCTGTGTATCCCTGGGGTCGGTTAAGTGTGACTTTTCCAATTTGGCAAATTGGTCACTTCCAGTTTGTTTTCAGGGCATGGACTGCCTCAGTCTGTCACTCAGTTCTGTGTTTGTCGATGGGCACTCTCTGGGGGTGGTTGTGATGATGCAAGTGGACCAGTTCTAGTTTGAGTGAAAACAAATGGTTTTAGGAAGTTGCAATCTCCCCCCCTAGGTGGCGCCATCCCTTCTGCTGTGTCTCCAGAGGAGGCAGATACTCTGGAACACAGAGAGACGGTTCAGGGGACAAGTCTGAATGATGGGCTTTTTTCGCATCCCATGTGACTTACGCAAATGCTGCCACAACACAACACAGATCAGTCAGTGTCTCAGCAACAGTGGCACTAAGAAACTTCCCTGAATTTCTACTGTGCTTCAATTAGTGATTATGATTCTACAAGTGCCTCTGTGGCACTCGCCTTACATCTGGATGTCCTCAACCTTCTAAGCTTCTCAGTCCTCAGCTGTTCATTGTGTGTCTCTGTTCCTGTAACTCCAAAAGGTTGCTAACTCATCCTCATGCCTTGCCGTTGCTTGTCCACATACTTGTATTGCTGGTCTCATGCTGTCTCACATGGGGACAACAAATAGTTTCAATTTCCCTCTAATGCGTGGGTCTCTTGGAGATGGCTCTGAGTCACATGTCTATACGCGCATCTATTCTGAATGCTTTTTTCACTGTATGCACAAATACACCAGTCTGTCTTTGCACAGTAATCGGACAGTACTGGAAGAGAATTTACGCTCTCCTTATTTACCAGAGCATCACAATACACTTAGCAGTGCGGCCATTTCTCTGCTTTGTAGTTTGAATTTGTTCAGTTCCTTATAATGAAATAAGAGCTGCACAAAAGAAATATGAAACAATAGCGTAAATTAATGCACCTTTTCTAGGGCCGGGTGTCATTTAATGTCACTGAACTAAAGTTTCTTACTAAATAAACTAGTAAAATATTTGTGTATATTTTTGCCTTTAATAAACAGAAATAAAAGAAGATGGCATACTTGAAATCCTCTCCCTGCCCTTTCCCTTTGCATAAATTAATTATGCAAAAATTCCCTGCTTGATGGGTGCTGTCATTCAAAGCACCACATCTGAATACAGAATACTTCTTCATGATTTGCCCTAGATAAAATCTAACCTCTTACCCGTCAGTGTTTTATCAACAGTGTCAACAATATTATCACTTTTGTATTTAGGACAAAACATGTAAAACACACTTGCTGCTTACCATTGTTGCTGCAGTTTTTGTTGTCTTTGTCAGATGCCTCTTCCTCAACCTGACAGCAAAGAAATCAATACATGGGAAATTCAAAACTAATCACTTTAAACAAAAGCCTGACAAAAACATGTTAGTGGCTTATTGCATTTGTAAAGAAAAATGCAATAATAAGCTAAGTTTAGAATTTCAAACTTGGCATGAAGTCATGTGCTTCCCCGAATGAAAGAGGAAAGGAGTGGTCCTTACCTGTTTCCTCCACTTCAGCTCACAAAAGACCCGCTCAAAGCACTCATGCATATAGTTAAACTGGGAGAAAAGAGCAAAGACAATTGTTATTCAGCCCAATCAGCCTGCAAAGTCACTGTGACAAGTCACTTGTGAAGAAAAACGTGTTGACTATTAAATCATATAGGCATTATGAAGGTGCAACAACTTGGTCTTTTAAAAATCACAACATCTGTCATTATAAAACTGCAAATTCCAACCAAATGAATAAATAAATACATTAAACACAATTTAAAAAAAAAGTCAAATAGCAGTGGAGGTGTGTGTAAACTCACGTATGGAGTGAAGATCTTGACCCAGCGAGGTTTCTTCTCTCCTCTGGCGTATTCGAAGCAGAAAGCCATCCCCTCCTCATCGGTGTCCCAGCGCTGCATCTCCCCCCACTCAAAAGCTATCACCTGGTTCTGAGGGAGAGACAGAGTTTACAGTAGGTAAGCCCCGTGCATTCATAGGCAAATGAAAGTTTAAATTAGCATTGGTGTGATTCACAATTCAGTATCTGCGAAATCTATTCAGGAAAATATAGGAAAGATTTGATTTTATTATACAAAAATGTGTATCCATGAAATAATCATTACATTTAATAATGTAAGACTATCTATATTTTTACTAAATGGAAAAACAAACAAACTATGTTACCTTAAAAAGTGATACGTTGGGCCTCTACTGTATTTTTACACTTTTTAATCAAACGAGCACAGGAAAACACTCACCTCCAGCGTGCCGTCCTCAGTACAAGCGTGCAGCTTGAAGTGATGGATGCTGATAGCTGTGATGACATGTCCCTTCCTCCTGGAGTCACAGGAGCAGTGCGGAAATGCCACCTCATTGTAGCCCTCACATGTCCGCAGCAGACTCAGGTACTAACCGAAAAGTATTTATAGAGCACACACATCAGTCACTAATAATGTAAGTAACCAGGATATGGCAATCTAAATAGGATTACAGTTACAACTACTTGCTTAGTCCAGTTACTCTAAAACCCCAGTTAACAAGCAGTTTGGGCTGTGACCAGAGCTCTCACCTACCTCCCCAACTGCAATACTGTATTAATAATGGTATATTGGTATTTCAGTTAATGAGAAACTTGTTTCATGATGCAATCCTGCAGTTTTAAGACAATTTTGTTGTTAATGCATTTGGACTGATTTAGCAGTGATTGAACAGACTATGTGGTAGGAGAGCACACAGTTAGAATTTACATAAAACCAGCTGTAAATGCAGTAATGTTCAGTTTGAGTCAGAATTTGGACCAAATTATTTTGGATACAACACGCACAGCTATGCACAGCAGTTTTAATCTCCCTTTTTATTCACTACATTGCGATATAGCTACATTCACAGTCCTGTCTTTTTCATGCAAATTTGAACTTTTACGAGACAGGAGTAAGGGTGTACGGTAACCAAACATTTTGGTTTCCCCACCTGGTTCTTTTTAGTCACTTATCACGATGATGAAAACCAGGTTTTCTGTTTGTGTGAACATTTCTGAAATCAGATACTGCCTAACATTTGGAACAATAAGATCATGGCAGTAGATACAAACCAGTGTTGCTTTTACATTCATTTATCTAAGGTTGCCCTTTAAAAGCTTGGAAATGTTGGGTTGGGTGGCTACATGGTTGTGACTATAGTTAGAATTTACACACAGAAGCCCTCACACATGCCACTTTCAGTTAATGTTCTACAAACATCAATATAAATTCAATGGCTTTGTCTGTGTGCACCATAAAGGGCTGTACTATGAAGTGTGAAAGGGTCTCTGACTTTTCTGCCCATTTTAATTTGGTAACGTTTTGGTGATGGCTCTGGTCAGCAGGCAAAAAGTGTTGTCGTCCCAATCCCCTCCCCGAACAAAGAGTGGTCTGTGGGACTGACCGTGGCCATCTTGCGCTGCTCTGCCAGTTTCTGCAGCTGGTAGGATTTGTCCTCTGTTTTTATGAATCCCTTCTTCACATCTTCCAATGCCTAGACAGACAGGGGGCGAGGTGGATGGGGGGTTGGGGTGGCATGAAGAGATACAACACCAGTTAACATTTGAGGTCACTGCACAAAACGGATAGTCCATTAAAAACATTTCACAAGAAGATCTTCTGCCTCAAACAACCGAGTTCATCCACCAATAACCTCTTGTGTACATTTGGCTACAACTCGTATTTTTTATAATAATGTACTAAATGGCATTGTGAAAGGGGTCACTCGAAGTGATGAACCTACAGTGAATAATCAGAGAATCTACACGGTGCTTTATAGTGAGTTTCAGCTCATTGTTTAGCCGTCCATCCCGCAAATTTACTGTTTTGATTCACAGCTTCATTTTCAGCGAAAAACCTCTAAAAACCCACTGTGCATTAACTGCTCGGCACCAAACAGCAGAGAGACAGATATTTCCCTCAGGAGTTGGTAGAGACCAAAAACAGAGGAAACACAGACTGAATATTGGAAATATATTCGCCAAGCTGTCAGGAACACAACTCCAAGCGAATGATAATGTTGCTCCGTAACTGCTGGATGTGTAAACGCAACTATTTGCTAACATGTTCGCCATATCCATTTAAAAGGTGATGATTTGTCAATATTGTGTTCACACCTTGTTTCTGGTGCCGTAAAGTGACCAAAATAATTATTTATTGCAGGTTTCAGTAGTCTGGATAGGTTTGCTTTAAGGAGGGCAAGCGCCTAGATCTGCTGATGTGCTGACATTATTCATAGAAATCGCTTTAATGCGTCACTGCTGAACTGCACATGCCTAAAAGGCTTCAGGTAGTGACCTTTATTGGTCAGTGGACAGCCTGTAGGCGCTGCTGCTGTGGCTATTTTTAGTGCATTTGCATTAGAGGATTATTTTTTTCCAGTTGACATTTTATAGTTTTTGTGGAAAAGTTTCACTTGCATGTAGAATATCATGGTTCTCTGGTTTCTTGATTAAGTACATATGTAGTGGCATTTCAAAGCACTACACTATGCAGGATGCAGTCTGTTTGTTTCATGTAGGAACTATTAGCTCCTACATGAAACTGCTCACAACAAGGTCTGTGGATTATCTTGAGTAGCTGGGTCATGATTTCTGGAAAGAGACATTGCTGTTGAGTTTGTTTGTTTTTTTTGGCGCGTTGAGCAAGACACCCTGATTTTTGGATAACAGGCTATTTATATTAAATAAAATGCAGACATCTGATTTTGGGGTGAACTGCTCCTGTAAGAGTAAAACAGTAGAGTAACACAGTACATTTCTTTGATTATGGCAGAAATGATCCATGCTGACACCTCCAACATGTTTGAACAGTTTCAAGTCAGTGAGGAATATATAAATTCTTGGCAAAAAACCCAGATGATCAAATTTTGTGTTGAGTCCCCTAAGTCTATGGCAAGTGGGATTCAATTACAGTTATTACCTGGTGAAAGCAGTAGTGCAGTGCCAGTGGGTTGTCTCTTAGCAACTCCTCCTCCTGAAAGCTGAACAACCATTTGCGGAGCGCCAAGCAAGTCCCCGGCACTGCCGACGTGTAATTCTGCACATAGAGCTTGTGGGGAAACTCATTAGGCGCCAGCTTCCGCACTGCAACAAATAATAGAAAGGAGGAGACGGATGAGGAGTGGGATGAGGAGTGGGATGAAAAGTGTGTGTGTGTGTGTGTGTGTGTGGGGG